>CM053769.1:134849397-134859448 GCA_028658325.1 Potorous gilbertii | reverse complement strand
CCCAGATGGGCTCCCTTGATTACTAAGGTACCCAGAATATTATAAAGAGAGTCGGACTTGCTGTGGGGATACTGGATTCAAATCCTTGATCCAGACGTTTCTGACTGTATGACCTTGGCTAGGTTACTTCATGTCTCTGAGACATTGTTTCCTCATGTGTCAAATGGGGATAGCCATGCTCAGAGTACTTAACTAACAGGTTTGAGGAAAATGTTTCATTAATCTGAAAGTGTTAGAGAAATTGTTGTTACTGCTATGGTTATCTGGGGAGGAAAAGAATGAATGGCACAACTCCCTCTTGTGTACTCCCTGGTAAACTGGGTACAAAGTACGGTCACTCATTCATTCAAGCATTTATGAAAAATCTTTAAGAGGGTAAAGAACACTGAATGTGGAGTCTGAAGAAGATGTGTTCAAATCTCTGTTCTAGTATGAGAGAGATGGGGGAGAGAGAGAGACACACACAGAGACAGAGAGAGAGAGAGAGGGAGAGAGACAGACAGAGAAAATATTAAGCATTTATTATCTACCAAGCACTATGCTAAGCTCTGGAGATGCAAATACAAATGAACAGCAAGACAGTCTCTGCCCTTAAGGAACTTATATTTTCTTAGGAGCTGGAAGGCTGTAGAGGTAGGGATTTGGCCATCAGGAGACCAGGACCCAGAGGGTCCTACCTATGTGACCTTAGACAGCTTGCTTCCTCTTCCTGGGCCTCAGTTTCCCCATCTGTAAAGTAACGAGATGAGATTAGTTTACTGTCCCTTCAGGCAGGTTTCTGGGAACCCTGAGGCTTGCCTGCGAGAGTCTTTCTTGATGGCTCTCCTGACCCAGAATGCTTCTTGGTCTTAGCTAAGAACATCATGAACATGTCTGGGATGGGGGTTGCTGGTAGATGGTGAATGGATCCTCTGTGGCTGCAGAGTGTGATAGTTTTGCCCTACTCTCTTATCTCTTGCACCCCTTGCTCCTGTGCACTTGGTATACTTACTAATCATTGCATCAGAATATCTCTAGTGCCGCCAACCACCAACCAACTTTCTTCCCCAGGCGAAGGTGGCCAGGATGGGGGTGGGGGAGAGGAAAGTTCAGGTTCATGGCATATGAGGATCCATAAGAGGAAATGGAGATATTTAAGCCTGAAGAAGAGTTAAGGGAGATGTGAGGGCTGTCTCCACATATCTAAAGGGCTGTCACATGGAGGAGGGAGTAGACTTGTCCTGCTTGACCTCAGAGGGTAAAAGAACTAGGAGCAATGGACAGAAGATACAGAGACCAATTCAGACTCCTGTAGAAAAAACAAAAAGCCTAAATAGTTGGAGCTATCCAGAAGTAGAATGACTTGCCTTTGGCTATGCTGGCTCCTCCTCATTTGAGATCTTTAAGCAAAGGCTAGAAGATGAAAGCTGGGACAGCTAGGTGGCGCTGCAGTGGATACCATGCTGGCCTTGAAAGACTCCTTAGTGAGTTCAAATCCAGCCTCTGACACTTACTAACTATGTCAATAAACCCTGTTTACTTCAGTTTCTTTAACTATGAAATGAGCTGGAGAAGAGGATGGCAGAGTGGAGATGGAAGAGAATGGTGGGCAGAGGTTGGGGGGGAGCGGTGCTGCTGAAACACAGAACTGGAAGCTGAGAGACCCCAGTCATTTCCTGATTCTACCCCTACCTTGGCCCACGAACTTGATCAAATCTTTCTGTATAAAACAAAAGTGAGACTAGATGAAGATATGACTGAACAGTAATAACCAACATTCATATGTCAGTCAATAAATCATTTATATGTTCAACCAACCAATCAAGAAGCATTTATTAAGCACCAACTCTAGGCCAGGCACGCCAGTTTAAGGCAGGACTTCTTACCCTTCTTTCTGTTGTGAATTTCTGGTCTTTTTGGTCCTTTTGTGAAGGGGATTTGTTCTGTGAAGTTTGGATTCGGTCAATGGGCTGCACTTGAGGATCTAGAGGTCCACATGTGGCCTCAAGGCTGAAGGTTTCTCATCTCTGGCCATGCATATGGTACCCTTCTCAGAATGATGTTTTTAAATGCATAAAATGAAAACACCCTCTGAGATAGCTATCATTTATTTTTCATCCTTATTTTACAGGCTGAGAGAATGTGGTCACACAGCTAGTGTTTGAGGCAGGATGCAAACCCAGGTCTTTCTGGCAATAGGTCCAGCCCTCTCTCTTTTCTAAGGTCCCTTGAAGTCATGACACAGTCCTAAGGTCCTTTCCCTCTTCAAAAGTTCCTCCAAATCCTGATGCTTTGTGTCCTAAGGCCCTTTCCAAAGTTAAAATGCTAAGCAAGGACCCAGGAATGAGGAATTGGGAGGCAAATCACCCACTTTGGTGTGAAGGTGAGATACTCCCTCTCTACTGGTGGAAGAACCAGCCAAGCTCTTTAAACATCCCTATCAGTCTCTGGCTGGGGAGGGGAGGTGGAGGTGGGGTTGCTTTACAGCAGTCTATTTGATGATCATTGAGTAGGAGGATGGGTCTGAGGCAGGGCCCCAGAGCCCCAGGAATGAGCCAGCTACTCCCTTCCCAACCTTAATTCTAAAGACCCAGCTTGGTTTCTTGCCATAGAATGCTATGACAGGTTAGGGTCAAGCTGTGGGCTCATAACTTGTTAGAAGACATTCCAAAGTAATAAAGGTGTCGGACTTTATGTCCGCTCATAATTCCTCTGTGCCTTAGTCTTTCCTGGTCACTTACCTTAGATTTATCGTGTGGATATTTTCAATGTGCTGAGGTTTGATAGGAAGGCCTCCCCAGGCTTGGCTTCCCCTACTACCCTCCTCTCCAGCCCCCGAGGCCCTGGCCCTTTTTCCCCTGTTGCCCCTTTCGCTGCCCTCCTCCTGCTGAAATATTTACCTCCCAGCCCTCTGACAGTTGGAGCCCTGTCACGAAGCAAACGTTATTGAACTGCGAATGTTATGACATTACATTTTTGTGTCTGCACTTTGGAGACACGGGATGCGGGCTGAATGATAAGCAATCTGTGGGTTCAAGCTTCTGCCGAGGCCAAGGGCTCTTGGCACTACAGGGGATTGATCTCATCCCACCGGCTCACTGGGCCTCTGCCTCTTGGCAAATGGTACCCGGGATCTGGGAGAGCAAGGGTGACGGCCCTCCCATCTGGGGCTGGTTAAATGGTCTGATACCATCGACTCTCTAAGCCCCACTGCAGCTGTCAACCCAGCATGCTCCAGAGAGGCTAAGGACACACTGAGCCAAAAACTTTTTTACTGAACTTAAAAAAAAAATCCTAGAATGGGTCAGAGCTGGAAGGATCTTAGAAATTGCCTGCTTGGAGAAGCCTTTCTTAAGGCACAGATCTTTAGTATGAAAATTCTTCGAATACAGAAATACATCATCATCATCACAGCCAACAACAATGCCTACTCTGTAGCAGGCATTATGCTAAATATTTTACAAATGTCATCTCATAACCCTAATAACAACCCTAGGAGGTAGATACTATTGTTAATCCCATTTTACAGATGGGGAAACTGGGGCAAATAGCGATTAAGTGACTTGCCCAGGGACACATAGCTTTTATTGCCCTCATTTTACAGATAAGAACACTAAGGTTCAGGGAATGGAAATGTCTGAACTAGAATTTGAACACAAGTCCTCTTGAGCAAGATCTATCCACTCATGCCATTTTGCCATGATGTTATCCTCCACCATCCCCCTAAAAAAGCATGTTTTTGTCAGGTCCTGAGACTTGCAGGAGATAGTTTTAATGGTGTTCTAGGCCCATCCCCTGCTAGACTATAAATTTTTTGATGGCAGGCAGAGAGTGCAAGCTTAGCTTGTTTATGAGGCAGCTTGGTATAAAGGAAAGAACATGGGAACACAATCAGATAGAGGTGAGTTCAGATGCCACCCCTGATGCTTATTAGCAGTGTGACTGTAAGCGAATCATATAACCAATCTAACCCTCATTTTGCTCTTCTATAAGATGGAGAGGTGGAATTCAGTGGCCTCTAAGTTCCTCACACACACACACTTCCAGCTCTGAATCTAATGGTTTTGGGATCTTTCCCACACCATCCAGAGGGTAAGATAATCAGAACATAGATTAAAAGATGGACAAGTTCTTAGAAGCCATCCACCCCAAATCAGGGGAAACTAAGGCACAGAGTGATTTTTTTTAATGCCTTGATCTGGTTTATACAGTTAATAACTGTCTGAGATGGGATTCGAAACTATGTCCAATGCCCTATCCATCCTATCTATCTCGTAAATAAGATTTTTTTTTAAGTTGCAGAATGTAGGACTTTTAATGAATGTTTGTTGAATGAATAAACTGGTCAGATTTTACAACAGAGGAAACTGAGGCCCAGAGGTCAGTGGTATATGGAGAATGGGATCCCAGACCTTTAGGTGGTCCCAAGTGCCTTCATCTCTCACAGCCTCCCCAAGGCAGGCCGGAGCCACTGGGGACACAAGGCATCATCAAGGAAACCATGATCTGGGGGTCAGGTTGCTGGGCCCTCTTCTCCTCTTCCCTGTGATTGTTCCTGATTGGCCTCTGCCCTTTAATGAACACCCAAGAGCTCCAGGGAAAGTGGCACCAAACATAATAGGCCAATCAGCATCCTCAGGCTGATTGCGCCTTGATGGGTGATTGCTTCCAACTGTGGCTGGTGGAGAGTGCAGCAGCTGCCTCTCCTCGGGTACCTCAGAAGCTCATAATTCAGAAGAAGAGCCTGTCTTCTTGGGGGTCTGAACTTCTGGCTCCCTTCCAGACATCTAGTCCCAGCCCCTGCCTCCTTGGGACCCTCTGAGGAAGCTTCCTCTGCTCCTCCTGCCATGAGAAGCCTTCTGACTGTTCAAATTGACCTAAAGCACTCACTGGCTCGTCACAACCTTTTTGTGTCTCAGTTTCCTCATCTGTAAAATGGGGAAGTTTGATCACATGATTATTAAAATTTCTTCAGACTCTGCCTATGATGCCATCTGAGCCTCAATTTCCCTTACTGTAAAAGGAGGACAATAATCCCCTTTCTCCTTCCTGACTTACAGGCTTTTCTATGAAAAAAAAAAACAACGGTCAACCCTTAAAGTATTATGGAAATGTGAGCCAGGGTTATTGTTCCTTCCACAAGCACCCAAGATGTCAATAGCTTTATTTGAACCATTGTGATTGGCTCTGAGTAGTGCTGATGTCTTCCCAAATGGCAGTGAATTTGAAAATTACTAGGAAATAAGAAAAAGTATCATGTGGTACCAAGGGGACTAGATTTGGAGTTCAAAGTCCTGGGTTTGAATCCTTAGTATAGCCTGGATCCCTGGCTGACTTTCATCAGTATGTCATTTCTTCTGTCCTGGATCTCACTTTCCTTCTCTGAAAAATGAAGATTTTAGACTAGAGCAGGGGTTCTTAATGTGGTATCTAATAGATAGATTTCAGGGGGTCTATGAACTTGGATGGGAAAATATCTTCTTTTTCACCAGCCTCTAAGTGGAATTTAGAATTTCCTTTCATGATGGCTATAGGCAGTGAGCCACAGCGTTATTAGGTTTGACCAGATTGTTGGAGCTCCATGACACATAAAACAAGGACTAAATAATCTCTAAGACTTCTTCCAACTTTAAATTTTAGGATATTAGGAATAAGCCAGGAATGCTGGTCACATATTCTCGTAAATCAGACTAGGACTTAAAGGACCTAAGATTATTAGTGGGGTAGATAGAGCATCCAATCATCAGAGGAACAGTTTCCTCCACTCAGGCAAGATGACCCTTTGTCTGGGAGGTTGTATGACCTGGTCAGCCACAAGTCAGACCAGACCCATTGGCCTCTGACCAGCTTCCAAGCTGGGAGATTCTGTGTTTCTGCAGCTCTGGTCTCCTGCACAAGTTCAACACCTGGAGAAGCAGCTAGACATGGAGAAGCCAGCAGGACCTATAGTAAGAGACTTCTCCCATTTCCATGATCAAGAGTGTTTGTTGTTGAGTTTAAAAAAAGAAAATGAATTCTCCCTTCCCAAGGGGAGACATGTGAGAGGGCCAAGAGGTTTTCCTGATTTTTTTTTCCTGACTGCTTCATTATCACTTGCAATAGAAGAGAAAAGGACCAGACAAGAAATCAGGAGATCCCAGGTTCCGTTCCCTGCTTCACTATTAAATGGCTAGGGAACCTTGGGGAAATCATTTTCCTTCCTAGGCCTCTGTCTTCTCACCTGTAAAATAAAGGGATGGTCAATTTATTGACTTGTTTTGCCTGACTATATCTATCTGTTATAAGGAAGCGCTTTAATGGGAGGAGGGAAGAAAACTGATGGAGAGTGCTGGGAAAGGAGACTGGACTTCTGATTTCACTGGTGAAGGGAACCTCCCTTGACCAGTGCTGGTCAGCACCATCTCTAGAACTTACCCCACGAGAGAACCACCCAGAAGACTTGGAAATTAAGGGAAGTCCAGGGATCCTACAGCCAGTGTGAATCAAAGGGAGGATCTGAACCAAGGTCTTCCTGGTTCCAAGGACTGCTAAATGTCCACTCTGCCACGCTGACTTTCGGTAGTGAGAGAGGTGGAGAGATGGGGAGAGAGAGAGAGAGAGAGAGAGAGAGAGAGAGAGAGAGAGAGATGGAGAGATGAAAAGAGAGACAGAGAGAGATCAAGAGAGACAAAGAAGTAGAAAGCTGGAGAGAGGGAGACAGAGAAAGAGAGAGACAGAGAGATGGAGAGATGGAAAGAGAGACCCAGAGAGAGATGGAGAGAGAGACAGAGAGATGGAGAGAGAGATAAAGACAGAGATAAAGAGAGAGATGGAGACAGAGAGATAAAGAGAGAGATGGAGAGACAAAGAGAGAGATGGAGAGAGACAAAGAGAGAGACAGAGACAGAGAGACAAAAAGAGAGAGATGGAGAGAGAGAGAAAGAGAGAGGGGGGAGAGGGAGAGAGAATAACATCATTGACACATTTAAATTGCACAATAGAACAGAAAGAAATTCAGAAGGAGATACAGACAAACCTGGCACTTTTGTTACTACCATGCTAAATTTAATGAACAAACTATCAAACAGAGGTCCTGATTAGTACAATAGGGAGTCCACTGAAGTAGTTGCAGGTTTTCATGTTTACACCAGCCTAAGTTATAATCATGTAAAATATGGTAATTGGTTGCAGTGGAAACAGGCAGTGTGAATTCAAATAATGTGAATATATTGGGGAAATTCATTTACACTAATCGGAACTTTGCTCTGTGATCCTCCTTTCTAGTTCTTTGTAAATGCAAATGTTCATGCGTGTGTTGTGGAGGGAGGAAGGAGGGGAATACCATATCAAAGGTGCCATTGCTTCATCTTGAACTTTCTTTTGGTCCCCTCCATAAATACTAGCCTTTTTCAGTCTACTGAACATTACAGAACTTTTCTGTGAGAGTTTCTCCTCCCAGTTAGAGAGGACCAGAGTTGGAAAGGACCTTAGAGATGTCTTTATGGTATAGAACAAGACTCATTCAGGAGACCTAGATTCCCAATTCATCTCCATCCCTTATTTACTAATTTATGATACCTGGGTCCCATGTTTGACCTCATCTGATCTGATGTCCATTCTCTATACTCCCTACTTCCCCACCCCCCAACTACAGAACCAGACAGGTCATCTTAACACTAGGGGGCAGCAGCATGCTTGGTCAACAAACCTTGGAAATGCCACTAGTCAATTCCATGTAACTGCTGGGATTCTCTGCTTGTGGGTGAAGGGGTCTTATTTAAAGATGTCATAAGATTAAGAGCTGGCAGGACCCGCTAGGGATCAATCCTGACCAACTCCCTCATTCTGAAAGCTCTGAGAGTCAAAAGGCCATGAACAATGGATGATATCTTGGGTCCCTGCAGAAGGAGTCCTGGGTAGCAGCCACTACTTCTGTGTTTTAGACTCATCAAACAGGCCCATTGAAGGTTGGTGACTGGTGTATTGAACAGAGCATGAAAATCCATTTATCTCCATTCCAATTCTGGTTCCGCCATTTTGTGGGATTTTGAGCATGTGACTCGTCCTCCCTGGGCCTTACTTTCTCTGAAAACTAGAAGATTGGACTAGCTAACCTTGAAGGTTGTTTGTAGCTCTAACGTTCTTTGTCCTAAGGTCCTATTTTGATCTTATCCTAAGGGGCCATCCCGTTCTGACATTCTGTGCATTAATGTTCCTTCCAGCTCTGACTTTCCCATCACAACCCTGAGGTTCTAATCTTAAGGCCTCCCCCAGCCAGAACACATGTTAAGGATTTGATGTGGATGGATCACTAAAATGGAGCAGCAGGAGAAACCCTATGGCAGTCTCAGAACTCAGTGGTCCCTAAGGCCCCCCTTCCAGCATCAGTCTTTGCCGTTGTCTGAAATGTCACAAAGCCACAATCCAGTGACCTATAGGAACTCAGGCTAATCTAACTTGAAGCCTAATGTAATTTTTGAAGTAAGTGAATGAAATTACCCCATGGTTTGGACCAATCTCCCTATTATTGAAATGCTAGGATTTGGGAGGGGGGGGTTGTTCTTTTACCTTTAATTCCCTGATAAAATCAACATTTAGCTGCTAAATGGGGGCGGGGAGATGGAAAACTAGTGGTCTGTGAAGGTTCGCTTGGTATTGCCTGTGACAGACCTGTGACTATCCCCAACAACACTAACACAAACCAGCTGGAGGAAGATGGAGGGAGGGAGAGGAGGGGAAGAGGAGAGGGAAGGAAAGAGGTCAGGGCCTGGGAAATTAAATGTTCATAAATGTGGGCCCCAGCGCTTAAAAAGTAGGCCAGAATCATTCAATCTCATTAAAGTTTAATACCTATCAGTGCCACTTCAGGCGGGCCTTGGACACTGCTTTAATTTGATGGGTGTTAAGGGAGAATTATCAAATAATTGTGGTAGCTGGGGACTTGCTTTTATCATGTTAACATGGAGAGCTAGGCTCAGCTTTGTACTTGACTTCAAAAAGGAATTGTTCCTCAGGTTAACTGGCTTCTAGCTACCCAGTCCCATTTGTCCTAGACAGAAACCTTTTTCTGGAAGGTGTCAACGCCTGCCCATTCAGACAGAGATGAGACCTGGCCATTATCCTTTCTTCCCTGAACATTATCATCCACCCCCTTAGGCTTGTGGGTCGGCAGTGGCTTCCCATGACTAGAAGATCTGCAAGTGTGACTTCCCTAATGCTGCTGGCTAGCTGCAGGTTGAACTATAGAGCACAGAATGTTAGCACTGGAAAGACTCTTAGAACATAGAATGCCAATGCTTAGGAAGGGTGAATGTCCCAGCTGAGATGGACCTTACAGTACAGAATGTCAGAGCTGGAAGGAATTTACAATATAGAGTACTGTAGCCAAGGTCCTTAGAACACCAGTTGTCAGAGCTAGAAGTTACCTTGTAACATAGAATGTCAGAACTGGGAGGAACCTTGGAACATAGAATGTCAGAGCTGAGAGGGACTTTAAAACACAGCATGTCAGAACTGGGAGGGCCTTTAGAGCATAGAATGTCAGGTCTAGAAGGGGCCTTACAACACATGGTACCAGAGTGGAACTGGACCCTAGAATACAATCAAAGCTTTGGTCTAACTCCTCACTTTCCAAGTGAGAAGTGAAGTAGGTTGCCCCAAACCACAGATCTAATCAATAAATTCCTCCTATTTAGATAGATGAGCTTCAGCTTTCTGCCCTCTTCCACTTCCAAAATCTACTTCTCCACTTTCCAGCAAAAATAGATTTTCTCCATTTGTTTCCATATGCCTAAAGGATGCTGGCCTTGCTCCCTAGTCCATTCATTTAGTAAGTAGTAATATTAGTTATATGTACTGCACTGTGCTAGACCTGAGGAGAAGATGGGAGATGAGTGGAGAATGTTTAGAAAAATAAGTAAAAGATTTAATAGCCAGGCATATCATACAGAGCACTGCACTGGGAGGGAGAACCAGTTTAAAACCCCATCCAATCAATAACCTCTCTGGCCTTTGGTTTCCCCATATATAAAATGGGGAGGTTGGATTATATGATTGTAAAATCTAGTCCTTGTCCTCTAGGAAGTCCAGTCAG
>CM053769.1:134800387-134849297 GCA_028658325.1 Potorous gilbertii | reverse complement strand
GGAGGTAGAGAGCAGACCAGTTATAACCCATGCTTGCTGGGAGCCAGTGGCAATGCTGAGAAGGTAGGTTAAGGTTGTGAATGACTTTGAATGCCTGACCTCAAGATTTTGTGGTTCTAGAGCTGAAGGGGCTGAGATCTGCAGAGGTATTTTGGAGGAACAACGCCCCCCCTCCACCCGGGCCTGTTGGAATGACCAGACATAGTCAGCTGTTACTGGCAGGGACAAGGGCACCTCCTTCACCAGAAACAGGGCCCCAAACACCAGACAGGGCCCCTGGCTACTCATCATTGACTCACCCCCATTCTAAATCCTCCCAAAATCAGCTGCCTCCCATGGTCCAGCCTCTCCAGGGTACTGACTGGACAGGGTAGCTCTTCAGCCACTCCTGCCTCCTCCTTCCCACCCCCAGCTGCTCCCTGAGGCCTCCACCACATTCCCAGCCTCTTGTGATCCCTGAGCAGGGGGCCAAAGCCAGGAATAGATCGGCAAACCTCGGGCTAAGGCCAGCAAACGCCCCCACCCTCCCTCCCAGGGAGAGGAGCTGCTGGTGGAGCCTCAGTGGGAGGGAGCGTTGTTACACAGGAAATGAGGGAGCTCTGAGTTACTCGGGGTCACTGGAATCCACAGCTCAAGCCCTGGAGACCCCTCTGCTTTCGGTAAGGGGTGAAGAGGAAGAGCAGATGCCCTAAATAGATTAGGGCTGTCTCCATCACTAATTCAGCCTTTGTCTTGGAGGCTCTTTGATTTCTACCCCCACCCCCACCCCTTGGAATTCCTGCCCACTGGTCCATGAGCTCCTAGAGGTATATCCCTCAGGCCCTCATTCCCTCCTTCCTCCAGGGCCTAAAACTTCAGATTATAGGGGTTAACTTGGCACGTTCACTGTCTGCCATCCACTTTGTAAGACTTGGTGGAACCCTATGGGAAGGGTGTGTCATAAACGAATCTATCCTTCACCCCTCTTCATTCACTTTTGTCATTTCCTGCCCCCCTCCCCTTTGAGAAGTGTATAAGGGAAGAAACAAGCATCTCTCTATGTCAGACTGAAAAGTTAGATCTGGAGAGGGGGAGGTTGAAAAAACTAAATATTAGGCCACCAGCAGTAATGAGAATAAGCAAACAGGCGCCATGTTCGGTCCCCAGAGGGCAAAGCCTATCCATAAACAAAACTCGGCTCAGTGAAGCTTAGGATGAAACTGTAGCCCCGCCCCCCCATCCAAGTCTTCCCCTCCACATCTTCCACCCTCAGCCTCAGAACTAATCCCAAGGGTTCAAAAAACCCCTTGAAGTTGTCCCTGGTTAGTCTGCGGTTGACCACCATGGTCCCATTGTTTGGAGCCAGGTCATGCCCCACAGGAGGGACATTCATTACAACCTGGGATGACAGTTTTAAGTACCAATCTTAAGAAAAGAGAGTGGGTTTAGATATGAAAGATGTCTGGAAGTTCTTCTCCCTTTAGAATTGGAAGGGATGACTCCTGGCAGGTCTGACTGGATCACGACGCCATTTTCAAGTTCCTAGAGAAGATCGTTGTCTGATCAGGAGCTGACCAAATTGAAAAGAACCTCTGGTGAGCCCCAAAGACCATTAGGTTAACTTAAAGCAGCTGCTCAGGCCCAGACATTGTGGGAAGACGGCCACATCTGGAATGTTTTAGCGGACTCAAACCAGGAGCCCAGGACTGTGCTTGAGCTGCTTGTGAGGAGATCACCCATTTCCCAGCTGCTCTTTTATGAGGCGGATAGGGTTACCCTCCCCTCCAGGAAAGGTCTGACCTGACAAGACCTGGACATTTCCTACATAAGAGAGCATTAGTCAGTCACTAATCTGACAAGAGACCAGAGGAGGCCAGGGACCATGGATGGGAAGGCCAAAAGAGAGAAAACATGTGAGGTATTGGTTGGTTGGGCATGGGCCCTAGTCTGATGGGCTAACATGTGACCCAAACAGACTTATGTTTAAGGAAAGGGGAACTGCATGGAGGGATTTCCGCACCTCCAGAGCAGGAAATAAGAGGGGAACCTGGGAACAGTCGAGCAGAGAAATGGAGAATAAATGAGGGTGGGTCTTCAGAGACTTGGAGGCATATTTCTGAGACTAGCCAATGGATTAGAGCTATCAGAGTTGGAAGGGGCTTTAGACATTGTCTAAGGATGAGAGCTGGAAGGGACCTGAGAGGCCATTTCCTCTAGCCACCACCACCCCTTCCCCTTTTAATAGAGAAGGAAACCAAGCCCCATGGTGAAAGCTCTCAGGCCAATACTTAAGCTATTGAATCTCTTCCTTTTCTGTACCTTGCCAGTGGTAATGAGATCTCTCTCCAGCTTTGGGGAGAGGAGATGGTTTGGGGGAGAAATGGATGGAATGAGTTGTTTCTCTCCTTTGTTTGAGAAGGGTGTTTAGGGGGAGAGAGGAGCTTCCTTAGCTTTTGAATCCCTTGTGATCTGCATTTTCTCCTTTCTGTACCTTTTCACCTGACCCAAGCTCTCTCTCTCTCTGGGGGAAGAGGAAGGATTAAAATGAAAGCCAGTTCTTAAACATCAAGCAAAACTGTTACTGTAAGGCGTAAGCTGAGACTGGAGGTGTCCATGAGGTGTTATGGAAAGAGTCTGGGAATCTGGAGACCCAGGGCTGAGTCCCAGAAAATCAAATAGCCTCTCTGAACCTCAGTTTCTTCTTTGGTAACATACAGTCAATCAATAAGTATTTATTAAATACATACTGTGTGCCAGGTCCAGTGCTAGGCATACAAAGAAAGAGCAAAAGACAATCCCCTGCCCTGAAGGTATTCATAGTCTCATGAAAGGAGACATCACACAGACAAGTATGAACAAACAAATATTTGTTGTTCAGTTGTCTCTGATTCTTCATGACCCATTTGGGGTTTTCTTGGCAAAGATACTGGAGTGGTTTGTCATTTCCTTCTCCAGCTCATTTGGCAGATGAGGAAACTGAGGCAAACAGGGTGAAGTGACTTCCCAGAAGTTACACACCTAGTAAGTGTCTGAGGTCATATTTGAATTTAGATTTTTCTGATTTCGGTCCCAGTGCTCTATCCACTATAGCACTTAGCTGCCTCCACAAACAAATACACAGAATAAATTTACCTTCTTCACAGAATTGTGAGGAAATAATAAAAATAACCAGCACTTACAATACTATTTAAGGTTTTTGCAAAGTGCTTTGTGAGTATTATCTCATCCTATCCTCCTAACAACCCTGGAAAGTAGCCACCAGAAATGGGAGTTTTTCTTAAGTGAATCCCTTTATTTTAAAAGTGAGAAAACTGAAGCCCAGGGAGGTTAAACTCTTGCCAAAAAGAACCAGAGAAAAGTTCAGACTCCTTTTCTGGATGTCCAGAGACTTTGTAATTTGATTTCAACTAACCTTATTTCCCATCCTCCCCAGCCCACACCCTGCTCTGGTCCAGCTGGCCAGTCTGCTCACCACCCCTTGTCCATTGCATTCTCACTTTTTTAAATTTAAGAATAAAGATTCACAGTTTTCTGGGGTTTTGGTCTGGGAGGGACCTTAGCCATGCTCTCTGGTCCCAGAATGTGATCACAGTAGAATTTAGACCTGAGTCAGGTCCCTTGACTCCTGGCTCCGTGTAGGTGACATCTTGGCAGAAAATCCATAGCATTTACAAGGTTGTTGTTATCGTATAATGTGATTTTGCTTCATCAGTGTCTAAAAGTCTTCAATCTTTTTGTAACATTAATATTGCAGGATCAATTGTTCTTCTGGCTTTGCGGACTTCACTTTGCATCGATTCATATAAGTCTTCCCATGCTTCTTTGTGTTTTTTTTCCTCAATTATATGTAAAGATAGTTTCCAACATTCATTCTTGTAAAATTTTGAGTTTCAGTTTTTTTCTCCTTCCCCTCCCCTCTCCGCCTCTTCTCTACAAGACAGCAAACAATCTGATATAGGTTATACATGTGCAATCATTTTAAACATATTTCCACATTAGTCATGTTATGAAAAAAGAATCAGAATAAAATTCCCATGCCTCTTTGAAACCACTCATTTCCTTATTCCTTAAGCACTGTAGTATTCCATCATATTCACATAGTCAGTCGGTAAGAATATATTAAGCACCTACTCCATGCTGGGCACTGTGCTAAGCTCTCAGGATACAAAGAAAGGCAAAAGATAGTTCCTGTCTTTGAGAAGTTTACAATGCAGTGAATACATACCACAGCCTTTCCTCAGTTAATGGGCACCTCTTTAATTTCAGGGTTTGTTTGTTAGTTTGTTTTTGCCACCACAAAAATAATGGCTATAAAATTTATTGTATGTAAAGGACTTTATCCCTCATTTAAAAAAAATTATGCCTTTTAGATATAGGCCTATTAGTTGAGGTTGCTTCATTATTAACTTTGCTTGACTGCTTTACTCTGTTACATGAGATGTCTGGTGAAGTGAGAAGTGAATCAGTAAGCATATTGTTAAAAAATCAATAATACTGAAAAATAAAACAAAAAGAGAAAGGAAGGAAGGAGAACAAGGAAAGAAAAGAAAAGAAAAGAGGGAAGGAAAGAAGTACCACTGCCTCTGACTCCAAGGGCCTGGGTTCAAATTCAGCCTCTGTCTCTTCCTTGCTGTTGAACAACATGCAGTTCACTTGTCTTTGGACTCCAGTTTCCTCATCTGTGACACTGACAAGGATGCTAAGGGTGAACATTTATAAAGCACTTTTAAGTTTTTTACATGCAGTCTTTGGTTTTAAATCCTATAAGGTAGATACTACAAATATTCTTATCATTCCTTTGAAGAGGAAACGGGTGCATTAATAAATATCCCCAGAGAGAATAAACATAATCACATACTAGGTATCAGAAGCCAAATTTGAACTCAGACCTTTCTGACTTTAAGTACAACCCTCTCTTCACCCAGTGAGTGAATTCAATGTGGTCTTCACCACATTTCCATCCCCATGCTCCCTAGCAGTAGTGTCCGCATGACTCAGAACATGCTGGGAAAGGCTATACCTATCCACCTTGGGCAGAGATGTCCCCAGTTTTAGAATCCAGGAAATGCTCCTCAATGTCACTGAGGAGACCAGCGTCATTCGCCACTGTGGGGTGTAAGAAAGCCCCTGAATGCCAAGTTTGAAGGAAGCACGAGGAAGAAGAAAGCCAGTCTGTCATGCTCATGCCAGCCCCAGCTCAGGAAATGAAGAAGGAGCTCTATTCCCATCAGCTAGTCTTCCATGTGGTCCCTATCAGATTAAAGTGTAATTGGAAAATATTTAACTCAATAAAGTAAAATTTAACAAAATATAGATAATATTGCATTTTAAAACTAAGTCACCATGGGGCTCACAATGTATGTGTGATTTAGGGACCCCATTTCTACTTGAGTTTGACACCCATGGTCTAGACAATGCTGAAGAAACCTTCTAGTTCCAAAGTTCTATGATATGAGGCCCCGAATCCCAGGCAGGTACTCTGGCAGACCGTCACTCAAATAAGCCTCCTCACTCAGCCAGGCCTAGCCCAGCCTCGATACCAGAGGTTTACTTTCAGCAGTTTCAAATGGAAATTTAGCCTCCTAATTAAACCCCATTCCATTCAGAAGCCTCAAAAACGGGCTCTGAACAAATATAGGAAGCTAACCATTAGGGACCTAACATTACTGTGACATTCCATTCCTGACTATTAACACCCTAAGCAGTAATAACCAAGCTAAGATTTTAATAATTAATACTAATTCTTGGAAAGTCAAGGAAAAAAATATGGAATTACTCAGAAGAGGTTCAGTAAGTCCTTATCACAAGCATGCACTTCTAAGGTTTGCAAAAGCCATGGGAACAGTAAGGTTGGAAGATGCTTAAAACTGGGCTTTGTTCATGCAAATGATTGTTTACAGGAGGAGCAATGGGGCTCTCCAGATAATTTGAATATGCATGTCGGAGAATGTGCAAACTCTAAAGACATCCTGTACCAGAGGCAGTGTGGCTTAACGGAAGGAATACCAGCTTTGGAGTCCAGAAATCTGGCTATATGGCTTCTTAGCTATGTGACCTGGGGCCAATTACAAAACATTTCTGGGCTTCGGGGGTCTTACTTGGAAAAGAAATATAATCATGGGGGAGCTAGTAGAGTGAAGGAGAAAAAATCCCGAGTTGGGAGATGCAGCTTTGAGTCCCAACTTTGGTTCCAACTTGTATGACCTCAGGCCGAGTGCTTAGCAGGTGTGGACCTGAACGTCTTCATCTGTAAGACCAAGAAGTTGAATGAGAAGAACTCCATGAGTTTTTGATCTCCTGAAGTTGTATTTTCACTCCCTACTTCCTAAGGTTAATTGTAATGATGATATAATAGTTGAATTTTTTTAAATAATGCCTTGTATACATCATATGCTAGAGACAGCTAGGCAGTGGATAGAGTGCCAGGCCTGGCTACAAGAAGACCCAAGATCAAATGTAGCCTCAGACACTTACTCACTTAAATTCTTTCTGCTTCAGTTTCCTCAACTGTAAAATGAGGATAATATAGCAGCTTCCTTCCAGGAGTTGTGAGAATCAAATGAAAAATGAATTAAAGCATTTAGCACAATTCTTGGCACATGGTAGGTTCTTAATAAATGCTTTTTTCCTTCCTCCCTTCCTTTTCTTCTTCCCTTACTTCTTTCTTCTTTCTTCTTTCCCTCCTTTCTTCTCTCCTTTTCTTTCATACTCTTTCACTCCCTTCCTTTTTTCCTCCTTCCCTCCCTTTCTTCTTTTCTTCTTTCCTTCTTTCCGTCCTTCCCTTTCATCATCCTTTCCTTTCATCCTCCTTCCTTCCTTTCTTCTTTCATTCCCTTTCATCCTCTTTCCTTCCCTCCCTTCTTCCTCCCTCCCTTCCTTTCTTCCTTTCTCCCTTCCTTCTTTCCTCCTTTTTCATATTCTTTCCCTCCTTTCCATTTTCCTCCTTCCCTTCCTTTCTTCCTTCCTTTTATCCTCTTTTCCTTCCTCCCTTCTTCCCTCCCATCCTTCTTTCCTTCCTTCCTTCTCTCGTTCTCTCTCATCCTCTTTCCCTCCCTCCCTTCCTTCTTTCCTCTCTCCCTTCCTTCCTTTCTTCCTTTCTCCCTTCCTTCTCTCCTTCCCATTCATCTTCCTTCCCTCCCTCCCTCCTTCCTCTCTCCCTTTCTTCCTTCCTCCTTTCCTCCTGCCATTTGCTTCTATAACCACTCCCTAAGGTAAGCAGTAAATATTGTAATCCCTATCCTAGCAAGGAGGTAATTCATAGGGAAGTTAAATGTCTTGTCCAAAGTCATATATGGTAGAGATAGGACTTGAACTCAGATCTTCTGACACTCCCCCCACATACACACACAGTCCCCCTTGCACCTCTAACTGTAACCTATCCTTGCTACTATTATGTGCAAGCATAAACCACAAGCCAAAAAAAAAAGTGACTCCCTCCAGTCTCTGTATTTTTTTTGTTGTTGTAAAAAGCCTCAATTCATGAAGAATTAGGAGCAGCTTGTTAGCCTTGACTTTATTAGGTTACTGGGCAGAAGGTGCTATCCTATAAACTGTGCATCCAGAAAGGCCAACGAAGAAAACACAAGCTAGGAGGAGAAGGAGGGAGCGAGATGGCGTTAAGCCGATGTCATGAATTATTCAGCGGCTCCTGATTTCACATTATTCTCCCTGATACTTTTACAACCTGTCAGTAAATAAAAAGATTCTACATTATTTATAGAAATGGAACCGAATTGGCTGGGAGGATTTAGTATTGCTTATTATTAGGGGTACTCAGCACTACCTTAATGGCAAGAAGGGTTTGGGAGGGAGATGGATGAAATGAATTTTTTTTCTCCTGCCCCTCTTGAAAAAAGTGGGAGTTTGGGAGAGGAGATGGATGGGGAGACCCTGTCTTGGCTTCTTAATCCCTTGTGATCGATATTTTTTCCCTTCTGAACCTTCCCAACTGGTACCAGGCTGTTGGGGTTGGCACAAGTCAAGATGAAAATGATCAAGGAGGTCAGACAAAATCTGGAAGGAAGGGTAGGAAGGGCCCATGGACCTAAATGGAAAGTGGCTACTGACTTGGCAACCAGGAGGCAAACTAGGAGATGTTTGCCTCTAAAATATAAAGGAACCAGGAGAGGCATTTTCCTGTACCAGTTATTTCTCTGTTCTGGGGGATTCCTTCATTCTGTTGCATTGGCATCATCATGTAATTCAGAATTAATGAATAAATATTTCACATTGAACTTGGAATCTAAGGTCTTGGGTTTGAGCCCTGCCTCTAACATTTGACCCTATGGGATTTTGGTCAAGTAACTTAGCCTCTGGCCCTCTATTTCCTCATTTATATAAGAGGGTTGAACCTGATGTGTATGTGTGTGTGTGTGTGTGTGTGTGTGTGTGTGTGTGTGTGTGTGTGTATGTGTGTGTGTAATCTCCTATGATAGAGCTAGGAGTCTAGAAACTTGTATCCTGGGGTCCATGAATTTTTTTCTATATTTTTAATATTTTGATAACTGCATTTTCTTATAATTGATTTCCTTTGTCATCCTCTATATTTTACTTTGCACATTTAAAAATTTTTTTTTAATTTAAAACATTTAAAAATGTTATCTGCTCAACACATTGCTGCCCCCAATGTAAGTGAAGAGACAATATAAATGTGTTTAATTAGGTAATTGACAAGCAGTGCCTCTACAAGTAAAAAATAGGGAGGATTTTAGGTATAAAGGGTGGTTGAAATAGGTAAGGTGAGGCTAATCAGAGAGTACTTTTCATAGGAGAGTAGAATTTTAAGCCAGATCTGAAAAGAAATAATAGGCTGAGGAAAAGGGAAAGGCAGACTTTCTTGTCTCTGTGTGGAACCACTCAGAGGTGGGCATTAGCCCAGGAGCAGGCAAGGTTGGATAAAGGGGAAGGTCCAAGTCTGTGAGAATCCAGTTTGGTTTGGCCAGAGGAATGAATATTGGAGCCAGAAGGGGAGAGACAAGTCGTAGATCACTGAGCCCCAGGGGACCTGAAAGGTTACTTCATTGGCTTTGAATGCCAGGCAGAAGGGTTTGGACATGGCACCATAAGGAGGCCCCATGGCTTCCTGGGAGTTACTTCCTAGGGGAGTCTCTGTCAATGCTTTGGTTCAGAAAGTCAAGTAATAGCATTGCTCTCTAGTTGTAGCTTCTACTGGGCATGAAAGAATCGATACAGTGTGGGAGGCACTTTGGTTTTCTGGGCCAGATCTGCCATGTGTGTGCCCCTGGCTATCCAGTAGGCACCCTAACAGAATTCCTCTTTCTTTCCCCAATTCAACAAGTATGTATTAAGCAACTACTGTGTGCAAGGTACTGTCCTAGGTGCTGGGAATATAGACACAAACGAAGCAAACACTTCCCTGAAGGACCCTACATTCTATTTGGGGAAGACAACATATTCACATCTCTTATGCCCAGAACTTTCTGGATCCTCTCAGCTGCTAATGGTCTTCCTACCATCTTCTCCAAATTCCTTTTCATTTACATATGTATGTATGTATGCATACATGCATATATACATGTACATATATATATGTGTATATATATATATATGTGTGTGTATACTTTAATATATATATATATCCACATCCACATATACATATGATGTCCATCCCAGAGAATGGAAGTTGCTTGAAAATAGGAACTATCCCTTTTTGGGGAGCCTTTGTATTCCCCTAGTGCTACGCACACAGTGCCTTGCCACATAGTAGGTGCTTAATAAATGAATTGGATAAAGGATAGATGGGCAGAAGGAGATCTCTTTCACCTCCACCCCAATCTTTTGTTCTTTCTTCCCCCTAAGGATACTTCATGTTTCATGAAGAACCAGGATTTTAGGGATCTCCAAATGCGATCCCTCTAGAAGATAGAGAAGAAGTATGGCTGCTATTAGGAGGGAAGATGGTGCAGCAGAAGGTGCACCTGCTTGATAATCCCAAGAGATCAGCATGGGGGTCCTGCCTCCAGCACCAGCTAGCTGTGGGACTGTGGTGTGATCAGCTAGTCTCTCTAGTCTCACTTTCCTTATCTAGAAATAGGGATCACCAAGTCCATCCTTGGGATTGTTAAAAGGATAAAATAAGGTCATGTGGAAATTCCTTTACAAAACTCAGCAAGCATTTATTAGGCACCTACACTACACTAACTCTAGGGATAAAAGTGCAAAGAATGAATCCATCTCTGCTTTGCAAGGATTTTTCAAGCCTAATGAGAGAAACAACAAAAACATATGTAGTATAAATGGAGAGTGAATAAATAAAAGCTTGTTGGAGAGGGATGTTGCTAGTAGTTGGGGGGGGGGCAGGAAAATCTTCATGCAGAAAGTGATACTTGAGCTGTGTCTTAAAGGGAGAAAAGGATCCATAAATGTCATTGCCTTCCCCCCCCCCCCCCGCAACCCACTCCTGTGTCCTATTTCTGTCCAAGATACTACTATCATTCTTCTAATCACCCAGGTTAGGGAACCTCAGATTCCTCATTCTCCCTGGTCCCAATTATCTGGTCAGTTGTCAAGTCTTATTGATTCTACCTGCATAATGTTCATTGAATCATAGTGCTTATCGTAGTGCCTTACACATAGTAGGCACTTAATAAATATTGATTGATTGATCTTCAATCTAGAGACCCTCTAGCCCAACCCCCTCATATTAAGCACTTTACATAAGGATACACAAGGAGCTACTATCCTAGTTGCCAACCTTATTATCTCTCCCTTGGACTATTGCAATAGACTTTTAATTGGATCGCCCTGTCTTATGCTCCTCCTTTCTCCAATTCATGCACCATACAACTGCTAAAGTGATATCCCCAAAGCACAATTCTGACCTTGACACTATCCTGCTCAGTAAACCTCAGTGGCTCCCTATTGTCTCTGGAATCAAATACTCATTCTTCCTGATGTTCCTCACACTTGTCATTGCTTCTCCTTTTCACAGGATCCCCCTCACCCCCATGCCTAGAATTCTCTTCCTCCTCTCTACTGCCTTTTAGACACCCTGCCCCATCCCTCTGCCAAGGTTCCTTCAGAACTCAGTTCCTGAGTCACCTATAAGAGCTCTTTCTAGATCCCCACCCTCCCCAATTACCTTTTACATATTTTGTATCTCTTTTACATGTAGGGTATGTGTTGTTTCTCCTTATAGAATTTAAGTTACTGGAGGGTATGCATTGTTTCCTTTCTATCTCTGTATTCACAGTGCTAGCA
This sequence comes from Potorous gilbertii, assembly GCA_028658325.1. Taxonomy (NCBI): domain Eukaryota; kingdom Metazoa; phylum Chordata; class Mammalia; order Diprotodontia; family Potoroidae; genus Potorous; species Potorous gilbertii. Next base: position 134,838,098 of record CM053769.1, on the reverse strand, counting down.
TGGTAATTCAAATATACCAGACATTTAAATCCTTGTCATCAGATAAGTAATTCAGATTTTTAATTAACTTTTTTAATTCACAAGCATTTTTTCCCTCTCTCTCTCTCTCTCATACTTTCCCTTCCCCAATGGAAAAAAGAAATTCCTTGTAACAAATATGCAGAGTCAGGCAAAACAAATTCTCACATTGGTCACGTCCAAAAATGCGTTTGTCATTTTGCATATTGGTCTGTCATCTCTCTCTGTCAAGATCTGGGTCGCATTCATCAGCCCTGGCTGCTTGGTCATTTCATTGATGAGGGTTTCGTAGCTAGCTGTCCTTCTAGCATACCCAGAAGCCTCTTGGTTCATTGTAGGCTAGCGCTAGGCTGGAAAACTTCACTATTTCTATCATAAACTGATTGGTTTTTTTTCTGTTTCTGAGCCTGTATCCCCTCAATAGGGGGAATGTTCTAGGTATATAGCTGGTAGTTTATCCCTGACATGGCATGTGACCTGATGTATACTAGAAAGAGCACTGGATTTAGAGTCCAAAGACTTGGGTTCTAATCCCACCTTTACTTCTTATGCCTTAGATGACTTTGGGCAAATCCCTTCCTCTTCCTGGGTCTCAGTTTCTTTGTCTAAAAGTAAATGGAGTAGATTAGATCATCTCCTATCATTAAGTCCTGTGATGGTCATGGCTGCCCCAGATGAGAAAGAAAACCCAGGGACTGTGCCAGGGAACAAAAAGGAATCATGTTCTGGTTGCCAGTGATTTGGAGCCATTACATTTCTTCAGGACACTTTTACTTTCCTCTGTTTTCATAGGGTTGTAGAAGGAAAGAAGTTTGGGGATTGGGGACTGAGAAGTGAGGAAGCCAAAAGGCTGGAGATGCTGGAACCTCCCTTGCTACGACCTCTTTCCTACAAAAGGATTCCAGATGGCTCTTTCTCACCTAGAAAATGGAGCAATAGACCAAGGGGAAAGAGCTCATCCAATCCCCACACAAAGTCAGTCACTCTGTAGCATTGTCTTTATTAAGACACTTACTCTGTGCCCAGGTTTTTGCCAAGTGCTGGAGGTGATAGAAAAATAGATGAAATGACCTCTGCCCTCAAGAACCTGGGGAATCCAGACTTCCATATCAAAAATGGAGGACAACCCATGGTACCATATGGCACAAACTTGGTTTATTTGGTGGAGTGTTAATACAAGGGTTGACAAATCACACAGTACTTAGAAAAAACTGCCCAGCCACCCCCAGCCACTATATTTAGGCAGGCTGTGTCTTGGGTTGTGCCCAAGCAGGTCCTGTATTAATGAGCCACCAGCTCTAGAAAAGCACAGTCTCCACCGGCCCCCAAATCCCTCCCAAAGATACCAGCAGGATGACCCTGAAAAATCCTGGCTCAACAGCTTACTATCTGGGGATAGTATTACTATTACTGATCTTGGGGAAGTTAATTAACCTCTCTGGGCCTCAGTTGCTTCATCTGTAAAATGAAGTGTTGGGCTAAGGTGATCAGCAAGGTCTCTTCCAGCTTTAACATTCTGTGTTCCTGTAAGAAAAACCATGGAAATATCCAGTCTGTGACAGCCTGGCTTTCTTCCCAGGCAGAAGGCTCAGCTCAGACTTGGGTTTGAAGGTTGCCAGCGGGGACAGCGCACAGATAGACTGTCTGCTATTGGATGAATCCAGAATGGAGACAAGCAGCTGCTGCCCCGAATAGTGGGGGCAACACAATGCTGGTTTTTAAGTCAGAGGACTGGGCTCTGAAATCTGCTGGTGTCATTGACTTACCTGTGAAACTCTCTTCCATCCTTAACTCTATTTTTACGGCATCTACAGAAGGAGCCACAGCTTAATACATGGGCAGCTAGATGGTACAGTGGATAGCGTGCTGGGCCTGGAATAAGGAAGACCTGAGTTCAAATCTGGCCGCAGATATTTTCTAACTGTATGACCCTAGGCAAATCATTTAACCTCTGTTTGCCTCAGTTTCCTCAACTGTAAAATGGAGATACAATAGCAACTATATCCTAGGGTTGTCATGGGAACATATGAGATCATTGTAAAGCACTTAGCATCATGCCTGGCTTTAGTAAATACCTAACAAATAGTTGTCCTTTTCCCTTCCCTAGTCAAATCAACAAGCTTTTACTAAATACCTACTGTGTATCAGGCACTGTGCTAAGAACTAAAGATACAAAAAAAAAAGGCAAAAAACAGTCCGTTCCCTCAAGGAGCTCTCAGTCACAAGCAGCAGATATATAAACAACTTTTATGAACAAGATATAAGGGAACCTCAGAGGGAAGGCACGAGCTGAAAGGGGACTGGAAATGACCTATTGTGGAAGGTGGATGTTTCTATGGACCACTTTGTGACCTGACCCTGTGGCGGCCCAACTCTGGCCTGGAGACTCCTGAAAAGCTCTGAAGTGCCTAGGGCAGGCCAAGGGGAGAGAATTCAAACATTCAACCTTGAGGAATTAAGCAACCCCTCCCTGCTTTCTGGCTCTGAATGCCATCCCTCCTTCAGATCAGCAGGCAAGGAAGTGGTTATAAGAGTGGTTCATATTTAATAACGCAATTTATATTCCACTCTCAACATAAACTATTGTAAAGGCGCACTAATGTAAAAATACATCTGGCTTGTCAATAGTTTATCTTCTGAATCTGCATCTAAATCCCTGGGCATTCTTGACTTATGGCCACACCAGTGTCTAATGAATAAAAAGGTGCAAATTATAGGCCTGGCTTTAATGCTCATCATAAAATTAGATGATAGTTGCAAAAGCTGCATTCTCCTGCCCACAGTGCAGCAATGGCGAGCGATAAATAAAATGTATTTAATGGATCCCAGGGCTGTGCAGAACCAGGAAACAGTATGTTATCGCCCAGCCTTCAATGGATGCAACACGAGTTCAATGAAGTGATGACTGATCCATCATGGGAATTTATGTTCACTGTCTCCGCACAAAGTCTTGGCCTCAGCACTGTAAATAGCCCACAATCCTTCTAGCAGGCCCGCCTGCCAATAAAACTGTCACAGGGAGCCTTGGAGCAGGCACCTTAAGGACAGTGGAGACAAGCCGTTAGGGTCTGGGATTTGGACCTGGGCTCACTCCTTTCCTCCAGGGGCAGCTTCTCCACTGTCTTCCAGCAGTGACCCCAGGAAGCAGCCAGGCTCGGTGGGAGCTGCAGGAGGCCTCAGTTGGAGAACAAAGCTCCCCCTTACTTAGTATGGTAGCCCTAATGTGGCTTGGGTTGGAACGAAGGTGAAGAAGGAGGAGCCAGTTGCTGGCCTTAGAATGGATGAGGCGGGATGTGCTGAGGATGGAGAAGCCAAATACAAATCACACTACTCCTTCCCTATGGGCTAGCCACTGACTGGCCCAATCACTCTCCCTCCCAATGAAATCGAGGAAAGCAAAAGGGTCTCACAGACTGATACCTAAAAGAGGCTTCTAGAGGCTCTCTACTCCAGTACCAAAGGGCACTGTGCTTATAACACTGGATTTGGAGTCAAAAGATCTGGGTTCAGATCCTACCTCTATCATACTGTACCTGTGGCCTTGGGAAAACAACATGTCAAACGCTCGGACAAAGGCATCCCACAACACTCCCCAGTGCATTCTGAATCAGATGAAAATGTACTTGGGAAATATTTAATAGAATAAATAAAAATACAACAATATTACATTTAATATAATATTATTAACTAATTGTATATAATTAATATACAATAGATATTACACTTAATGTTATATTAATGAATTGCTTATGATTAACATACACTAGATGCTATATTTTAATATAACATTAATTGTATATTATTAATATACAATCAATAATATTATATTTTAGTGCAACATTAATTGTATATAAATATACAATCAATAATATTACATTTTAATGGCACATTAATTAGATGTGGTTAATATATGATCGATATTGTTCTATTTTAATGTAGTATTAATTGTATATGATTAATATATAATTGATAGTGTTATATCTTAATGTAATATTATTAATTGTGTATGACTAACATGCAATAAATATTACATTAAAATGGAATATTTTATTAATTCTATATAATCAATATACAATTGAAAATATTACATTTTAAAACTAAGTCACTATGTGGCCTGCAGGCATCCTTATGTACAAACAAGTGACTTCCCATTTCTGTTTGAGTCTGACATCTCTGGTCTTCAGTTTGTTCATCTGTAAAATGAAGGTGGTGGATTCAATGATCTGCCTTCACATCTATGAGCCTCAGTTTCCTCTTCTGTAAAATGAGAAAGTTGGATTCAGCAACCTCAGAGGTCCCTTGTCAGCTCTTAGGCCTAAATTACTTCATTTTAGAGATGAGAAAACTGACTTTTAAGAAATCTTAAGTATCTGGAGCTGTTTAATGATGTAATAGAAAAGTCATGGAATTCCCTTATTTATTCATTGTAAAAAAAAATCTGATTATATTATATTTTTATGTCACATACAGATAATATTATATATAGTATATTTAAATATATATTACATTATAAGTTTGCCATGTTCTCAGAAAGGTATCATAGAATAGTGAAGAGTGTTGTATTGGAAAATAGGAAGACCTAGGTTTGAATCTCAGTTCTGGCGCTTACTAGTTTTGTGATCCTGGACAAGTCACTTAAGCTCTATGCTCCTGGGTCTCCCAAGTCCCCTAGGACTTTGCCATCTGTGTTGTTAAAGTTTCCTATTCTAAGGAAATGGCATATTATTGGATCATAGATTTCCTGGAAAGAAATCTAAAGACTACCTAGTTTCTCACTTTACAGACCTGAGGAAACTGAAGTCCTAGGAGGTTAAGTGATCCTGTATTCATATACTTTGTGCCCAGTATTTTGCCAGGTGAGTATCTTCAAAATACAATCCAGTTGGCGAGAAATGTGAATGTAAATGTGTGTGTTAGAGACAGAGGGGAGAGACAAACAAAATAGAGACAGACAGAAAACAGTCAGAGACATGAGAGAGACAAAGAAAGAGAGAGAGGAGGAAGAGAGAAAGAAAGGAGGGAGGGAAGGAATGGGAGAGGCAGAGAGAGAGAGTAGGGTAGGGGGAAAGAGAGGAAGGGGGAAACAGGTATAGAGACCAGGAAATTTGAGAAAGGAGTGAAAATGAGCCGGCAGCATCTCTCCTTCAGAGACTGACCATGGCAAGCTTACAATGAACATTTTTTGGTGAATGAATAAATGAATAAGGGAATTTCGTGGCTTTTCCACTGCATCACTTAGCAGCTCCATATACTTTAGGTTTTAAAGAAGTCAGTTCCCCCATTTGATAGGCCATAGGGCAGCCCTGTTGGCAGGGACCAGCCTCTTAGAAGGATTGTTGCGTGGAGAACTTCTGTCTTTCAGGTCCCTGGGTTTAAGCCCCTTTGCCTCTTATCTGCTCAGATGAGGCCATAAAGTATAACTCAGAAAACCAGCCCACTCTACCACTTGGCACAGACCAGTGTAACTTCTCCCAGCCCTCACACCCAAACATCCTAATTGGATATATGCCCACTCCCCCCACACACACACCTCAGGAAATAGTTCCCTACGACCCTCAAAGGAATCCAAAAGGCAGCTGGAGGTTCCCAGGCTAAGTGAGGGGGAGGAAATGGAGAGGCCAGAGGAGAATTCACAGTGACACTATTGATTCTGCAGTGAAGTCTGAATTCCCTTAGCTTTCTGTTCCAGACCTTATGGAACATGACCAGAATGAGGCCAGTCACCTGCTCGCTATAATTCACTGCTTTTTTTGGCTTTAATTCATCATTCGGCCCTAAGGTGAATATGGCAGGTCCCACTGGTCCTTCGAATGAAAGGGGCCTTGACCTTGAGGTTCTCTGCCTCAGTCATTTACCATCATATCATTTAACAGCCATCTCATCCATCCTCCCCCCACTCCCCAGCTCAATTTATAAATGAAAAAGCTGAAGCTACAAGGGGAAGATGGCTTGCCCAAAGTGGGTGGCAGATCCCAACTTCTGGAATTATGACCTTACCCAACAGTCACTCACGTGACTTGTAATATAATATTTTAGGTCTCAAATCCTTGCCTCTTTTCCCCAAATCAGCCTGCCATTACAATCAATGATCCGCAACAGGTACCAGTGTGTAGTACCATTGAATTCCATGCATTCGGAGGGCAGCTAGGTGGGGCAATGGGTAGAGTGCTGGGCCTGAGTCAGGATACCTGAATTCAGATATATCAATTAATCAATATCTATAAAGTACCTGCTGTATGCCAGGCACTGTGCTAAACTCCAAAGTCAGTTAACCTCTGCCTGCCTCGGTTTCCTCAGCTGTAAAATGGATATTATAATAGTGCCTGCCTCCCAGGGTCGTTGCAAGGATTAAATGAGATAATATTTGTAAAGTACTTAACACAGTGCCTGGCACATAGCAGGCCCTTAATAAATACTTCTGGGGAAGCTACATGCACTAGTCCTGGAGTCAGGAGGACCTGAGTTTAAATCTGGCCTCAAACACTTGACACTTACTAGCTTGTGTGACCTTGGACAAGTCAATTAACCCTGAATGCCTTGCCTTCCTCCTTTCAAGAAAAACAAAATAAAATAAAAAAGAAATCCTTCCTTCCATGGCCTAATGGGCTTAGGTGAAATGAGGAGAGTCCACAAGCTATAAGGCAATAGAAAGAAAGGCTGAGCAACGAAAATGGTCAGCTCCCCCACCCTCCATGCATTCATTTCCTGCTCTAATTCAGTCTTCAAGGTGTCAATCTCTGCTCTGGCAGATGGTTTTCCACTGGTCTTGGATTTCAGTTCCCCATAGATTCCCTTTCTATTGAGTTCTCTCAGCCAAACTCCACCTCCTCTGCCCCAGGATGGTGATTGACTTCCCCCTAGCTAGGAGATTTGCCTCTTCAGCCACATCCAAAGCACATTTCTCTTGTGAGGGTCAAATGAATTCTAAAACACCCCATGAGGTAGGATTTCATTGTTCTCTGCAGATCTCTTGTGGATTCCTTCTTTCTCCTTGATTAGAATATAGGCTATTCCAGTCTCCCACGTCACCTAACACAGGAATGGGTGCTCAGTAAATGTTTATAATATGCCTAACAATCATTGCTCACATTTCTAGGGTGCCTTAAAGTTATAAAGCCCTGTGAGACTGGCAGTGTAAGTATTTACCATCCTCATTTTTCAAATGAGGCCACTGAGTCTTAGAGTTGAAGTCATTTGCCCAAGATTATACAACTAAGAAGATTCTAAGCCAGGATACCCACCCAGGTCTTCCGACTGCTGGCCCAACATTCTTAGTGCTACACCTGGATTCCTCCAAGGCTAGACACATGAGATATACACTTGGTTAACTCCCTGCCGAAGAGAAAAGAAAGTGAGGGAAGAGACCAAGCTTTCGAGGGCTTGATGGGACCTGCCAAGAGAATCATTTCCTATAGTAACAGAGAAAAAAGTAACAACTGGAAGGCACACAATTGCCAAGAGCTGTTGAGGCTGCTCAGGGAGAGGAATCTATAAAAGGTAACCAATGGGACAGGGAGGTGAGGCTGATTCAAGCAGGGAGGGAAGTCAAGGACCAAAAGGTGAGGTGGGAGGAGGGCCTGGAGATGAAGAGAGAGAGAGAGACAAAAAGAGAGAAAGACAGACAGAGACAGAGAGAGAGACAGAGAAAGAGAGAGGGAGAGAAAGAGGGAGAGAGGCAGAGAGAGAGAGAGACAGAGAGAGGCACAAAGAGAGAGAGACAGAGAGAAGCAAGAGTTTTCCAGCTCTGTCCTTTAGAGTTGGAATCCAGTCTATACCAAGAGCCATCAAAGTCACTGCCCTCCCACTTCTGCCTTTTTAGAAATGACCTCTGGGAAAATGATTGGTGGCCTTGGTCCAGAGAGGAATGGATGGGTGTCTCTATTCTTAATCAGTCCTTGTCATTGATTTGTTAGCCTCGGCAGAGGGTAAAGGCTAAATTGCAGAGAGAGGACTGGACTTGGAGTCAGAAAGACCTGAGTTCAAATATTACTGCATATACTCACTAGTGCCCTGACCCTGGGTAAGTCATTCAGCTTCTTTCTCATCAGTTCCCTCATCTGTAAAATGGGATTAATAATGACACCTACCTCACAGGGTCATTGACAAGATCAAATGATAGGTATGTAAAGAGCTTTCTAAACTTTGTGGTTGTTCAGTCATTTCTCAGATATGTCTGACTCTTTATGACCCCATCTGGGATATTCTTGGGAAAGATGCAGGAATAATTTGTTATTTCCTTCTCCAGCTCATTTTACAGATAAGGTTAAGTGACTTGCCCAGGTTCACACAGCTAATAAATGTCTAAGACTAGACTTCAACTCAGGAAAATGAGTCTAGGCTTGACATTCTATCCACAGTGCCACCTAGCTGTTCTAAACTTTAAAGTGCTATAAAAACACTATTATTGATAGTAAACAGACCAGATTCCTTTTCATGCTCAGAACTTGCTAGACCAAGGGACAAGACATTCCTTTGGTTTCTTGATCAGCAACTGAGAGGGTTTTGTTAGATTAGCAGTTCTCAAAGTGTAATCTGGAATCTCTAGGGGTCCCCAAGACCCTTGGGGAGTCCATGAAGTCAGTGCTATTTCCATAGTAATACTAAGATATTTTTATTTCCTACATGGTAAATATCAATAGCTCTAATTAACTGAAACAAAGGCTCTTATCATTTTTAAGAGCATAAAGAGTTCCTGAGACCAAAAAGCTTGAGAATTACCAAGAAATAAAACTATCTTTTCTAATCAATTATATTAAAGAGAAAGACTATGTTATACATTTTGGTATCTTATGTAGGATCTGACACAGTACATAAGAGGCCGTGCTGTGAACCTTCAAATGAGGAAGAAATCCACTTTGGCTTGGGGTAAAGTTGGTTTCTTCAGTGAGATATTTCACATTGTCCTCTATTTTTTTCATTCTTTTGGTTTTGTTGCATCATTTCTTGATTTCTCATAAAGTCATTAGGTTTCATTTTCTCAATTCTAATTTTTAAGGAATTATTTTCTTCAGTGAGCTTTTGTACCTCCTTTTCCATTTGGTCAATTCTACTTTTTAAGGTGTTATTTTCTTCAGTACTTTTTGGGTCTCCTTTAGCAAGCTGTTGACTTGTTTTTCATGATTTTCTTGCATCACTCTCATTTCTCTTCCCAATTTTTCCTCTCCCACTCTTACTTGATTTTCAAAATCCTTTTTGAGCTCTTCCATGGCCTGAGACCAATTCATGCTTTTCTTAGAGGTTTTGGAGGTAGGAGCTTTGACTTTATTATCTTCTTCTGAGTGAATGTTTTGATCTTTCTTGTCACCATAGCAACTTTCCATGGTCAGAAATTTTTTCTATTCTTTGCTCATATTCTCAGCCTTGACCTTTAACTTTTTGCTGAATTAGGGCTCTGCTTCCAGGGGAGGAGGCACTGTCCCAAGCTTCAGGGGTTTTGTGCAGCTCTTTTTCAGGGATACTTCTGGAGACATGTAAGTTTTCAGTTCTTCCAAGGTGAAAGATTTAAGGATATGTGCGTTTTCTACTCTCCTGGCCAATGCTGTCATCTGTGAGCGACCACAAGTGCTCTTTTCTGCCCTGGAACTGTGAGGAGGATCCCTGCTCCACTGTGGTCACAAGTCCTGGTGTTCTAGTACTCCTCCATACTGGGACTGCTACCCAGGACTGTGACCCAGATCTGAGTATGATCAAAAAAACAGCCCTGCCCCTAGTTCTAGTAAAGGGATCCCAGTAATCTCATTCCAACTAATTGCTTGATCCCCTTACTGTCTGTGGTCTGAGAGTTCTGCAGCAGCTGCTGCTGATTCAGTGGATCCAGAGGCCTGACTCTGGTTTGCTGGGGCCAGGTCTGAGGTGGTATGGCCTATGCTGGACTGGACTCTGCTCTCACACAGGTGCCACACATCTTTCCTGCCAAGTTTCTACATTTTCTTGGGCTGGAATATTATTTCACTCCATCCTTTTGTGGATTTTGCTGCTTCAGAATTGTTTTATGGCATTATTTAAAGGTGTTTGAAAGGATTTGGGGAGAGCTCTGCCCAATAGCTGCCTTTTCTCTGCCATCTTGGCTCCACCCTCTTGGGGTAAAGTTGGGTAAGAGATCATAGAAGTCTTCCTGAAGGAAGTGGCATCTGAGTTAGACCTCACAGAATGGAACCACCCTACTAGTGTAAGTAAGGACTGCTCTCAGCCCAATGGACTTAACCATGAAAGTCTCTGAGGGTCAGATCTGATACAACATTGTGAAAGAGTAAGGCCAGGAAATCAGGGCTCAAATGTCTTCTGGAGGTTCACACATGTCATTGGCTTTAGAACTAAAAAGGGCCTCAGAACAAGAACTGCTGGAACTTGAAGGAACCTTAGAACAGAGAATACTAGAGCTGCAAGGGACTTGAGAACTCAGAATCCTTTAACTGGGAGGAAACTTAAAACATACAATTGCAGAACTGGACAGGACCTTATAACACCTTAGAATGTACAATGTCAGGGCTGTTAGGGACCTTAGAACATACAGTGTCAGAAGTGGAAGGGACCTCAGAACATGCAATGTCAGAGCCAGAAGGAACCTCAAGCACCTTAGAATGTAAAATGGTTTGAACTGGAAGGGACTTTAGAACACACAATATCAGAACTGGAAGGGACCTCAAAATATACATTGTCAGAACTGGACAGGACCTTAGAACACTTTAGAATGTATAATGTCAGAACCAAAAGGGACCTTACACACCTTAAAACATATAATGGTTTGAATTGGAGGGGACCTTTGAACACAGTGTTAGAGCTGGAAGGGACCTTACGGTCTAGTCCAGCCTCCTCCTTTTATAGACGAGGAAGCAGTGGCCTAGATAAAGGGCTTGGGCTCAAGTCTCCTGACTCCCACTCCAGTGTTCTTTTCACCACCCCGTGATAGAGCATCTTTACCACATGAAGTCCTGACTGAGGCTTTGGTACTCAGGCAGCAGGCAATGCCATCCTTCTTGTGACTTTCTAATTATAGAGAAGGCAAAGGAGAGAAAAGGCAGGCTGAACAGCAGAGGAGCCATCGCTGACCCAGGACAGCACCTGCCAACCTTCAGCAGCCCCAGTCATGTATCCAGGATAATGTTACATAACGATGCCACTGATTCAAACATTCCCTTTTTTTCCTTTCCTGTCTTGTGCTCAGTCACCGAGGGCAGCCAAGCGAGAGAGTAATGAGCAAGCAGCTGCTTATCTCTTGGGGTGTGAAAGGCAGGCAGGTTGGCTGCCACTGGCTCTTAGGCAGCGGTAGGTCACCAGGAAAGTATTTCCATTCTGGCCTCCGGCCGAGCTGGCCTTCATTGAAAGCAAGGGAATGGGGCCTTGACCTCCAAAGTGGGGAGATTGGGGCACAGGTCCCCCGCTACGACAGGGACATCAGGATGAGCAATCACTCAGTCATTTTAAGCTTGTTCTCCTTCACCACAGAGGGCAAAAGCAGGAACAGCAGGCAGAAGTTCAAGGGCAGCAGATTTCAGTGTGTTGTCATGGGGGAGGAAAAAAAAAGACTTTCCCACAGTGTTTCTGTTGTTCAATCATTTCCGCTGTTTCTGGCTCTTGGTGACCCCGTTTGGGGTTTTCTTGGTAAAGATACTAGAGTGGTTTGCCATTTCCTTCTCCAGCTCATTTGACAGATGAGGAAACTGAGGCAAACAGGGTGAAATGAGTTGCCCAAGGTCACATAGCTAGAAGTGCCTCAAAGCAGATTTGAAAGCATTTTTCTCTCTTTTTACTTTTCAGTGGAGGGAATGCGGGAGGAGGGAGAACAGTGAAAGCTTGGTAATTGCCAGAAAGTAAAATTAAATTAAAATATGATGCTGTCCCTGACTTCAAGGAGCTCAGAATCTAGTTGGAGGGAACAAATATTCAATAAGCATTTACTGTTGTGCTGAGTGTTTGTAAATATTATCTCATCCCCACAACAACTCCAGGAGCTAGGTGCTATAATTGTCCCCATTTCGCAGTTGAGGAAACTGAGGCAGACAGAGGTTAAGAGACTTGTCCAGGGTCACATAGCTGATAAGTGTCTGAATCTGGATTTGAACTCAGCTCCTCATGACTCTCAAGTCAAGTGCTCGTCATTGCCCTACCCAGCAGTCTCTGTTGGAGAGATATGACTTGGCACTATGAGTACTTACTATTAAAGTAAGGCTATAGGATAGTTTATCATAAGGACAAAGTAGATGAACCCAAGCCTCGGTTCTGTAGGAGCTATGGAATATTAGAAGATAGATCACCAGCCTGAGGAAGACAGCTTTTCATTTTACATTACACATCTTTGATTGAACACACAGGACCTTGCCCACAGTCAGGGCTTAATCAGTGTTTGTTCAATTGGCCTGGATTTTTTTGGAAGCTTCAGAGGACCCTCAGTTACTCCTCTCCCAATCTCTTCCCTTGCCACTGTGTGCCTGGGAGTCAGCCTTGGCTTGGAATGGGTTAAGGACCATTGCTCCAGAGGCAGTACAGTTTACATTCATCCATATGAATAAAAGATGATTTTGGCTGGGGGTAACTGTCAGTATCTTTTCTGTGGATGAAGGCAGCTCCTGTAGCTTGACACTAAGAGACTTCAGGCAGCCACCAATGGGGAACCTCAGAGAAGAGAAATAAAGAAAGGAGGTACAAACCTTATCCAGGGAAGACTTATGAAGCTGGAAAGCCCCTTTCCTCCTGGTGAAGCTGGCGCTGTCGAGACTGCCCTGATGGGTGTAGGGCTCAGGAGAATTAGAGAGAGAGCAGCTGAGAAAAGAAGGTGCAGGACAAGGAAGGAATGGGAATCAGGAGATCTGGGTTCTGCTCTGAGGCCCTCTCCCCTGGAGGTAATATCCTACAGTATAAAGAGCTCTCTGTAGTCAGAAGTTCAGTCATTTTCAGTCGTGTTGGACTCTTCATGACCCTCTCTGGGGTTTTCTTGTCAGAGACGCTGGAGTTCTTTACCATTTCCTTCTCCAGTCCATTTTACAAATGAGAAAACGGAGGCAAGCAGGGTTAAGTGACTTGCCCAGGGTCACACAGCTAGGAAGTGTCTGAGACCAGGTTTGAACTCAGGATGATGAGTCTTCCTGATTCCAGGACAGGTACTCTATCCACTAGCTGCCCCAAGTCAGAGGACATGAGTGCGTCCCAGCCTTCATTAGATAGTTGTATTGACCAGGAGCATGTTAGGATCATCTATTGGGAGCTGGAAGGGACCTTGAAGGTCATCCAGTACAAGGACCTCTTTGGCCATCTGAAGAACCCCAGGACCCTGTCTCAGAATATTTTTTTTCAAAACTCATAATAGACAGAAGTGCTTAATTTCAGTTAGAGCTTAACAAAACCAAAGATAACAACTTTTTCCTATCAGAGTTCATGAACCCTTTGAAATCTGTCAGCCCCTGATCTTGTCAAATACCAGATAAGGAAACTGAGACCCAGACAGTTACTTCCTCTTTCTGGGATTTGTCTGAAAAAATTATCTCAAAGGTTCATTTACTTCTCAGAGAGGGAAATTGAGGCCCAGGGAGGGGAAAGGGCTTGGTGGTCCTCATATGGATAAGATTAAGTGCTAGAGGGTTAAGCCCATGTCTGTTTGCTACAAATCCATTATTTTTCCACTACATATGGAGTTCTTAACCTTTGAGTGTGTGTGTGTGTGTGTGTGTTGTGTGTGTGTGTGTGTGTGTGTGTGTGTGTGTGTGTGTGTGTCCTGGACCCCAGTCTGTCTTAGGAAGTCCATGGACCTCTTCTCAGAATTGTGTTTCTGAATGCCTAAAATAAAATAAAAAAATAATAAAATAGAGGATTACAGTTAGCAGTGTGTTCTTTTTTAAGTTCACAGACCCCTGGTTCAAAGACCTTGCTCTGTATGCCCAGGTCTGCTGAATTCCAGCCTAGGCTCATTTCTGTTTACACACAGGTCATCAAGAGAACTTGTGGAGGCTGTCCTTTTGAGGAAAGGAATGGGGAGGAAGGAACTTTAAAAATTGGATAGTTCTACTCTGCTAAAGATGGTGGTTCCTGTTTAAGACAGGTAGAATCCTTCTGGGCGCTTAAGGTTGTGCCAACATCATTCCATTCAAACACAAACACTCCTTCTTGAGCTCCTGCACCTACTACTAATCATCTGTGTGGCCTTAAGCAAGTCCCTCCCCTCTCTTCACCTCAGTTTCCTTTTTTGTGAAATGAGGAAGGCACTAGATATTCTTAGGTCTTCTCCTGCTCAAATATCCTGTGACTGGATTGGGGATCTGGCCTCTCCCCCATTTTGAAATCTTCAGGTTAGTTGCTCATTAACCAGATCTGACCTGCTCCCGGCAGGAAGGCCAGGCAGCCCAGTTACATGGGCCAGTTTTATCTCAGAAGCTAATTTCACAAACCCCAGTACAAATATTGAACTTGCCTAGATTTGAAATAGTGGCTAGAAACACAACTGCTCCCAGGGCCAGGCTCTGCTGCTCCCAGGCCATGTGGGGTCATTCAGGTGCTGTTTGTTTGGGAACTCGGCAAACAGCATGGGGTGAGTGGGTGCAGAGTAGGTTATAGAGAAGCTGACATGCAATTTATTTCAGCAAACATTTATTAAGTACCTACTGTGTTCAGTCACTCATTGAGTAAGCATTTATGAAGTACATACTGTATGCCAAGCCCTGTGGTAGGGATAGAATGATGAAAAAGAACATGGAACTTATTTATAACCTACCCAGTTACCTTTGATATAGGCTCCAAAGATCTGCAGCTTTAGCAAGATACAAATGCCTTCCTGCCAAAGTAGGTGCAGCCTGATGATGGCTTAGTAGCTAAGTCCCAGGAAATTCAGTCACTAATAATCAGTCAGTAAACATGTATTAAGCACTTGCTATGTACCAGACACTGTGCACTAAACAAGGGGCGGGGGGATAAAAATACAAATAAAAACATAGTCCCTGCCTCAAGGAGTTTACAGTCCAAAGGGTGAAGTCATCACGTGAAAGAAAACTGAAAAGGGGTCATTCAGAGACCAACTCCCGCCCATTTTGCAAATGAGAAACTGAGGCCCCAGAGAGATCAGGTGCCTTGCCAATTCCACACATATTCTACCCTTTGCACGCCCCCAATATCTTTAACATCCAACTTTGTAAAATCCTGATCACCTGAGGTGGAGCTAAGGGATCAGCCTGAAGATTTAGACATTGAGGCTATAAGTCGGGGTGGTTTTCTCTAGCCAAGAAAAGGGGGAGCATCTGGGAAGAGTACTTAAGAAGCACAGTGGAGAGAACTCTGGACTCAGAGTCAAGAAGATCTGAGTTTGAATCATGCTCCAAACACCGGTTCTGTAACCCTAGGCAAGTCACTTCACTGCTGCCTGCCTCGGTTTCCCCATATGTAAATGAGAACAATAATAGCCCTTATTTCTCAAGTCTGCTGGAAGGATCCAGTGAGATGTGCGATGTGCTTTAAAAGTCTTAAAATGCTGTGTAAATGTTAGCTTTTACGAAGAGTAAAAATAGAGAAAAGATAAGCTGATTTCAGCACGTTTGGGGCCATTTTGAAAGAAAACAGGTGGTAAAGGCAGCTTCATCCATTCAGCAGAATGAGGCTCTCCCTTCCCCTATCTTCTCCGCTCCGCCACATCTCTCCATCAGACATGATGAGAAGGGGCACATTGTGGGAAACTCTCACAGCCACCGCTGACTGCCATCAGTACCACAAGAGGCCCTCAATCTGCTGCATGGGGCTGCTGCTCTGGGATCCTCCCCTTCCCCTTCAGCTCCTGGGACCTCCTTCCTAGCACAGCCTCAGGACACTCTCAGGCCAGCCTCCCGGAGCACTACAAGGCCAAGTGTATGTTTGGCTTTAGGAGCCAGGACACTTGGGTTATAGTGCTTGTTCTGCCCCTGTGTAGCTAAGGGACCCAATTCCTCTTCTGTAAAGATGAGGACCTTAGGTTTCCCACCCCTGCATCAGTTCTTAACTTTAATGTGAATTTTTAAAAAATAATTGTATAACAGTATTTCAATAAAATTATCTTCCTTTGTAATCCTATGTATTTTATTTTGTGCATCTGAAAACATGATTTCTTGGAGGAGTTCATGGGCTTCCCCCAGACTGCTTCCCCAGAGGTCAAGGATGCACCAAAAAAATCAAGAACCCTTCAAATAGAGGGTCTCATACAGACAGCATGTCATAGTAGAGAGTACTGGATTTCAGAGTCAGGAAGCCTTGGGTTCAAATCCTGAGGCAGATTCTAGGATGTAACCCTGGGCAGGTCCCTAGCCCTTCAGCTAGGAGGTGCATTACATAGAGCAAACAGCCTGGAGTCAAGAAGACTTGAGTTTACATCCTTCCCTCCTCAAGCACTAGCACTGTGACCCTGGGCAAGTCACTTAACCTCTGTTTGCCTCAGTTTCCTCATCTGTAAAATGGGGATGATAACAGCACCTACCTTGCAGTATTGTTATAAGGATAAAAGATAACTGTAAAGCGCTTCGCACAGTACTTAGTAAGCACTAGATGCATGTCGTTGGCCTTCTTATCGGAATTACGGTCATTATTTGTTTGATTTGATCTTGCTACCTTTGTTAGCCTTTCCTGCCCTGAGCTTTCTGTTGATTTCGTGGGTTATTTGGGGTTTTTTCTCCCCAAGCCCAGAGCCACTTGCTCTTAGAGGAAATAGAGAAACATAGATCTTTGTCTACCCAGCAACCATAAACTTGTATCATTTAACCTCACTTATTCATTGATTCATTTATTTGTTGAGCACTGGCTTGGGTATCAGAGGACCTGGGTCCGAATGCCAGGTCTGCTGCTTAGTACCTGGTAAGTCAGCCCCCCTCTCCTTGTCTCAGTTTTTTCATCTGTAAATGAGAGTACTGGGCTAGATAGATCCTGGAGAGATTCCAAGTTTGCCCAGGATACATTCCCTGGCTTCATGGTTCCTTCAGTCTCATAGGTGTGCTGCAGATAGCTTTAATACCCAACTGGGACAGAACAAAGTGGTATTTGTCATATTACACACACACACACACACACACACACACACACACACACAATTTTACCTGTGAAAGGGAGTAGTAGGATTCATCTTAGTGTAGGCATCATGCCTTACGATAATAGATTTGGAAAAAGAAAGGTCATCTAGTCTGCTGGCATCAAACTGAAATAAAAGTACATAAAGATCTGGTGCTGTAGATTGATTTAGAAAACCACAGATTAACATTACCTACATTTTATTGTATTTTTATTTATTCAGTTAAATATTTTCCAATTACACTGAGGGGTGGCTGGTAACATCTCAGACCTAACCCAAAGTCCTTATTCTATAAATGACATCCTAGGAGAAGTGACTAGCCCAAGGTCCCACCGGCAGCGGATAGCAGATCTGGGCATGGAAACGAGGGGCCCTGTAACTTTGCTCCCGGACCTCTCCTAACCATCTCCAGCTCTTTCCCAGCTGGCTAAGCCCCGGCTCGCACGCAGGCCTGGGCTGCAGCCAAGAGGGTATCCCTTTAGCCAACCGCCCACACCCTAGCACCCCCACCACCGTCCCTTCCAGGGTCCTCCTTAAACACTCGAAAACCACCGAGAAGTGATTGAGGAGCAGACTGCCTGCCAACACCTGCCCGGCTCCTTCTTCGGAATCCCTGATGCTCCTTCGCCGCGCGCCCCCAGCCCCTGCCGCTCCCCGTGCGTCCCGGGGCGCCAGATGCTCCGCCCCCGTGTCATCTTCTCCTCTGGGCGCGTAGCGGTGGAAGAGCCGCCGGAGCCTTTGTTTCGAGTGCACTTCACACAGCTGTCACTTCCAGTGATCAGTAGAAAACTCATCACCCCACGAAGCCATACATATGGAACATCATATTTGCAGAATATTTATTTTAACATGTGTCAGTGCGTCCCTGGTTGCAAGCAAAGCCATTTTCCTCCTTCCATCGGCAGGCAGCCGGAGGGCGGCTTTCATCCTCCAGGAATGAGCTGAGGACATTTGCCGAGGGTGGGGGCAGCGGGACGGCAGCAAAGTGCCAGAGCTCGTGGGGGCCGTGGCGACGGAGGCGAGCTAGCCTTGCGGGCTGGGCCAGGCGGGAAGCCCTCACTTGACTCTGGAGACACAAGGGCCTCGCCTCTGCGCTCCAGCTGTTTCATACCGAGGGCTGTTGCTACAGCTGGTGAACATCTGCCTTGGGCCACTTACCTGCTCCTTATGGGGAAACTTCTCTTCTTGATACGTACCTGGGTGACACGGAGCCAGGCCTAGGATCTGGGGTGGTACCAGGCCTGGCGGCTTCCCAGGTGATCAAAGAAACACTCCAAGCTCCCCCCATCACCACCACCAGGCGTTGTGATAGGATTCTCTCTTTCCTCTTCTTTCCCTACTTTCTTCTTTCCTCCTTCCCTCTGCACTTTCCTTATTTCATTCATCTTTCTCCCTGTCCTCTTTTTCTCCTTTCCTCTCTCCCTCTCTTCTCCCTTTTCCTTTCTCCTTCTTTCCCCTTCCCTCTCCTCTCCCCTTCATGACCTCTCTTCTTTCCTTTTCCTCACTCTCCCTTACTCCCCTCCTCCTCCTTTATCTCCTCTCCCCTTCCCTCCCCTTTCCTTCCTCCCCTCGCCTTACTTCACCTCTTATATCTTACCTCTCTTCTCTTCCCCTCCCTTCCAATTTCCACTCTATAATCCTATGAACCACAGTTTGACTGAATAGCCTTGTTGAGAGGAAGGGGATCCACAGATGAGTTTCCCCTGGAGGCCTCCATCCCACCAAGGTCTGCCCAGGAGCCACATATCCGATCTAGGAATGAGAGGCTTTGTTGGACTAGCCTTTTATGCAGCCTTGAGAAAGATCATTGAATTCAGAGCTGGAAGTAACCTTTTTTATCAATTTTTTTTTACCACTTTACCAACAACTTAGATTTCAAGCTGAGACCTCAAAGTTCATTTCATTTTGCAGATGAGGCAACTGAGAATCGAAGAGGTTAAATAATTCTCTCAAGGCCACAAGTAGTAATGGCAGGGTCAGGACTTGAACGCAGGTCCTCAGCTTTTCTCAGTATTCCATGCTATCCTGTCAGGCTTATTGGTTGTGAACAGTTTAAAAAATCAAAGCCTTCAGACTCTGGGAGCCAGCTGAGCTCCGTAAATCCATCAGAGGCACCTTAAAATGGGTGTCATGTCCACCTGACTGCTGGGAAGGGAACCCTATGGGGGCAACAACTTGGAGCAGTGCATTAGAGCCCTTGGACCTAAAAGTTTGTTCATTCAAAGGAGAAAGCCAAGAAGAAGCAGGAGCCAGGCCAGATTAGATCAGGCAGAAAAGCCACAGTGCTGGTGTCCTGCCTTTAGCAAAGGCCTCTTCCTGTTGCTCAGGGGAAGGCTGGAACTTTTGAGACTGGCTTTAGAATTGTTTGGGGCTACAATAGAAGGAGTCCTGGACAGAGCACTGGATTCAGTGTTCCTGAGATTTGGAGACTTAGGGCAAATGATCTAGTTTCCAGTTCCTCCACTCACTGGCTGCGTAACCTTGAACAAGATCATGAAACCTCAATGAGTCTCAGTATCTTGTCTCCAAAATGGGAACAACAGCTCTCAAACTTCTGGATGGCTAGTCTCCTACTGACCTAGTGCTATCCTGCTGGAGGCCATGGTCGTTAGCTGGGGGAAAGAGAATCCTCCTCTCCCCCTATCCCATCCATGCCCTCCGAAAAGGGACAGAGACCACACTCCACAAAGTTGCTCCTAGCCTGATTTCATCTTCATGGACTCATTATCTTATCTTTTAAGGGCCAGTACGGAGTAGAGCCAATCTTTCCCCTCCAGTCAATGACCAGGTTCCTCCTCTAATTAAACCAAGGAACTTGTTCATACTTGGTATGTTTATGGTTGTTCAGTGGGTCTGACTCTTCTTGACCCCCTTTGGGGTTTTCTTAGCAAAGATACTGAAGTGGTTTGCCATTTTCTTCTCCAGCTAACTTTTATGGATGAGGAAACTGAGGCAAACAGGGTTAAATGACTTGCCCAGGATCACACCAATAGTAAGTGTCTGACACCAGATTTGAACTCAAGAAGATGAGTCTTTGTGACTTCTGACCCAGCATTCCATCCACTATGGTGTCCCCTAGCTGTCCCTTGCTATCTTTACAATTAGTTGAACAGTTTATCTCCCCATTTCTTTCTGTGATGAGATCCTGGGCTTTCTGGGCTGCCAGTTAGAATTGGGGTGAGAAGATAGGGGGAGGGTTGGTCAAAGGCCAATTCATTTACAATTGCACATGTGAACTTCCTAGGGCTGTGAAGATTAAAGCAGGCAGTGTATATCAGAGCACTTGGTAATCATAAAATGTTATATAACTTTGAGAAAAGGGAAGAGTGTTCTATACATAATCATGAGCTGGACCAATCAAGACAAATTCATAAAGCTTAAAGTTAAAAGGGATATTAGAGACCGCATCTGGCCACCTTGTTTCACAGAGGAAGAAACTGAAGCCCAGAAAACTTAAGTTCTCATCAGCCACAAAGTTGTCCAAATTCACATAAGCAGCAAAGCTCTGAGCTGGGATTTCACGCCAGGCTGGACTCCCAATCCCCAATGTTCATATTGATGCAAGTGCATTGCTTTTGTGGGTCCCATGCTCCCAAAATTGTTGGGGTAATTAATTCCCTTCCAGAAAGTGCTATCAAATGAGATCTGGGGCAATGGCACAACAAGCCCCTTCCCTCCTCTGGGACTCAGTTTCCCCATCTATAAAAACAGGATTTTGGACTTTGTCTCTAAACCCCCTCTCTGACTCTAAAGATCGAAATTTCTATAATTCTATTCCTCTATCATCTAGTGTGGAAACTGTGAGAGGAAAGTTAGGCTGATGCCACAATTCCATAAACATTATCCTTTGTAGCAGATTTCTAAGGAGAGTGTTGTCTGTTAGGCGTCAGTTTCTTAGGTGAACCTAAGCCAGTTAACAAGCATTTTCAGAGCACCAATCTTGGACCTAATATGGTGAGCACAAAAGCTTATGATTGGGACATCCCTTCTTGGCAGAGAAGTGGTAGTCTTTTGAAGCTGTCGGAAGTCAAAAGATCAGTTGTTTTTATGTAAGTATTTTGTCATTGTTACTAGATTAGTTTCTTCAGTTCAAGGTGTGTGCATTGGGCTGAGCAGGGGAAAAGCTATATCCAGGAATCAATCAACAAATCTTTATTAAGTACCTCCGTACTTCTCCCTTTTGGGGCAGCCAGGTGGTACAGTGGATAGAGCACCAGTGCAGGAGTCAAGAGGACCTGATTTCAAATCTTGCCTTAGACACTTGACACTCACTAGCTGAGTGACCTTGGGCAAGTCACTTAACCCCAATTGCTTCATCCTGGGTCATCTCCAGTCATCCTGATGAATATCTGGTCACTGGATTAAGATGGCTCTAGAGAAGCAGTGAGGCTGGTGACCTGCACAGCCCTCCCTCACTCAAAACAAACTCAAGTGCAAGTCAAGTCATCATTTCTCTGATGGCATGGTCTTCTTCAGCAGCGAAGAATGAACACACACATTAAGCACCTCCTATGCAGGCACCAGTTAGGTGACACAGTGGATAGAGTGTGGGGCCTGAAATCAGGAAGATTCATCTTCCTGAGTTCAAATCTAGCCTCAGACACTTCCTAGCTCTGTGACCTTGGGCAAGTCACTTAACCCTCTTTGCCTCAGTTTCTTCATCTGTAAAATGAGCTGGAGAAAGAAATGGCAGACCACTCCAGGATCCTGACCCAAGAAAAAACTCAAATGGGATCATGAAGTACTAACAAAAACAATGTGCCAGGCTATATGCTAGGCACTGGGGATAAAAGTATAAAAGGTGAATCAGTGATTATGGAATAACTATGATGAAAAAATAAAAGACATCAATAAGCTGTATTAAAAATGGGGGTGGGGGAAGCTTATGGCTGAGAATGCTAGAGTAAAGGGAAGGGAGATCCTATAAGGGCAGATCGGCTATCCATCAAAACAGCTTGGAGGTTTGGGTAGGAAAGAATCTGAACACTGAGGAGGTGAGGATCAGTAAGTGACCTCATCAAGAGAGAGCTGTAATTCCCTAGAGAATTAACCCCCGAGTCTATTAATTTAGCAGCTATCAGGAGACATGTTATAAATGTTTCAAGACATGGTGAGCATTTGCAGAATATTCCACAGATTTTGAGGATGGAAGGAGAGTTCCTTTCCCTGGCTTTCTGGTCACTAGGGTCATTTATTTTCATCTTCTAAGGGAAAGTAGCCGATCAGAATGTGAGTCACAGACTTGAGTTCAAATACCACCTTAGGCATTTAGCTGCTGTGTGACCATGGGCTTAACCTTTCTGAGTTCCTTTATTGATCTGTAAAATGGGGTTGGTAATAGCACCTACCTCCCAGGGTCCTTGTGAGACTTGGATGGGATGATGGATGGAAAACATTTTGTAGTCCTTCAACTACTATATTAAATAGTGACTATTCACACTATTCATCTAATTTGCGACTTTTTTGATCTTAAGACAAATTGCTATGCTCCTAATATTCTTTTATATTTAAAATTGTACAGACTATTATTACACAGGAAAATGAAAATAGCTGCTTTTTATAATTTAGTAGATGTTTTGAGATGTAAACTCATCTTCTGTAGATGCCTTGAGATCTGCTTTGGGTCAACTCCTAAGAGTAGACCAGGGATACCATGGAACTTATCTGGTTTCTACATGATTTTGATTTTTTTCTGTTAGATCTCTGTATTTTGACAGCTTTTCATTACACATAACTTGGAGATAATGGGTATTTGGTACAGTGACAATTTGTATGGACCATTGTTATATCCGGGTGATTTGGGGCTAAGAGTTCTCTCTAGGATATGAGTTTGTTTGCCTGTAGAGTTTATTTGTTGACTTCTCGGAGACATTTTGAGGTCTATGTTTGTGGGTGAGGGGATTTATCCTCTCTTAGCTTATGGAAGATAGTGAGTCTCTGATATTTTATTCAAGTCACCTGTTCATGTCCTTCTAGTTATTCATTGTTAGTTATTGATTATGATAGTGGTAATAAGGTGTAATATGAGCCAGGGAATAGAAATAGAAGTAAAACAGTTGGAGATTTGGGCTTAGACAAGCTCATTGTGGAGACAGACTCAGCTTGATTTTGAGCAAGCCGTTGACTTAATCTCCGATCTCAGATCCCTTCTGTCAAACGGGACTAAGAATACTTTCTCTGACCTACCTACCTCACAAGGTTTGTTTTATTCTTACTGTTGCTGTGACTGTGAAATCATTATCAGCCCTGGACCGTCCTGGGCTCCTCCCCATGTGGGGGTACTCCAGGTGTTGAAACTCCATTAAAGTCAGCAGGCATTTACTAACCACCCGGGAGGTGGTAGACCCCCTTACTAAAGACTAGCCAGACCCCTCCCCCCCCAAAAAAAACAACCCAACAACCACCACAAACCAAAAAAACAAACAAACAAACAAAAAACCAAAACTAGTCCTGCCCTCAGGAAGCTTCTATTCTGATGAGGAAGGTACTCACTGAGGGTTAATCACTGAAGTAGACCGTCTACTCTCCCATAATTATTGTCTCTGAGAGTTGCCCTGGGGCCTTAGAAATTAAACATTTGGTTTTCGGTCATGCATCCTGTATGGGTCAGAGATCAGATCTGAATCTAAATTTTTCTGTCTCCAAAGTCAGTTCCTTTATCCAACACCTTAAGCTGCCTCTCATCAGGTTATTGTGAATGAATGAAATCACGATGTTACATGTTTATAAAAACATATGGGAGACCTAGGGTGAGGGTGGGGCGCTTGGGAGGCAGGTCCTAGCAGTCTTGGGTGGGCCCCTTCTTGGCTATGTAAGTGACTTCCTTGCCGGGGCCTCAGTTTCCTCATGCATAAAGTGGAGGAGTTGGCCTTGGTGATCACTAAGCCCCCTTCCAAAAACCTTGATTCCTCAAATGCTCTTGGACAGGTTGTTGCCAGGGAGCAGCTGGCTCCAGAAGAAAAACCTCTCCAAGGTCGGAAATTCTGGTTATCCAAGTTTGCCCTCTAGCAAGTAGAGCCCAGTGATTCACCTGACAGCTCTCAAGACTGAACAGAGCTCTCTCATCTTGCAGACATCTGGATGGCTTCTATTGATTCAGAAACCCACATGTCCCCAGGGCACCATGCCTGGGCAGTGCAACCCCAACTGGTTGACAACCAGGGAGGAAAGGAGGGAGTTAGTCCTTCATCCCTTGGATCCACTCCCCCCACCTTCATCTTCTGCACCTTGGCTTCACCTCTATTGTGTTAGCTCCCTCAAAAAAAGACAGTCACTCCTGCCTGGGTTTGAGGAATGGTTTGTACTTATGTGGGTCAAGGTCTTCACACTGTCCACACCACCCCCCTTAGGAGTCATTTAAAATTAATTTGTCACAAAAGATTAGGAATGTCTGTTCACCTTTCCCATCTCTGAATTTCTATAGCCCTTGGATTCAGTTCTAGTCTTTCCTTCCTTCCCTTCTCCCTCCCTCTTTCCTTCCTTCCTTTCCTCCTTCCTTCTTTCCTTTCTATCTTCTCTCTCCCTTCCTCCTTCCTTCCAACCAGTGATTCTTAAAGCATGGTCCAGATTATTATTTTCATAATACTAAGACTTTTCTATTTCTAATATAGTAAATATTGATAGATAGGATCCATGTAAACAAAACCTCTTTGGGGAAGGCTCTCACTAATTTTTAAGAATGTAAAAGGAGCCTAAAGACAAAAAGTTTGAGAAATATTGCTCTAGAGACAGAGTTCTTAATCTTTTTGGTGACCCACTGGTACAACAGCTATGCACTCCTCAGAAAAAATGTTTTTGCATGCACAAAATAAAATACATATGATTAGAAAGGAAATCAGTTATATGGAAATAGAGTTATTGAAATATTTAGAAACAAGTTCACCTGAATCTTAAGTTAAGAACTCTTTCTTCACCTCTTTAACACTGAGGGCAGGGTTTGTATCTTACCTAATTTTTTTAATCTCCTCCAACACTTACCACAAATTCTATACTCATTAAGCAAGTAACATGAATGAAAGACCATTTTTTATTGGGTTCTGCTATCTAGTAGTATTGAGGGAAAATGTAAATGCATAGACCTTGTCATCAAACAGCTAAAAGTCTTTAAGGAGATAAGACAAATATACAAATAACTATTATAGGGTAACATATAAAAGTGTTGGAAGAGGTACTAGGTGTTATGACAGTTTTTAAAGAGGAGAAATTACCTTCAGATTGGGGAGGATGTAGAGAAGGCTTTGTGGGAGAAATAGCATTTGAATCTTCAAGGAAGTGGGTATTAGGCAGAGGAAACAGTGGGCAAAGGCATGGAGGTGGGAAAATACAATCGTACACCCCCACACCCCACACCTAGTCAAGGGCTTGTTCCTTAAATCCATAGTGACCTGATGGGAATAGGCCAGGTCAGTGATGTTAGAAGTCAATCTTATCATGCTAGGGGCCAGGTCAGGAACAGTCCTGTCTCCTTTAAGCCTCTCTGTAGGGTTTTTCTCATGAAAAAGATCCATTGATCTTCTAGAAGCAACATAGTAATCATAAACAGCATGGAATAGTGAGAATTGATGTCAATACAGTGCGATGAATCTGAAGTCACGAAACCTGGGTTCTAATCCCAGCTCTAGTATTTATTACCTTGGATAAGTCATTTCCTATGAGTAAAACCAGAATGATTTGTGCGAGAACAACCCTGTAAAATGGAACAATTCTGAAGACTAGGGTGGTTGTTGTCCTTTGTCTCACCAAAATGGCATCACTGTGTTAGAATCAAGTTACAATGTGTCTGACTGTGGGAGATCAGACCAATACAAGCTCAGAATGTTCTACCACAAGTCTCTCAGTGCCTAGCTGCCATTCCAAGAGGCCCATGATGAACCATGTCACCCATTTCTCGACAGAGAAGTTAGACTCAGAATGCAGCATGAGATATACATTTTTGGTCATGACCAATGTGATCATTTGTTTTTGCTTAACTATGAATATTTGTTGCAAGAGTTTTCTTTGTCTTTTTCTCCCTAGAAGGTGGAAAGGAAAGAAAATAAATGCTTGGTAGTTGAAAAAAAAATTTTAACATAAGAAAGACAAGTCCCTTACCTTCTCTGGGGTTTCTCTATAAAACAAAGTTGGACTTATATGAGCTCAAAAGTTCCTTTCAGGTACTTCCTAGCTGTGTGAGCCTGGGCAAGTCATTTAACTCTGCTTACCTCAGTTTCCTCATCTGTAAAATGAACTGGAGAAAGAAATAACAAACTACTCCAATGTCTCTGCCAAGAAAACCCCCAGTGGGGTCACAAAGAGTCTGACAGACCTGAAAATGACTGAACAGAAGCAACTAAATTCCTTTCCATTGCTAATCCCATGAGCTTCCCCAAGATGAGAGTGGATGGGTAGGTGAGCCTGCCGTCCGTCCAAAGGAATTCTTTGAGAAGAGAACCTGTCTAACAGGTCAGGGCCCCTGAATTTTCCTGGGAATGTTACCAAGCCCTGATAACGTTCCTTCGGCCTTCTGGACCCCACTCTGAGTCACCAGTCAGCACCTGAGTGGGGAGGATCCCCCAACGGAAGAAAGGTGGAAAGATCCAGAAACAAAAAGTGTTGCTCTTCCAAATAATAAGGAAAGTTGGTTTTTTTACCTGAAAAGGAAGCAAAAACACAAAACCTATCATTTCCATTTGAAGCAAAAAAGAAGGCCTGCAAAGGAGGCAGTGTGTTATAATGGAAGGAGTTCATTGGTTTGGGAGTCAGAAGGCCTGGGTTCTGATTCAGTATCCTCTACTTACTACCTGTGTGACCTTGGACCCTTGCTATACTTGGGTTTCCTCACCTATAAAATGAGGAAATTGGACTAAATGATCTCTGAGTTCCCTTCCAATTTTAAATCTATGAGCTATGAGTTACCTATACTACATAGGATGCATTACCTCATGTACATAATATGCAGTACATATGATTCACATACATTATACAAAGTATTTGTCTATAAGAAAGATATGTGACATACGACTTCTCAGTGATGTGGGTAGCTCCTCTAATGGTACAGATTCATGGGTTTTCATCTCATTAAATGATTGTCCCATTTCTCCCTTAAATTTTACAAGAGAGGGTCCACCCATCCACCAGGCAGGCCTCCCTTGTCTACACCTCTCAATATTACTTGGGTATCCAACTATTTTCTCTTGTATTCTCTATATGACCAACCTCTATTGTTTTCTGGCCACTCATTCTTTGATTGTATCTTTTATGCCCCTTCTTTTGGGCAATTCACTTACTCTCTTCTACACAGCGACTTTCCCCATCATGATCTTGACATAATGTGAGTCTGCATAAGAAATTAAATGAGAGTTTTGGGAAGTTTTATGGAAACCATAGACAATACACAAAGGCCAGACGATGACAAAGAGCCTATGACCAAATAGTTAACTCAAATTTTCTGTAAAGGTACTGTAAATACCCCATAAAAGAAAAAAAATCGGACTTCTTCTCTGGTACAAATGGAGGGCCAAAAAAATTTATGAGGATTTTCCAGATCATGCGGGTGCTAAGCTCTTAACCCTTGCAATGTGGAAGGGATAATTGTATATTACAACCTACTTATGACTTTAGAGGACTCAAAATTTGGGGTCTTCAGAGTGGGCAGTATCCCATGCTTCATACCCATATGACATCATGGGAAGAAAGTTTGGTGTTTTAAAGATGGATTTTTGAGGAAGGAATTTGGGGTCATTAAAAGCATTGAACAATTTCCCAATCACAATCCAACTTGCTTTCTTTTCCCTCACTATCTAATTTTGGAACCAATCCATTGTTCATCTTCAGTATCTGCTCAAAATATGTATACATATTATATATATATATATATATATATATATATATATATATATATATACACAGAGAAATATATATATGTATATGTACTAATGGACTGGCAGTGAACAGTCCATTCAGTTACATAGTAGCATAAATATTCTTCATCCACTTGGTTTTTCCTGTATAGATTGTCGGGCTAATCTCCATGTAATGACTATAGTTCTTATTTTCAGGGAGGGGGGCCTCTGGTAGTATTATGGGCCAAAGTAATATGCAAAAAGGGAACATTTGGAGAACCTCAGTATCTAGGTAGTAGTTAAAGTGCCTGGACCAAACAATATAACCTAGGTAAAATGTTTTGTAAACTTTAAAGTGCTATATAAATGCTACCTATTGTTATTTATAGGGAACCTCTCTTCCATTTGGACGCTTCCTTGGACTTCCTCCCTGACAGTGGCAACCACCTTTGACAATATTATGTTCACCTGTTTTATTCCTCACTTAATGTTAATCATCAGAGGACCACTGATGAAAGTTACCTCTTGTTGCATCTGTCACATACCATGTGTAAGAAATGGACCAGGGGGGTTGAGAATACAGTCTGAACTGGCAGTGAATTACTGACAGCCTTTGCCAGCCATAAGTAAACTCCATAAGAAAAAAAAGCTGAACAGGATAACAAAAGAGCATTTCATTGTGTCCAGATGGGGCCCTTGATGGGCCTGGCATGTGGGATGGAAGGAGCATGTCCAATCTGTTTCTAACTCTGAGGCTATTAAAAAGATTTTAGAATATGTCATTCATTTATTCAACAAATATATAGGGAGTGTCTCCTGCATGCTAGGCATTTGAGGGGATAGAGAAAAGATAAAAATAGGTATGAAACATTGTCCCCCTCAAAAGATGTTATATTCTAGTTGGAGAGACAGAGGTTATGCACTGTTAGTGATAATCACAGAATGTTAGAGCTGAAAAAGCCTTAGAGATCATCTCTAGTGTAATACTCTCCCTTCCCCCACTGTTCAGTATGACAGAAGAGGGAAATGAGACCCAGAGAGAAATGACAGTCCTCGGATCAGACACTAAGTCAGTGGCCGAATATAGAAGGGTCTCCTGGCTCCCGGGTCAGCGGTCTTTCTGTTACATCCCACTGAAATAGTAGTACAGAATTAGTATATGCTAAATGCTGAATGAATGATACAGACCATAGATGGTCCTTGTAGGAATATAATCTGGAGAAGTCACTGTGACTAGAGATGAGGAAACCATTGTTCATTTTCAGTAGTTATATGTGTGTATATATATATGTGTGTGTAGATATGTGTATATATATATGTGTGTGCGTGTGCATGTGTATGCACATATATGTACATATGTGTATGTGTGTGTATTGTATGTATATACACACATATGTGTAACCAGAGAAGTAAATGACTTGACACACATTCAAACCCAGGCCCCCGACTCCCAAACCAGTTCCCTTTCCCCAATCCTGGGTTGCTCCTTAATAGATGAGGACTGAAGCATTGCTTCCAATGTTGTTTCCTCCTCCTCTCTCCTCTTCTACCCCCTTGGACACAAGCATAGGATTTCCTAGTGTACCAGAGCCAACCACATTCTTCTCCGCATCCTCCCCTCCACCACCACCCCCAAGTCTGCCCTAGCAAGTGGAGTCGGGTTTGACAGATGCTATCATGGGACAGGAAAGAGGTCAGGCTGGTTCCCTGAACCAGTGGAAAGGAGAAGGTGTTCCCAATGACTGTTGGCACCAGTGGCCACCCAAGTACTCTCTTCTGACAGCTTTATCAAGCCTCCAGACTTCCAAAATCCATTGTTCCTGACATCTGTTTCGGTAAGTGATTAATTGCAATTAGTGAACAGTTTGAAAGCCCGTGGAAGAATATTCAGCAGAAAACTCATCAAGATTAATGAATGGCGGCAGTTGTCAGAAGGGCTTCTGTATTTCCTTGATGCCGTGGCATAGTGGAGGTGAAGCCGACTTGGCAGCTGCTGGGAAGAGAATTGGAGGGGCCCCTCCCTCTTCTTTCCCACTTCCCCCCCTCCACCTCCGCCTCCCCAACATTCTCTCCGCACCCCCGCCCCAGCCTCTTTCCCTATGAAATAACACCGGACAATTTTTCATCAAAATGCATGAATTGTCTGCTAATGTGCTATTAATAAAGCACTTTGGAGTTTCACAAAGATTAGACCCTAAATCACGCAGAGTGAATTGTAATGAGTCCAAAACACATTGTCATTAGACACTCCATGGTGCACCCTTCCCCCAAGAACCCCCCAAAGTCCAATGTGGGAGGGGCAAGGCCATCGGGTGGGTCAGAGGCCGGCCCACTCTCAAGTAATGATAGGAAACAGATGTATTGGGGCTGATATTAGAAGTCAAGGTCATTAGATTCTCTCTAGTTAGGAATGCACAATAGAATTCTCTTTCAGGTAGATTCAGGGATGACTGCCCCAAGGTCACCCAGACTGTCATGGAGCAGAGCCGGAATCAGACCCAAGGTTTTCTGATTCACATTCAGGGTTCTTTCTGCTGGCCTGGTCCCCAAAGCCCTAAGTAGTTGGGAAAAGTCAAGACACTGGTCTAGCCACATGCAACCTAGATTTGTGTTCCTTTTCTACCCTTGGACTAAGGCCCAAATCTCTAGCCCAGCTTGTGTTACTAGGCTTCAAAGATAGTGAAGTTTAGAATCTCTGATTTAAATTTCTCAGAAATGCAAGTTTCATCACTTTTTTTCCTATTGTTTTTCTTTTCTTCCCAATGTTTTAATTGATATCATTTTTTCCCTATTATTTTCTATAATGTGCTTTTAAAGATCAGATCTGGATCCTAGGCAGCTGTAAGAATTTGTAAATTCCTCAAAGAGAAATGTTTAATGGAGTATTTTCTCTTGGAAGTCAGTGGGATATACAGCAAAAAAAAACCACTGGCCTTGGGAGGCCAGTGATCTGAACACTAGCTTTGGTTCTACCACTGACTTGGTTGTATGTCTTTTAACATCTTTGAGCGTCAGTTTCTCAGATATAAAATAAGGATACTTTCACATGCCCTACCTTGTGAGGATAAAATAAAATCATCTATATGAAGCAATTTGTAACCACAGACAGACTAGGGACCTGTGATTTCAACAGAATAGGGAAATCTTCTACCAGCACATCCTCTCTGCCACATACAGCCTTAGAAATTTGCTTAGGGAACAGGAATGATAGTAATTAATAATAAACAAAACATATTTAGGTAGTGTGTTAAGGTTTGTAAATTTCATCTCATTTCATCCTTACAATATCCCTTGAATCTAATTGCTATTACTATCTCCATTTTATAGATGAGGAACTGAGGTAGACAGAAATTAAATGACTTTCCCAGGGTCACACAACTAGTGAGGATCTGAGGCCAGATTTGAACTTAGGTCTTCCAAAATCCAGATCCAACACTCTATCCACTACACTAAATACCTGAATAATTAGATGGGTCATTGATCTCCTTATCAATATCAATCACACAAGCATCACATCCCAAGGCTTTCCAACATGGTAGAGACCTTGGTCTGATTCTCTCCATATTGAGTGGCTGTTGGTATGATATTCAAGGCCAAGATCATTCACCTGTTACCTCTCACACTTTTTTGTTATAATTTATTTATTTTTAGTTTTCAACATTCACTTCTATGAGATTTTGAATTTTAAATTTTCTGCCCCCTCCCCACTTTCTCCTCTCCCCCCACAAGAAGGTGTGTAGTTTGATAAAGGTTCTACTTATACATTCACATTAAACATATTTTTTTTGGTTGTAAAGATGTAAAGAAGAATTAGAACTAATGGGAGAAACAATAAGAAAGAAGAGACAAAACAAAACAAAACAACAAAAGGAAAAGAGAGCAAATAGTATGCTTTGATCTGCATTCACTCTATAGTTCTTTGGATGTGGATAGCATTTTCCATTGTGAGTCTTTAGGAGTTGCTGAGAAGAGCTAAGTCCTTCAAAGTCAATCGTTGAACAGTGTGACTATTACTATATACAGTGTTCTCCTGGTTCTGCTCATTTCACTCCACATCAGTTCATATAAGTCTTTCCAGGTTTTTCTGATGTCTGCCTGCTCATCATTTCTTACAGCACAATAGCATTCCGTTACATTAATATACTGCAACTTGTTCAGACGTTCCCCTGTTGATGGACATCCCCTCAATTTCCAATTCTTTGCCACCAGAAAAGGAACTGCTATAAATATTTGTGTGTATATACATATTATATTTGTATATATTATATATGTATATATACATTGTATGGATTTCCTTTTTTATGCTCTTTTGGGATACAGACCTGGAAGTGGTATTGCTGGGTCAAAAGGTATACACATTTTTATAGCCCTTTGGGCATAGTTTCAAATTGCTCTGCAGAAGGGTTGGATCAGTTCATAACTCCACTAACAATGCACTAGTGTTCCAATTTTCCCACATGTTCTTCAACATTTATCATTTTCCTGTTTTGATATGTTAGCCAATCTGATAGCTGTGATGTGGTACCTCAGAGTTCTTTTGATTTGCATTTCTCTAATCAATAGTAACTTAGAGCAGCCATTTCTCACCTGTAGCAGCATGGAGTCTTGTTCAGAACATCTACTAGACCTGCCCGAGGGCATTGGACTCATCTGTAGCATCTCCCAGGCCAGGTCAACAGAGGTCCATGCAAGGAAGACTAATGGTCACAAACCCCGTCTCCACTCACAGGCCCTCACATCCCACTGCAGCTCAGCTGTCAAGTTAAAGGAATACAGCTATTTCTAGCTCAGCTCATGAAACTTCCTAGCTAGATCATGTTAGACAAGTAGCTTCCCCTATTAGAGA
The DNA here is from genome assembly GCA_028658325.1 of Potorous gilbertii. Taxonomy (NCBI): domain Eukaryota; kingdom Metazoa; phylum Chordata; class Mammalia; order Diprotodontia; family Potoroidae; genus Potorous; species Potorous gilbertii. Next base: position 134,805,406 of record CM053769.1, on the reverse strand, counting down.
TTCCTCATCTGTAAAATGAGGTTATATTTTAAGATTCCATCCAATCCTAGGTCCTAGGAATCTATGAAACCTTGTGATACACATATCATGATAATGACAATTGACATTTATAGTGTTTTGAGTCAAAGACAGACAGACAGATAGATAGATAGATAGATAGATAGACAGACAAAGGGACACAGGGGTGGATGGATGGATGGATGGATGTAGTAGGTAGCTGGTGGATAGGTAGGTAGATAGATAGATAGATAGATAGATAGATGGACAGACACAGGGGTGGATGGATGGATGGATGGATGGATGTAGTAGGTAGGTGGGTGGATAGGTAGATAGATAGATAGATAGATAGATGATAGATAGATAGATACTAGAGAGAGATATGGATAGCTAGTTATTATTATACTGTGTCAAGCTATACACTAAGCCTTTTTATATCATGTTAGGTGCCTGGGAATACAAATACAAGCAAAAAAGACAGTCTCCACCCCTATGGACTTTACATTTTAATGGGAAAAGACTGGGAGGGAAAGGGGGCAGAGCTCAAAGGCAAGGCTTCTGGCAAAGAAATGGAGAAATCTAGAGAATGAGGAGTGGACCCAGGAGTGAAATGAGCCTGACCTGGACACCCTGGGGAAAAGGAGGCCTGGCTAGAGACTCACCAATCAGAAGAGAGGGTCCAGCAGAGCCAAAACTTGGCAAAGTGTGCTGCATATATTTTCTCTTTTGAGTCTCACAACACTGTGAGGTAGGAACAGTAGGTATCATGACTCCCATTTTGCAGATGAGGAAACTGAGGTGATGGTCACATAGGTAGTCGATGTATGTGGTAGGATTTGAACCCAGGTCTTCCTGACTACAAGTCTGATCTTCTCTCTAGCTACCCAGGCTGCCTCTCAACATGTAAGAAACTGGTCTCTCCCCAACTTACTTTGTTTTGCCACAATATGTATTTTGTAAATATTTATCTGTGTGCGTGTTCTTTCTCCCCCTTGAAATATAAACTTCTTGAGGTCAGACTTTTTTTTATTTTTTAATATTTGTGTACCTAGCTCTTAGTAGAGTACCTGATACACAGAAGAGGGTTAGTGCTGTTGATGAATTTTATTGGCTTACTTCTGATGTAATGTCAACCATGAATCTGTGAACTTGAGTTGTTTTTTTCCATATATTTTGATAACTGTATTTCAAAATAATTGATTTCCTTTGTTCTTCTCTGCATTTTGTTTTATGCATTTGAAAATATGGGTCTGAGAAGGGGTCCCTAGGCATGGCCAGGCTGCTGTCCCTGGGTCCAAAACACCTAAAAGGCTAAGAGGCCTTGGATTCAGTGGTTCCCCAGACCAGCTTTCCAGTTCTTACTTCTTCCTCTGGCCTTTGTTTGGAGGGAAGGGGTCTTTTTCCTTCTGTAGATTCATCATCATGGTCTGTTAGAAAGGAGAAGAGGCTAAGGGGAAAGGCCTATAGGAGAGAGCAGGAATGAGCTCTGAGGTTTGGTTTACAGGCGGAGAAATGTTTAAAAAGCTAGGACTGGAGAAAATGCTTTCTCTCAGCTCTGCCTGCTTTGTGGGGGTGAGGGGTGGGGGATTCAGGGCCCAGAGTAATTCTCTCCTGGGAGTGGGGAAGTTCCAGTAATCTCATCTCCCTTGCCCCTCAGAAGAGACAACTGCAGACCTCACACCTTTTAAAGGAGAGATCTGGCTCCAGTACGAGGAGCAGAGACAGGGTGGGGAGTTCTGGGAACACTGGGAAAGTTCCTCTTTGAGTTTTAGCTGCCTGGGGCAATAAGGCTGCACAGTGCTGGGGTGGTGGGGTGGTGGTGGTGGTAAGACCTTGTGGGGGAAATAAAATCAAGAGCAAAGCCAGAAGAGGTTTAAACCACCAAAAGTACAAATCTCCTTTCTCCCCTCCCTCTCTCTCTCTGTGCATTGGTCATAAGATCACAGGTTTAGAGTTAGAAAAACCCAATAATAATAATAAAATAGTTAACGTTTATAGACCTACTATGTGCCAGACACTAAAATTATCTCATTTGATTCCCCGCAACAGCCCTGGGACATAGCTGCTGTTAGCATCCCCATTTTACAGTTGAGGAAAATGAGGCAGAGAGAGGTGAAGTAACAAGGCCACACAGCGAGTAAGTGTCTGAGGATTTCAGTTCAGGTCTTCTGACCCTACTCCAGCTGCATTGTCATTAGGCATCACTGGCTTCTCATTAATGGCTTTAAACAGAACACGCCAGCATGTACGTGAACCTGGAGTTGAAATCAATTTCGGTGCCAGGTCTGCTACTTGTTAGCTCTGGGAGCTCCAGTGACTGACTTTCCTTCTCTCAGTTGTATCAGACCAAATCCAAAGTCCCTTCTAGCCCTGGCATTCTGGGATTCTGAGTGTGTGAGTTTGTACATGTATGAGAACACGTTTTCATGAAGGAGTGAATGAGGGTAGTGTGCAATCAGGCTGGTCCATCTGTAAGAAAGGCAAAGTAATGTTATCAAAAGAGCACTGGGCATGGAGGAGATGGGCAGGGCTTCAGAGTCTGGGGTTCTAGATCCAATTCAACTGCTGGTAAAGTAGGTCCTAGCTCTGAGACTGTTACCTCCTCTGTAGGAAAGGGGAGAGAGACCTAGCACCTTCAGTACCTATTTCTGAGAGTGGTTATGATAATCTGATGAGATAATATAATACCAAGTGAAAATTGTGAGTTCTATAAAGGGGTATTATTAAACTGGAGAGAGATGATTTAGGGGGGTGTATGTGTGGGGATGAGGGGCACAAAGTCAGGGTGATAGAGGAGGGGAGGGGCATTCAGGATCAGAGGCTTGTATGCTCCTATGTGCAGGAGAGGAGGGGATCAGACCCTTCATTTTCAGGGAATTAACTCTGCTTGGCTGCCGAGAAGTCTCATTAAGCTCTCTAAATTCCACTGGTTCAGGCTGCTGGAGGAAATTCTGAAGGGCAGAGAGAGAGAGAGAGAGAGAGAGCTGCTCAGCTGAGTGCCCTTTGCCTTCAAAGGGAGGTTCTCTGGCTTGGAATGAATGATCCTGGCTCCAGGCCTGGATTCCTGGCCCCAAGAGGTGGCATATGGAGGGGAGACAGTGAGGTGAGTGGGTGGGGAAAAGAGCTGGGGAGCTGGGTCCTGCCAGGCCTAGGCATTGGGGAATGAGGGGAGATGGGACTTCCTTAGGAAACTCTCCCTTCCAGTGTATTTCTTCCTCCACCCCTCATTCCTTCAAACCTATAGTTCACTTTTTTTCCTCAGTCCAGAAAGGATCTAAGTTCTTGACAGTTTTTAAAGCTGGCATCAGCAAGCCTGGGTTCAAACTGAACTTGGAGCCTCACCATGAGCAGGTCGCTTTCCTGTCTGAACCTCACTCTTGTCATCTCTTGGAGTAGGTAGCCCAGCTCCCAGGTTCAGTGTTGGTCCTTAGCTCATTTTGTCCATAGAATAAGTTGGGGTGGCCGGAATAGGTGCAGACAGAAACTTGCCTTGAACACCATGGGGTTCCAGGTGTGTGTTGAAGAAACTAGTCCGATTGTAGAGGAAGCATACCTCCAAGACAACAGTGGAGCGGGCAGGGCAGGAGGTATGATTTAAGGGAAGCTTGGCAGAGGCGGAAGACCATCCTGTTGATGCCTTCTAAATTTTCTGTCCTGAGGCAAACTCCTCTGGCCCTACCCTAGTTATATCAGTGTGTCAGTCTGTTCCCTGTCCTAGGGGAATTTGCATTTTTAGCTCCAACTTTCTTAGGAGAAAGGCTTTTTCCCCCCAGGAAATGGATTTGGGGTATCTGTGACAATGTAGGCAGAGAATTTGACAGGAGTGGGGACCTTCCTGAAATCACACCAAGGCTAGCTCTGTTTAAGGAGTCCCAAACCAGCCCAATTGCCTGAGATTAGTCTAGAGAGTCAAGTATCCTAGCCCTGCTAATTTAACGGCAAGGCCTGCCCTGGGAGGGGCAAGTCAGTTCCCTTTTCTGGATCTAAATTTCCTCCTTTAAGAAAGGAGAGGGCTGAAATAAATTATTGAAAATACATGCAATAGAGGATTTAGAACTAGAAAGAATCTTTGAGATCATTTAATTCAGTTCTTTGCTTTTACAGATGAAGAAACTGAGGCATGGCAAGGTTAGATTCTTACCTTGGATCACACAATACTGAAACCCAACCTCTCTGACCCTTTGTATTAGGATGCCTCTAAGATCCCTTTCTCCAACCAGTCTGTGCCTCAGTTTCCTTATCTGCAAAGTGAGGTTGATATTTATACCCGCCTCCCCCACCTCACAGGGCCTTTGTGAAGACACTGCTTTGTCAACTTGAAAGCCAAATCTATAAGGAGCTATGATTGTTAAAGGGATAATTCAGCAAGTCTGGCCAGGACACTCTCCCTAGCAAAGTTTCCCTATGGAAATGGCTTAGAGTATCAGGCAGGATCAGGGCTAGAGTTTTTTGTGCTCATCAGAATTTTATTTTTTAAAGCTTCAGGCTAGAAATACAGCTGACTTTCATTCCTGACTTCCAAACCCCTTCCACACACAACCGTAAACCCCAACACACACACACATACACACACACACACACACACACACACACACACACACACACACACACACACACTAACTCCAAAGCCTAATGAGCAGCAGGAACAGTTGAGGAAGGAAGAAAAAGGGGAGGATGGGAGGAAACCTATATGGGTTGTGGGAGGGAGACCAGAGGCTGGGGAAAGCTGATAGCAAACATTTTGCTTATTGAGGGGAGACATCTGCTTTTTTTTTAAGAGCTGGGGGTGTTAGTTAATGATGAGGTCAGTGCAGCTGAAACCCAGAGAAATCTGGGTGACTTTTGGCCTCCTAACAGATGGCTCCAGGGTGCAGGCCAGCCAGCTGAGTTCACATATTACCACACCCATGAAAATTCCCCTTAATGAACCTTGGGGGAGGGGGAAGAACCAATCTCTCCTTTCCCCTCTCCCCTCCTAAGCAGCTTGCACATTACACACACACACACACACACACACACACA
>CM053769.1:134733305-134799887 GCA_028658325.1 Potorous gilbertii | reverse complement strand
TCTCTCTCTCTCTCTCTCTCTCTCTCTCTCTCTCTGTCTATCTGCCAGACAGATTGTTGGGTGGCTTTTCCTCTCCCCATCATTGCCTGCCTCTTTTTTCAGCCTTTTTCCTCATGTGCCTTGTGATTTATTGCTCTTTTGAGGTGAGGCAGGAGGGAGCTTGAGGTGAAAAGGGCCACTGGAGGTCCAGGCCCCAGGACAGGAGGGTTGTAAAGGGTCAGAGGGGTTCAGATGTCATAAAAAGGCATTGTTGGTGTCCTGCACAATTACCCAGGAGAAGCCATTTGGTTTGGCTGGGTGGCTATGTAATGAGGCCCGCAGGAGAGAGGTCAGGGAGAGTTAGAGCTGGGGTGATGGGCTTGGTGGAAGGGCATTCATTCAGTCCAGCCCAATGAGCCCTTCCCTTCTGCCATCTGGCTGGCAGAGGCCGGGGAGGGAGACAGGGAGGGAGGGAGGCCTTTCCAACTTCCCACTGTCTCCAATGACAGAGGCTGCCTTTCTGACAGAGCTCGGCCAGGCCCAGAGACAGATGGTGGTGGGTTTGAAGAGATAGAGGGTGTACTTTGTTACGAAGAGAGCTGGGGGGCGGAGGTGGGGGGGAATACACACACACACACACACACACACACACACAACACACTACTGCTTACATCCTCAGTAGATTCCAGACCTCTGCCAGGGGAGGCAGCTGGGAAAGGAGCCCCTGATGTGTCCTCCTGGCCCCAACTTCCAGGGGCCATTTCTGCGTGGCCCATGAAACACCACTATACAACACTGTACATTGAAAAACCATGACCTCAATGTAGGAATTTGTTTTCTTGTTTTCTTAATATATTTATTATGAAGGTCTTTTTATTATTATTCAACTGAGGGGGATATAGGACAGAGAAAATAAATCCTGTTAATCACAAAAAATAAAATAACATTCCCTTGCCCTCCAAAAGAAGGAAAAGCCAGGACCAGGGATACAAAAGCCCACATTCCTCCCCGCTGTGTACCCTGGACTCTCCAAATGCTTTTTAAGAGCCTGCTCTAGGGTTAATAAGAATTTGTTGCTGTTTTTTTAAAGTCCACAAAGTCTTTTCTTTCCCAACAACTTCCCTATCAATAGGGAGTGCAAACATTGTTGTCCGCATTTTGCAGATGAAGAAAACTGAAGCTCATCACAGTTAGGAGGACATGACAATCCATGTAGTTGAAATCGTAGACTTCAAGCTGGAAGGGCCTCGAGGGATCAGTCCATCCAACCTTCTCAAAAATGAGGAAACTGAGACCTGGAGACATGGATCGGCTTGACTGTGGTTAAGCAGATAGGGATAGAACTCAGACTCTGGCCCTCTAACTCTGTCCACACAACTTCCTGACTTACAAATGGTCCCAGCTGATGTGATGGTAGGGTGTTGGCTCACTCCCCACCTCCCAAATGCCATCAGTATTTTGACCTATAACAGATTTCGAATCTAAGGCTGCTTTCTGTCTCTCATGCCATGCTGTCTCTCATATACTAAAGAACCTTCCAGTTGGAACAGTCCTATGTTCTAAGGTCACTCCTAGGATATGCTAATAAATATTTAACAACCAGCTCTCTAAAAACACAGAGCATAACTTTAACATTTAATCTGCATTATTAACATTCGCCATCACATTCTTAAGTCCAGACGGAGAGGTGCCTGTGCCGGCAGCATCTGGCCCATGACATTCCTGAGTGTACCTCAAACAAAATTAAAATGTAGTTCCTATCTGATTTTAATGTGTTGATATAATAAGAAGAAATATTTAAACATGTGTGGTTTTCTAAGTCAATATACAATACAAAGGGATCCTTATGTACAGTTTTTTGCTGTCCCTTTCTGTATGAGTTTGATACCTCTGTGCTAACAATATGGAAGAATAAATCAGTTCTTGATTGTAGTCTGCAAAGTATACACACTCACACTGCAAATTTAACACTCAGCTCTCCCCAAGAAGTAGGAGCTGGCCCTGGTTTACCTCTGGAACCCTCGACGTTCCCCATTCTAATACTGTGTGGGAAAGTTCGCTCCAAGCCCTGATGTTCTGTGCTTTTCTTCCTTCCTTTACTGGCTGACTTGACCTGACATCCCAATAACCAATTTCCATCCATAAGTCCTGATATCCTTCCAATACAAGATACCCTAATCACCCTTCTTCTTGCATGTCAAGGTTTTTCAATGCCCAGTTTGCTGTATCTAGAAGAGGATCTTGTGATTCTGTTCCTGGGCAGGAGCCCTATTCTCTTGTGTTTACAAAATAGGGAGTCTGCCCTTCTTATCCTCTGCAGATGGCACTACCCAGGTAGCTATGTGTGAAATATAAAATCGATTGCATTATTATTTTTGTGCTGTGGTGGGCAGCTCATTGGATGGGGCTCTTACATACATGCAGACATACACATAGACAAATACACACACACACGCACACCCCAAGATGTGAGTTCAAATCCAGACTTAAGTCATTACTAAGCTGTGTAACCTTGGGCAAGTCACTTAAACTTGGTTTGTTTCAGTTTCCTCTACTGGAAAAAAAGAGGATGTTGTTGTGAAGATAAAATGAGAAAATTTTTAATTTTTAAAAACTTAACACAGTGCCTGACATATAATAGGGACTATATTAATACTTATGCCTTCCCTTATCAGATAGCTTCCTACTCTTCTAGGGTAGGAAGTCTCCTGAGAGCCCATGTTCTACCCCATCCCCCAGATTTTACAAATGAGGATCCTGAGGCACAGAAGAGTTAAATGACTCACCCTAAGTTACACTGGTAGTAATTTATTAGAGGTAAGATTTGAATCCAGGTTTTCCAACCATACAGAGTCAGTATTCCTCCCTCTGCCATTCTTTTATCAATCCTACCTCAGTCCATTAATTTCAGAGTATCAGGAATATGTATAATTTGATTGGCTCATCCAATTATTACATTTAGAGAGATGCATAATTTGGGTAATTTACCAGCTCTGAGACCTTCTTACTTTTTAAGCATTGGGGGATGCCTGTGATGTGAAGGAAAGAGTATTTCAATTTGTGAAAAAACAAAATGGTTCCTTTGGGGAGGTAGGTGGGCTGTAGGGGACAGGGAGGGGAGAGGATTTCCCAAAGTGGACATCTCTAGCCATGTCTCCCTCAAGTTGCCAGGCATGAGATCCATCTTTTGAGAGGTGAAAGAGGCCTATATGTATCCCCAGAAGCCAGGAGCTGAAACCTGGAACCAACCAGGAGAATACAGACAGATGTGGCCCACCTCTGCAGAGGGCAGAGTTAACCTCTCCATGATGCTTTGGGAACATAGAATTACACAGGATTGTAATTTAGAGCTAGCTGAGAAGGTCAGAGGTCTAAATCAGGAGAGGAATTCAGAGACTGTCATGCCCAGCCCCCTCTCGTTTTACACATGGGGAAACTGACTTCCAGGGAGGTGAAGGAAGGAAACTTAGAAATCATGTTGTCCAACCCCATCATTTGAAATCCTAAAGAATAAAAAGGATTCGTCCAATCACACAGGTAGTTAAGGTGAAGAGGGCAAGATTCCATCTACCTGAGTTTGAAGGGACCAATATTTTTCTTTAAGTTACCGTTGCTGTTTAGTTGTGTCTGACTCTGTGTGACCCCATTTGTGGTTTTCCTGCCGAAGACACTGGCGTGGTTTGCCATTTCCTTCTCCAGTTCATTTTACAGATGCGGAAACTGAGACAAACAAGGTGAAGTGACTTGTCCAGGGTCCCATAGCTAGTAAATGTCTGAGGCTGGATTTGAACTCAGGAAGATGAGTCTTCCTGATTCCAGGCCCAGTGCTCTATCTGTTGCTCCGTTTTCTTCCTCAGTATCTTTGTTTCAGAAGTCCTGGACCCCCTCAACTACATATCAAGTAAGATGACTCTGGTCAAGCAGTGTGGCTCTTCCCTTTGACCAGGCCAACCTCCAGCTGTGTCTCTCTGTCCTTTTATCTTGACATTGAAACTTTAATTGTGAATGTAATATGCAAGGCACTTTAATAATAATACTATTGTTTAAACAGCCTGACCCTTTGGAGTGTTTGGGCATGGTTGTTGGGTATGGCAGTTTGAGTGGACTGGCAGTATTGTGGCTTTTGCTTCATGGCGGGCATCTCTCCCCATCCCCACTCTCCTCCCTTCAGAAGTCACTGCACTGCTGCACCCTGCCAACAGAACCACAAACATTTATTAAACTTCTGCAGAGTGTCCAACCCTCTGCTGAGAGAGACAAGGTTGACAGAAGTCACGGGAGTCCCTGCTTTCATGACACTTAAAGTGTCATAACAACTCACATTTCCAGAAGGTTAATTGATCCAAGGAGTTTTCCCTCCTCTGCTCAAAATTACTTTCCCTGGCATGAAGCTGGAAGGGACCCAAGACCCATCTACTCTAACTCTTCTGTTTTACAGAGACAGAAACTGAGGCCCGGAGAGCCCAGAAAGCACTACTCAAGGTCACATAGGTAAATAAGTGACCAAATTAGGATATGAACCCCAAAACAACCTTCCTGTGATTCTCTGATAATACTGGAGGGTTAACCAAGTACTTTGTTTCCAACACCCCTGGGAGAAAGGGAGTATCACTTTACAGGTGACAAAACCAAGACTCAGAAATGTAAAGTGAGTTCTTCAGGATCACCCAGTTAATTAGTGTTGAGACCAGCACTGAAACCATCTCCCCCCTGTTTCTAAATTCAGATACGCCACCAAGAAAAAAAAGGTTAAGGAATAATCAAGTTATTCCATGGGACAAAGAGGTACCAAGTCAAATACTTTGTGCAGTTTGAGAGGGTCATATGAAGGGATGAGTTTGATTCATAGGCCCTCCATTAGAGATCCAGCTCTGTCACTCTCATGATCCTGGGGCACCCCTTGGATAATAGATAGAGAGCAGGAACACAGATTTGGAGTGAGAAGAGACCTTGAAATACATTTAATTTCCTTGGAAGTCATCTCAGCCAATATTCCCTTGATAGAGATGAGGAAACCAAGGTCCCCTGGGGTCAGGTGTGGTGCCCAAAAAACTAACTGTGGAGATCAGGGAGGGCTTTCTGGATGGTGGAATGATGGAAAGAATGGAGGATTCCCATTTGATTTTCCAGTCTGACAGTTCCTAAGTGGCCATGGGCCTTTGTGTTCGCCTCTGTAGGATGGGGGAGGGGAGAATACCTCCTAGGATCGTCACTTCTAGCCCCACCCCAGCATTTTACAGGTGAAGAAACTGAAGCTTAGAATACCAGAGACTCTTGCCCAAGATCACCAAAGTTTCTGAACTTGTTCTTTCCATCTTGCCTCCCCAAGGCTATTTCCAGCTCTGACTCCTGTGCCATCGAAGCTTGACTAGAAAGAATTCACCAGGCAAAGAGAGGAAAACACAAAAACACTTCTGCCGCCCCTTCCTGCTCTCCATCCTCCTCCCCTCCTTTCTTTCCCTTTCCTTCTCTCTCTCTGTCTCTCTGCCTCTTTCTCTCTGCCTCTCTCTCTCTCTCTCTCTCTCTCTCTCTCTCTCTCTCTCTCTCTCTCTCTCTCTCTTTCTCTCTCTCTCTTTCTCTCTCCCCTCTTTCTCCTTCTTCCTTCCTCTTTCTCCTCCCCTCCTTCCCTGTCCTCACTGCTCCCTCCTTTCCACTTTCCTGCCCCCTCCCTCCACCTTTCTCTTCCCCTCCTTTTTTCTATTCCCCTCCCCCTCACTCCCTTTTCCCCCCTCTCCCTTTTGACTGAGGACTTTGCTATTTTTTTGTTTCTCTCCTCGGAGGCACGTGGGGGTAATTACAGGCCTGACACCAGGTGCTGCCATCGGAGGCCGGCTGACATGGCAGAGGGGAAGAGGGGAAGGGGAGGGAGAAGGAAATGGGGATAGGAAGTGGGCTAGCTTCTACCTGTTTCATCATCCCTAGCTGTATAAACTAAGAGGGGCTAAAGAGAGGGAGGAAAAGAGAAAAGGGGGGGAAGGGAGAGAGAGAGAGAGAGAGAGGCAGGGAGGAGGGGGCAATCTGCCGGACCCATTCTCCGCCCATGCTGCGCCCCCTCCCTCGCCTAGCCGCTCCCCTGGAATGAGGCCTTATCAGGTAGCTGTCCTCGGTCCCTGCCTCCCCCGCGCCCGCCCGCCCGCTCTCTCCCAATGAGATCAGGCAGCCAGCCCCGCCGGCTCCTCACAGGTGCAGGCACAGATTCTGTTGAGCTCAGCTTCTGCACGGCGGAGGCGCTGGTGCCAGGGCGCTGCTGTGCCTTCCAAAGGTAGCAGCCATCTGCACTGTGATAAAAAGCCCCGAGGATGATAAATAGACAAGTAGCACTTTTATTGGATTGCAGTTAAGGAACAGCCACTTTGGGTTTGGCACGGCGTTAACAACAGACTTCTGCTCCCCTTGCAAGCCTGGGCCCTCTGTAGAAATCCTCCCTTGCCTTTAAAAAAAAGAAAGAAAGAAAGAAAAGAAAGCCGGGCCTGGTCTCTGTGCCCTCTGCCCCTTTCATTCCGCCTGTCTGGCCCCATCACTGATTTCTGCTTGTGGGGGAGGCTGGGTGGTTCAGGCGGCTGTTGGAAGCCAGCTGGGTCTTCCTTCTGAGAGGAGTGGAGGGGGAGAGATGTCTGGCTTGCTTTAGACAATTAGAGGATTTGGGGCTGGGAGGAACTTAGGCGTAAGCTAAAACAAATCCTTGCATTTTACAGAGGAGGAAACTGAGGCCTGGAGAGAGGAAATGCCCTGCCTAAAGTCATTCAGCATAGTAAATTTCGGAGCTTAGATGTGAACCTAGATCTTTTGACTCCCAAATTCAGGTCTCTTTTTATTCTATGTACCACATTGCCTCCCTTGGGTCTCTTAATTTCTCTCTCCTATTCATTAATCCTTTCCTACCATATTTTCTCTCTCCTCTCTCCCTCCTTCCCTCTCTTCTCTCTCTCTCTCCCTTCTCTCCACCCCCTTTCCAACCTCTTCTACACAATCTGTTTCCGGAACCACATTCTTTCTCAATTCCTAAGACAAATGTCAAGTGCACCCAATGTACAGAGTTCAGCGGGAGAATCTGCCCCTTGCTGGTTTCTCTTTATTTTTAGCTAGGATAGGAGACTGAGATGCAGGTCTCAGCCCCTGGGACCTGACACTCTGCAGACGCCACCACACCCTGGCTTCCAGAAAGGAGCTCTGGGCCTGGGCCATTTACTGAGCTCAGCTCCCTTCTGGCTGCTGGGAATCCTATGGACTTCAGTCTCCTGAGAGGCCTGAGCTGGAAGGGGTAGGGAAGGGACTTTTATATCCAAAGACAGTGTGGGAGTTTTAGGCTGACTCCACACTGAGCAGAAAAGAAGGGCACCCATGGGGGTTCCTAGCAAGCTAGTTCTCAGCCAACTCTTGAACCCCAAGGAGCCCTGTTCTCCCAATATACTGAGTAACTCCATAACCCAGAAGCTGAGCATTTCAAAACTGGGAGAGACCCAAGAGATCACTGAGCCCTGCTCCATCATTCTACAGAAAAGGAAACTGAGATAGAGAAAGCAAGAGAGAGAAATTCACCCAAGGTCACAGCCGGTTCACAGAATTTAGAGCTGAAAGAGACTTTAGAGGTCATTTAGCCCAATCCCCTCATTTTACAGAAGTGGTAAACTGAGGCCCATCCAGGTGGATGATTTACCCAAAGTAAGATGGGTAGGAGTAGTATGGCCAGGATCTGTCTCCAAATCCCCACACTGACATTATTAATGGTAGAATCAGTGGCAGACAAGTATTAAACTGCTCAAGTAGCCATCACCCTCAGAGGAAGGCTTCTCTGATGCTCTGGGGTCTTCCTTAGTGACTTCCTTCCTTAGGAAGGATACTAGCCATACTTCATCCCACTCTTTCTTGGTTTCCACTGTTTCCTCTTCTCCCCTCCCTGCTCAGATCACCAGCACTCCTTCCTATATGTGCTGTCTTCCTCTATTAGAATATAAGCTCATTGAGGTCAGGCACTGTCTTGTTTGTTTGAATTTGTATGTCCAACACTCAGCACAGGGACTGGTACATAGTAAAGGCTTAATAAAAGCTTTCTGTATCTCCTACTTGCCCTGTTGAGCTCAGTAGCCTTGGACAAGGTCTTTCCCTTTGGAGAGCCTCAGGATTCTGGTGGATAAAGTGAAGCGATTACACTAGATTGATCATTTTGATGATGAATCCCAAACACCTGCATTTCTGGGACTCTGCGACCAAGTTGGAAGAAGAGATAGTGTGCTTGACTGTCGATAAAGGGTCCAGTTCTAATCTAATCTAATCTAATCTAAAAGGTTCTACCCTTTGTCAAGATGACTCCTGGCTAATTACTTTACCCTTCCAACCCTCCCCATCCCCCTTTATAAAATGAAGGCACTAGGGCTGACCTGGCTCATGGGGTGACTGCTAGAAATAATGAAGTAGAAGACAGATAAGGCTCTTTGTAAATATCATGGGCTAAATGATAATTGTCTAACTAGATTCTCCAGCAATCCCCCGTTGCCCTTTAAATAACCAGCCGACAAATACCCGATGGTGGCATTTGACAACCATATGATGAGGGATAGAGCCTTACTCTGTCTCCTTCCTCTCATGGAGGCAAGCTATCCCTGTGGGGTGAGCATTTTCCTAGGTTGGAATGAACCTTGGGGATCATCAAAGCCAGTCCTTTCATTTTACAGATAAGCAAACCGGGGCGAAGAAAAGGATCCTGGATTAAGAGCAGATTGTATTGTTACCATTCAGTTATGTCCAACTCTCCATGACCTCATTTGGGATTTTCTCAACAAAGATACTGGAGTGCTTGCCATTCCTTCTCCAGCTCATTTTATACATGAAGAAACTGAGACAATCAGGGTGAAGTGACTTGCCCAAGATCACATAGCTAGTAAGTTGTCTGTAGCTGGATTTGAATTCAGGTCCTTGTGACTCCAGGACCTGCACTCTATGTACTATGGCACCACCTAGCTGAAGGAGACCTTCGAAAAAGGGGTCATCTAGTCTAACTGTCCTCATTGTAGAGGAGGAACAAGCCCAGGTGACATGTCTAAGATTATATAAGTAGTAAGTAGAAGATTTAGAGTCTGAACCCTAGTTCTAAGACTCCAAGACCAGCTCTTGCCAGGTGGTGACCTGCTCAATCAAGGTCACACAATCAGAATATAAACTCAGATCTCCTGACTTCAAATCCAGCGTAAATTCCAAGCTGAGAAGGGGCCTTGAAGGTCATAAAAGCCAACCCTCCCATTTTACAGGTGAATCATCCCCACAATAGAAGCAAGGGCAGAAACTGTCAATTCAATATGGCACAAGTTGTTGAGGGCAGAATCCTTTTTCCCTTTTATATGTTTATCTCTAGGGCACAGCACATTACATGGCACGAAGGGGACAGTAAATATTGATTCAGCCTGTGCCCAGGGTCACGTAGGCAGCACGTGGCAAAGCTGAGATTTGAACCCAGGCTCTCTGATGGCCAAAATGCAGCTGAGTGTCATTGCACTGCCTGACTCCACCCTCTCTCCCTCTCACTCTTTGTGTGTTCATTGAAATGGCAGGGGACATTTTCAGGGAGACTGTCTGAGGTCTTGTCCCTGCACCCCCCCTCCCATCATTGCCCTGTGGCCTGCAGAGAGGAAGCCACAACCCTTCTTGTGCAGAAGGCAGGAGGGTTCAGGCGGCTGCTGTTAACAGGTGATATCTTACTGTGCCGAGTTCTCTCGAAGGGCTTCCTGGAGAAATCGGTAATGAAGTGCAGCTGGGAACTCCAGTTTGGGGTCAGGGAGTCTTGTAGCAACTTGAGTAGAAAATTCAGTAGCTGATTCCCACACCCCACTTCATCTCCCTCCCCCAGCCCTGCCCGGCCTTCTCTCCCTTTCACACATGAAAGGGGGAGGCAGAGGGCAGGAGGAAGGAGATGGTCCGCGTCAATATTGACTTTCTCATGGTGGGAGAAGGCAGAGGGCAGGTGGCTGTTGGGAGGAAAGAGGCGGGAGTCCAAATCTGGAACCAGGGCCAAGGGGGAGGGCCTAGAAGTAACCTCAGGGAGGCTGATGCACAGCTGGCTGGGCCGGGCCTTGGGAAAGAGGAGGTTGTTTTTCCTCTCTATTTTAATTGGGCTTTGTACCTCTAATGACAGTATTTAATTCACCTAGTGCTAGCATTTTGGCTGTGTGCACCCTCCGCCAACCACATCTGAAGCTATTTCAGCACAGGCCCGCATCTGTTCTCCAACCCTCTTTGGCTAGCCTGAAAACATGAGTCCGCCACAGCCCCGGGACACTGGCATGATCTTCCTGACTCCAGTTTCTCTGGACTCCAATCCATCCTCCCCGAACATCTGCCAAAATGGTCTTCCTAAAGTACAGGTCTAACCGAGTCCTTCCTTTGCTCAAAACTCCTCAATGGCTCCCTCTTACTGCTAAGATCACATTTAAAAAAATAACAGCATCAAAAAACTTCCTCCTTGGCATTGAAAACCATTTCACAGACAGCCTCCAGCTTACCTTTCTAGGCATTTTTCCCATTTCTCCCCTCCACAATGCTACATTGCAGCCAAACTGGCCTCCTGAACTTGGCATTCCATCTCTCCCCTAGAAAACACTCCTTCACCTCTGCCTCTTCCTCTCCTTTCTTCTGGGCTCATCCTAAGTGCTATCTTTTATGTTTAAACCTTTTAAACCTTAAACCTACCGACCCCCTTTGAATAGTTGATGACCCTTTCTATGGACCCTTTCTCAAAATAACATTTTAAAATGCCTAAGATAAATAGGGTTACAAAAGAAACTAAAGACTGATGAAAATAAAGATGGATTTTTCCACAACCAAATTCATGGACCTTCTCCTCCTCTCCCCCTCAACTAAGTCCATGCATAGGCCCTCCTTGGATGCAGGCAAAGAGGCCCCAGTCAACGAGGGAGGCTTTCCTGACCCTTAATTTGTTAATGCTTTCTCTCCAGAAATTTTCTTGTACTAGTTTTATTTATTTATCTGTTATCTCTATATATCTGTTAATATATTGTATCCCCACTAGAATATGTTTCCTGAGAGCAGAGACTGTGGTTTTTCTTTAAACCAGTAACATCATTACCCAGTAGGTGTTTAAGAAATGCCTGCTGAATTATCCTGGGCAACAGAGTCTAAGATGAACTAAATCAGAGGGAAGGCCTGAAACTGTGTCCTCTTACCCAGGGCAAATTCCCTGTGGGCAGGGAGCAGCAGGTATTTTTTTTTAACATTTTTTTCAGCAAGCTTGTAATAAGTATTTATATCTTATAAAGTCCTTATAACTTATGCTCACATTGTATCTTATGTGCTATTTAATGAACTACTTAATTCAGGATAATTTTGGAACCCAGGCCTGAGGTCAGGAGGCCTGGATTCTAATCTTGGATTGGCCACCATTCACAGCTTGGACAAATCACTTCCATTCTCAGGGATAAAAGAAAAGGGAGGGAGGGGTGAATTATAGGAGCTTTAAAGTCCTACCCATCTCTGATCTTCTGTATTTAGGGAGGTCTTCTCCAAGTCTGATGTTCTAAAGATCAGTGACTGTGGCCACACTCAGCCAAGACCTTACAGAGAGGAAACCTCCTGTGAAAGACCAATTCTCATAAACCCTTTGTTTGCACAAGAAGGTTAACTGAAAATGTGACCTGGAGGGCTTACTCTTCTCTGCTTTCCCTGGGAGGAAATGGTGTAGCATGTCTTATTCCTGTTTTTTTTTCAACCTAGATGAGATCTAGAAAGGGAAAGAAGAGATCTTACCAATTAACGTTAGTAATCACTGTTTACACTTTCAGAGTACTTTACATAATCTCACTTGATCTTATAACAACCCTGTGATGTTGGCACTTTTATTATCTCCATTTACAGACAAGGAAACTGAGGCTCAGAAAGGTTAAATGTCTTGCTCAGTATGTATCTGAGTCAAGATTCAAATCCAAACCATTACTTCTTTTGTTTACTCATTTCTTATACATGAAAAGTTTATCTGGTACAATAGAAACAATACTGAATTTTGAGGCAGAGAATCTGAGTTCTGATTCTACATCAGGTGCTTACTTAGTGATTAATAATTAAATTATACTTATTAATTAATAAGTAATCATGATTAATAGTTATTAATAATTAAGGGTGATCTTAAGCAAGTCACCTTCTCTCCTTGGACCTTATTTTCCTCCTCTGTCAAATGGATGAATGGAGTAAACTGGATGGTCTCTAAAGTCCTCTGAATATCATACACACTTAATATCCAGAGGTGAAGGAAAGAAGACAAGTACATATTAAGTACCTATTATGTACCAGACTCTGTGCTAAGGATTTTGCAGATATTAATTCATTTGGCCTTCACAACAACCCTGTGATAGAGGTACTTTTATGATTCCCCTCTTTATAATTGAGGAAACTAAGGCAAAGTTTAGGTGACTTGCCCAAGGTCACACAGTCAAATGTTTCATGCTAGATTTGATTGAACTGGAGTCTTTCTGACTCCAAGCCCAGCTCTCTATCCCCTGAGTCACCTAGACTATTGTCTTCCTTCTTTTCAAGTGCCCTGCTCCTGTGCCCCATCCACCTCAACCCTGTGCTCCCCATCTATACTGTACAACAAAGCAGAGCTGTTACACACCATGCTGTCGACTGGGTTTTACAAACCAATTACTCCTTCCTTCTGCAGAAATAGGGCATATGGGCCATTGTATCTCCAAGGGAAAGTGCCGCTGAAGACAGTTCATTTGTGGGTGGGCAGCAAGAGAAAAGCTGAACTCAGTCCAACAAGCATCTTTTGTTGCTGTTCAATTATTTTTCAGTCATATCCAGCTCTTCATGACTTCATTTGGAGTTTTCTTGGCAAAGATACTAGAGTGGTTTGTCATTTTTCTTCTCCAGATCATTTTACAGATAAGGAAACTGAGGCAAACAAGGTTAAGTAAGTGACTTGCCCAGGGTCCCACAGATAGTAAGTATCTGAGGCTGGATGAGTCTTCCTAACTCCAGGTCCAGCACTCTATGCGCTATGGCACCCCCTAGCTACCCAATAAGCATCTATTAAGTGCCTCCTGTGTGTTCTCGTTGTGCTACTTAATGGATATGCAGAGACAAAATGGAAAATGACCTCTACTCTCAATGAGTTTACATTCTAATGGAAGCACACCACTATAGCAACAAATGTGTTAAATAGCCACTAGGTTTAAGTGACCCTGGAAACTTATAGTCCTCCCCAACCCACTCCTCAAACTGTCTTCAATACACATTTTCTAGAGTGTAGAATGACAGACTGACAGAGCAGAAAGGGATGTTGGAACACCTGCTCAAAGCTTTTCTAGCTTGCTAGGACCTATCAGAGTTTGTGTCCTGAGAGGTGTGGCTTTGGAAAACTCATGGTCGTCTCCTTGCATTAAACAGAATTAAGTGTACACACTTAAGATCATAGAATTTAGAGCCAGAAGAGACTTTCAGAATCACCTAGTCCAACCCTCCTCATTTGAGGAATGAGAATCTTGAGACCTCCAGAGGTTAATAACCTGCCCAGGTCATAATGTCATCAACCAAATAACAAGAAGATAGACCTAGGATTCAAACCCAGGTCCTCTGACTCCACATTCAGTGGTTGTCTGCCATCCTAAGGTTCTGAAGCAAAAATCCCCCAAACAAATATCAAGCTGAGATTGAAATCCTCAAACGACCTGGCATTTAACTAGTGTCTGTGTGTGTGTGTGTGTGTGTGTGTGTGTGTGTGTGTATATTTAATCTTATATTTATGCTATATGTATTTCTATACCAATTCATCTCCTTTATTAGAAAGCAAGCTCATCGCAAGTCTAGATTGTTTCATTCTTTTTACTTGTAGGTGATTAATAAATAACTTGTTGATTAATTGGAATCCTGTATACCATCTTAATCAGTCAGTGAGCATTTATTAAGGACCTATTATGTGCCAGGCACTGTGAGAAGTACTGGGAAATACAAAGAAAGGCAAATGACAGCCCCTGCCCTCAAGTTTACAATCTAATGAACCAGCTCTCAGTTTATTTTTTCCCTGTGTGATGGTTTTGTCTCTGAACCCAGCATAGGGCACAGAGATGAGTTTCCTGCTTTTTAGGGTGTGGGGGGCTTAGTATTATTCTTCTATATCCACCATCAGACTGAGTATGCCTGTAGTACTTTCTCAAAAAAAAAACCCCAAAACAATGAAGTTCATTAACAGCATTTTCCTACCAAAGAACTCACCAGGATCAATAATTTCATTTCCCTTCAAAATGATCTTAGGAGATGGCACTGTCATTATTTTAATATCTCAGCAGTTGCCTTTATATTCCTCTGACGAAGCTCCTGATTCTCTACTCCAGGCAGTGGAATCTAAAACTGACTGTAAGAAATTACCATTCTCTCAAACTAGCCCGGTACCTGCCATTCAAATACCTCCCTTAAAGGCAGCTGTCCAGCAGCCATATTTCAACTACCATTATTCCTTCCACATCTCTGGGGTTGGGGATGCAGCATCCCCACAATCTGGAAAATCCACAGGAAATTCTTTGACCCTGCCTTCATACCAGAGAAGAAGTCTGAATTATTATGGTACTGAAAGATAAAATATGTTGATATTATACAATACTATCTGTATATTTTAAGCATTTCTGAGTTTCTAAACCTTTTCTATATCATCTGCTAGCCTTCACATGTCATCCCCAGCTTCTGCAAAACTCCCCCCAAATTTCCATTTAATTTCTTATGCTGACCCGTGATATATTGAAACTTCAGTTGGAAAAGTTCCTATGTGGAAGGGTTAACTATATTTTAAGTATTTAGGCCGTACTTGTGATTTCATCTCTGTGGGAACCAGTATGGATGGCAGCCTCTCTATAACTCAGTTAACCCCCCTCCAAGAATTGTAACTGACCAATTAATAGCCAGTCTCATGACTGGCCTCTAGAACAGTGACTCTTACCCTTATTTTCAGTGGATCATGGACCCTTTTAGCAGTCTGGTTTAACCTATGGATTCTTTTTCAGAATCATGTTTTGTTGCCTGTTTTCATAGTTGAAGGAAATACTACATTTAAGTTAAACGCTAGGAACATAAAGAGATCATTTTTCCACTTCCCAGTGCCCATAGTTCCTGAAATCTGGCCAGGACCTCTTAGGTCTGTGGACCCCAAATTAAAAACTTTTGCTTCATGCTCTTAGCTCTGCTGCTTTTTGGACAGAAGACATAGTCCCATTTTGCAGGGGAAGTAACTGACTTGCCCAAGGTCACCCATCTAGCAAGTGGTGGAGCCCAGACCCAAACCCATTCTGCATTTAAAGCCAATGTTCTTTCTTCCCTGCTGCCCTCTGGTAACCTTTTTGTTAGCCCAGCTTGCCATCTGCTTACCTCACTCCTCTTCTCTCCTGTTCCCCAACCCCCAAATTGGCACTTGCCAATTTGCTGCAAGACAGATATTTCCCTGCTGGAATCCAACATGTTTCTCAAGGTCCAGTTAGGATTCAGATGAAGATACATCTTTGCTCCTGGTAAAGTGACCCATGGCAAGAGAGAATAATTGGATTTTAATAAAATGAAGGGAGTGCGGAAACAGTTTGCAACCTTGGCCTTTGCTGAGGCTTGGCAATTAAAACGATTATGTCTTGAGAGTCAAGCTGTCTGACTCCGTGCATACATAATTTGATGATGCTTGATCGCTGCTTTATTTATTTATTAAATTTTCACATGCTAAAAAATGCAGAACCAAGCCCTGGGGATAATGAATCCTCTAATGCTCACAAAGAGCCATGACTTCATCAGAGTGGGTAGCCCCTGCCTGACGCAGATTGAAAGCTTTCCTTGCCTCAGATGGGGACTTCCTGAGTGGTTATGACCAGAAAAACCTGCTAACCAACCCACCAGGTTGGGGCCTCTTTACCCTCACTCCTATCCTACACTTGATACCCCAGCCGTACTGGCCTGTCTGCTCTTCCCCCATGCATGACTTCCCACCTCTGGACCTTTGTCCAGGCTGTGAAAATCCATGACATCCCCCCATACCTAGAATGCCCTTCTCACCTCTGCCTTTAGGAAACCCCAGTTCAACTGGCACCTCCGTGCCCACTGTTTGTGCCTTCTTCCCCTCAAAATTATTTTCCGTCTCTTTGCATGTATTTTATACCAACTTGTCTGCCATCAAATGGTCCCCCTTTAGTAGAAAATAAACCCCTGAGGGCAGCAAGAGTTTCATTTTTGATTTTTCATTCGAGACCTAGCTCAGTGTCTGGCACATTTTATTGTCACTATTTTCAGTCATGTCTGTTATTCATTATCGCATTTGGGGTTTTCTTGGTGAAGATGATGGAGTGGTTGCCATTTTCTTCTCCAGCTCATTTTTACAGAGAAGGAAAATGAGGCAAACAAAGTTAGGTGACTTGTTCAGGGTCACACGGCTAGTACGTGTCTGAGACCAGATTTGAATTTAGGAAGATGAGTCTTCCTGACTCCAGGTCTGGCGCTCTATCCACTGTGCCACCTAGCTTCCTGGCTCTGATACACAAAAGGTGTTTAATAAATACTCGTTAGATTTGTTGAGTTTTTTCTCAGAAAGCAGGCTCCATGTTCGAAGGCTTTCCTATAGGAAGGACCAGGCACCCTCATTGCCACACTGAGGCAGTTGACACCAGATGATGGATACTGAGCTCCCTCTTCAGTTTTTCCCCTTCATTCGTCGGCCTGGTTCTCATGAGTCTTCTTAGAGTTATGGTTCCCATTAAGCTCTGCAGTTTGTCACCAGTCTCCAGGACAGGAAGGGAGCAAGACGTACTTCAAAGACTCCTGCCCCTTCCCAGAGCAGCCTGGCCCCCCTGCTGTCCGACTTCCCCTTGACTCACCAATGTCTTCCTCCTGAGGCTTTCCCTCCTCTCCCCTCCCTTCCTCCCCCATATCCATTCCCACAGGAATGCCAGGCTCATCTCCCTCGAAAGGGCTGCTGTCATTTTAGAGAAAATGATGGTTAATGAGATCAGTCTTTGTCTCGCTTCCCCCTTCCCCCAGAAGACCAGAGAGACCCTTCTAGACAGCCAGATGGGGAGGGGTTCTGGGTATCTTTTGTGCGGCTGTGTTTGGGCTTAGGGGATATTTCTTGGTTTGTATCAGTCACGTATGACCAAACAACAAATGGGACAGAGAATCCTGGGAAAGATTGCCGTAGTAATGATGACAAGATAATCAGAACAACATAAACCCAGCACTTACCACAGTGCTTGCACATAGTAGGCATTGAATAAATGCTTGTTGAATGGAGTTGAACCATCTTACATTTGTGATCATTTGCACCTACTACATGCAATGTACTATAATAGGTGTGGGGAAAATACGAAGATAATACTAACTAAAAAGTATACTTTTCAGTTTCATAAAAAGCTTTCATCAAAGAGTAGTACACGCCCATTTTACACATGGAGAAATGGGTGCTGGAGTCACTCATTAACATTCACACAACTACCACTGGTCAGGACTATAATCTGAATCTAAGACCTTCTGCCACCCAGCAAAGCCCTTCAGAGATAAAGCTAGATGTCTTCCATTAATGTAACCTAAACCTGAAGGTGGTAAAGGGCCTCAGAGGGTACAAGGGATTGGCAGGTGGGAGGAAGGAGAGATCCCTTTTTTATGGGAAAGCTCTTTCCCATAATTCATCTCATCTTTCTCCTGTACACCCAGCACGAGCATATGGACAAGGAGTAGTCCCTAGGGCAAGACTGCCATTATTGCTAAAGTTACACTGTGTGATGTTGGCCTAGACACATCCCTTCTGTAAAATGGAAGTTCTATGCAAGGTCCTCTCTGACCCTAGGATCTATGAAAACTGTGTGAATGAAGGCTTTTTCTCAAGTTGGCAGAGGGAGGTCTGGGAAAGGGGCCAAAAGCAACACATAGCAGGGTATTGGTTAGAGAGCTGCCCCTCAAATCAGGAAGACCTGAATTCAAATCCTACCTTTGACACAAACTGGTTGGGTGACCATGAGCAAATCATTTAACTGTTTCCTTGGCCTCCAGGCATGTCTTTAAGATTCTAAGTTGCAGAGAAGGTACCTGCCTATATTGGTAGAGGGAATTCCTCATCATCCCCTTGAAATCCTAAACCCGGTGCCTAGAAGTAGTGATAATATTGGTCTATCTATAGAGGCAGTATGGTGGGATGGAAAGAGCCCAGGGCTGTTGGTCAAAGAACCAGGGTTCAAATCATGGCACAGCTACTTACTACCTTTATGACCTTAGATAAATCAGTCCCCTTCAGTTTCCTCCATTATAAAATGAAGGGGTTGGACCCCTAAGGCCCTTCCCAGCTCCAAAACCTATGATCCTTGGATAAGCTTCTATCCACCCACCCTGGTGAAGTCAGCACTGAGCTCCCCCAAGGTTTCTCTTGTGTCTAGAGTTGTATAGCAAGGTTGTAGGGGCCCTGCCCTGGGGAGAGTGGGTGTGGGACAGAGGGCCTTTTTAATTAGAGCGGAAGTGCTGCCTGCCCGGTGAGGTCAGTAGGGATGGCCCAGGGGACCGAGGCTCACTCCTCCCGAGCTGGGCCCGTGGGCTATGGCTAGCTGGGAACTGCCTAATGCTCACTAATGCATTCCTCTCTGCTGTTCTCTCCCCGTGGCCTGCATTCAGCCGCCCTGGTCCCCTTGGGGCACAGCTAGAGTGGGCTGCTAAGGAGAGCTGAGAGTTCCTGACCTCCCTGACTGCAGAGAGAGGAAGGAGAAAGCTTACATTCCATTTCTCACAGGGTTACTAAGTGGTGGAATTGGCCTCGAAGGGAACAGCTCCAGCCTCAGTTAGCTTACAGCCAGGAGGGAGGGGGAAGGCAATTGAAGCCAATTAGGCCTTACCACAACAGCAGCTAAGGCTAAAGGAGGGAGGGAGGGGCAGAGAGAGAGAGAGAGAAATAGGAGAGAGAGGGAGGGAGGAGGGAGAGAGAAGGAGAGAAGGAATAGGGAGAGAGAGAGGGAGGGAGAGGGGAGAAAGAAAGAGGGAGGGGGAGAGAGGGAGGGAGGAGGGAAAGAGAGGGAGGGAGGAGAGAGAAGGAAGACGGGAGAGAGAAAGAAAGAGGAAGGGGGAAGGAGAAAGAAGGAGGGTGGGAGGGAAGGGGTAGAGGGAGAGAGAGAGGGAGGGATGGAGAGAGAGAGAGAGAGAGAGATGGCAGAGAAGAAAGGATGGTGTTGGGTAGGCCTGGGCATCAGGACACTTGAGTTCTGTACCTTCCTAGGATCTGCACACAAAAGGTGCCAATGAATGTTTGTCAGAGTAGCTGGACATGTGCTCTTTGATCTTGAGCAGTCATCTACAAGCATTTATTAAGCACCTATCGTGTTCTAGACACTGTGCTAAGCCCTAGGGATACATGGGAAGGAAAAAAAAACCCAGTCCCTTCCCCCAAGGAGCTCAATCTAATGGAAGGGGAGTGGGAAGAAAAGAGAGCAGGTCACATCTCTTCTTTGAAGCTCAGTTTTCACCTTTGCAAAATCAGGTGATTACTTAGGGCCCATCCGGCTCTTAGGATTCCAAATTTTATTTAGAAAAAGATAAAATGTATGGGCTATCTTTCCAGGCCTGAAGAAGGGTTTCCTCAGTTAATTAAGGCAGTAAGAAGGAATTCACTTCTGAGGTAACATTCCCAGATCATGGCACCTAGGGTTGGAACAGAAGTTAGAGTTTTAGTAGAGAACCCTCAGATTCCACAGTGAAGATGACTGAGTCACAAGAAGGGAAATGATTTTCCTAAAGTCACACACACCTTACCAATAGCCCAGGTAGTAACAAGCAGCTGAACCAGTCACTGAACTCAGGTTCTTTGACTAAGAATCCAGTAATTATGAAAGAAATCATAATTTTAACTGATACTTACATATCAGTGCTTTAAAGTTTGTAAAACAGTTTGCATACCTGATCTCACCTGAGTCTCACTGCAGTCCAAGAGGTAGATGCTCCACTTTACAGATGAGGAAACTGAGGCTCAGAGACTTTAAATGACTTGATGATCCTCCAGCTCTGGAGTCACCAACTATATTGTGTGTTTCTCTGAGGAGGGGAACTGGCCTACGCAAGGTATCATCAGTATTTCCATAGAAAAATACCATAAAAAAATACTATGGAAAAATACTTTTTCCATAGAAAAAGTCCCAGTGGAAGACTCCTTAGATATTCTCTCATCTAACCCCATCGTGTTAGAGGAGAGCATCATGAAACCCAGAGAGGGAATGTGACTTGCCCAAGGGCATGCTGCAAGTCAGTACAAAGACTGAGCCAAGAACCTAGGTTTCTTGACTCCCGTGTATTATTTCTCCTTCATTCTGACTTTCCTTGGTTCTATCTTGTATCTCTGATGTTGTTTTCTGCCCAGGGTGTTCCCCCTCTGTACCAAGAGGCCTACTTTTTAATGCACTCTGGGAAGCTACAGTGATCTTCCTCTTCTGGCCCCCTTGACCCCATAAGAAGGGATTCTTTCACTCTTCTCTACCACAATCAGGGTAGGGAAGAAGGTGATATCTGAGCAGCTGCTCAGCTTTGAACCTCTATTCTGAGTGCCCCCTCCCAGGGGAGGCTTTGCCATCTCAGCAGAACCCAGATTAGAGCTTAAGAGAGAAGAGAAGGCCATAGAAGAACAGTGGGAAAGAGGAGGGAGCTATATGGGACAGTAACATCAACAGGGATGAGGTCACCTATGGCTTGGCTAGGCCTTCAGTGTCCTCCTCTGGAGATGGAGAGAATTTCATTAGAACAGGGCTGCTTACCCTTGCCTGCCTTTGATTGCTCTGGTGAAGCCCCAGGGACCCCTTTTCAGAATCATGTTTTTAAATGCATGAAGTAAAATGGTAAGAATTACAAAGGAAGCCAGTTCGATTAAACAGTATTATCAAAATGTTTTCAAAGATGAGCTATGTGACCCTGAACCAGCTGTGTGACTGAGCCTGAAGGTAGAAATGATTCCAATAAATATCAACTCTCTCATTACTCAATCCCTCCTTCCTTTCCTCCTCCTTCTTGGGTGTGGTGGAAAGACCCAGAGGAGCCCAGCAGTGGCGCTGAGTAAGCTCCTGCCTCCTCTGAGTACTCATGGAATGGGACGGGAAGCCCACAAATCTAAGAAGAGAGAGGGAATCCCAGTACAGTGGGGGCTGGCTAGGAAGATTATACTGACCAATCCAGTTGTTGACAATGATGAGCAAGCAGATGTAGAGGGAGTAACCCCAAAGTGTGGGACTGTGGCTGTGGGAGAATCACCCCATCGACCCACTTCCAATGCTCAGTCTGAGTAGCCTCATCCAGACTCAGACACTTAGTAGCTGTGTGTCCCTGAGTGAGTCTCTTGAACTAGGTCTGCCTTAGTTTCCTCATCTAAAAAGCAGGCATAATGGTAGCCCCTAGGATTATCCCAGGGTTATTGTGATCCGATGAGACAATATTTGTAAAGCATCATATTCATGCTAGCTATTATTACTCTACCTCCCTTATAAGGAAATAGAAAAGAGGAAAGGGCAGTGTATACCTTACACCCGATAGCAGTGAGCAAAGGATAGAACATTGGGAGTCTGAAACCTGTGTGAGCCTCTTTGGGTTTCAGTGTCCTCATCTATAGAATGGGAATTACAATACTTATACACAGGAAGGGTTGTGGAGCTAAAACTAGATGCTATGGGTTTAAAAAAAGATTTTATAAGCTTTAAAGATCTAGATATAAATGTCAATTATTATTAGTGGGTCTGGGTCTTTACAAAGCCAAGAAAGCTTCAGCAAGCCCCAACAACCCACATAAAGGAGATTAAAGCCTCTCAGTTGTATTCATGGGTGAATTCTGAAGCAAGGGTGCCTCTCTCTCCTGCAGCCAGTAGCTCATCAGTGAAATCCTTAATGGAATTGGGTCTCTCCTTTCTCAGGTGTCAGGGCCATTATGAATTGATGGCTGATCAGAGATTAACCAGTTTCTGCCTCCCTTGGCAGCACCCGGCTGGCATCAGCAAAGCCCCTAGCCTGGAGCAGGTTGACTTTACTGGAGACAATTTCAGGTGGCAAGTGGAAAAGACAGTGATGCAGTATGGGGGTTTGTCTTTCATTTTCTGACAAGCATCAATGGAAGAAAGATGAGATGCTCACTTGGAGGCTGCCAGGTTTTTGGTGTGAAGGTTACAGTCTTTTTTTTATCAGATCACTCTCTGAAGAAGAAACGCTCAGGAAAGAGATGAATCTAGTCTGCAGGCAGAGCTGCCTGCCTGAAAGTTCCCTCCCATTTCACTTGCTGACATGCCACTCTCACCAAGGGCAGATGAGCAGCCATCCTCTAGAAAGAAGAGGCCGCGGTGGCTCATTGGAAAAGACAGGAATCTGATTGGAAGGTGAGGGATTGACTATGTCCCTGAGAACATTTCTTGGTGAGACTTTGCCCTGGGACCAAAAGACATTTGTGCGTTGTTCAGAAAATCAGCAAGCTATCATGGAAAGTGGCCTCTTGAACTGGGTATCAATCTAGGTTCTATTGAATACTGCCCCTGTGACCCTAGGCAAGTCATTTCCTTTTCTCCATGCCTCCATTTCCTCATCTGTAAAAATGAGATGGTTACACTTGATCTCTAAAACTGTACCCTACCCTAAAGGTAGGATTCCATGACCAAGTTGTTATGGGACTCAACTTCCAATCTCAACTGTGGGAATTTGGACTGAAACTCATCTGAGTTTCAGTTTCCTTTTCTGTCAAATAAGAGATATTTAAGTTCCCTACAGGTTCCAAATTGTAGAACTTCCCTAGAATTATAGGAAATAAATTTGGCTAAAAAAATCAAGCAACCATGTGATAACTGCTCAAATCCAGTGAGAGTTTTGTTTTGATTAGGTAGGACATGGGAGGCATTGAGGGCTTCTAAACAAGGGGAGCTTCTAATGATATCGACATTAAAGGAAGACAGTGTATATCTGAGGTAAGCCCGAGGCCCAGTAAAACTTTAGGAGGTAATAAAGGCTTGGACTTAGTTTCCATTTTCCATTTGTACTCGGGGAAGTGCCTATGAAAATCACTTTGTATCTAGGAAGACTGTTTTGTATTACACCTATTTGGGTACATGTTTTATCCTCGCATTTTATTGTAAGCTTCTTGAGGGCAGAGTCTGTATCTTCATCTTTGTTTCAAAGTAGCCAGGCCAGGGTTCTACAGATTGTGGCTGGCCAGTCATTTCAATTGTGTCCAATTCTTCATAACCCCTATTTGGGGTTTTCTTGACAAATATACTAAAGTGGTTTGCCATGTCCTTTCCAGTTCATTTGAAATATGAGGAAACTGAGGCAAACAGGGTAAAGTAATTTACCCAGAGTCACACAGCTAGTGTTTGAAGCCAGATTTGAACTCAGGAAAATGAGTCTTCCTGATGCCAGGCCTGGCACTCTATCCACTGAGCCACCTAGCTGCTTTCCACTGAGTAGTCTGAATTAGTTTGTTTAAGTATTGACTGTTGTGATCACTTTGTTGTCCAAGGGACTCTCTGGTGTCATTACACCTGCAGTCAACACTCCTCTTCAACAGCACTCCTTCCCTCACAGACACACTCACACCGGATCTTCAGCTCTGTGTGGACTGTCTTTTGAACCACTAATGGAAGGGACCATAGAGACCAGCTTGTTCAAACATTTTTATGGATAAAGGAATCAAGACCTATAGAGGGAAAGTGATTTGCCCAGTCAGACAAGTGAGAAGTATTAGAGTCAATCTCTGAAGCAGGTTTTCTGATTCCAAAGAAGACTAGGGACTGAGGAAGGGAAAGGTGAAAAGGTGAGGAAGGAAGGAAGGGAAGGAGGGAGGGAGGGAGAGAGAGAAAGAGGGAAGGAGGGAAGGAAGAAGGAAAGGAGTGAAGGAAGGTAAGAAAGAAGAAAGGAGGGAAGGAAGGAAAGAAGAGAGAAAGAAAGAAAGAAAGAAAGAGAAAGGAAGGAAGGAAGAAAGAAAGGAGAAAGGAAGGAAGGAAGAAAAGAAAGAAAGGAAAGAAAGGAGAAAAGGAAGGAAAGGGAAGGAAAAGAAGGGAAAGAAAAGAAAGGAATGAAAGAGGGAAGGAGTGAAGACAAAAGATAGAGAGACATATAAAGTGGGCCAGCCATCTTTAGGAAGCAAAGGTCAGCTAAGCCTTAGGTGGCACCTGCACATCTGGACAAGACCAGTGGGTGACCTTGACCTTTGACCTGGGAGCATGACACAAGTCATCTGTCTTCTGTTTCTCTTCTGACCAGTTTAAGCTTCTTAGCCTGACACTCAGTCCTAGAGTGTATAGTTGATCTAGATCCCAATGACTCTGTCATGTCTTTTGGGGGGAGGGCAGAATGGGATAGAGAGAGAGTAGGCAGAAAGAGGAAAGGAAGGAGAAGGAGAGGAAGGCAGAACGTTTTTCCTCAGAGGAAGTCTGGGACATTTCTCTTTTGAATCCATGACCAGAAAGGAACTTGGAGATCATCCGTTTGACTCACTCAATTTACAGAGAGGGATTTGGTGTAGAGAGAAGTTGCTTGTCCAAGACTGAACAACTCATGGTAAACAGACTTGGAATTTGAACCTGATAGCCAATGTTTATCAATCTTTTTAATAAGATAGTATATTTAAAGCAAAACTTTGCAAATCTTAAAGCACTTTATAAATTCTAGCTATTATTGTTTTTTCTTATAAGAGCCCCTGAATAAGAGTTAAAATTTTCATGGATGTTCCCCCCCCATAATAAGTAATTAGCACCTTTAAGAAAATACGTGACAAAAGCTACTGTGAATTCAATAATGCATTAAAATTAATTTGTATTTTATTAATCACAACTGTCTCTACCTAAATCTGACCAATAATCATAGGTCTAAGATGTGTTTCACTAAATAAAAGTCCAAGTGACAAGACCTGCTGGTATTTTGACTCGTAGGGCCCTCTAAGACTCTATTCCCCATGTGGGCAGTCACAGCTCTATAGCACATGATCAGGCCTTTCCCTGTTTTCATCCCTTGCTCTGTAAGCCAACCTTTAGTCTGAGGACTGGAGAAAAGAGAGATAGCAGTGAAAACAGACATCCAGCGGATTGACCTCCCTGCCCATTCTCCCTGTAACCTCACCACCATCACACCACTGACCTCCCTAGCCCCAGCCAGCCAGATTATCTGGCTTCTCACTTCTCTCTACTTCCCAGAGAGGAAAAGATGGAAGAGGCATTGCCAGAGAATTCAGGTTAGGAGGTGGGGTGTGCTCAAAGCAGAGGGAAGCAGCTGAGGGTCCCATGTGTCTGTGGGGCAGGGAAACCCAGTCCTCTGAACTTGGAAGTGGATTTGCAATCTGAGTCTCCTCTTTTGGGTGAAAGCCAGAAGGCATCTCATCAAATGCCCCTCATTTTACAAAGATGGAAACAATACAGGAGGGGGACACTGTGAAAAAGGCCTCCCCTGCATACTAGTGGTGCTCCCCTCTGCTCCCTGGGCCTCCATTTTCCCATCTGTACAATGAGAGACCTTGACCAGGTCATCTCTGAGGTCATCTTCTGAGCCCCCATGATCCCATCCTTAAAAGAAACCCTAAAAACCTTTCTCCTGGTTGACCCTGTTCCCATGCAAAACTGACTTCTCCCTGAGCAGAGGGTGGCATTACTCGGGCAGTGGATACAAGGAGGGGATGACCACTCTCTTTTCTGGGCATTTTTCACTCTTAGCCCTTTCATCAGGAAGATACTCATTACCTGGTCTGCCTGAGAAATACTGACTTCTGCGTTCACGTCTTCCTAGAGATGAGAAAAGTATCAACTTTCTCCAGAGTTTCTTGTGCGTTTATCATCTTTTAATCTCCTTGCATCCTTCTCGGGCACATAAAGGTCTTCTTTTATTCCAGGAGAAAGCGGGAAGCCCACTAAAGGATTCAGGCCTACAGGGGTCCTTGCTTTCCCCCTCCTATTCATTTATAAGAAACCATTTCAGCCCCCCTCCCCACTAGTACATAATTCTCGAATACAGATTTACTTTGACATAATAGAAAGGCAAGTGATATGTTCTGAGTCTAGCATGAGACTTAGAGACAGAAGACTCTCCTCCCTTTCTTGGGTAAGCCAAACAACTTCCTAAAGCCTCAGTTTTCTTTTCCCTAAAATGGAAATAGTAATGGCGTACTACCTACACAGTAGAGGTGTAGTTGTGACTTAGTAAGATGGTGGATGTGAGGTATGTACTGTGTATCTTTCTGGCCTGGCCTGGGATAAGCAGGGGAAATCACTCTGTAAAATAAATACAAGTGAAATGTGTTCTGTCAACTGCAAAGCACTCTATACAGATCAGAAAATGGGGAGGGGCAGAGGTGCCTTCGAGTCAGGAGACCTGGATTCGTTCATAGCTTTGATGCTAGCTTTGAGATTGGTTTATTTCTCTTCTCTGAGTGTCAGTTTCCTAGTCTGGCAAATGGGCATAATAACCATTTTTCCCCTCGTTGTCATGTAGGCCTATTGTAGGTGAAGTGTCTTGTAAAATTTAGAGTCACAGGCATATATTTTTATCTCATTTCTATTATTATCTCATTCTCCCCATCTTAATTCCAAGGAGTTTAGATAGAAATAGCCCTGGGGGTGGTCAGGTGGTGCAGTAGATAGAGCACTGACTGGCCCCATGATCAGGAAGACTTGAGTTCAAATCTGGCCTCAGACACTTACTACCTGTGTGACCCTGGACAAGTCACTTAACCTCCGTGGACCTTAGGCGATTCCCTAGAACATACCTCCTGACTCATAGAAGGGCTGAATGTATGTAGCTAGATGGAAGTTATATAATACACTGGAAGGCATGTGATCCCAGATTTTTCACATAATCACTGACTATATGTGATGTCTCACCAGCTCCTCCCCTTACTCTGGGACTTATCATGTCACCTGTGTTTGTTCTATAGAGACAGTGACGTCCCTCTCCTTCCCTGGGCCAGGATCAGCTGTAAGAAAAGGAGGCCAAGTTCTTCTCTGATGCCTTCAGCCTCCCCTTTCCGGGCTTTTTCTCATCCTCCTCCCTTTCCTCTCTCTAGTGTCCCCCTCCCTGCTAACTATCAGTCTAAAGGAGGTTCTGGCCTTAGCCAGTGATGCTTCCCAGGGAGGGTATCTCTGGGTTCCCACTCCCAAGGGGATTTGCATTATAAGCTTCTTAATCTGCTGGTAGAAAGCAAGCTGTTCACACCACCCCCAACCCTGCTCTTAAACAGCATTGGCCAGCTGGTGAGAGCAGCCTTCCTGGGATGCCTGGCTTGCTAGCAGGGCTCTGACTCTCTAAGCCTGGTCGTCCTCCAGGGTCTTCAGTCCCTGGTGTGTGTTAGATGCTTTGAACAACAGGTCAGGTTGGATGGTCATTCAAAGAGAGTCAGTGTTCTGTACAGGATAGAGCCTGGGGCTCAGAGTCAACAATCTGCATTCTAGTTCTAATTCTGCCACTGTGTAAAACTGGCAAGTCATTTCCTTTCTCTGGGACCTCAGTTTTCTGTAAAACAAGGGAATTGGAAGGGATAAAACAAACATGGGTTATACTAGAATTGAAAACGATGTATTCTGAGTTCAACACAGCATTTACTACCACTAATAGCTCATAAATGGATGTAACACTTTAAGGTTAGCAAAGCTCTTTCCAAATATTATCTCATTTGACAAAGTAGATATAATGCCAGGCCTAGAGTCAGGAAGACTGAGTTCAAATCCAGCCTCAGATACTTATTAGCTGTATGACCCTGGCCAACTCACTTCACCTTGTTTGCCTCAGTGTTCCCATCTGTCAAATGATCTGGAAAAGGAAATGACAAACCACTCCAGTATCTTTGCCAAGAAAAATCCAAATGGGGTCATGTAGGGTCAGATATGACTGAAAAGACTAAACAACATACTTACTGTGTGATCCTGGACAGGTTACTTCTCCCTGTTTGCCTCAGTTTCTTCATCTGTCAAATGAGCTGGAGAAGGAAATGGTGAACCACTCCAGCATCTTTGCAAAAAAAAAAAAAAAAACCAACCAAAATGGTGTCACAAAGAGACACAGCTGAGGTGACTCAGTAACAACACAATATTCTTGTGGATGAAATGAAAAAAATGTAGGCTAGACTACAGTATGGTTAGTTAGATTTATAATTAGATAAGTTCCAAAGAATATTGATTCATGGGTCAATATCAGCTCAGAGAGAAGTCTCTAGTGTTGGGCCAAAGGGTTTATTCTTAACTCTACCTTGTTCAACATTATAATTACTTAAATGCATGAAGACATAAAAGACATGCCAGAGCTTTAACTGAAATTTTTTTACCTGGGGCAAAAACAATTGATGAGTAGCAGAGGGAAGTCTGGCTGTTGTCTCCAGCAGGAGATAGGAGGGGAGATGGCAGGTCCAGGAGAAGGTGGACAGGATGCTGCCCACAAGGCAGCAGAAAGAGATATAGAGCTGACAGTTGAAACATGGAGAAAATGCTTAGGGTTCTCAAGGTTGGTGCCCTGGGGCAAAGCCCTATTCTCTTGGCGTTATTGTTCAAGGCTTGCTGATCAAATACTCAAATAACACATAGAAGGCTTGGTGTTAGAATCCAGATTTAGAGCTGGAATAATAGAGATAAACCAGTAGGTTACAGGTACAATTTGGATAAATGAAAATGTTTACACTCAGGTTCAAAAAACCAACAGCCCAAGAACAAGGTGGGTGAAACTGAGTTGGACAGCAGTTCCTGTATAAAAGTGTAGGTGGTAACTTCCATATTTACAGAATAGGATCTTATGATTCTATTGATTTAGGTACCCCCTCCAACATGGCAGGTCACAACCCACATATGCCCTGTCATCGTGTACAAATATTGTCCCTGTCTTCCCATAAATATTACACAGGGGGTCCCCTCGGGTTCCAAAAGCCTCCTGACATTTCCATTATCCTTTGTGCTCCCCCATGACCAGTCCACCTTCTTTTCCAGTGGATTTAGGGGTTTAGTAGACTATAAATTCAGTGTGGCTGATATGGTTCAATATGGTTAATAGCTACGTGTGTAAATGGGAACATCCACTCAAGGGGTCGCCATTGTATTCTGGACTGGTCAGATCCTCTCTGGAATATGATGTTCGCTGTGAGGGTTGGCCAAAATGGCAAAGGGCCTATGCCAAGGGTGGGGGACCTGCAGCCTCAAGGCCACATGGGACCCTCTAGGTCTTCAACCTAGAACATGTTCTGTGAAGTTTGGATTCAGTCAAAGGGCAGTAGCTGAGGACCTAAAGGGCCACATGAGTACTCAAGGTCGAAGGTTCCCCTCCTCTGGAGCCCTATACCATTTGAATAATGGTTAAAGAAATGGGACTATTTAGGCTGAAGCAAAGAATTCTTAGGGAAGGCAAAGGAGGCAGTGGAGAAAAC
Source organism: Potorous gilbertii (assembly GCA_028658325.1). Classification (NCBI taxonomy): domain Eukaryota; kingdom Metazoa; phylum Chordata; class Mammalia; order Diprotodontia; family Potoroidae; genus Potorous; species Potorous gilbertii. The sequence goes on along the minus strand of CM053769.1, from coordinate 134,770,564 downwards.
ATCGGAAGACTTGGGTTCAAATCCTACTCCTGTTACTACCTGCATGACCTTGAGCAAATCAAGTAACCTCCCTATACCTCAGTTCCTTCATCTGTAAAGGGGGAGTCTCTTCTGGATCTCAGTCTATGATAACTAACTTTAGGTATTTCAAAGAAGATTTTTTTAACTCCCATTTCTCCAGAGAGCAGACCAATGATCAAATAATAGAAGCCAATGGAAGAGCAATATACAGTAAGGATGACTTGTTGTTTAGTCATGTCTGACCCTTTGTGACCCCATTTGGCGTTTTCTTGACAAAGATGGGAGTGATTTGCCATTTCCTTTTCCAGCTCATTTTTACAGATGAGGAAACTGAGGCAAAAAGGGTTAAATGACTTGCCCAGGGTCCCACAGCTAGTAAATGATTGAGACTGAATTTGAACTTGGGAAGATGAGTTTTCATGACTCCAGACTTGGCACTTCTCTCCATGGCACCACCTGGCTAACCTAGAAACACTTTGCCTTCTTGGATAGTGAGTCCCCCATCACTAGTTGTGTTTAAGCAGAGACTGGATGACCCTGTCAGGGATGCTTGCACAGACAATTTATTTCTTGGGTGGAGGCAAGAGTAGACCATTCTTAGAGCCCTTCTCACTGTGAGATTATTGGATTTTTCTGAAACATTTTCAGCTTTGTGCTTTTCATTCGTCTCCTTGCCCCTGCATCATGCTGTGTTTTCTCACCACCCCCATCCAACCTGTCCCTCTTCTTCTGTCTCTGTGTGATTCTATAGAACTCCTGCTAATCCACTCCCTCCCTCCCCCCCAAAAAAAACGAACTCAACAACAAGCAGCGTGGCCCACTGAAAAGAGCACTGGGTTTGGACTTAGAGAATTAGGGCTCCAATCCCCTGCTTAGCTACCTAGGTGTGACTTTGAACCAGTCACTTTCCCTGGACCACGATTCCCTTATATGTTAAACGAGCAGGTGGGACCAGAATCCATGTCAGGGGTTCTTAACTGTTGTTTATATCTGGGACCCTTCTGGCAATCTGATGAAACCTCTGGACCCCTTCTCAGAATAATCGTTTTTTTAAATCATAATTGAAAGAATTGCTAAATTTTCGTTAGAGGTCGGTGAAAATAGAGATGTAATTTTTTTCCCTACCCAAGTTCAGGGCCTCGCTGCAATCTCTTCAAGGACCCCAAGTTAAAAGCTAGAAGAGAGGACTGTTTAATGACCCAACTCCCAATCCCAGGCCCGCCCCTCCCCCTCCTGGCTCTCTGATATCTTCGAGGCGAGCTAAGAGAAGTTTCCTCCTCCCTCCCCCTGCTTCTCATCTCCCTCAGTGAGAGCTCTCGGCTGGCCTGCCTTGATTTGGTGGGCGGCTGAACAGAGCTATTAGGAGTAAACAGAGCCTCTGTGTGATAGCGGCCACTTGTCTGCAAAGGGGCTGGTCAGCCGGGATGTGCCAGCCTAGGGCCGAGCGGGGCTCCAGCCTGCCAGCCCCCAGTCGGACTGTGCCCCCTGGTGCCCCACCCGACCGCACCCCGCAGCCGCACGGCCCGCTTGCTTTCCAGGGGCTAGCATCCACGACGCATGCCAAGGTGCCGTAGGAGCCCGAGGAGGGCTCTGGGGCCGTCCCGGGCTTTGCTTCTGCCCTGTGTGCTCGCATATGTTTTCAGCAATAAGGCAGAAAGTGGCAGGGGCTGGTCTGTCAGAAATCGACGGGGTCAAGCCCTGTGGACCAAGCTTCTAGAGAGGGAGGGGCGCCCGACTCTTCTCTTCCCACCCCACCCCTCCCACCTGTCCCCCTGCCTTTTGGCTGTTTGCTCTCCCCACCTCCTGGGTGCCCCCCTCTCTTCTCACCCCGCTCTTCCCTGATGATAAATACAAAGAAAAATGTACTGGTGCCCAGGTCTGAAAGGCCCGAGCACAGGCAGGCGACTGAGGAATGAAAAGCGGCTCCAATTAGATGCTTTGGTTGTGCAAACTTGATGCCAGGCACTTGAACTGTCACTATGGAGCCTTAATTAGCAGCTGTGGGTGAGAGGTCAGGCACAGCTCAGCAGTCTTGACAAGTCTGCTATCAAGTGCAGGGGAGTGGGGGGCGGGGGGGCTGCCTGGATAGCGGAGGAAGAGGAGGAGGGGGAGGGGCAGGGAGAGAGGAAAGGGGAGGAGGGGGGACAGAGAGAGGAGGGGGATGAGAGGAGGTAAAGAGGAGCGGGGAGGGAGAACAGGAGAAGAAAATGAGAGGGGGAGAACGGGAGAGGAAGAGGGAGCAGCCCCTAGCAGGGTTGGCAGGGAGTAAAATGGTATTTCTCAGCCTGGGCTGACTCTGTGTCGATGGCTGGTGGTGCATGCAGCCTCCGGCAAAGGAGAGCAGACTCTGTGTGTTCCAGCAGACCGCGTGAGCTGCTGCTGCTGCTGCTGCCGCCGCTGCCGCTGCTGCCGCCGCCACCGCCGCTGCTGCCGCCGCCACCGCTGCCTCCGCCGCCGCTGCCGCTGCCGCACATCTGGCTCTGTCAGGCACAGAGGGGAGCCGCCAGCCTCTAGAAGTTGGTCCCTGACATCAGGACAGCTGCCAAGGAGGGAGGGGAGGGAAGGAGAAGGGGGGCGGTGGAGGATTTCCTGGCTCGGGCAGACCCTACTGCTGTCAGGGACAGGTTGCGCTGGCCATGCCGGGAACTGCCTCTTAGCCCTTACTGGCCCCCTGCCGCCGCGGGCCGGGGCACAATGTTGGAGATGAAGACCTGGTCATCTTTGCTACAGAGCCTGAGTAAGTGCAAATCTTTACCGTCCCGGTTAAAATGATTGGAAAGGTCTGCGAATGAACTTTCACCTGGCACTCTCCCATCCTACCCCTCCCCTTCCTGGTGCCCACGTGCTTGTCTGCTCGTCCCTGGGTTCACCCTCCCCCGGGGCAGGGCTCTCTTTCTGCTCTGATTCTTCCCAGACACCCCGGTCCCTAGGCTCACCAGCTCTCCCAGGGCTTGTCTATCAGCCTTCTCTGGAGGCGCGGGCAGGACCGGGCTCACTCTTACAATAACACAGCCAGCTGTCTCACACTCATCCTGGTAACTCCAAAAAGGAGAAATTAGATTTTTTTTTTTGAGGTGGAACGATCCCCTGTCTTTCCTGCCTGACTTGCCTGGGCCTGTGGCTTGTGGAGACTTTGCTTATGAGATGCTGTTGGAGTCCCAAGCTACTGGCATAGCTTCCAAGCTCCCTTCTAGTCATTAAAAAAATAAAATAATATAAATTTGGAAAAAACCTCAAAACAGTAAAAAGTTTTAGCTGCCCAAAAGCTCTTTATTTTTTCTTTCTTGGAGGGGGGGGTAGTCATAGGGGTCCAGACTTGTCTTTTTATCGAGGAATAGTATGCAGGTGTAAATGACAACTCTAATTTAGGACCTTAGAGAGGTACTTGGGCCATTGAGAGGTTAAGTGACTTGCCCAGGGTCCCATAGCTAGCAATGCCAGAAGAAGGACTTGAACCCAGATCTTCCTGACTCCAAGGCTTGGCCCTCAGGCTCTCTTGTTAGTTCCTTATAATCATAATTCTTTAGCTGAGTGGGGAAAATCCAGCTCTGTTCTGGGGCTCAGTCTTTTTTATTGTGCACTTCAAAATCCTCCCCTCTCCTGAAAACTCTTTCAACATCTCCTCTGCTCCCTCCCCCCACCCAGCAGCCTTCTTTCTAGAAAGAAGATAATGTCTTCTGATTTAGTATAATGTGACTTCTCTTTCCTAGCCTGGTTGCAGTTAAACTTCAGTAGGGTCAGTCAGCAAAAGAACTTCCATTGAGCTCATGTAGTATCTTGTTGGAAATAAATGAAACAATTCTGGACCTCTAGAGTCTGCTTTCTTAATAAAGCTTTGTGGGTGAAAATCTGGATGAATGTTTACTTGGGGGGGAAGAATGTAAGATTCTTATGAATTTTAGGGAGACCAGAGGTCTGGGTTTGAGGACAGCTGCTACTCTTCCCTTGCTGTGTGATCTTGTTCAAGTCATTTTTACGTCTCTGAGCCTCAGTTTCTTTATCTGTGAAAGGAGAGTGTTGGACCAGAAAATGGTTGACCATCATTGCAGTTCTAACATTCTGTCTTGAAAAGTCCCTTCCAGCTCTGATATTGAGATCTAAGGACCCTCCCCTTCCTCCTCCTCATCCTTCTCCTCCTCCTCCTCTGACTTCCCGTGTTCTAAGGTCTTTTCCAGATCTGGCATTCTATGCTTCTTTGGCATCAGAAGGACTAAAAAGGAGGCCAATAGAGAAAATCCGCTATTGAATGGTAATTAAATGTTACTAACTTCCCCTGAATAGCTGTTCTATTGAATCCTCCAATGGAGGACAGAGGGAGAAAAGAGGAGGTTACTGTCAGGCCGTGCCAGATCTCCCTCCCCCCAAAGCATACACTTCACACCATTTCCTGCTCTGCCTGACAAATTCATGAAAGGAAAGCCCCTTGGCAGGTTTGACTTTCTAACCCCCAGCAAGCCTCACTTCTGCTCCTGTTTCTCACAGCTGGTCTTGAAAGAGTTTGAATGCAAAGAAATCTTATGGCTGGGCTGTTTCTCTCCTGTCTACTGTGTTTGGGGGAGCTGTGGATCATTTTCTGTTTTGGGGGACAGAGGGTCGAGAAGCAGGAAGCGGTTAGGAAGCTCCTCCAGTCCTGGAAGCAGGAAGAGGTCAGGAGGCTCCACCAGACTCCAGGGCTGCCTTGCCCACTCTTTCCCCAGCCCCCTCTCCTCTGAGATGAAGGGGAGAGCAGTGTACCAGGGCCTCCCGGGGCCTTTCACCACTCCCCTCCACACCTTCCCCAGCCTTCTTTCCCTTTCTAGGCCCCTCAGCTCTCTGCATGGGTCTTCTCTGCTTTGAATTGCCGCTTTAATGCTTTGAGACTTCTGAAAACTCAGGAGAAGAAAAGACATTTTGTAGAGAGGTCATGAAAAGTTGATGATGACAGTCCAGTGGGGAAAGGGGACTTTAAACAAATGGAGGTCCATCAGCTGTCCCATGCGACTCTTTCCAAATGTGCTGTTAGTGATGAGGGAGGAGGGGGAAAGAGCAGCCTCACCACCTTACAGAAAGGCGGCTGTGTGGGGGGACAAGATGCACCTGAAAACATTTTTTTTTTCCAATTTACCATTGGACCATCTCTCTCTCCATTTCCATTTCTCTCTCTGTATGTCCATTTCTGTCTATCCTGTTTCTCTTTCATTCTCTATTTCTGACTTTCTGTCTCTCTCTTTTTTGTTTCTGTCTCATCTCCATCTTTCTCAGTCTCCACTTCTGTCCATTTGTCTCTTTGTCTCTGTTTCTGTCTCTCTTTCCAGCTTAAGTAGCTAAGTGATATAGTGTATAGTCTTGGCTTTGGAGTTAGGAAAATGTGGATTCTAATCCTGACTCACATACTTAACTGGTTGTGTGATACTGGACTAGTCCCTTAACCACCCTTGGACTCAGTTTTTCATGTGTAAAAGGAGGATAGTAATGCCATCTCCCTCACGGTTCTGTGGTGAGGCTCCATATATGGTACAAGATATCATATAGTAAAGTGCCTTTATTTTTCATCAGAGTCTTTCTAGTTTTCTCTGCCACATTGTAGTTCCATCTGTATATCTCCATCAGGAGTCAATGTGGTATAGTTAGAAAGCAGGCTTGATTTTTCAGCCCGAACTCTAGTGGATGTTCAAATCCCAGCTCAACTATTACTCTCTCTGTGATGTTGGCCAAATCTATCACCCTTCAGTGCCTCAGTTTCCACCCTCTGCAGTGAGATGGGGTAGGGTCCATAACCCTGTGATCTGACTGCCTGTGTTTCCATTTGTCTCTTGGCTGTTCATACTCATTTGTGAGTGCTGGAAACCCTTTGTAGACATAGGTAAAACATAGCCTAGGGGAGTAAACCAGCCACCTCACTTCTTATATCTCCCTTTGAGTTCAAAAATGTTTCTCACCTACCTTTTTAAGCCAAATAATCAGGCAGCGAATTCTACTCTGGTTTTGTGTTCCCTCTGAGCTGAAGGAAGAATTTTAGCTAAAATGTCTATATCTAAGAAATAAAACTTGTAGGGTAGGAAGGACACAATTGCTATCTCTAAAGGCTACCTGAACAGAAGAGGGAGTAGGTTTATACATAAAAAACCAGTAAGTAGATGGTATGAGAAGGCAGATTTCAGCTTACTATGAAGAAGGAGGGTCTAAAGTAGAATACTTTCCCTTATCAAGTAATGAGCTTGCTGTCCCTAGAAGTGTTCATGAATTAGCTGGCTGACTGCCTACTAGAGATTTAGATTGGATCCCTCAATTAGAGGGAATTTGGAGATGACTTTGAAGGCCTCTTTTACTGTGACTGAGACATTTATCCAAAGATAATGACTTTGGTTGAAAAGTCTAGAAGAAGACTAATGTATTTATAAGATGACTGCTTCTTATCACATTGTAAAGTCAGGAAATGTATTTGGGTTTTATGAAAGGATTTGGGTGACAAAATGGAAATTACCAGGTCCTGTTAGGTTTGGTCAAGATGTTGATACTGAGCAGTCTACCCACAAATAAAGCAGGGTTTATTATGATGAATGGTGATTGATGAGTGGGGTTGTTGGTGGTGGTGGTCCTTCATTCTCAGAGGCCAGTGACATCACGAAGTGATTTCTTGACTTTCAAATGAATTAAATTTAAGTGAGACAGAGCTTCACGAAGTTATCAGCCTTACTCTCTCCTCCAGTCATCAAAAGTTGGGGAGAAGGAAGAAGAAGAAAGGGAGAGCAGGAGGCGATTGCCTTGGGCCACAGAAAGCAGTGGGCACACTCAGGCAAGTGTTCCTCATGCCCTTGGACACTGGGGGCAAATCATTTCACTCTCCTATGTAAAGGGAAAGAGTTAGATCATAGATTCCCTAAGGTCCCTCCCAACTCAGATAATCTGTGCTCCAAGAACCTTCCCAACTCTTAGATTCTCTGTTCTTAGGTCCCTTCTAGTCCTGTGTATACTATGTATACACATACTGTGTATAATTTTCTCCTGAGTGTCCCCACCCCACCTCCAGCACTGATGTGGTAGCAAAAACATTGGCATTAGAATAAGAAAACCAGGGTCCAAGCCTTGGCTCTGACCTTACTTAAATTTGCTCAACCTCAGATTCCTTACCTGTAACATGGGAATAAATAGTAACGCTTATTCTATCTTCCTCCTAAGCTTGCGGAAGAAAATTGTGAACTAGAAGTTATCATAAGGTGAGCTAGTAGTAGTAGTAAGAGTGGTAGTAGTAGTAGTGGGAGGAGGAGGAGGAGTAGCAGGAGTATAGCAGAAGGAGAAAGAGGAGACAGAAGTCATCATAGGCTAGGGTGGTCAGGAAAGTTATGGATGGGTAGGAATTGAGTTATATATTTATTGTAAATCATTCTGAATGAATCCTGTGAGTTACTTTAAATTCCAATAGCTTGAAACTTCACTAAGACCTTAGGGACATCCTTTATATACCTTAAGAGACCTGTGATTTCATCACTCTGGGCTCTATCCTCAGTGGTAAGGAATCCAGCCCCTCTTATCCTGAGTGTGTTTTTTGTATCGTGTGGTAGGCTATAAGCTACTGTAGATCCTCCAGAGAGGAGAGGAGGGGAAACACTTCCCTCCAGTTTTCTTGGGTACCACTTTAGGTACTGTCTTTGTGTTATATTTCACTCTGGCTCCATAACCAATCCACCTTTTTTTCCAGGCTCTATTAGTCTTAGCGGATGGATAGATCTCATGCCACTTCCCTCACACAAATCCTTTCTGAGAATGTGTTAACCTTCCTACACCAGCCCTATGCATAGTAGATGATTAACAAATCCTTGTTATTGTATAGCTGCGAGCTAGTAGTGGTAATAACAGTAAGAGAATTCGAATTTGGTGCCCTGCTCCTCAGTTCTGAGCCCCTGCAGTCAAAGATTTCTGGTCTTGCTTTCCTAAGTGGTAAAAAATGAGTTTTTCATTAGCCGACATCAAAAGCCCTTAGTTAGGGTGTGAGCCAAATTGGATTCTTGACACTTATTAAAAACTCACTTCTGTTTACATGAAGTGATGCAGAGTGAAGAAAACAGAACCAGGAAAGCAATAACATGCTGACTACAAACTATATAGAAATTAGTAGAATGTCATTAGAATATAAGCTCCTTGTAGGTGGGAACTGTTTCTGTTTCTATTATGTCTTTGGATCCCTAGCACCTTGAATCACAAAGGCACAGAAGTGGTGCTTAATCAGTGCTTCTGGTTTTATTGACATCAACATCATCATCATCATCATCATATTTAATCAAGTCATCATGAAAGAACACTGGCTCTGGAGTTGGAAAAACTGGGGTTCTGATCCTGTCCTTGACACTGAATGAATGACCTTGGGCAAATCATTTAACTCCCTTTGGCTTCAATTTCCTCATTTATAAAGTAAGAAGGTTGGACTAGGTGACTTTCTGGCTATATCAAGAGTTCCTAATCTGGGGTCTATAAACTTAAAAAAAATTTATAATAGTGATTTAATATAATTGTTTTCCTTCATAATCCATGTGCTTTATTTTATTTTAAAAATATTCTTTCAAAGGGTCTATAGCTTTCATCAGAGTGGTCCATGACATAGGAAAGGTTAAGAACCTCTATGGAGAACTATGTTTCTATAAGAAAGACAGCCACATTGTGTTGCAGGAAAGAGAGTTAAGAAGACCTACCTTCAAATGTACCCCTTGACATTAGATGTGTTACCTGAGCAAGTCACTTAACCTTTACCTGCCTCCATGCCGCATTCTCCAGGAGTAACCCACCCAAAGATTTAGTTGAGATCTTCAATCTGAAATAGTAAAAAGAATTTCCATGATGGAATTCCCACCCTCACCCCTTGACAAAAATCGCAGATGCTTTGTGTATTTATATAATAACAGTGGAAGAAAAGGAAGGAAAGAAAGGAAGGAGGGAGGGAAGGAAGGAAGGAAGGAAGGAAGATGGTAGGGGGCAAAGGGGAGGGAAGATACACAGAAAAGAGAGGAGAAAGCAAGTTATTATTTTTGTGATTTTGTTCAAGTCATTGTAATCATTTTTAACAAACTGTAAATAACTTGGAGCTTATAGCTTTACATATGTTTAGTGAGTTTTATTTATTTGAATGTTTGCTTCTGATGATGGTTACTAATTTAGGATACAACATGTTTCTAAACCTACATAAAAAACCCCTTCCCTCCTAGTCCCTTGGATGGATGAAGCTGTTATTGGTTCTGGTGTAGACCCAGCCTTCAGTGTGCTGTGTGCTTGGTGAGAGATTAGCCTGCTGGGGCCAAGAGAGCTGGAGAAAAGATAGAAGCTTTAATGGGGCTGACAGCTGCCAGCAAGCCTCCATTAGTGCAGGCGGTAAGAACATGGACATTTTGCTGGGAAACAGGTGGTCACTAGTTGACTGCTCCAGCGGGAAAGGACACAGGGTAGATCTGTCTGGTCCCGATCAAGAGCAAGCCAGGATGCCCCTGCCTACCAGCCCTGCCCTCACCCTTACCCTCCCTTGTCTTTTTTCTGCTCCTGGAAATAGAGTAAAAAAAAAAAGAAAAGAAAAGAAAGGAGAAATATGGACTTTTTGTGCCGAGTAAAAAGCCATCCGGCAGCATCTGGGCATGCAGTTGCCTCCTTGTCAGATTATACAGGAATGGAGAGAAGCAATAGAGAATCAGATGAGAAAGAGAAGGCAGGACTCAGCCCTGTAAATAGAAAACAGATTAGCAGCGTGGCGACTGCAATGAACATAGGTTGGCTTCTTGTGGCGGCTGCCATCCATTAATAGACAGGGGGTGAGGAGGGTGAGGCTGGCGGGTGAGAGGCCCTGCCCTCTAATGTATGGTGGGCCAAAAGGCCTTGATTAAGCGCTGTCTGGCATCTGAGTTCTCTCCACTGGAGAGGATTAGCAGACATGGGAGATGGGGACGGCTGTTTGTGTAAGCCTTTCAGATAGTGAATGGCTGTAACAGGCTCTGCTTGTAATCAGGACAAGTTGGGAGGGGGAGGGGAGAGGAGGCAGGATTCAGACTTGGGGCTGGGGACTGTGAATGCTTTGCTAGTCACAGGATCACAGTCCAATAAATACACCCGGCTAACAAGCTGTTAGGGGACCAGAACACACCTGTTTTCAGCTTTGTGTATAGCTCTTGTTTGTTTTTTTAAATCTAGGGACTTCTGGGAAGGCAAATAGAAGCCAGTCTAATTGTCAGGGGTCCAGGGGACTCATAACCGTAACATAGAATCAAAGACTGTTAGGACTGGAAAGGACTTCAGAGCCGAACCAATCCAAACCCCTCCTTTTACAGATAAGGAAACTGAGACTAAGAGAGGGGAAGTGACTGACCCAAGATCACTCTAGGCAGTAAGTAGCAGAACCATAATGCAAACTGCTGTCTTCTTATTCTTTCCCATCAACCACAATTGACCATAGGTGATTCAGTCTATGTGAGGTTTTTTTTGTTCCTCCTGTCCCTCCCCTGCTGCAAAATGAGCATCACGTTCTGCCTTTCCTAGAAACCTCCAGAGAAGATGGAGGAGTCACAGCCCTAGTAACAAGGGACCCTGTTCAGATTTGTCCTTCCTGCCAGGTTATACAGACAATGGTCAGCCATCACCTACCAAGCTCTAATTCAACATGTGGCATTTTTGAGTATTCTGAACTAGCTGTTCTCCCATGACCTGCCTCATCTGGGAAGTCCAGAAATTCCATTAGAATGATGACAAGAGATGGTATAGCGACCCTAGGAATGGTGGTGGCCACAAGAGAGGGAGTATAGGTAGAGGTAGAAAGAGATTGTGACAACCTCAGGGAGTAAGATCCTTGTGACAGAGAATCCAGCTGTGAGCTCCATGGAGCCTCCAGTATTCGGAAGACAGAGAACATAAAGGAAACTTCATGAGAACTTTACAGAGGGAGGATGGTACTTCTAGTAGGCAGCAGATATAAGGTACTTCATGTGTAATTGCATGTGTGCCTCATTACTATTAATGTTTATACTATTTAAGCTTGACCCCATTCTCCCCAGGGATCTTGTGTACACTGGGGAAGGGAAAGGGAATATTTCTATAACTTACCATTTTGATAAATTATTGTTCAGTCATTTCAGTTGTGTTCAATTCTTCATGAATCTGTTTGGGGTTTTCCTGGCAGATACTGAAGTGGTTTGCCATTTCCTTCTCAAGCTCATTTTACAAATGAGGAAATGGAGGCAAACAGGGTTAAGGTCCTTTGAAAAAAGCCAGTAGAGTAATGAATGGTTGATTGATAATAGGGAATACACTATTAGGGACTCAGAAACTACAGTAGTAAAAGCCATAATACCTCAAGGTTACCTGTAGAACCTTGAGTAGAAGTAGGCAGCTGCCCCATGGTTACCCAACCTACCCATGTGAGTGCAAATACAGTAAGTAGCCCTAGAGATCTTTCAGCACCCTTCTGCAGGCACACCCACTCCAGCAACCACTGCCACCATCCCTGGTCATCAGCAGGATATCCAATGAGACCTCTGGATCCTCCAAAATCGCTGAGTCACCTAAGTGACTCCCATCTTGGATATTTGGGCAACTATCCATTTGCCTAAAACTCATAAAGAATAAACAAAAAAGAAAAAAGGTACCCTGTACTCCTGGACACATGGCAGCTGGGTAGAAAATAAGACAACTGTCCTTCCTCCCATCAGAAGCTCAGAACAGCCTTCCTCACTCAAAGATATGGAATGATGGATTGGTCACCCCCTTTTGTATGCACACTCATTTACAAGTGAGCTTCTTCAGAGCCTTTCATTCTTCCAGATATGCCAATCAAGTGACTTTTTGTCATCATGTAGTACCAGCTCCTTGGTCACCCATGGCTAGAAACAGGTTTCCAGACTCATATGTTGACTTGTAACCTGGCAGAATGCTCTGTGTTAGCCTCCAGGAAGGACAGATCCAATAAGCATGCTCCTCTCCTCCACTGCATACTCAAATCACATTGGAAAGAGTACCTACCTAGATGAAGAAATAGCAACAGTTACTAAGATCTCATTGTAATCATAGGGAATCATATAATATTTTAAGGTTTGCTGATCACACACACACACACACACACACACACACACACACATCATCTCATTTGATTCCGATGAGAAACCACATGAACTCATTATCCCTAGCTGTTTTCTTCACTTGACAGAAGAGAAAATTGAAGTGATTTGTTTGGGATTATATAGATAGTAAAGATCCAAAACAGAATTTAAACCCATGTTGCCTCTTGCAACCCAGTTCCATTTTGTTGGGGTACAAACCTATTGGGATTTAGAAAGTGTTGGGTGAAAAGTTCCCTAGTCACTTAGTCCCACCTGACAGCTACTGATTGGCTGTGGGTGTTACTTATGTAACTTTCCTAGACCCTCTTTGTCTTTCCTCCCCAGAGCTGCTGGTGCAAATCTAGAACCCAGCCTGGCAAAATATGCCTCAAATTGTAGGGTCCAAGTGGTTGAGGAAATCAAGGTGCTGGAGTCAGAGTATCTCAGTGACCTGAAACAGAATCTTAAGGCTACTACAGACTCGTACAGGAAAAGAGTGATTGAAGATGATGTCAAATATATATGTAGCACCTACTAAGTGCTAGGCACTGTTCTAAGCACATTGCAGTTAATATCTCATTGGATCTTCACAACAGCCCCGAGAGATAGATCAGAGTGCTGGACCTGAAGACAGGAAGAACTAAGTTCAAATCTAGCCTCAGCTATTTACTAGCTATGTGACCTTGGGCAAGTCACTTAGCCTCAGTTTACCCCAGTTTCCTAAACTGTAAAATGGGGAAAATAATAGCACCCACTTCCCGGGGTAGTTATAAAGATCAAATGAGATAGTATTTATAAAGTGCCTAGCATAATGTCTGGCACAGAGTAAGCTCTATGTAAATTATTATTGCTATTTACCGACTACGTTTCAGGCACTACACTATATTCTGGCAATACAAAGAAAAGCAAAAGACCATCCTTGCCCTCGTGAGTAACTAGTTCAGCGTCATGGCACAGAGAATAGAGGGGGGAGGGGAATTTAAAATTCAGAAGACCTAGGTTAAAATCCTATCTCAGGCGATTACTAGCTGTGTGACCCTGGGTACAAGGCTCAGCTTCTCTGGATCTCAGTTTCTTCCTCTGTAAAATGAGGATGTTCAATCGGGTGATCTGTAAGATCTCTTCCAGCTCTAAATCTGTGGTCTTTTGATCTGATCGAGATTAAAAGGAGGATACTAATAGCACCAGTTTCATGTGAAGTACTTTGTCCATGGCAGAGTGCAAAGCCAGTTCTTTGGGATTCCAAGGCCAACTCTCCGGCCCTCACCCAAAGAGCATCTCCTCCTGATTCCCACTTTCCGGGTCAGTGATGACCTTTGCCCCAAACCTTCACATAGACTCTTGTTTGGTAGCTTTCTATTGTACTCATCATGTAATTTTGCCTGCTTCTCTAGCTGTTAAAAATGCCTGAAGGGTGATGATCTATGTGTTTTCAGGCAGCTAGATGGTGCTGTAGAGAGAGCTTTGGACCTAGAGTCCTACTCCTGAGTCAAGTCCAAACTCAAGACACTGACTAGCTGTGTGACCCTGGGCAAGTCACTTAACTTCAGTCTGCTCCATTTCCTCTTATGTAAAAATAGGGAGCACCTCCCTCCCAGAGTTATGGTGAGGATCTAATAAGATATTTATAAAGTACTTTGCGAATCTTAAAGGGCTACAGAAATACATCCTCACTACCACCAACCACCACCACCACTATCATCATTTTCCAAAGTCAGTCAGTAATCATTTATTAAGCACTTACTGTGTGCCAAGAACTATGTAAAGGAGGGATGGTTTTTATAAAGTTTATCTGTTTCCCCAACTCCCACCATGGGCAAACAGCAGACACTCAAAAATGTTTTCTGAATGGAAATCAGGAGACTGATGCTATAATTCTTTGTGTCTGGGAGTCACAGAAAAATAGCCCCCAAACCTGTAGGCGATTGGATGTACATGAAGGAAAGCATGATCAGAAAGATGAAGTGAGCAGTTCCCACCCTCATTAATATTATTCAGCCGATATTCCCTAAGCACCTGCCAGCTGCCTGGCGCTGTTAGAAGCAATGGAAATGGCATGGCAAGAGTCCTGGATGTGAAGTCAGGAGATCCAGCTTTAAAAAAGAACCTACCTGCAGATACTTATTAACTCTACACATTTCCACTGGCATTTGATTTCTCAGAGCCTCAGTTTCTCCATCTATAAAATTGGGATAATTAATCAACACAAATTCCATAGACTCCTCCTATATGCCAGGCACAGTACTAGGGATATGGAAAGAGGCAAAAGATAGTTCCTTCCCTCAAGGAGCTTATCATCTAATGGGGAAGGCACATATGTACAAAGCAAGCTATATACAGGATAAACAGGAAATAAGAAAGGGAAGGCACTAGAATGAAGAGGGCTTGGGAACGGCTTCCTGTAGAAGGTGGGATTTGAGTTGGGACTTAAAATCAGAGAAGCAAGGAGGCAGAGAGGAGGAGGGAGAGTGCTGGAGGTGAGAGATGGGACTTCTTGTTCTTGGGATGGGATCACCAGATCAAAGAGGGCATGGTAGGGAGTGAAGTGTAAGAAGACCAGAAAGGTAGGAGGGGACAGCTTTTGAAAGACTTTGGAAGACAAACAGAGCACTTTGTATTTGATCCTGAAGGCAATCGAGGGCCTCTGTATTCTGGACCCTGCTGGGATGTTGTGAAGAAAATGTTTGTCAACCTTGAATGGCTGTGGAAATGTTGTTATTTATGAGATACAGAAATAGAAGACAGGGTCCCTGGCCTCAAAGAGTTCTGTGTCTATTTGGAGAAATTAAGGCATTATCAAACAAAAAGAGGAGCAGAGGTCTTAGAAATCACACAGTCCAACCTCCTCATGTTTGAGCTGAAGAAACTAAAACCCAGAAAAAGGCCATAGAGATAGTGAGTCAGCTGGGCAGGTTCACATCCAGGGCTTCTTAATTCCATACACACCTATTAAGTGCCAACTGTATGCAAGGCATTACTGTGCTCAGCAGTATAAAGATGAAAGAAGGGTATGGTCCCTGCTCTCAGGGTGTTTTCATAGGATCTTAGATTTAGAACTGAAGAAATCTTAGAGATCTTTTAGTCTGGTTAGTCTAAAATAAGCATATATTAAGTACTTATTGGGTACTATATGCTAAGTACTGTGATACAGAGAAAGACTAAAAAAACAAAAACAAAACATCAGTCCCTGCTCTCAAGGACCTCACAATTTCCTTATTTTATAATCCAGGACACCGTGACACATAATAAAAGTTAGAGGTAGAATTTAAACTTGGATCCTTGGCCTCCAAAACCTTTGCTTCCCATTCTCTTGCAGTCTAATGGAGATTTAGTGCTCCCCCCCCCATTATTGTGTTTGTCATTATCTGTGTACCTGTTATTCCCTGAGAATATAAACTCCTTGTGAGAAGGAACTGTTTGTCCTATGTTCCCTAGGACTGGGGACAGTGCTTAACACATGGCAGGAGTTTAATAAATGCTTTTTGGATTGAATTAGGAGCTTCCTTTAAGTTCCAACTAAAACCTTACCTTCTATAGGAAGCCTTTTCTTGGTTGTTGAGCTGGCTTTTCAGTTGTATCTAACACTGTGACCCCATTGAGGTTTTCTTGGCAAGGATACAGGAGTGATTTGCCATTTCCTTCTCCTGCTCATTTTATAGATGAAGAAACGAAATCAAACAGGGTTAAGTGACTTGCCCAGGGTCACACACAGCTGGTTAGTGTCTGAGGCCAGATTTGAATTCAGGAAACTGAATCTTCCTGACTGCAGGGTTGGCATTCTATCCACTGTGCTATCTGGCTGCCCCAAGCCTTTTCTAGCCCCTTTTAATTTGAGGGCTTTCCTTCTTTTAATTATTTCCTATTTATTCTATATGTAGCTTCTTTCATATTTATTTGTTTGCATGTTGTCTCCCCATTTAGATCAGAAGCTCCTTGAGGGAAGAGACCATCTTTTACCTCTTTTTGTCTCCCCTCTGCATAACACAATACCTGGCACATAGTTGGTACTAAATAAATGTTTACTGAAAGAATGAATAAAAAAGCCCTTTCTACGACATCATGTTACAATCCAAGGCAGGGACTGATAAGTGAGTGTATAGGAATTCAGAGGAAGAAGAGATCGATGCGGGCATGGAACATATGGTAGGGAGGTTACCCTGCCTTGAAACTGGTCTTTGTTTTGTCCTGGGGTTTTTTCCCCCTCCCCCTGTGGTCCTTGGGGCTCATAGACTACTATTTCTCAACTAGTCCAGCAGAACAGCCTGGAAAATAATATGCAAATAAATGCACTGTCAGGCCTGGTTTCCTTACTCCACTGGTCTCCAGAGGAGTCCCTCCAGTTCAGCAGGAGTATCTTGTGGGGTCACTGGGTTTTCGAAGAATTCTGGAAACAGCAGATTGGTCAGTCAGGAGAGCTGTCCTAAGTCTGAGGTCCTGCCCTTTGTTTATAGGTACTGAATGTGAGCTCAAGTAAATGACGTGCACTTGTAATATACTGGTTCTGGACTCAGGAAACTTGGGTTCAAATCCTGCCTCTTTTCCCTATCTGTGCTTGGACAGATCCCTCATCCTCTCTGAGCATCTGTTTCTTTTTAAAAATTAAATGTCTTATTAGAAACTTAATATTGAACTGAGTAATCAATCCAACTGAGTGACTGCTTACCTTTGAATAGGTTTCAATCCCTAGTCTTCTTAATTGTTTAGTCACTTCCTCTGAGTCTTCATTAGGCATGTATGTGTGTATGTATATATGTATATATGCATTGTGTGTATATGTATATATGTGTATACACACATTCTCATTCACTTTTCCTCTTATACAGTAGTAATTAGTGCATGCTTTATTTTACTGATTCTACTTTGTTTATACGTTGCGTTATTTCATAAAGAACTTCCAGATTTGCTTGTATTCCTCATGTGAGTTTCAGTTTTTATTTTTAAAGTAGGATATTAATACTTGTAACTTCTACCTCCAAGGACTTGTCAGGAAGAAAACACTTTGGAACCCGAAGAGTTTTAAGCCTTAGTAAAGGCCCCAGGAGGGGGGAAGAAATCATACTTTTGTGAAATATTTTTAATTAAAAAAAATTTTTTTGTCTGGGATGAACATTGCCATTGGCCATCAAATTAGACCCAGAATTGAACAGGGGGAAGAAAATAGACCTTAGGAAAATCTTTATAAAACACAGCTTCTCCCTAAAACAAGGCCCCACCCTTTTAATCAATATTCTTCTCATGAAGTTTGAACATGAGACATAAAATAGGATCTCCAAAAAAATTGAAAATGAGAAGCACAAAATATTTGTAGTAGCACATTTTATGGTGGCAGAGAACTGGAAACATTAATTGGAAAATGACAACGCATATGTGGTACATGAATTAATGGAATGTTACTTTGTTGTAAGGAAAGACAAACTTGATGAATTTATCATTAGACTGATACAAAGTGAACTAAGCAGAACCAGGAAAACTGCCCAGTGACCACGATAATATAAATGGAAAGAATGATGAAACAATTGAAAACAAATGTTGCTAAATTATAAAGAACAAGCCAGGTCCCAAAGGGTCCCAAAGAGGAAGTAAAAAAAAAAATTTCCCCTGATCCTTTATAGAGGTAAGAATCCATAGAAAACTGCATAGAACATTGAATTTTTTCCCCTGTGTTGACAGTTTTTTTTTCCTCTTTAAGGAAATTCTTCATAATAAGAAATGGCTTTCTTGGAGGGAAGGATAAAGGGAAAAGTTAGGCAATGTAAAAACAAAACACATCAGTAAAAATCTGTTTTTTAAAAAAAGAGAGGAAATGAGTATCACTCGAGTAGAAAAGCATATAGTAGTAGGTATGAGTAGACTGGAACCATGGGGAGAAGCAGTATAAAGACCGTCATTGAAGAAATATACAAACAAATAAAGAGGGGTTAATTATGTAGCAAAAAAACTTAACAAGTAGTCGACAGCCAATGTACTTCTCCAAGATGTAAAGAAATCAAGAAAGACTCCTAGTATGTTGGATAGACTCCCTTTGGCAGATATTCAGGATGAACAGTAGTTACACAGCAGGGGGCGATAGGAAATCAATCACAGATCCATTTGAATATATAAATATGTGACCTGGAGGACCATTTCTAGTTTTGTGACTCAATGACAAATGACTTGTGATTTGAGGCAAGTTATTTTACCATACTGGGTCTCAGTTTCTTCATGTGTAGAATGGGTCTATAAAAGTTTCCTTCTATTCTTAAAGTTTATAATCCTGTGACCATAGGCACTCTTGGTACACAGAACTTCAAGATAGCTCAGACTGATGATGAATTGAGTTAGCTTGGATCAAATCCACCAATACAAAAGGAGACCTGGAAAAAGAAGGCATGTCGAACTTTAGGTGACTTTGATATGGTGGAAGGAACCCTTGTGTGGGAGTCAGACCTGAGTTATAATCTGTCTCTGCTATTGATTAGTTTTTTGTGACCTTGGACAAGTCACTTCCCCCGGGGGCCTAAGTTTTGCCCCTTTAGAAAATAAGAAAAAAGCTGGATTAGAGATGAAATCCTTTTCAACAAAAAGTCTATTTGAGAAAAGTTAATCACAGGATCTTAGAAGACTTAGAAGACTAAAATGAAGGTATTTTCAAAGGGTCCTTTTCCCATATCTAAGTCTGAAATTCACAAAAGCAGAGGGCTTGGGGAGAAAATCATAGAGAGACAGAAGCAAACATCTTCACCAATTCAATTTTATTTTTTCACTGAACAAAATCGATTTTTCCTCCCTTCCTCCCCACCCTACCCCCACTGAGGGGAGGGGAGAAGAAAGAAAATATGCATAATCAAGCAATCCTTTCTATTCTCAAAGGGAAGGTATGAGATGGAGGGGCGGGGTGGCAGCTTCTATCATAGCTGCACTTGAAGAAGATGATGGAACCCTTCTCTCAGCAGGGCACTGTGGCCATGAAATTCAGTGCAGTATATCAGTAGTAACATGATAAATATGTGGGGTGGCTTGGTTCAAATGTTGGGTTTTTTCTGTAACGATGTGGGGGAATAGATAAAGGGAAGTCATATGATGTAAAGACAAAGGCAACAGTAAAATGGAAATAGCAACAAAAATGAGGTGGGGAGCCCTGGATTGGGCAGCAGAAAATCTAGATTCAAATACCCAATTCTCCCATTTATTATTCATGTAAATTATTTCTCCTCTTTGACTCAGTTTCCTCACCTGTAAAATGCAGGGGCCAAACTGACTCCCTCCAGCTCCAAATCCTGTTCTCCAAGTCATAAGGAGGGTAGTGCCCATAAGATGGGGGGTGAGGGTAGGGTTAAAGCTATCTGTCAGGCAAGATTGAGCACCAGGCAGACTCCCTGAAATCATGCAGTTTTAAAACCTCTTGGGGACCACCTGGGTATTTTTTTTGTCATTTATAACAAAATATCCATGGGTGGTGTTACTTTTCTTCATTCCAGACACAAGATGCTGTAATTTCCTTTTCTCCCTTGTACATCCCTCCACTCTGGCTCTGAATCCCCCAGGAACCCAGTAACAATGCAGAGCATTGTTTCTCAGAGAGATGCTCCCAGGATGTCAGAGCTGGAATGCGGCAGGGAAGGCGATGCAGAGGGGTGGGTGGAAAGGGTCCTTAGCAAGCTCAGCTGAGCGAGACTGAGCTGAGCTCACTATAGTGAGCCAGGGTGTCAGTCACCACCCCTTCCAACTTCCCCTGTTGAGTCCAATATCTTCCCATTTAATCTGTGTTCATAAGGGCAGGAGGAGAGCTGATAAAACTGACCTTTGAAAAAAGGAGTTGGTCCTTCTGGGGCCATGTTTGTCTGGTTCTCCTTTTCTCACTTGGCTTTATCATCCTCAAGAAATGTGAATTGTCCTGTGGTTTCCCCCCTCCCTCCTGGTGGGCTGCACCCTCCTGGTCAGTAAGATAGGAGAAGATCTATAGATCGGTATCATTGGACTGGGACCTATCAAAAATGGATTATTCATTCATTTAATTTATTCAGCAAAAAAGTTTTTAAACAAGAAGGACCAGAATTTTAAAACACCTCAGAGGACTAAGAAATTGTTTCAGTTGACCCACTTGGTGATTATTAAATTCCTACAAAGTCCAAAATACAGGGGATACACAGATTTTTGTTTAATGGTCCCAGTTTCTGCCCTTAGGCACTTCCATTCTACTAGGCAGAAGAATGGTATGGTGGAAAGAGCCCTTCAGGTATAGCAGAAGTCCTGAGGTCTGGGTGAATCTTGACTGCTACTTACTATCTTTAAGGTACACATTTGGTCAAACATGTTTAAGTTTCTTCACCTATAAAGGGGAGGGAAGGAGGGGGTGGATTGTATGATTTCTAAGGCCCCTCTGGCTTTGACATTCTGTCTTTCTATAATTAGCCTTTGCAAAGTTGAGAAGCTGACTCAGACATGTGTGGAAGTCTTTGGCTGCCAGAGATCTCTGAGTAGATAGATGTTCAGCTAATCTATTAAGGAGCAGAATGTCACGGTGCAAAGGAGCCTTAGAATATCAGTGGCAGAACTCAAAGAGACCTTAGGACCCAGAATATCAGAGCTGAGACAGGGGCCTTGGAACACAGAATGTCAGACCTGGGAGGGACTTTGGAATATAGAATATCAGAGCTGAGAGCATCCTTAGAAGACAGAATGTCAGAGCTAGAAAGAAGGGACCTTAGAACAGAGCTAGGAGGAACCCTAAAACAGAGATTGTTAGAACTGGGAGGGGTTTTAGAACAGAGGATGTCAGAACTTCAAGAACCCTTAGAACATAGTTAAAAAGAACCCTAGAACACAGAGTGTCAGAGTTGGGAGTGGCCTTAGAGTATAAAATGTCAGAGTTAGAAGGAAGGGACCTTAGGACAGAGCCAAAAGGAACCGTAGCTGGGATTCTAGAACAGAGAATGTCAGAGGTGGGAGGGGCTTTATTGTAAAACAGAGCATATTAGAGCTAGAAATATACAGACCCTGTAGACCAGGGATTCCTTCCAAGCCTCCTGCAGAGTTAAGGACCGTCTCTAGTTTTCTCTTCCTTGGATTTTAGGCTTGTGCTTCTTGTTGGAACGTTAGGCTCATTACACCAGTGACCTGAGTCTGACATGGAGAGGCATCCCTTGTGAGAAGCAAAGCAGTTATCCTGAATCACTCGGGATGTGCAGAGATGGATGGAAGCTCCTTGGGGAGTTGCTGAGGGATAGAGGGGGTACCTCTGGCTCAGGAGACCAGAGATACTATTTCAGGGCTGGCTCAGTGATCAGTCGGGGTGGGAGAAGAGTTGGGGGGGGGGGTCCTCCTTCTCAGGGGCTAGTTGAGTAGGCAGCCACCAGGCCACCTCCCTCTCCTATCTCCAAGGGCGAAGAAGGCCTACTGACCCAGGCAGTGTTTCTCCTAATTAGAGCCAATTAAAACCATGTAGTTTGGTGGGTTCTTTAAGAGGTAGGCAAATGTCTACTCAAACCTTAAAAATCTTTTTTTATAAATTAAACCCAGTGAATTTTTAATAGCTATTCTCTCCTGACACACAGTGAGGAGCCATCTGGCAAAACGCAAGCCCAGGGAAGCTCTAGTGCTTGGAGTAGGGGGAGGGGTGGCCCTGGCCTCCCCAATGCCAACAGCGCAGGGGAAAGGGACCCCATCAGGGCTTTAGACCCAGGAAGAGGGAGGGTGTACTATAGAATAACAAGAATAATGAGACAAGCTAGCATCTACATGTGTGTATACACCGATATGTACATACACATGCACGCACACATATATCTTTAAGGGTTGAAGTACTTTACACATGTTACCTCATGTCATCTTCCTTAGCATCCCAGGGAGGCACCTGCTTTTATCATCATTGCCATTTTCCAGTTGTAAAAACTGAGACTCAAAGGGATTAATTAGCCTGTCCAGGGTCACACTGTCAAATTAAATGTCTGAGGCAGGATTCAAACTCAGGTCCTCCTGATTCATAGCACTCCATCCATTGACAGCTAGGTGGCTCCATGGATAGAGTTCTGGACACGAAGTCAGAAAGTCCTAAATTCAAATCCTACCTTTAACACCTATTAGCCCAATGATCCCCCCGCCCCTGTAAGTCACAAACTGCCGGCCTCAGTTTCCTTATCTCTAAAATGGGAACAAACAAAAACACCTACGACCTCTCAGGGTCACTGTGTGGATCAGCTGGGAAATTATGTGAAGTTCTCTATAAATCTGATTCTATAAATGCTGGCTGTCATTAATAACTCCTCATGCTTTAAAGATTATGAAGTACATTTCACTTCACAGCCACCCTGAGAAGTAGAGAGTTGCAAGTCTATTTAGTCCTATTTTACAGAAAGGAAACCTGAGGCAAGAATGGTGAAGTAACTTGCCTAGGGTCACCATAGCTGTTACTGAGTCTTTCCTTTTTAGTTTTGAAAGAAATGAGGAACTCTGGGAGGTGAGGGTGGCAATGGAATGTCTTCCAGGCAGTGCAGGATCACCTGTGAAAAGGCATAGAGAAGGAAGACAGAGGGTAGAGTATGGAATGTGGAGGGGAAAGGCAAGGCAGTGTATCCCAAAAGTTTTAGTTCAGTGCTATCAAAGCCTCAAGCAGCACTGAAACTTTTGGGACACCCTGTATAATAAGCTGAGAAAGGTAAGTTGGTGATGGGGCTTTAAATGACAAACAAAACAGGTTAGTATTAGATTCTAGAGGCAATAGGAAGCCATTGGAGTTTATTATTTGTTTACTATACCAACAGAAAAGAAGAGGAAAATTATAGAATGTCACCTCTGGAGGAGACCTTAGAGTGATGCTAGACAGAGCACATTTATTATCTTGAAGAGAAAAAAAAAAGATTGCAGTTGGTGGGATAGAAGCACTGCCACTGGAAAAACTACCAGGGAAATTTCAGGGAGATTCATTGTTTGTGAGAATTGTTCAATCATGTCCGACTTTTCATGACCCTTTTTTGGGGTTTTCTTGGCACAGATCGTGAAGGGGTTTGCCATTTCTAAGGCAGGATCTGAACTCTAGAAGGAGAAACCTTCCTGATTCCAGGTCTGGCACTCTATCCACTGCACTTAGAGTCAGAAAGCCTGGGTCTGTAGCTGTGTGACCAAGTTCAATTCACTTTACCTTTGTAAGCCTCAGTTTCCTCATCTGTGAAATGGAGTGGAGGTGTAATACTTGGCAAACTTACCTTGAAGGGTTATTGTTAGGAGAGTGTTTTTAAACTTCAGAGTATCTAATGGAGTAAATGGTCATAATTATTAAGGGGAGGTGCTCTGCTGGACTTCAGGAATGAACACAAGGCCACAGGTTGGGTTAATCAAAGGAAGTTCATTGGTGACTGGAGTGGAGAAGAGTACTTAAGGAAAGGGAGATTCAAAAAGGGCAACAGACCATGGGCAACTTTCTCTCCACTTTCCTTGACTTTCTTCATCTTTTTTCATCAATTTTCATAGAAATGTTGACTGGTCTGTTTGCTTTGATCAGAAGGGTTTTCAGGTAGAGGGAATGAGAGATGGGGGAGAGAATGAGAGAGGGAAAGGAGAGAAAGAGACATGAAGGGGGGAATAAAGAAAGTAAAGAGAGGGGGGGAAGAGAAAGGGGAATGGGGAGAAAGAGAGAAGAGAAGAAATGGGAGAAAGGAAGACAGAGGGAAGAAGAGAATGGGAAACAGAGAGGGAGAAAAAGGAAAGGAGAGAAATAGAAAGAGGGAGAGAGAGGGGAAGCAAAGGGAGAGAGAGAGAGCTAACGGGAAAGAGAAATAGGCAAGGGGAGGTAGGAAGAGAGATGATTGGGGGGAGAGAAACTGGTAAAAAGAAATGGAGAGAGTGGAAGAGGGGGGAAAGAGAAAGAGGTGGAAAGAGATAGTGACAGAAAATGGAAGAGAGAGAATGGAAGGAGGGAGAGGGAGAAAGGAAGGGAAGATAAGGGAGAGAGAGAGACTTGGAAAGAGATTGATATAATCAGTCATCTCAAAAATAGGAATAGACAAGCAAGTAGGCCACCTTACCATCCTTATGGTTTGGTGATTCATTCAGATTCACACGTCAGGGGGGCTCCCCGCCCCAAGTTTCCAGTCTGTTCTTGTTTCAGAGTACATTAAAAATGTCCGTTTCATAGAATCATAGCCTTAGAGCTAGGGGAACCTTAAAAGTCATAGTCTGTTTCCCCCCTATCCTCCCTGGTCATTTTTACAGATCTACAGAGTTAAGGGGCTTGCCCTTGCATCACACAGCTAGCCAAGCTGGGGTTCAAACCTAGGTATTTTGAGGCGAGGTCTAGTGGTCTTTTCTCTAGACCTGGAGTTCTTAATCATTTTGAGGGTCATCGATTCCTTTGGCAACAATCTAGGGAAACCTATGAGATCCTTTCTCAGAATTCTGGTTTTAAATAATGGAAGGAAATGCTCAATTTCAATTAGACGTTAGTGAAAATGAAGATGTCCTTTTTTCCCATCCAAGTTCTGAAATCTTTCCAGGGGCCAGTCAGGTTAAAAATCTCCTGCTCTGGATCATTCTGGATTTAAATGCCAACCCCACTGGATGATGGTCTTCTTTGTGGCTCTTCCAAGGTATTGGGGTCTAAGGAGGAGGATGGTACAGACCAGAAGAACCCTCTGAAGTGAGCACTGAGCTCTGTCTGCCTGCTCAGTTCCTGATTTAACACACCCCAGAAAGTCTCTGTCCCCCAGCCTCAGACCTGGATTCAAGAGGCTGGTTCTCCACAGTCCCACTTTGTGGGATCATGATCATTAGCTCCATCACAGCTTCCTTCCCACCCACCTCTGTGCCGGGGCCCCCACCCCCAAGCCACCTCATTCCCACCATATCTGGCAGCTGTTGTTCAAGGGAGCTCCTGAGGAGAACAGCTGGAGCTGTTGCAAATGGAGCTCCGGCTCCATCCGGAGGGGAGGGGGATCCCAGGATGGGGACTGCCGGAGGGGGCTACACGGCTTGCGTTAGGGAGTCACATTTCATTTCTCTCTCTGCAGCATTTCCCACAATTAAACGTAAGTGCTTTCTGCTAACGGCTTAACCCAGTCATGGGGAAAACTTGGGTGAGCAGGCAGGCAGCCGGCCTCCTCTGAGCCTCCCTCCACCCCTGGGCCTCCCTCCCTCCTCCTGTGCTTGGGAGCTGCCTGGAAAAGCATCGGGTTAAGTGCCTGGGGAGGGCAGAAGCCTTGAGATCCTGGTGCCAGTTCAGAAATGGATGTTACCTTTAATACACCACCCTTCAATCCTTATCTCGCCTAATTTATTGGACATAACCGGTGGTACTGATGGATTCGTGGCTTAGACCTTGGCAACTAAATTTCAGTATAATCTCTCCCTTCATTCTGTTCTCCAGATGCCTCTAATTTATCTGCGTATTCAGTAGGGGGGCAACCTAATGTCCTCTTTGCCAGTGCTAATGTGGCCCAGTGACGATAAATTTGGACTTGTAATAACATTTCCAGCTGAATTAATTGACCTCTCCCTGCCTGCCATTCCTGACCTCCTTTCTTTTAGGCGGTTTCCAGAACAGACCCCAATAAATAGAATCGGGGCTGCCCCCTCCACCCTCTTCCTCGGCCTACCCTTCCCCCTCCCCCTACTCCATTCATTTTGTGAAAGAGCAGACAGGGAAAATTTGTAGGGAAGAGCCAAGTGTAGACAAGGGTATTGCTTAATCTTTAATCAGCTTTGGAGAGCTGGACAAGAGCTGTCTTCCCTTGGGAGGAACAAGTCATCAGTAAAGCATTAACAGGCCTAATAAATTGCTTTTCTCTGGTCTTTGCCTTTCTTTGGAGAGACAAAATTTGGTGGCTTTGTCCCTGTCCAAATAACTGCAGCCCTGCTCTACTGAGGCACAGACAGGGACTCAGAATATTACCAAGAAGCAGCCTTAGGACACAGTACCAGAAAGGGCCTCAGAGAACCTCTAGTCTAGGGGTTATCTTTGTTCCTAATGGAAAGAAAAGCTAGACGCTGGTGAAAATCAAGATGTTTTCACCCCCATCCATGTTCATGATCCTCCTGACATCTAGCCTCTGGGGGTTTAAGAAGGTCTGGTTGAGTCCAACCAAGGAAGAAACTGAGAATCTGAGAAAGGAAAGGATTTGCTTAAGTCGATAGAGTTAGTCAGTGGCAAGGCTGGAAGGGCCCGCCGGCCTGCTGACCAGCTTCAGGACCTTGGATAAGTCACTTAACTTACTCTCTCCAGGCCCTGTCAGATAAGGATGATGCTATCTTACAAAACTGTGAGAATGATTATTCTCTATACAAACCTTTGCCAACTATATTATCTGAGCGGGCTTTCTTTTTTATCATTATTCTATACTTCTTGGTGTCACCCTGGGCAAATCACTTCCTTTTCCATGAGTCTCAATTTTCTCATTTGTAAAATGAGGACATTGGTTTAGTCAGCAAAAGGGGAGAGTGGAAAAAGCCAGAAGACCCAGCCTTGAATCTGGGCCAGGTCATTGACCCCCTCTGGGACTTGAGGAAAGTTCTGGCACCATGCTGAGTTTTACATCCCTTATCTGCAAAATATAGGGGTTGAACCAAATGCTTTCTGAGGCTTCATTCTGCTCTCAAATCTATGATTCCAGGAAGAGATGCCCCTTAAGGTCCTTCCTAGCTCTGATATTCCATGTTCTAAGGTCCCTCCTAGCTCTCACATTCTGTGTTCTAAGGTCCCAGTTCTGACATTTCGTGTTTTAAGGGACCTCCTAGCTCTGATATTCTGCATTCTGAAGTTCCAGCTCTGACAGTGGTGTGTTCCAAGCTCCTTGCTCTGACATTGTAGTATCTAAGGTCCCTCCCAGTCCTAATATTCTGTGTTCTCAGGTCCCTCCCAGCTCTCCCATTCAGTGTTTTAAGGGCTATTCCAGCTCCGACTCTGTGTTCCAAGGTCCCTCTCACCTCTAATATTTTGTGTTCTGACATTCTGTGTTCTAAGGGCTGTTCCAGCTCCGACTCTGTGTTCCAAGGTCCCTCTTACCTCTAATATTTTGTGTTCTGACATTCTGTGTTCTAAGGGCTGTTCCAGCTCCGACTCTGTGTTCCAAGGTCCCATTCACCTCTAATATTTTGTGTTCTGAAATCCCAGGTCAGAGAGTCTTGTGTTCCAAGGTCCCAGACGTAACATTCTGGGTTCTAAGGTCACTCCCAGCTCTAACATTCTGTGTTCTGAAGTCCCAGCTCTGACTTCTTTTTCCTTCTGTGCACCTCAAAGCCCCAGGTCTGGTGTGGATGTGTGGTGTGGTGGGCAGTGGGAGTGGCAGTAGGGGTGTAGAGGTTGGCAGTAGGGATGTAGGAGGTAGTGGGGAGAAATACTACACATTTCCCAGCTCAGAAAGGATGACAGAGCTAAAGGCAAAGCAGAGGAAAAGGGAAGGGGGCCAGGCTCCTGACTGCCATAGTTAGTTGGCCGTGGCAGGAGAGGACAGCCTCCCGTCTGTGATCCTGCAATTATTGCCAGGGAATGATTATTTATAATAATAATGGCCAAACGCCCCAGCCCTAAAAAGCGTGTTTTATTTGCAATGTGCTCCAGACCCACTTGTAATGGCCAGGCAATTCAGGGCCTTATAAATCTAGCTGTCCAGGCAAGGAGAAGGGCTCATCTGTCTGCAGCGACAGAGAACTGCTGTTTAGGCTCTGCAGTCCTATAATTTCCCAGGAAGGCAAGCATGCTCAAGGAGGAAATGTAGCTTCTCCCCTCTTCTGGGAAGAGAGAAGACGCACTAGCCAGCGGAGGGGGTATATTTCTTCCAGGGAACAGGCAGAGGCATCCTCAAGTCTGCAAACTCTCCCTGTTGGGGATTGTAAAGGGGGCCGTAAAGGATTGGGATGTCAATAGTCTCCGATGGATGGGATTAATCAGACATCCGGAGCTGTTTCCCACCTCGGGGAGATGGGGTGAGGAGTTTTTGGCAGGGGACCCGGTGATCCACAGATGCAAATAAGAGACTGGGTAAGGGATACGGTAATTACCATCCCTGCTCCCCCTCCCGAGCGCAATCCAAATGCAGGCTTTGTGTGCACAGAATATAGATGGATTCCTAAGAGGGAACGACATGTGTGCCTCAGAAAAGGCCGGTTTTTGAGAGGCCTTTTTTATTAACTAAGCCTGCATGGCGAGAAATACCAGCTCCTTGTGGCCCCAGACCCACCCGAGTCTGGGGTGGGGGGGGCGACCACTCAGCCCATGTCTTGTTCAGGACCAAACAGTGTTCTATTTCATCTCATCAGCCACCCAGAAGCAGCCAGGCTGAAAGATGCTGGTGGCCTCCGCGTTACCCCGGACATCTTTGATTGCTAATGCTTTGGAAAATAAGCTTTGATTTCTCACAACCATTCTGCAGGGCCCCGGATAGCTCTGAGTCCTGGCAAAAGTCAATAGGCAGAAAATGATTTGCATTTATGCTAAACACCTTGGCCCACTCCCCCCTCCCATTAATAGGTAGTCTATAATAATGGTGATGCTAAGAATCCGCAATTCCCATTGATGGAGCGGTACAAGGCTTACAAGGCAATTTCCCCCCAGTGAGAGCCCTGGACTTGAGTCTGGAATCCTGGCTCTGCTCTCTGGAACCTATGTGACTTTGCTAGGAGGGAAGCCCCCTGTTAGAATAGCAGAGATTATATCCACAGCACCTAGCACGATACTAGGTTAAATAAGAGTGTTGTTAACAAAGGGACAGCTGAGTGCTGTAGGAAATAGAGTATTGAATTTGGAGGAAGGAAGGCCTGGGTGCAAATCCTGCCTCACACACTCACCAGCTGTTTGACTCTGGTGGGAGTCGTCACTTAAGTATTTTCATCTGTAAAATGGGGCTCACAGGGAGATATAGCATATGTTAGCGGCTTTCTAAACTTTGAAGTGTTTTATGGACCCTGGATGTAATTGTTACTGATTAGATATTGATCAGTTGTTACTTGTTATTTATTATTATTGATTAGATAGAGTTATCGATTAATCATTTAATCTTCCATGGGCCTTATTTTTCCTCTCTGTAGAATGGGGGCATTTGACCCAGTCATCCCTGAGGTAACCATGAGAGCCATGAAGTTGGCAAGGCAGACATTTTTATTTTGATGTTACAGAGGAGAAAACTGAGGCCCACAGTGGTTAAATGAGGGGTCCAGGGTTATGCCACTAGTAGCCATCACTGCTGGGGACTTGGAGTGTGTAGGACCATATTTCTAAGTCTGAATGTAATCGTGTGAACTTCCTTGTACATAAAGTATGACTATGTAGCCTGCAATGGAAACCCACTCTCCTAGTAACCAGTACAATACAAGTCCCCTGAGGGTAAGGACAGATTCATTCTTTTGTCTTTATGTGCTGTGACATACTAGTCAGCAGAGCAGAGAAGTGTTAACAACCAGGGGCATAAGGAAAGGCTTCCTCAAGGAAATGAAGTTTGGACTGAGCCTTGAAGGAAGCTGGGCATTCCCAGAGGCAGCAGAACCAAGGATGGGGAGAGTATCCTTGGCATTCATGTGGCAGGGACAAGTTTCATGGCCTCAGTGTCTTTCCCCTCTTAACTCCTCTCCTCCAACTTTTAAAAACTGTGAAATACTTCAGAATTGCTGATTTGCATCCTTGGAGGGTGTTTGCACATAAGGAGTTCCATAAACTGATGAAATCACAAGTCTGGCCAAAATTTTTTGTAAAAACCATATATAGGAAGAGGAAATCAGAAGTTTCCTACCAAATCTGTTACTTCTGCAAAGGTAGGAGGTTACTTTTGTGAGGAATTGGAACAATGGGTGTTGTCTTGGGCAACAGTGATCGTCTCCTGAAAAGGGATTGAAGCTGTTTCCCATGTAAGAGGCAAGGTGACCCAGAGCTTGGATTCATTAAGACCTGAGTTCAAATCCAGCCTCAGACTAACTGTGTGACCCTTGAACAAGTCAGCCATCTAACCTCTGTCTGTGGGTGATGCCCAGGGCTGTGGGCATCAGCTTAGCACAGGTAGGAGGATCTATATTGTTTCTAGTGGTGAATTATCCTTGGTGACCCTATTTGGGATTTTCCTGGCAAAGATACTGAAGTGGTTTACTACTTCCTTCTCCAATTCATTTTACAAATGAGGAAACTGAGGCAAACAGAGCTAAGTGACTTGCTCAAGGTCACACAGCTAGGAAGTGTCTGAGGCCAGATTTGAACTCAGGAAAAGGAGTCCTTCTGACTCCACTGTACTACTATATACACATTAGCTGTCATTATCATTAATAAGAGCAGAGGGGGAGTCTTAGCTTCCAAGAAGCAGAATGTCCTGTCCTGTCCAGACGGGCAGAATTGAGGTCGTTCCGGATGACCTGCCCAGTGCCACATCCCCTGGACAGCAAGTAGTAGAGGTGGGTCTCAGAATCTCAGTTTACCCACCTTGGAAGAGTGGTTGTGTCTAAGAATTCCCAGTTTACAAAGCTCTGTATAAATACAAGTGAGTGATTATTGCCGTCATAATTTCTGTCCATTGGCCAAGTTACTAACAAGGATAAGGCACCATTGTGAGTCTCAGCAATCCCATTGGCAACATCATCTTGGAATTAAAGCCGAAAAATAACTTAAGAGATATTCTTCAGGGGTTCTTGATCTTGGGTCCATTAATTTTTTTAATATTGTGATAACTATATTTCAATATAGTTTGTAGTCTGATGTATTTTATTTTATGTGCTTAAACACATGATTCCAAGAAGGGGCTTTACTAGACTTTCCAGGGGGTCATTGACATGCACAAAGGGTTAAAAGCTGAAACCCCTCATCCCCCCATCCCTAATTCAGCCCCCAGCTATTTCACAATCCTGGAAACTGAGGCCCTGGAAAAAGGAAAAGATTGGTCTAAGGTCGAGTAAGGAGTAAGAGGAAAGGAAGTATTCAAACGGAGGACCTCTGATGCCTCCAAATCTGGTGTTTTCCACTCTCCCCCACGGTCTGTCTCACTCCTACCCACTGAATCGCTATGTTTCTTGACTGCCTCCCCCCACCAAACAAACACACTCCCCTCCCTTAAACCCAGTGCTGTTTCCACATTTCAATGTAGAGCCCTCCCCCTTCCCCCCACCCCTTCCACCCCCTCAGCCTGAATATAATAATAGCTTTGAGCAGCTGTGTTCTATACAAGGCTGTAATTCCCCCGAGGGAGCATTGCTGATATCAGAAACCACAGGGCTTCACCACTTTGTCACCAGGACTCCCTGGATGGAATTTTCATCCTTTGCCCATGTTTCAGTTTTATTTTTCAACCTGCTGATGCTTCCCTGGGCATGGTTGCCTGCTGCCTGCTGACCTGACCTTCCCCTTCTACCATTCTCCTCCTCCTACCCAGTCCCCCAGGCCTATTATTCTACCAAGACAACCCACCCTCTCCCCCTCCACCTCCTTTCTTTAAACAAGCCAAACCTGGCCTCTCCTCTCTTATCATCCTGACAGAAGGCTGGCTATCTGTGGAGCCTGGGCATTGACCGGGTGGGGAGGGTTCTCTCAATAAGGAGAAGGGGTGGATCATCCATTAACAGCTGACAGATAATAACCCAGCCTCTTCTGACTCCAACCGGATGGACGCTTTGGAAAAGCACATGTGTGCACAAGGGAGGGGGTGGTTATTTGTTTAAAGAGTTTGGGAATGATACTCTGCCTCCTCCCACCACACCTCTCCATACATCAGCAGCTCCCTCTACCCCTAGTGCCTCGAAACCGTTGGTATATCAGCTGCTGTGTTTCTGGAGACCCTGCTAGGGTCCCCTGAGGCTTCCTCCCTGCATGGAAGTGACCCTGAGTTTGAGCAGGCTGGACTAGTGGAGTTCAGAGGCTAGAAAAGACTGTGGACCTAGTAAGACAAATCTCATCACCAGGGCATCTCCTAAAGACCCTCTTCTCGCTGGCTGCTGTTGTAGACCCTTCATGACCCCCTGGATCATAACACACTGGTCCCTTCTGTCCTCCACTGTCTCCCAAAGTCCGCCCAAGCTCATGCTCATTACTCCCATGACACCATCTGCCATTCCCTTCTCCCTTTGCCTTCAGTCTTTCAAAAGCATCCGAGTTTAATTATTTTTTTGCAGTGAGTCCCATCTTTTCATTTATGTGGCCAACGTATCTCACCTTCAGCTTCAGTATTTATTCTTCCAGTGACTAGTCAGAGTTCTCACTGGTACAGAGGTTCTGATCCACATCCGGTGGAGAGATGTCCCTTGAGGGTGAAATCACAGATCCCTGAAGTAGTCAAGTTAGGATGAGCTCAACACAGAAGGGGAGGCCACTTCTGTGGGCCATGAAAAGATCTCGGCTCTGGTCCCAACTCAGCCCCAAACTAACTGGGTGACCTTGGGAAAGCCAGTCCCTTTGCCTAGTTAGACTTCAGTTCCAATAACAACAATTTTTACAATAATAAGTCACATTGACCTAGTGCTTCAAGCTTTTCAGTGCACTTTACATGCATATGTACAACAACCCTAAGATATGAGGGCTATTATTATTTTTGTCTCCATTTTACAGATGAGTAAACTGAGACCTGGAGATATTAAGTAACTTGTGCAGATCATACAAGTAGCATCTGAGTTGGGATTTGAATTCTAGTCTGTCTTCATCTAAGGCCTGTTCTTTGCTCAACCACCACAGCTCTAAGAGGACAGGGAATGTGTAATATTTAAATTTGATTCTTCCCCAGTACTTAACACAGTGCCCTATATACTATAAGTACTTTGTGTAGGAAGGAGGACCTGAGTTCAGTTACTACTTGAATATAATATTTGGCTTTTCTCTGCCCCAAGAATTCCTCAGCTGCAAAATGAGTGGCCTCTGAGATCCATCAAACTGTAGATCTATAATCTGATGGTTGACTGACATGAGAAGCTTAGACAGCTATTTCTTACAGTTCTCATGCCACTACTAGCTTATATGTTCCATTTTCTAGACAGAGTTGTTGTCCATAAAATGTGATATCACAGCCTAAAGCATTAGGGTTTAATATTAAGAAACTTTCTGGACCACAAAGGCTGGGGTACTTTGCTGCTCCCTTCTCCACTAATGGAGCTTTTTTGCTCTGGACTCAGACAGGTGATTGGGTTCAATATTAGAGATAGTGAGGGGAGATTGCTTTTTTCTTCATGCTATTAGGTTCATTAAACCCTCACCCCAGGGTCTCTGAGACAGATTTATTTTTAGGTTAAGCTGCGGTTTCTATCGAGGCTTTCCCCAAAAAGCAAGGAGAAAAAAAAAGGATGTACAAAATGAATAAAGCATGGGATGGATAATTTATTCCTACACAGAAACGAAATGCTTAACATAAACTGCACAGCCTGCATTAATAAAGAAACTTAAAACAAGATTTGGTTACTTATAACTTCTCTTAACATTCTACTGGGAGGTTGATACTTAGGTTTAATCAGAACATAAAGCCATTTGCAAGACAGTTAATTAGGCTTTATGCGTTTCACCTTGGCTCTGCACTGTCCAAACAACTCCGGTTAGTATCATCTGGTATAACCACCAGGTTTGGGCTGTTGGTTTTGTTGATTGCTGGCTCTCTTCTCCAGCAGTGCCAGTGCCATAGTAGTTGTCAGGGGACCCCTCTCCAAACACTGCTCTTCATACCTCTCAAAATCACAAGTCCATCTCAGACTAAATACTAATAGATATTCATTTACCTAAGAACAAACACAAAAGAGTGAAAAGACTGCCTGGGAGGCATGAGCTTCTTTAGGTACTCTGTGTATGAAGTTAACATTATGCTGGAGCAGAGAGAGCTGAGAGAGTGGATGGTGGTACAATGAGTGGACAGAGAGCTAGGTTTGGAGTCAGAAAGATGTGAGTTCAAATCTAGCTTCAGATATTTCCTAGCTGTGTGACCCAGGGCAAGTCATTTAGCTTCATATTTACCTCAGTTTCCTCCACTGGAAAATAGGTTAATAATAGAACCTACCTCCCAGGAGAAGGATCAAATGAGATAATATTTGTAGGGGGGTTTTAAGTGCTTAGCATTGTGCCTGCCATACAGTAGGTGTTACATAAATGTTTATTCGCTTACTCTGCTCCTCATAGGAAATCTCGGAGTTGTGTGACGCCACCTGAAATGTAAAACGTAGATCCAGAGCTGGAACCAGCTCTCTCTTCTTATCACTGAGGCAGTATCTGACTTGCAGGAGAGAGAGATCACCAAGGACTGGAGGACTCAGGTTAGGTCTGAAGTGGACCTTGAGAAGACCTCAGATGAATAGAGAGGATTTGATTAGCTGAAAAGTAGAGGAAAGGGATGCCCAGTGGGTGGATTAACCTTGGTCTACCAATTCCTACAAATAATAATAGCTCTTGTTGGTTTACAAAGTACCTTAGGTCCATTACCACATGGTAGGTGCTATCATCCCCTCATCTAAACTGAAATTTAGAATATTTACATGAATTGTCCCTGGTCATATAACTAGTAAGTGTCTGACACATGACTTAAGCCCAGGTCTTCCTGATACCAGGTCCAGGACTCTATCCTGTGTAACTGTTCTACATCTTGGATGATGGGCAGATCTATACAGGCAAAGAAAGGGGAAAGAGGTAGAAAAAAATAATTGTTTATATTTGTATAATGCTCCATAGCTCATAAAGCCCTTTCACATACATTATCTCATTGGATGCCCACAAAAAGTAGTCAGGGCTAAGGAAATGGTCTCCGGAGAGTAAGCAATTTTTCCGAAAGTTAGTCTGCAAATAGTAAGGCCAGGTCTCAGAATCGCAGTTTACCCACCTCAAAGAGTGGTTGTGTTTAAGAATTCCCATTTTACAAAATGTCGTATAAACACAAGTAAATGATTATTACTGTTGAGATTTCTGTCCATTTGCCAAGCTATTAGCAAGGATAAGGCACCATGTGAGCCTCACCAATCCCATCTGTAAAGTGAGAGCTTGGACTCTTTCTGAGGTCACTCCTGGCGTTCAATCCTGCGATTCCAGGACTCGACTTCATTCCTGCCAAGGACCCCAACAACTCTAACATCCTTTGTGCTATGGCACTGGTTCATGGGCCCTCACGTCAGAGTGGTTTGGGATGGAGAAGATAGATGATGACAGAAAGCTATTATGATCTCAGCCAAGCTTTTAAACGAATTTGTATTGCATTAATCATAACAGCATCTACCTACGTTTGAAAATTAGTCATACATTATATTGTGGAACATACTACTTATTCAGTTCACAAGAGGAATGTTTGATTATTTATTATTCTGATTTATTTAATGAGCTGAACCCCTTGTGAAAGCCTCAACATCCCACAGGTTGAGAACAAAGGTCTAAGACCCTTTTCAGTCTTCATAGTCTATGTTCTAATGACTTGTCATCCTGTGTTTTAAAGTCATTCCCTGCTCTAACATTCAGTGTTCTAAGGACCCTCCCAGCTTTGGTGTCCTGTGTCAAAGGACTGTCTTAATTCTGACATTCTGTGTTCTAAGGCCCTCCCAGTTCTGACATTCTGTATTCTAAGGCCCCCTCTGCTCTGACTCTCTGTGGAGCTGCCAATACTGCCCCAGGTAGATCCCCTCCCTCCCCTGCCCCCATCCAGTGCCACAAGCAGCAGCCCCTGGACATCCCTGCCCCCATTTCACCCCCCCCCCACTAAAGAACCACAGGTCAGAGGTCTCCCGACTCTCAGGAGGGACTGCTTCCTCCTTTGGCAGATAGGGAGAGAGGGGGTGTCTATGGGATTAAATGTCACTGAGGCAGTGGAAAGCAACCAGGCTGGCCTCTCCGGCTGCACACCTGAGAACCTGCTGATGAATGTGTTTACTTAATTAATTGACTCTGTGAGAAAGGAGCTTGTTCCTGTGTAAATCTACCAGCCTACCCGGGTGCTTGGCAGCCTGGTACGCAGTGAATGCAAGACTAGACTTTAAATAAGGGTGCAATTATTGTTTGAATAATTGAGGAACAATGGGCAGCCAGCACCCAGCCTGATGTACTTTGATCAATTGCCAGGATAGCTTCTGGCCCTTGCCCTATGTAGCAAAGGCTCCCCCTTGTCTTCTGGGGATGCCCCTGACTCGGAGGGGCTGATGGGCCACCTCTTTAGGTGGCCTGCCCTCTTCCCCCAGGCAATTTTCTGGGCTCATATGGGAAATTACTTAGGATCACAGATTTAGAGCCGGAAAATACTTCAGAGATCATCTGGTCTGACCTTCTGGCCCATTTTACAGATTAGTAACTTGAAGTCCTAAAAGAGAAAAGTTATTTGCCCAAAATCCTGCCACTCAACAGAGCCAAGATTCATATCTGGGCTTTCTGTCTCTAATTCTGGGGTCCTTTCCATTACTCTGCACTAACCACTACCCTCTCCCAGCCTTCATAGGGCCTGGCCTCTCTCCTGAAACAAAATTGTGAAGTAGAGTTGGACCAAAAGTCTCCCCCTCCTCCTCCAGCCCCCTCTTCTCTACCATTCTCTCCCCAAAAGGCTGACGATTTCTTATTCATTAACCCCCTTTCACTATCAGAACCTGTTCTTGAGAAAAGCTGGGATAAACTCATTCACACTGAGTTAGCAGTGACTGATAATAGCTGAAAGTGTTCTAGGGCAATTGCATTTTAACAGGATTCACTTATCAACCAACAGATAAGCCAAAAAGATTCAGACAAGGGGCTGAAATTCAATTTGGGGAGAAGTCCTTCCTAGGAGGAGAAAGGTTTCCTAGACCCCTGAAATTCCACCACTGCCTAACCTAAGGCCTTACACTGTGCCTACATTCTAAAATTTTTACTTCAGATAGGAAAAAGATATAAGTATGGTCCTGGAGGGTTGAGAGAAATAGATCCTGGGTCACCCCAAAACCTTGGACCACTTGGAATATTCCATTCCTTTTTGGTGAGCTGTTATGCTTCGTAGGGCAGAATCTAGGAGAAGAGAGAACTTTGGGAGGAAGGCTTTTTTCTCCTGACAAAGTCCTACCTGATTCATAGGGCTGTTGTTCAGAGCAGATGTGGTGATGTCGGGCATCCCAAAGGTCTTCATGTAGCTTTAAGCTATTAAAGTACCTACTATTACTAAGTGCTTTTAAAAAGCTATCTCATTTGATCTTTTCAACAACCCTGGGAAGTAAGTGCTGTTATCATTCTTGTTTTACAGCTGAGGAAACTGAAGCAGACAGAGGTTAAGGGACTTGCGTAGGGTCACACAACTAGAAAGTAACTCCCTTTATACGTGAAGTGCTTTGCAAACTTTAAAATGCTACATATAT
>CM053769.1:134654917-134732805 GCA_028658325.1 Potorous gilbertii | reverse complement strand
GATCAGATGACAGTGAGTTGACCTCCACCTCCCCCCACTCTCCATCATGATCCAGAGGTGAAAGGTTTCCACTCTGCAGGCAGCAATCATCCCCTCTCCATCCATCTCCTGGCCCCGCTTTGCCTCTGAGTGCCATCTCGCCAATGAGTGATCGGCCTTGGGGACAGCCTCACCTGGGACAGGGAATTGTTACAACAGGTTTATGCCCAATGAGTGATTGTGTTTCTAGCACCGGCGCCCACGGCTGGCAGGAACCTGGATCTGCCTAGGATGGACGACACTTCACAGATAACGGCACAATAAATACTTCAGGGATGCTGCAGGAGAAGGAACTATTAACTCCACTGGAGAGACTGATGAAAAGGAGGCTTGGAGCTGGGTATTGAAATCAAAGTCAGCAAGGCCCAGATTTGAGTGTTACCAGGAGGCAGTAATGAGGTGTGGCCAATGGCTGAAGGTCAATGAGGCAGTCACAGACAGATAAGGGTTCAGAGGTTTTGCAGGTTCAATGCAGACAGAGAATCCAGCAGAAACACTTATTTGGAAAATGGCACTGTGATCGATGGCTGATAGATGGAGAGAATTGCGATGAAAGTCAGTGCCCCTGGTATAGGCAGGTGGGTATGAGGGAAGGAGGGAGAGGCTTCCTGTGTTAGGGAAGGAGTGACATTTTTTACAAAAAGAATAGAAGCTCCAATTTTTATTTTTTATTGATTTTTATTGCTTTTCGGTCATATCTGACTGTTCATGGCCCCATTTGGGGTTTTCTTGGCAAAGATGCTGGAGTGATTTGCCATTTCCTTTCCCAGCTCATTTTACAGATGAGGAAACTGAGGCAAACAGGGTGAAATGACTTGACCAGAGTCACACAGCTAATAAGCATCTAAGGTCAGATTTGAACTCAGGTCTTCCTGACTCTGAACCAAAGCTCCATCCACCCTAGCTCAGAATCTCACAGCTACTAAGTGTAGGACTTGGGTTCAAATCTGTACATCCTAGAATTCCATTCTACCTCTAAGTTTCTCTCTGATAAAGTTATAATTATGCCCAGGGTGGAGTGAGGGATGAAGTAAGGCACAGAAGTGGATGTTGGGAGGGAAAAGAGAAGCTGGTTATGCTGGTTATAAACTTGTATTGGCCGTTAGAGAAAGGCACACGTTTAGAAATCCTCCAAGAAAGCCAAAGTGGGCATAGGCTTACACAAAGGTTTCAAGGTAAGTTCACACAAGGCTTTGCTGGGCTGGAGCAGAGGCTCATGAGTATGAGAGGCAGAGGGCAGCCTTATAACCCGCAGCCTTAGATCCTCAAAAAGGCCCCTTCCAATTCATTTGGAAAGGGGGAAGATCCAAGGACATGGTCCCTTTTTCTGGTGGAGTAGAGGAATGGAGCTGACCTCTGGGGTGTTTTGATTAATCAGGCCCTCTGGGATATTCAGATACACCCTAGAGGGGAGCATTTCCCCCCAAAAGGCCACTGGTTATGCTCACCCTTAGGGTGTTCTAGAATACTCAACCTACACCTATATGCACCTAGTTATTCTAGGTGCTAAGCTCGGTTGTTTCTCCCTGCTAAAGGAAACACCAGCGTATCAGTGCTTTCTCATTTTTTGGCGCAAAGCTCTGGCCGCCCTGGCCTAGTTACATGCCCTCCTAAGCTTAGTTTCCACCACCACCAAAATAATGAAGTTCTCCCTCAACATCTGGGTTTGAATCCCCATTCCAGTACCTACTATCTGTGGGAAACCATGTTTGAATCACAATTTCTTTATCTCTAAAATGGGGATAATACTTGCCACTACCTCCCTCATGAGACTAGTGGGGAAAGTGGTCAGTTAAGCAGCAGGAATTAAAGAAATGTGTGTTGTTACTATCAGGGAAATGGGAGGCTTTGCCGGACTGGAGCAGAAGCCCAGCAAACAATAATCAGGCATTTAGTAAGCACCTCCTATGTTCCAGGCACTGTGCTAAGTGCTGGGGATCGAAAGAATGTCAAAAACAGCCCCTTCTCTCAAGGAGCTCACCCTCTAATGAAGGAGACAAACATGTAAATAGCTATTTGTGTATAAGACATATGGAAGCTAGGTGGCGCAGTAAGCAGAGTGGATAGATGATCAATGTTTGAATCCAACCTCAGACACTTCCTAGCTGTGTGACCCTGGGCAAGTCGATTCCTCCTGCTTGCCTCAATTTCCTTATCTATAAAATGAGCTGGAGAAGGAAATGACAAATCACTCCAGTATCTCTGCCAAGAAAATCTCAAATGGGGTCATGAAGAGTTAGATATGATTGAAAAAACAACTAAACAACAAATTTCATATATATGTGTATATATGTGTGTGTGTGTGTGTGTGTGTGTGAGAGAGAGAGAGAGAGAGAGAGAGAGAGAGAGAGAGGAAAGGGTATCTCATAGTGAAGGTGGGGAGAGGAATTGGTAAAGACCTTCTACAAAAGGTGGGATTTGATCTAAGTCTTGAAGAAAGACATGAGTGGGGAGGGGAGGAAGGTAGAGCATTCCAGATGTAGGGGATGGACAGCATCAAGAAGGTCAGCATGGTTGGAGCACAGTGTGAGATTGAAAAAGGTAGGAAGGGGCCAGCTGGGAAAGGACTTTGAGAGGACTTTCCATTTGATCCTGGAGGTTTTAGGAGCCACTAGAGGTCATTGAGTCACGGTGGGCTTATATGGTCAAACTTGCACTTGAGAAGGTTCACCTTGGCAGCCTAGTGGAGGATGGACTCTGGCATGGGGAGAGACTTGAAGCAGGCAGACCAGTCAGAAGGCTAGTCCACAGTCCAAAGGAAAGGTGATGAGGACCTGCAACAGGGATGGCTGCATGTGTGAGTGGGGATCAGATTTTAAAGACTGGTGGGAAAATATTGCTAGTTGAATACAGGGTAAAAGAAATCTGTGTCTGATCAAAGAGCTGAAGATATCCAAGATCTGGTGTTACTGGAAAGAGCCCTGAGCATCTGGGTTCAAATTTTACCCTCCACTAGTTCGGTCTGTGAAATTGATCAAGTCACATCTCTCTGTGCCTCGGTTGCCTTTTCTGTAAAGGGGAGGGGCAGTTGGCATAGGGGAATAGGTGAACTCTAAAGTTTCTTTCAGGTTCTAAATTCTGTGATCAAAAGAGGATGTCTTGCCCCAAGAAATCATCCAGAGAAGGCAGCGACAGGAGCCCTACCTCTCCAATGGCCCAGATCAGCCCAAGGTCCATGTGAGCAGCCCCTCACGTTACCCTGACTGGCCCCGAGTTGCTCTGGCTGACAGGCAAGCTCACTATTATAAAAGACCCAGCAGGTACTGAGGGGAAGTGATAACAGCCAGAACCTCAGCAGCCGAGCCCAGAGCTGATTAGGTTGGAAACAAAGCGTGAGAGGAAAGCGATGAGAAGGTGGCATGTGATACTGCTGCAATTGCTCGACACAGCTGTAGGAGGAAAGAGCAGAGAGCAGCAGTTATCCCTGCTGAGAACCCCTACCCATAATCTGAAGCTGGGGAAGGGTCCAGAGATCGTGGAGGTGAGAGGTCAGGACATGGTAGGCACTGCCAACGACAGCAAAATGGCAGCTTGGGAAGTCAGAGTTGGAGCACCTTGGCAGGGGCCCTAGAACAGACTCAAAGTCTTACACCTCTGAGATTCATCAGGGCCTTGAGCAATGAAGACCTCCTCCCCTGTTCTTCCTCCCAAGCCTCAGTCACTTCACCTGTAAAATCCATCAGCAAATACTTAGATTCATAGAAATCAACAAGCCTTTTGTTAGGTACCTACTATGTGCCAGGCTACCATAAAAGACAAAAAAAACAAAAGAAACCCCACCTGCTTACAGTCTAATCAGAGACAACTTTAGAGTCCTCTTAGAAATCATCCAGTCCTCATTTGACACACAAGGAAAGAAATCCAGAAGCGTGAAGGGATCTGTTCAGTAAGAGGCAGAGTCCACATTGGGACCCACGGTCTGTGGGGCTCCAGCCCTCCCTCCTGCTTCTTCTAACTGCATTGTGTTTCCAGCTCACATTTCAGTATGGTTCGAATCAGTTTCATCACAGCAGCCCAGGGAAGAAGGCAGTCCAAGTACAATTAAACCCATTTTACAGATGAGGAAAATGGGTTCCGGTTAAATGACTTGCCCAAGGTCATACAACTAGCGTCTCAGCTTTGCGATCTTTGGAAATGGATGGAGAGGGGAAAGTGGTGGTCTGGCAGATTGAGTTTAGGGCAAACTGAGGCAGGATGAGGAGAATTCCAGGGGAGGGCTCAAACTGGAATCTTGGATCTGATGAGCGAGTGGGCGGGTAGAGGTGCCCAGTTCCGTAGTGGGTTCAGTCTGAGAAAGGTTTGTTTTTTACCTCCTTTCTTCTGGGGTAAGGGTGGAAAAAAACTCCAATGTGTTTTGTAGTTCACATGGATTCCCTGCAAACCTCCGGAGAAGTGATAAACAGATCTTTGCATCCTGGTGCTGGTTAATTTGTTTTCAATAGGTTTCAATCAATTAAGTGTGGTCTTCAGGAAGGGAAAAGTGCAGCAGTAATTGGCTAAAATAAATCACTAGGCACTTCAAAAGCAGCCCTCCGCTGAGACCCGCCGGGCGCCGCCGGATCGTTGGATTCTTCACCAACGCGCGAGGTGGATTCCCCCCACCCTGCACCCCCGTAGGCGTCTGGGTAGCGCCATGGGAACCGTGCTGTGGGCCGGATGGGAGGAGGGCTGGAGTCGGAGCCGGGCTGGCCGGCCGGAGCCTTCCCACCACCGCAGGGAGCTCCAAGGGAGACCCCTGCCCCACCGCCCATCGCGGCCAGTTCTGCCCTCCGCCTCCGCCTCCGCCTCCTCCCTTCTCCTCCTCGCTCCTCCTTCTCCTCCTTCCTCCTCTTCCCTCTTTCCTCCTCCCTCCCTCCTCCTCCTTTTCCCTTTCTCCTTCCTCCTCTCTCCTTTCCTTTTTCTTTCTCTCCCTCCCCCTCCCTTCTTCTCTTTCTTACTCTTCTTATTCCTTCACCTTTTCCTCCCTGCTTTTTCCTTCTGCTTTTCCTCTCTCCTCCATCTTCTCCTCCTTCCTCTCCTTTCTAACTGATGAGCAGGGCCAGAAGAGGGAAAATAGACCCTAAATGATCTTGTCCTACTATCAGCCATTTGAATTTGGTTTTATACCTGAAGTCATCACTAAAGTTTTAAGAAATAAAGAAAGCCAGGAAGCCTAGACCAGCACCATTTCCTTTCTCTCCTTCCTCCTTAGTTCCTTCTCCTTCCTTCCTTTCTCCCCACCTTTCTCATCCCTTCCTTCTCATCTCTTTTATCTGTCCCCTCTTCCTTCCTTCATCCTCTCCCTTCTTCCGTCTTCATTCTTTCTCTCCCTTCTCCCTTATCTGTCCCATCTCTCCCCTTCCTTCCTAATCTCTTTTCTCCATCTTTTCCCACCCTCCTTTTCTTCTTTCCTTTCTCTCTCCCTTGTCCCTCTCCTCTTCCTTGTTTCCGTCCATTTTCTTTCCTCCTTATCTCCCCCTTTTTAAAAATTTTTTAATATTTAATTAATTTTATAATTTTTAATTAAATTTGATAATATTTAATTAATTAGTTAAATATTTAATATTCATTTATTTTACCATCTACTTTTCCTATCTCCCCTTCCCTACTAGGAAAAGAAAGAGTAAGAAAAAGAAACACTTTGTAACAAACATTCAATGAAGCAACGCAAATTCCCATATTAGCCATATCTAAAAATGTCTATCACATTCTGATCCACCAAAAATACACACAAGTCTGTCACCTCTGTGCCAGTAGGTGTTATGTCAAAAGTCTTTATATGTTTTGTTTCTTTGTTTTGTTAATACTCATTCTCTTGGTTCTGCTTACCTTAGTCTGTCTCTGTTAATGCAAGTCTTCCTCAACCTCTCTGAAACTATCCTTTTCATCATTTCTTAAAATACAATAGGATTCTAGTCTAAATATTTTCATACAAATGGATCAGTTTCCTCTTTCTTTGATTTTCTTAGGGCATTCTTTCTCTTCTATCCTTTTTCCTCCTCCTCCTTCCTTCTTTTTCATTCCCTCACTTCTCCTTCTGTTTACTGCCTTCCTCTTTCTTCCTCTTTTCCCATGGATTTATGGGGTTTCCCCCTAGGTACAATTTATTTCAACTTAAAAACACTTTTCACAGGAGAGAGGAGGGATTATATACATAGTGAAAGGTATGACAAGTTGGGATTAGAATCCCACCTCTGAAATTTGTTTGCTAGGTGACCATGGGAAAGTCCTTAACATCTCCAAACCTCAGTTTCCTTATTTATAAAATGGGGATAACACTTTCTGTACTTACCATACAGAATTGTTGTAAGGCACAAATCAGGCAATGCATGTAAAGCCTGGGACAAATAATAGCTATGGAAACCATTCAAGGTACAGCACTACCAAGATGCTAATTTCATTTTCTCTACTAATACAAGTGACAATCTTCCTGTATTCACCTTTTGGTAGCAAAACCTCTCTGAACTTAATTCAGTCAAATCAACATCTTGAAACCTTTCCCTCTTGGTAGGATCTGCTGGATTGTATGCTCTTCTGTGTATCTTCAAGAGCTTGGAATTATTCTATTTCCTTTTGAGGTACCAGGGACTTGAGTTGTGGTGGTAATAGGGAAATGATTAGATACCACAGTAGATGGAACCCTGGATTCAAGAATGAGGAAGAATTGGGTTCAAATCCTGCCCCAGGAATTTACTATGTGACTTAATCTCTACCAGTCTCAGTTTCCTCATCTGTAAAATGGGTAATAATAAATAATAAGAAAATGTTATAAAATAATAATAGCACCTCCTTCATAGCATTGTTGTCAGGGTGGGATGAGATAACATATGCAAGCATTAAATGACTATATAAGAGCTCAAGATGATTATTTGTGATAGTTGAGAGCTAACTAAGAGAGAGGCAGTGATGGGTAAGGAAAAATGTGTGGTTCCCTTAGGCTTTGTATTCCAGGAGGAATAGATCCTGGAACCAATCATATTTAACATTTATAGAAATGATCTGGAAGAGGGAGTACACAGTTGTCAGAGGATGCCAAGCTCTTTGGGGGTTGCGAAATGCCAAGTCAACAGGGATAAGCTGTGGGAAGATCTTGGGAGGCTTCAAGAGTGGGCAGAGAAGGGACAGATGAGCTTTGGTGTGGGAAAGCAGACGGGAAAAACAGTCCAAGCTATACTTAGAAGATGATGGCTTCTGAGGAAAGGGTTCAGGGAATCCTTATAAATTCTTTCCTGAAGACATTAGCCTGTTGTGATACCCAGTTAGAAAGGTCAGGATGATGCTGAGTAGTATGGAGGCGGGGCGAAGGGGGGGTGGGGATTTGCAAGAAAACAGAAAACTTCATCCTCCCCCATGGCCCAGACTAGTGTGTCCCTGGGAATATTTCAAAGAGATTCTAGGGGTAGCACCTTAAGAAAGTGGTAGAGTT
Organism: Potorous gilbertii; assembly: GCA_028658325.1. Classification (NCBI taxonomy): domain Eukaryota; kingdom Metazoa; phylum Chordata; class Mammalia; order Diprotodontia; family Potoroidae; genus Potorous; species Potorous gilbertii. The sequence goes on along the minus strand of CM053769.1, from coordinate 134,725,361 downwards.
TGGTTCAGTTAAGCAAATGGTAAATCCTCCTATGGAGTGAGTACTTTGCTCAGTATAAGGACAGACACAGAGTTTGAATGAGACATGTTCCCTGCTCTCATGAATCTGGTCATCTAGAAGAGAGATGAGACAATGCTGATAAATAGACAGGATTTCAGGATAAGTGCATTAGAAAGAGTTCTGTTTTTTTGTTTTCTAAGTGCTGTGTCAGGTCTGAAGGGGAAGTCAGTTCTTTTACACATACACGTAGAGCTTCCTAGAAGAGATGGTCTTGGATTTGGTCTTTAAAAACTAAGTAGGAATTGAGCTGTTGAACCCATTCCAGGTCTGGGGAAGAGCATGTGGTTGGAAGGGATTGTAGGGGAGGATTGTCAATGATTGGGAATTGTTGTTCAGTTGTATCCAACTCTTGGTGACCCCATTTGAAGTTTTCTTGGCAGAGATACTGAATTGGCTTGTTATTTTCTTCTCCAGCTCATTGAATAGATGAGGACACTGAGGTAAACAGGGTTAAGTCACATAGCTAATAAGCATCTGAAGCTGGATTTGAACTCAGGTCTTCCTGACTCCAGACCTGGCCCTCTATCCCCTGGGCCATCTAGCTGCCCTGTGGTTTGAAATTTGAAAAGAATAATTTAAATGATGAATGGAAAGGTCTTATCACATGAGCCAGTGAAAAGATGAATCCCCATTCTGGAAAGACAGAAGCTAAGAAACCATTTGAATATAGTACATAAAGTGGAAGAACCTGGTGGAGTGGACAGAAATGTGGGCCGCAAGTCAGGAGTCTGTGTTCTGCATTTAGCTGGGTGATGACCTAGGGCAAATCAGTTCCTTCTCTGGGCATTACTTTCTTCCTCTGTTTAAAAAAAAAAGGAAGGTTGGATTAAGATGAGCTGTTTCACTAACATGAAATAGAGTGTGCTTCTAGGTTCTTTAATTGGGGATTAACTCACTATGGTGGGGGGCAATGTCTTTTCTGTGAGCTACATTTCAGTCAGTGATACCTCCAGCCATCTTGGGCTCTGCACAAGTATCCTAGTGGTCTATTCTGGTTTAAGAGGAGGGCCCACAGCTGGTAAGGACTGAAAGCACCTTTGTATCTCTGGGACTGGACTCCTGGGCAGTCTTCCATTTCCCCTGTAGCTCCCCCTAGGGTTTGAGGTCTTTGAGAACGGGTCCTTGGTGCCAGGTGCCATTCAATTACAGATGCCTAATGAAGTATATTCTGTCTTAAAGGTGTGACCTAGACCCTTGATCTGAGCATGAAATCTGAGCTGGAAGACTCTAAAGGTTGGGGGGTGGGGGAGGAAGAAGAAGGGGGGAGTTCCTGAGCACTTCAGCAGCCCTGTCTGTAATTACCGCACACAGCGCTTTGATTGCTCCATTCCAATTAATTAAACACGGCAGTGACCCAAATTATGATCCCTTGCCTGGTACTGTGCAGTATTTTTAACCTTAACTGTCTGGGCTGTGTTTAGATTTCAAATCTGGGCAGAAGTATCACCCGCGGGAGAATGAGTGGTGTTGAACCGAACCTTGAGGATGACAAACCCTGTAATTAGAAACTGTAGTGTCCCAGAGACTGGTCTTTAAAGCTGTCAGAAGCCAAGCGCCAGTCATTTGATACAAGACTATCATTACTGCACTGAACCTGTTAGCTGCAGGTAAATAACATATTATACTGAGGACAGAAAGTAGGCAGGTTGGGGAATTCTCCGGCTCTTAATTAGGACCAGTGGCGCAAAAGATAGATGATTTACCCTTCCCATTTCCTTCATTAGAAGGAAGTTTCAGGGCTTGGTGCCTGATTGCAGAAGGTACAAGGTTGCTGAACTAGCAGAATCCACTTGCCTCCCTGATCTTACAGGCTCAGCAGTATACTTGCCACCTCGACTCCGCTTTTCCTCTTCCATTGTCCCCGTTTTGAACCCTCCTTCTGAAAGTATGGGGAGGTCTGGTGTGTCCCTAGTAGGAGGCTAATGCCGCTATTGGAGACACCCATCGAGAGGGAATGAGAGAAGGGAACTGGGACTGAAAGAAAAGAAGGATAAAAATGCCCTGGGCCGAGGAGGCCTCTCTGAGGCCCAGCATCCATCCCATCCATCCCATCCATCCCTTCAGAGAGATCTTTCCAAGGCTGAAGCGATCAGGCTTTGTATACTGAATACAAGGTTGGACCTACACCAAGATCTCTGATGTGATAGGGATTCTAGCTCCCCAGTATAATGTCATTTCCTTCTAACAGAGCAAGAAGGAAGCTTATGGGGTTACCTTTTCTAACTCATTTTCTAGAGATGCCAACTGAGGCAAGGGTGGAGGGAAGGGAAAGAGGGGGAGATTCGGTGGTTGTTGTTCTTTATTCTTGAACGGGACCAAAATGACATCTCTACGTTGGACTCGAGGTCCAGTGTGTCCCACTATGGCCAGTAAGACCAATATGAGCTTGGAAGGCTCTACCACAGGTCTGACACAAATAGTTTACATGAATACATTAAGAGGGGGAGAAGTGAGTTGCTCAAAATCACATAACTCCAGTTAATAGGATGACCAGGGCTAGCACCCTGAATCTTGATTCCCAGACCATGGCTTTTATCCCCACCTTACCTGTAACTCATCACTAACCTCCTCTTCTCCTATGGTAACCTCCTTGCACTCAGGGGCTGGGCTGCCTTTCCTAAAATCTCTCTGTAGGGCTTTTCACATGAAATATTGGGTGATGAAGATGTGAGGCAGCTATGACTCCTGCCTCCTTTGAGCAGCAATATGGGGGATCCCCTTTTAGCGATGGGGCAATCACAGTGGTCATCCAACCTAAGCATCCCAGCAGTGGTCTGGAGAATTAAGCTCAATATAACTTGTCTTGTCCAGATTTTCTCCTCCAACCTCCCACTGCCCCCAAACCCTACTGGATCTAGTCTCTCTGTACCCCTTCCTCCACCTCCATGTTTGTCTTACTCCAAGACCCTTCCATTTCCACTCAATCCTGTAGAACTGGAAGAGATCTCATTTTAAACAACATTCAAGGGAAGAGGGAAGGAAACAACCATTTACTCTGTGCTAGGGACTGTGCTAAGTGTTTTACAAAGGTTATCCCATCTGAGGAAACTGAACCACAGACAGGGGAAAATGACTTGTCTAGTGTCACACGGTGACTAAATCACAGAGCTGGCAGCTGAGCAAGGGTGCTCTGATAACAGGACCATCACATAGCATAGCTCTCCTGTCTCCACCTACCCCCAGCCAATTTCTGCTATTCCTTCAGGTCTCTCTTGCCAGCTGATTCCAGCTCTCTGCCAGGTTGGGTGTTGGTTATATAACGTCCCCCAACACACACACACACACACACACACACACACACACACACACACATATGCACTGCAAGCAGCACCAGAGATTAAGGTAGAAATTGTTGGTTTCATTTGAAATTCATATCCAGGCTCCAGATCAGTTGAGATGTAATATTAATGGAATGGAATTAGTCTGAGCAGCTCAGGAGGGACGCTGGTCAGGATGGGCACTAATCCTCTTACCCAGGGTCCCTTGAGGCAGCATGATGTCCTGGAAAGAATACAGAAATGGGACTTAGAGGCTTTGGAAGGTTGTGATCTTCCTGCCATCTCTCCATCTTCTTCCCCTGTGAAATAAGGGAACTCGAAAGACCCTTCAGGCTCCCAAAGCCTCTGTTCCGTCATCTAAAATGATATGTTTCCTCCCATCTCTAGTCACCAATGTTTGAGGGACCTTCCTGGTCTTCACATTCTCTATTCTAATGGGCTGTTCTGGTCCTACCATTCTGTGGGTTTATGGGCCAAGGAAGGGAGGCTTTCATACCAATGCCTGCCTGATTCCTGAAGTCCCCTTCAGGGCAGCAGGTCCTTCAGAAACTAAGTAGCACAGGGTTGAAAGTTGCCATTTTCCTGAAGCTGGAGGGCCAAGAGGATCCGGATTAGCATAGTTTTCGGGGAGGTTGAGAGGAGGAAGAAGGCCTGGTAACTGCATTTGCACTACAAAGACCCAATGCAGGAAGCAATTTCTCTCCCTGTCAAAGGAGGAGACATGAAGGGATTCGAAAGGCTGGAGGCCTTGGTTCTCTACCTTTTCTCACTTAGGTTAGGCTAGCTTTCACTAACCCCTGGCTATGTGGTAGACTCCTAGAGCAATATAGCCATGGGAGTTATTATTTTTAGTAGTAATAGTCTCCTTATTGGACTATAACTTCCTTGAAGAACAGGACCCCCCTCTGTGGGTCTCAGTTTCCCCAATGAAATTGTAATCATACTCTAAAATGAGAGTGTTGTCTTACAAAGTTTAGGCCAGCTCTGAATTCTGTAGCATTGTGCGTCCTAAATGTGTGCGTGTGTGTACGTGCGCGCGTATATTCATTGCCTTGGGACTGAGAACCAGGACCATGTTTGTGAATGAGATTAAGTAGTAGTAATCTCCCAACCTGACTCCTTGGGCTGCAAGAATATTAGAACTGAATGGACCTTGAAAAGCATCTTATCTACCCCTATCCCTCCATTTTACTGAGGGGAAACTGAGATTTGGAAAGGAGAAATTACTTATCCAAGGAGGATGAGAATAAACATTTATTAAATGCCTGCTTTGTGGCAGCAGATATGCAAAGCGCTTAACAGATATTGCATCATTCGATCATCACAATAACCCTGGGATATAGGTGGTATTATCACCCCCATTCTACATTTGAGGAAGCTGAGGTGGACAGGGGTTAAATGACTTGCTCAGGGTCACACAGCTAGCAGGTGTATGAGGGCATATTTGAATTCAGGTCTTCCAGAGTTATGTGGTGAATTAATAGAAAAGCTTAGAGTTGACCAGGAGGAGGACAGGCCTTATTCCCCCTAGATTCATTTGCCTTTTTCTCCGCTCTTGTCAACAAGCCTTTATTAAGTACCTGTGTGCCAGATACACAGGTAGGTATACAAAGTATACCTAGGTATACCTATGGTAGGTATACAAAGGAAAACAAAACCAAACTAAAATAGCCTCTGTCCTCTTTGGGGTGGGGTATACAAACAACATACACCCAGAGAAGACCCTATGATAAGAGACAAAGTAATTTCTGGTCAAAGACGCTGAGCCCTGGGAGATAGAAGAAAGGCCAGAACCTTCTTGAGGTGGTGCATGAATGAGGAAGGACCCCACCCCAAACATCAGTGACTGACTGCAAAAGTGTGGAGGCTGGAAATGGAGAGGCAAGTAGGGGGAACAGAAGGGTCAGCTTGGATAAAGAAGTGGGCTGAAGGGAGAAGCAAGTCATGGAAGGTCATCTGGGGCCAGCTCACCAAGGGTTTTGAATGCCAATTGGAGCAGTGTGGATTTATGAAAGAGGAAATGAGGAGCCACCGAAGCATTTATAACTAGAAAGGAGGGAGATGGTTACCCACGGGGAACCTCGGGTGCCCTTGCTTCTCATCTGGAGTTTATAACCTGCCCACCTGGGCTAAAAAAACCAACTAAGTGGTCTAAGAGGTCTCAGATATATGGCTCAATATCCAGCCACAAATTAATCAGTCAGCCTTCAGTAAGCCTCTCAATCAAGGGAATGATGCCTGCCCTGCAGGGGCTTACAGTCCAGTTCCATCCGTGAGCACTGGCCCAGAATGTTCAGTGCTTTTAAGTCCACCGTACACATTTAGATCCATCCGAGATACATCCCCAAACAGAGGCCCCTAGATGCTTTTTTGAGACTCAGGAATGTCCTATTGCTTTCTTCCATCCTCCTTGCCCCAAGAAACTCCCCAACCCTCCCAACCCTAACAATAATGGAGGGAGGGAGGAAGGGAGAGAGAGAGAGAGAGAGAGAGAGAGAGAGAGAGAGAGAGTGCAAAGGAAGGAGATCTCAAGGAGGAGTGGAGAAAAAGGTGGTTAGGTCTCCTGCAGAAGGTGGGATATGAGTGGTATCTTCAAGGATGTCTGGGAAGCCAGGAAGCAGGAGATAGAAAGGAGAGCATGGGAGACAGCCAAGGAAAAGGCATGGAGTTGGGAGATGTTTTAGGGCTCTCCAGAAGGCAAGTGTCTCTAGACTGTAGAGTAGATGGCCAAGAATAAAATATGAGCAGACTGAAAGGGGCCAGATGATGATGGGTTTTACATGCCAAAGAGAGGGTTTTATATGTGATTCTAGAAGTAATGGGGAACCACTAGAGCCTACTGAGTGGGGGGAGGGGTGACATGATCAGACCTGCTTTTTAGGAAGACCTTTGGGAAGCTCAGTGGAGGATTGTTTGGACTGGGGAGAGACTCAAGGCAGGGAGACAAACCAGAAGGCTGTTGGAGTAGTGTACGGGGGAAAATGGAGAGCACCTATACCAGGGTGGTGACTGTGTGATTGGAGAACACACACACACACACACACACACACACACACACACACACACACACACAGCATGATGTAAAGGTAAACATGACAAGACTTGGCCACAGATTGTATATGTAAAAGTTTCCCCAAGGTTAAAATGAAAGAGATGGACTTAAAGATCTTCTAAGATATTTTTCAACTGTGAAATACACTGGGGGAAGGAGACAGAGAATTTGGAACCCAAATTTTTTTTTTAAAAATGTTAAAAATGAATAGAAAAATTTTTTTAAGGAAAATAAATAAATAAATAAAATTGCTCTAGATGTGAAGCCATGAGACCTAGCTTCAGATTTCATATTAGATACTTGCCAGCTGCATTAGCTATTTAACCTCTCGCAGCCTCAGTTTCTTCATCTGTCAGACAAGAATAATAATATATCCACTACCTGTCTCACAGGGTAATTGTAAGGAAAATATTCACAAATGTCAATGAGGATGAAGGTGTTGAAGCTATGAACTGCTGAAACCATTTTTATGGGTCCGTATACAGACCTCTCCCGAACTCTCACATTTGAAATCATCCACAGCCCAGCTTCTCCAAGTCCCTGTCCCTCACAGGTTTCTGTCCACTCTACCTGCACCCCCCCACCCCCACCCCTTGTTTTGGTGTCTGTGGGAATGATGGATGACCCTGAGAGTTAGAACGGTATAAATCCAGGTCTGCCACTGTTTTTAAAGTACTTGTCTTGGTGACATATTTGGTTGGTTTGGATGCTTGGATAGGAAATCAATCACCTGGTGTCCAGGACACACACCACCCCCTGAACTACGTTTTAATTTGCCAGTCTGTAGGTTCCGTACACAAGTATTCATCTATATTTGTGTCAGGTGGGATTGCTTTTGTCTTCCTGTGCCTATTAATAAATCCCTCTGTATATCTCTCTATTCAGCATTCTGCTTTCTGAGTATCTACTTTAAAAATTAAATTGGGATTGAAGCGATATTTTTTTAAATACATAAAGTCAATGTCCACCTGCCCACCTTCAGAGACAGTTCAAGTGGATCCATTGGCCTCTGGCCGCCACCACTGGTTAGCAGTACAACTTCGATTCCATTTTTGGAATCAGTTTGGTTTAGTGGTAGGTTCTATATTGTCAGCATTCCATGATTCCCATTTTGGAATCCTAGAGGAGTAGACAAACAAACACTGAATTTGGAGGGTGAAGATGTGGATTCTAATCCACCTTTTGTCATTTATGAGCTATGTGACATTAGGTAAATCACTTCCTAACTCAAGGATTCGACTACACTCTCTGTAAAGAGAGGTGGTTTGCTTGGATGCATTCTTAAATTTTTCAGTGTGTCATAGGACCCCATGGACCACTTCTTTTAAATGCATACAGCAAAATACATAGGATTACAAAGGAAACCAATTATATTGAAATACAGTCACCAAGATACTTTCAAAAACAAGTCACAGACCCCCGGCTAAGAACTCCTGTCCAGAATGATCTCCAAGGTCCCTTCCAGCTAAAGCATTCAGTGTCTCTATGACTGGGTTTTCTGAAATTCCATTCTGGAATTCAAGCTCTTTCCTCTTTCCTTCTCACTCCTGCCCCAACTGATGGCAGATGATCTGATTATATTTTCATGTTACAACGACCTCTATGACCTATCTCCATACCATCCTTCCATCTGACTTAGAACAACCAGTAGCAAAAATTGAATTTGAGATGTTAGTAGATGAATAGAAGAATTTCAATGAGAAATAAATGAGACACCATGACTTGGGAGGGTCTGGGTAAATTATAAGACTGACTGCTTAACAGAAAGTGAGATTGTTATCTCACAACGCTTGATGACACTTTGTTTTGGAATCGTAGAAAGAGTGCTTAGATGTGGAATCAAAAGAGACCAGGTCCATAGCCTCTTCTGACTTGGTCCCTCTATAACTCTTGTTGTTCAGTCATTCTTCAATTGTATCCTGCTCTCTGAGACCCCATTTGGAGTTTTCTTGGAAAGGTGCTAGAGTGGTTTGCCATTTCCTTCTCCCAATCATTTAACATATAAGGAAACTGAGATAAACAGGGTTAAATGACTTGTCCAGAGTCATACAGCTAGTAAGTGTCTGAGGCTGGATTTGAACTCAGAAAGATGAGCCTAACACTCTATCCAGTGTACTACCTTGCAGCCCTTCGGTGATCGAAGGTAAATTAATATCAGAGCTTCAGTTTCCTTAACTGACTACCACTGTAGCCAAGACAGCTTATGAAATATAAGCCAAGAAGCCAATATAAGCCTAGATGCTGCTAGATCTAATTCATGAAAAACACAAACCAAAATCAAAGCACATGTGAATGGGCATATTGATATTTATTTCATCAGCTCTACAAGGTGGTTATGAGACTCAGACAACATAATGCACAGAAAGTCCTTTATGAACCTTAAACCTTATAGAAATGTTGGTCATTGTCATCACCATCACCATCATCATCATCACTGTTTCTTTTGCTCTATCAGTGGGTCTTGTGGGTACTGTCTTCATTGATACAGATTGCCACCCACAGTTGCCTTTTCATCCTGTGCCCTTTTGCTCTTCTCTTCCCATAAGTCCTTGTGTCAATCCCCCACCTTGCCAGGGACTTTGCTCTGAGCGTGGGTTGATCTTCCCTTGCTGCTCTCTTTACATGACTAGCCTGCTTCCTTTTCTGGGGGGACACTTGTCTGATGATTTCTCTTTCGGTATTCCTCACTGGCTAGCTGACCCCAGCCCCCTGCCCCACCACCCACCTCTGTGTTATCCTTCGGATGGTCTACAATTTGAATTCTTTCAGACTTGTATTGTGCCATTGGCAGCCATGGAAGAAATGACTGTTGTTGTCCCATGGAGTATATGTAGGGGTCAGGCAGTCAATAAGCATTTATTAAGCACCTTCTATCTACTGCACACTGGAGATACAAAGGAAGATGTTAGGTGGTGGGTCCCTTCTGTCAAGGAATTCACAGTCTAAGGGGACAGATAACATGCTAACAACCACATGCAAAGAAGGTATGAACAGGATAAATTGGAGACATTCAGTAGAGGGAAGGCACTATGGTTAAGGAAAAAATCTGGAAAAGACTTTTACAGAAGGTGGGACTTTAGCTGAGTCTTGAAGGAAGCCAGTAATGGCATCTGCCACTCAGATGTCCTCATCCCCCCTCGGATGTGACATTCAGGCAGCATTCAGCATGCATATGGCCCTGGTAACCTGAAACACAGGACTAAGAAGGACTAACAAACATCCCACATCACACTGATGTCCCTGGAGGAATTTTTGAACTATACAGTCAAATGATTCAGTAGAGAACTGGCTTCTAACACCCCTTTTAGAGCTAAATCTGGGATCTTCCGATCCCACATCTGATCCCACATTTAGTCTCATTTTTTCTGGTCAGATGGAACATTTTGGAGGGCTGGGATGGGCATGGTCAGAAGCTCCCATCCAATCAGCCATTCCACAAGTATTTTTTTCATCACTTCCTGTGCCAGGTCCTGTGGGGTTGGTGAGAGAGAAGACATAGCTCCTGCATCCAAGAAGATTGTGTTCTAGTTGGAGAGACAAGATCAGCACCTGTGAAGTGACCTATGCCTGAGAGTATATAAATTACAATGAGTGTGGCCATGCCAATCACTCAATAAACATTCACTCCTGTGCCAGGCACTAAGGATAGAAGTACAAGCACAATAATCACTTTAGTAGAATCATCGTTTTTACAAGACATTTCAAGGAGCTTACACTGGAAAGGAGGAAGCAGAAGCTGAAGGTCTTTGGAGCAGAGAGATCCTAGAGGGGCCGTGAAAGGGTCAAGGAAGAGGAAGAGCTTGAGCCTGGGCCTTGAAGGCTGGGTAGGGTTTCAAAGGCATTGAGGAGAACACAAGATATTCTTGAGCAGAACCCCAAGAACTGAGGCAGGTAATTTAGCAAACTCTTGATGAGCCTATGTTCTGTTCAAGGCCTTCTTTAGGCACTTCTAGGAGAAGTCCAGAGGACAGACATGGCAGATGAGGAGTTAGAAAGCAGTGGTGGGGCAGATGGTAAGGCCTTCTGTCTCACTGGAAGGACTAGAGTGGGTGACTTCCTTCTCACCCAAGCTGTGTGAGCACCCCGACCACCTGCATGGGTTCTGGGTAGCCCAGGGACAGAGGAAGGCAGGAAGAGAAGGCCCGAGGCTCTGTGCTTTGGCCCTGGGTGGGGTTCCTAGCCTCATGGAAATTATATTCTAATAGGGGAAATACTACAAATACATAAATAACCATCATGCATGGCAGGATGAGATAAGTGTCGTAACAGAGGAACAAAGTGGTTTCCCTCCTCCCCACCCCTTCTCCCCCAAACACACATGCACACATTGATAGTAACTCCGACCTCCCATGGTACCCTTGAACCTTCTCTACTCCATTTATCAAGGCTGACCATGTATTATGGCCTATTCTAGCAATTTATAGGGGATCTCCACCCCCTTCTAGACTGGAAGCTGTAAGAGGGTAGGGACATTGTCTTTTTCTACACTGTGTTTCTCTCTCAGTGTCTCACACTGTGGGTCAATGGAGTAAGTATTTAGGAAGTGCCTACTGTGTGCCAGGTACTATTTCTGTACATATATTATCTCATTTGATCCTTACAACAGCCTTTTGAGGTAGGTATTATCACCATCCCATGTTACAGATGAGGAAACTGAGGCAGACTAGTAAAGTGACTTGCCCAGGGTCACATAGCTAGTAAGTGTCAGAGGCTTGATTGGAACTCAGGTCTTCTTGACTCCAAGCTTAGCCTACTATCAACTGTACCACACAGCTAGATTTGGAACCTAGTCCAAACTTAACTGTGTGAATTTAGTCAGATGGCCTTTTCCCCTGGGGCCTTAAGAGGGGAATTAGGCTACATAACCTGTAGCACAGCTTTAAGAATCTCTGGTTTTCTGAGGTATAGCAGCCTATCCTCACCTACCATCCCTGTGTGTGAGGGAATGTCAGCTTGAAGCCTTGAGGTTTGAGGACAGAAACATGTCTCGAGAGAGCATTAGTGAGTAACAGTGGTTTCCGGAAATCCCATGCTAAGAGACGCTTACACCCCCTGTGATCAGTTCCCAGGAGGCCTGTGTTACTAGTACCAGTTCTTGGGGGTGGGGAGGTGGGGAGGCTTGTGTTCTTGGCCTCCAGGGGTATTCTCAGAAGCTGATGTTGTCCTTTCTGCTACCTTCTGTCTCTCCTTGGGTCCATTAAAGATGGGAGTGATAAGATTGCTCAGTCTAGGAGTTTGTGAGTGTGTATGTGTGTGTGTGTGTGTGTGTGTGTGAGAAAGAGAGAGAGAGAGAGAGAGAGTGTGTGTGTGTGTGTGTGTGTGTGTGTGTGTGTTTGGGCTGAGTGTGGTCCATGATTAAGCATCTAGCCACTCAGCTGCCTCTGGCTGCTTGGCCCTGGAATGGGGGTGGGGTAGAGGTAGAGATTTGGCTCCCAACCAGGACCCCTCTTCCCCTGACCCCCATCCCTGTAAGCCATCCTCAGACCCCTATAAATGGGCAGCCTGGAACGAGGCATGGCATTTCAGTGTAGAATTGTCTGCTGGCTCCTTCAGCCAGCCCCCTCCCCACCCTATCCCTTCTCCCCTCCTGGTCTCTCCTTCTCCCCTTCCTGAGCTCCCCCTTCCTGAGCTTCCCCCCCCACCCCCGCCTCCTGATCTCCCTCCCTTCCTCCCCTGCAGACGGTTTTCCTGACAGAGGCTGACAAGAGCCATTTCCAAGATGGATTGATTCAATTTAGCACAAATTTTTGCTGGATTTGGTGACGTATGGCACCCCTGTTGGAACTGCATTGAATGTGCCTCCCCAGTGCCGTGGGTTTATTAGACCCTGCGTACCATCCAGCAGTTCAGGCAGGCCTCCGCTAAGCAGGCTGGGCTGGTTGTGCACAGACAGAGAGACCTTTAACTCATCGCACCTGGCTGGCCATTTTCTGATTTTCCCTGCCTTCACTGGGGCTTGGCCCTTCTTGGGCCCCCGCCTCCCTGCCTCCCTTCCCCCTCTTCTCTTCTGTAAGGGCAGCTGAGGGAGAATATTCGAGCAGCCCCTGTGAGCAGAGAACCTGATGAGCCAGTTTTATATTGTACTCTAGGGGCTGAATTTCAATTTTATTCCCAGCAGCAAAGTTTTGCCACTGCTGTAGATGCCACTCCGGGAGAACCTGAGCTAAAGACTTCTCCCCTCTGGGCTGATAAATTCTTAATGTGGGGAACAATTCCAGGCGGGTGAGGTTGGAAAGGACCCTCTCCCACCCCCTTGCCACCATGAGCCCTGCCCCCTGATGCAGAACTGAGAAGCAGCCGCCGCAGCTTGGATGGAGCTGTATGTACCACACTCTCCCACATCTGTACCCAGTACACACAGCTGGTGAACTCTCTCCATCTCTTCCACTGGGCACGCAGGGGTGTAACTTGGGTTCTGTAACCCCAGCTTAGGGAAGGGGTTATCCTTGGTGCCTGAGGCTGGTGGAAGTAAGGTAGAGGAGGAAACCTGATCAGAAAGGCAGCCTCATAGGTTGGCCTTAGTAATATGGCAGAGGTAAACGTTCTCACTGGTGGGAAGAGGTTTTCCTCCATTCTTTTCTCTTGGATTCCATCCCTCCCTAGCTTCTGCCTTCCCTACCCAAGTGAAAGTGGCATGGGGGAGATTGTTTCCCTTACAGATCCCACAGGGCAGAGCCAGAATAGCAGGGATGGGAGTGGGGAGGGGGGGAGTTGGGGAGGAGAAGAGAGCTCCTACGAAGTTAACGTAGTGGGAAGATGCCCTGGGTTCTCTTCCTGGTTCATTCCCTGGCTAGCAGTGTAACTGTGAGGTCAATGATTTTACCCATTTGGATTGTAATCCTTTTCTTGATAAAAATGAAGGGATTGGTTGATAACTTGGCATCTGTGAACTTGTTTTTAAAATGTCTTGATGTCTAGCACTCCAATATAATTGGCTTCCTTTGTCATCCTGTGTTTTATTTTATGCATTTACAGAATTGTTCTGAGAAGGGGTTCATAGGCCTTCAAAGGAAGCCAGTACATAAAGAAAGGTTAAGGACCCTTGGACTCCATTGTCTGTTAGGCCCTTTCTGGTTCTAATAGTTTGTAATCCCAGGTTCCTTCTAGTTCCAGCATTTTGTATTTTATATTCTAGCAACCTATGTTCTAAGATCCCTTCCGTGTTCCTCTCTGACATACTGTGTTCTAAGGTCCCTCCCAAATCTGACATTCTATGTTCTAAGGGTCCTCCTACATCTGACATTGTTATGATGTCTGTAAGCTTGCTTGGCCAAAAGCAGTGACAATGGTAGGATTCAAACTGCAGAGAGAGGGACCTGGCAGAACTATGGAAGAGCTAATGTGAGAGGGATGGAGGTTATGAAGATAAGCTCTGCCTGTGGTTTGGGGAAGGAGAGGAAGTCAGTGGAGAAAGATAGGGAAGGAGTTGGTAAAATGGCTCCCATACCACGAGGCTGAGAGGCCAAGCCAGGGCCCCTCTGTGGCTGCTTCCTGATTGCAGTAACTGTAGAGTACATGGATTGGGTGCTAGCTAAGCATTAGCATTGCATTAAAGTGGGCCCCTTTCTCATCCTTCAGGGGTCAAAGACTGGGGGGCCATGAAAAATACCCTGGACTTGGGAATTAAAAGTCGGGGTTGTCCCAGATCTACTGTGGGACCTTGGGCACATCATTTTAGCCTGGTACAATAAAATCTGACCCCACCATGGTGATATCATTTTGGTTCCCTTTGAGAATGAAGGACAACATCCAACTCACCAATGGCTTGTTATAATGAAAAGTGCACTTGATTTGAGTAGAGAGGTGCAGGGTCTGAATTCTGGCCATAGGCTTCCCCAGTCTTCCAGAGGGGCCCGGGACACATAAAAGGTTAATAACCCTTTGACTAGATCACCTATAATAGCATAGCACAGCACTGTTATGATCTGAGGATCTCTTCAGGTCCTTTGTAGGTCTAGGATCTGTAAGAAACAGCAGTCAACAAAGTCAGGAAAACACTGACTAGCTTTATGATCCTGGGCAAGTAATTTAAGCAAGCTCTGTGCTCAGTTTCCTCATTTGTAAACTGTACAGGTTACACTCAGTGGTCTCTAAGGTCCTTCCAAGTTCGTTGATCCTATCATTTTAGGAAACTGAGGGCCAGCCTGGCATTTCAGATCAAGATCAAGGAGAGATGCTCAGGTCTGGGCTGAGTCACAGAACAGAGCTGGGAGTCAGAGGATCCCTGAGGAAGAAAGGGTGGACAGAGACACTGGCAGCCCAGGTCTATGGACTGGAAGGGTTGGGGAGTGGCCCAGGGTGGGAGGGATGTGGCTGCTGGGGGAAGATTGCCAGGGCCTAGAAATGGGAGTCCAGGTTTCCCATCCATAGCAGGAGACCTTTCCGACTTGAGTCCTTCTGGCTGCTTTTATGTTCCTTTGCCTCTCCCAATCAGCAGTCTGTCTGTGTGGCTGAAACTCGGAGCTTCAAAGTGTCGATGTGCTAATCCAACACCCTCCCTGTTATTTTTTCGGGGATGTTTTTGATATCTATGGTGTTTTCTTCCTTCTCTTTTGAGGCAAATGGCGGATTGATTGCTTTTCATCTCTCACTTTGAATAGCTGTAAGAGCTACTTTATATAAACATCAATTACAGGCACGTAATAAATTAAGGGTCCCTTCCACCAAACCCATTAGAGTCCACTCTGATATCAAAGCATTCCCATCACACCAGGGTTAGGGGGAGGGGGGAAATGTCTTATTAGCCTGGCAATTGTTAGCAGAAACACAAAACTAATTTCACTGCATATCTGTTGCAAGGGCTTGGGGTGGGGCACTAGGAGATTACAGAGAGGCCAGCAATCTCCCCTCCTTTCAGAGAATAGAAAGGATACATCATGGACCCATAAAATCAGTCGCAAGTTGGAGCCTATGGGGCCTTAAAAGGCACCTTACAGATGAACCAGTCTCAAAAAACTGAGATCTAGAATAAGGAAGGCATTTGCCCAAGGTCAGGCAGGTAGCCAGTCATGGTGGCCATGTAATGTGTAAACCACTTGGCTTTGGTCAAAGGAGCCTGTGTGTGATACGAAATCCTAGGGCTATTTCTACTCCTCTTCCCCTTCTCCTCAAAGATAACCTAACCTTTGATATCTACCTTCAGAGTTTGTGAATCTCTTTCCCTCTGACCCATTCATGCTAGAGTGAGATATGACCAGAATTCAGTTTCCCATCTCAATTTGCACTTACTAGCCTTGTGATCCTTAGGGAAGTGATTTCCTAAATCTGGGCCTTATGTGTAAAATAAGAGAGTTGAACTAGGATTATAGACTTAGAGTAGGAAGGGACCTTAGAGGTCATGAAATTCAGTGCCTTCATTTTACAGATGTAAAAACTCACAGAGGTTATGGTCACACTTCAGGGTGACCTTAGACAAGCACTTAAGCATTGCCTGCCTCAGTTTCCTAAAGTGTAAAAATAGGCCTCATAATAGCACCTAATCTCACCAAATTGTTGTGAAGACCAAATTCAATAATATTTGTAAAAAGGTGAAGTCAGGGGTCACCCAGCTAATAAGTTTCCAAGGTTGGGTTTTGAATTAAATTCTTTTTGACTCTAGGCCCAGTACTGTTCAAAGGACTATTCTAGAATACAGAGCTAAATTACCTTTTTGTATTTCTACTCTTATAGCCATTCTCTTCTCTCTCTCTCCCTCTCCCCTTCGTGCCTAAAGTTCAAGGAGTCATCCACCTTTTAAATTCTGCCATGCAAAATAAGGTGTGGGGGAAGCAGTTGGAATGGCAGGAAATATATCATATTTGAAGTCAGAAGAATCAAGTCTGAATCCTAGCTCTCCCTGGGCTTTCCTAAGTTAGAACCACAAAGCTAAAGCCCTAACATGACACATCAGCAGGAGGTAACCAAATACTAGCCAGACCAGATGGCAACCCTAGTTCTAATGGTTCCTAAGCTTGAGACTGTGGCCAGGTTCCTAGTGTCATAGGTTTTAAGCAGGAATTTAAAATCATATATTTTAAGCAGAATCCTAGAGTCCACATTCCCCATTTTATAGATGAGAAAACTGAAGCAGAAATATTGAATGATTTGCTCATGGTAACTAGGAAAGTGTCCAAGGCAGAAGTTGAACTCTGATCTGCCTGACTCCAAGTCCAGGCTGCCCGCTTGAGAAATTGAAATTACATTTCAGTTTCTTCATCTGTAGAATGGGAATCATAATACGGACCCTATTTGCCTCACAAGGTTCTTTGGAAAAAGGGGGCTTTGTCAATCATTCAGTCAATCAA
Source organism: Potorous gilbertii (assembly GCA_028658325.1). Classification (NCBI taxonomy): domain Eukaryota; kingdom Metazoa; phylum Chordata; class Mammalia; order Diprotodontia; family Potoroidae; genus Potorous; species Potorous gilbertii. The sequence continues at coordinate 134,708,688 of CM053769.1, read as the reverse complement.
TCTACATTTGGCATGTGTCTAAAATGTGCTCAGTGCTATTCAAGGTACTGGGGGTATAAATATGGAATTGAAACTTGGTGTGGGACTGGAGGGTAGGAAATAACCTCATCCACTCTAAGTGTAGACTAGAGACAAGATCATTTGGTAGAGGGAGACGCTGGGAGATGAGGAGATTCTGAAAGGTATCTTGTAGAAGGTGGTGGTTGGGCTGACCCTTGAAAGAAGCTCAGTCTTCCTAGGGACAGAGGTAAGGAAAAAGTATATTACAAGCATGGAGGACAGCCAGTGTGAGTCATGGAGATGGGGAACTGAGTGCCCCCCATGAGGGCCAGCAAGACCAGTGTTGTTGGGTTGTAGAAAGTGGGAAAGGGTGTAATAAGTCTGGAAAGGTAAGTAGAGGCCACACTGTGAAGATCTTTAAATACCAAACAGGATTCTATACTTGGTCCTGGAAGTAAAAGGGGGTCACTGGAATTTATTGATCTGGGGAGTGACATGCTCAAACTTAGAATTTAGGAAAATCAATCCATCAGCTGTGTGGAAGGTAGATTGGAGAGGAGCAAGAATTGAGATCAGGGAAACCAGGGTTATTGTAAGAGGCTGAGGTAGGAGATTCTTTAGGAAGCTACTGCTACAATCTGAGGAAGAGATGAGGAAATCCAGCCTAGGTTGGTGGCTGGTAGGGAGAGAGGGATAGATGCAAGAGGAATGAAAAGATTTGGCAACGTATCAGAGATGTGGAATCAGCTGTGACAAAGAGGTTGTAAACCTAGGTAACTACAAGAATGGTGCTCTCAATAGTAATCGGGAAAGTGAAAGAGAGATGAGTTTAGGGGGAAAGATGGCAACTTCTGGATTGGACTTAGTGAGTTTGAGATATTTATGGGACATCCATGAGGAAGTTGATCATGTGGGGTCAAAACTCAGGAGAGAGACTAGGACTGGAAATGTAGATCAGGAAGTTATTTGTATAGTGATTATAATTAAACCCATGGGAGCTGATAAGGTCACCAAATTAGAGTGTAGAGAGAGAACAGAGGTGGCTAGGAGGTGAAGTGGATAGAGTACTGGGCTGGGAGCCAGGAAGACCTGAATTCAAATCTGACCTCAGACACTTCCTAGCTATATAACCCTGAGCAAATCACTTAACACTATTTGCCTCAGTTTCCTCTTTTGTTAAATGAGTTGGAGGAGGAAATGTCAAATTGTTCCAGTATCTTTGCCATGAAAACCCCAAATGGTTGCCCTGTGAAAGGGCAAAGGAAGCTGAGGAGTGATCAGACAGGTACAAGGAGGATCAAGAAAGGGTAGTTGGTATAGTGAAAACCCAAGGGAAAGATCTGTATGAGTATGGCCTCTTATAGTGGGACTTTTCTGTTCCTTTATGATGGGGATTGGCAGAGTGCAGAAGGCATGCTTGCTCATAGTGGCATGAGAAGTCATTGTGTTTTAGAGCTAGTAGGGACCTTGGAGGTCATCTGGTCATAAGGTCATAGATTTAGCCAGTCCATGGGAAAACTACCCTCCCACCATCCACAGGACTTAAGTGATTTGCCCAGGGTCATACAGGGAGTGAATTGGAGAGTTGAGATTCAAACCTAAGCTGTCCACACCCCCAAATATATTTAGAACAAAATGGCTGACCTAAGAGATATCATCTTTGGCACCTCCTTTCCACCCTCCACCCCAACCTTCTTGACAGCAGAGGGATTGAATAAATGATTTGGCACACTTCCTCCAAGAGGTTGCCAGACTCTGTTTTACACACACACACACACACACACACACACACACACACACACTACACATGCATACACAGGATTTATGTATTCCATTGTGAAAAAGAGAGAGAGAGAGAGAAAGATGCTGTTGCCAAAATATATTATAAAGATTTCTAGAGTCCAGAAGACTCCCCAAGTGTCATGAATTCATCTATCCCCACTCCTACCCTTAGCTGATATATTTTATTTTTGCTTCCCTCCCCTCAACCTCAAGTAAGTTTAGTTCAGGCTGGAAAGATTGGGGAGGTGCTCTCCAGACTTGCATAGGGTCACCAAGGTTTAACGGCTCTCCCTTTTTCTCTTTCCCCTCTTCTATCCTCCCAAGGTTAAGACACCCTCCAATTTCAAGTTAGGTCAACATCCTCTTCTTCTGGTCCAGCCACCCTCCTTGAACTGACCCTTGTTACGAGCAGGGGAAGAAGAGGGATGTAGGCTGAAGGCTCTGGCCCTAGTAAGATTGGAATGATCCTTGGCCCAGGGCCCAACCCAAGACTTCCTGTCTGAACCTGCAGAGAAGGGATCCTGGGAGCGGAAGGCCTAAGCCCCTGAACTGCAGCTTCTTAGGGGAGCCCTGAAGGAGAGGGGAAGGCCCCCCCTCCTCTCATAGCTTCCTCCCCATAGACTCAGAACATCCTTGAGAGTAAAGTGCTACACCTGCTAGGAGTATGGAGGGGTGGAACAGCCTCATCCTGAGACTGTAGATCATTTTTTGAAAGTGGCCAAGTAGGAATGGGAAGGGAGAGGAGAAGCAGGTGAAGCAAGTCCTAGCAGCTATGGAAGAGTTTGAAATGGATTTTTATTTTATCTTGATTTATTAAATTTGGCCTTTTGCTTTTTTTAGGATTTGAGGTTGAAGGAGGTATAAGACAATTTTGTGGCGTGCCAGGAGATAGCTTGGAGGAGTGGGAGAGAAAGAGAGCATGCTTCACCCAGGAGCCTTCTGGGGGCTCTCTAGTCAGACAAATCGAGGACTAGGTAGAGCAGGAACTTTTGTAGGGGGTGAAGGTGGGAGGGATGCAGGGGGACAGTTAGAGAAGGAGGTAGCAGACTGCTCTAGGGAGGGAGAGGGCTGATGATGGAAAGCACAAGCCTTCAGATGCCCTAGGGAAAGCAGGAGGGATGTTTTCTTAATGACAGGTTTTCCTCTGATGGTTTCCAGGGAAATGGGGAGGCTCGGAAGGCCAGCAATGACTTCCCGGAACCACTCTCCCCCAACAGAGTCTTCCTGTCATTTTCTCAGCACACCCTATGGGGGTAGGGACCCTCACCAGCCACCCCTTCCAAACTCTACAACCTTTGATGCCTTTCCTTAAAGAAGCTACCAAGAGCGGTGGAAAAAGCATTGACTTCGGAGTCAGAAGCGGGTTCTAATTCTAATCTCTGCTAGCTGTCTGAGTGATCCTGGGGAAGGCCCCAAAGTTTTTTGAGCCTCTGTTTTTCCATCTGTAAAGGAGGGGAGTATTTACCCTTGCACTATCTACTTTACAAAGTTGTGGTAAGGAAATTACTTGGTAAAGCTTAAAGCAGTATCAGCCTCGGTCCTTATTACTGGTGATATCTGATTTGGGCTTTGAAGGATGGGAAATAGGAATCGTCTTCATTAGAGTTAACATTTATTTGTACATTGCTTTAAGGTTACCAAAAGTGCTGTGCAAATATTATCGCAATTGATTCTTACAACAACTCCTCCCCACCCTCACCCCCCACCATGAGGCTGGTACTAGTATTATCCCCTTTTTACAGATGGGGAAACTGAGTCTCAAAAAACTTAAGGGACTTGCCAGGGATCTTTCAGCTAGGAAGTATCTGAAGCAGTATCTGGACTCAAGGTTGGTATTATATCCAGTGTGCCAACCTTGATGTCCGGAATTGTCCTTGGGAGCTGGGGATGGGGATGGAAGGAGTTGGCAGAAATTTTGGCACAGGGAAAATCATCAAGATAGGTAAGGTAGTAGTAAAGCATGGGGGCATTTCTGGAGAACATCAGCCAGATGAGCATTCATTAATAAGCACCTACATTTCAGGTGTCCCTCCTCTGTACCTGTGCTCTTCTTAAACTGGGGATCCCATCACAGAAACCAATATTCTAGCTATGATCTGACCAGTTTATGGAACGGGAGGAGCATCAGCTGCCTTCCCCCAGGTCCCTCGCTTCTCACAATGAAACCTAACATGGAAATAGCTTTTGAGGGCTGCCCTGTCCCACTACTGACTCATTCAACTTACAGCGCACTAAGACCCTCCAGATCTCTTTCAAGATGAACCCCCGGTAGTTACATACCTGTACCAGCACCTATTCCATGACACATGGCCAGGGCCATCTCTTCTTCTGTAGTACTATGATATTTTAAAAGCTGGGGAGGGGGAAAGAAAGGGCAAGGGAGGTACCAACCAGCCTGCTAGTTCCCCACCCCACCCCCAACCAGCAATTCATCCTTCTTGTCATTTTCTCTCCTGAGTATTTTTCTCTTCTTTTTTTTTTTCTTCCCTGGGAAGGTTTTTATCTTCCCAGCAAAGAATCTTCCAGTCGGGCATTTCATTTCTGGTCTTGGGAGAGAGTGACATTTACATATTAATATTTTCTAAGGGAACCGAGTGCATTGCGGTACAAGTGTCTGCATTGTGGCCGCACATAATGTAAGTGAGATAAAGTGCCGGCCTCCGCTATGAATAACTGCAAATGGAAACCCATGTGGCCGTAAAAGCCTTCACATTTGCCCTGTCAGCATGTGGTACATCGCCCAAACAACAGCTCACGCTTCCCTTCCGCCACCCCCCCTCCTCCTAAGGTTTATCTCCTCTTGCAGAGGACATGCTCTTTGTGAGCTGACTGTCGCTTTCTGCTGTTCCCTTGTCCCTGTCTGTTGGCCTCCCCCATCCAGGCCCCAGGAATGATGCTCAGGGCCCCAAATGCCCTGACAGATGCTATTAGTGTGAAGCAGAACGCATCTCCTGGATGCCAGTTAGATTTATCTCCCCCTTGCAGAGACCACTGGTTATCAGGCTACCTGGCCACTCTGTTCACCTCACCCCTGGTCATTGACTTCTGCTGATCTTTCTGATTTGGCACAGATGGCACTCAGGATTTAGAGTCAGAAGAACCTGGGTTGGAATCTCAGCTGGCTTACTCACTACATGCATGATTGAAGGCAATCCTTCCCCTCCTCTGGGTCTCCACTTCTCTTGCTTTGTAAAAGAAAGTATTGGGAACTAGGTCACAGGATCATAGATTTAGAACCAAAAAAGACCTTAGAGTCCAGCCCCTTCATTTTACAGAGGAGGAAACTGAGGCATGGAGGACTTAAATGATTTCTCCAGGGTCACACTTCTAGTCTGAGATCTTTCTGACTCCAAGTCCAGCATTCTCTCCATGCCAAGGTCCCTTCCAGCTCTAAATTCTGGATTCCTGTGGTGGAGTGAGAGAAAATAAGTCAGCCTGGGGAGGTAGAGTCTCAGGGGGAACCATGAGAGATTGGGAGGTAGAAGTAGCACCTCTTCCAGTTTGATGGGACAAGCTTTCAAGGCTGAGCCTGGAGAGGGATTAGGTCTTATGAGCCAATTCTGTTCCTCTGGAGCCCCAAAGAAGAAATCTCAGGAAGGTGAAATAGACCTTAGCCAGTTTTGCCAGTCTTTCCATTGCGATGTCTTCATGGCTCAGGGGTCCATGTTTTCAGAGGTATTCCTTTAATTGAGCCAAGTTCTGACCCCACTATAATGATCTTTTTGAAATGTGGAGGCTGAGAAAGTCTCCTCCTCCATCAGCCAACATTCTGGTAATGAGAATCTTTGCACTTAATTAGGCTGGTCTTTGGCTGACTTGCCTACAGTCCATTGACCAGGGTGTTTTCAAAGACTTTCTATCTTGAGAGGCTGTGCCAAAGCTTCAAGGACCCTTTGGTAACAGCTTCATGAACTTGGAATAGGCTGATTTGACAGGTACTGAGTTTTCCACCCGGGTGGATGCTCCCCTGTTAGGGCTGTTGTAGTGAAGGAAACTCAAGAGACCTCCCAGTGGTACAGTGAACAGAGTGCTGGGCTGGGAGTCAGGAAGACCTGTGCTCAGATCTTACCTCTCATGTTTATGAACAGTGTCATGAAGTCACTTTAACCTCTGTTTCCTCATCTGTAAAATGAGGAGGTTGGACTCAATGATCTCTAAGCTCCCTTCTGGCCCTAAATCTATAATTCTACAAGATTGCAATAGACTGGGGCAGTTAGGTGGCATAGTGGATAGAACATTGGGCCTGGAGTTAGGAGGACCTGAATTCAAATTCAGCCTCAAACACTTACTACCTCTGTGACCCTGGGTAAGTCACTTAAACCTCTTTGCCTCAAAAAGAAAAAAAAAGAGTGCAATAGACTAGGCCTTTAATTTTTTTTTAAACTAACAAGATTCTATTTCCAGGATGGGACTGAGAGCTGGAAGCAAGACCTGAGGTCATCTTATCCACCCACATCATTGTATAGGGGAAGGGACTGAGCCCATAAGTGATTTGCCCAAGTAGTCAAGGAGCAGAGCTGGGATTCCAACCCAAGTCTTGCTCCCAAATTCAGTATTCTCACTCCCCTACACAGCCTTCAGCCCCTACTTCCTTCTGGTGTAGGGTTAAGGCCTTTTCCCCTTACCATGAGGTCTTTCTGATTCCAAGTCCAGCATTCTCTCCATGCCAAGGTCCCTTCCAGAGAATTGGATAATCAACAACAGTCAGGCAATGGGAAGTAGGGGGACCCTCAGAGGGGCTTCCCATCTTGTCAGAGACTTCTGCTGTAGGCCCCATGATTCAGTGTGTGTCTTGGAGGACTGATTGGGTGTATGGGAGAGGAGGAACTTTGTCCTCCTTGCGCTGAATTATTGGGACCTGGCCCAGGACAGAAAGCTTGCAGAGACCCCACGTGGAACACGGATCCCACAGCAACATGGGGATGGCATTTCAGATTTCCTTACCCAAGGATGACAGTTGGTAAGGGGCCCCAGAAAAGAGGAAGATGAGACTTCCCCCCTCTCAGCCTTGGGCTCCTCAGCCTTGGGCTAAGGGGATCTATATTAGGTCCCTCCTAACTCTGACTTGCCAGGATTCTGTGACTCAAGTGGTCCCTCATGACCTGCCAGCCCCACTATTCTCTGAGTCGCTGCTAAGGGAGAGGCGTGTCCTTGCCCTCCAGAAGAAATCTTCTTTCTATCAGGGACATCTCCTTCTCTCCATCTCCCTCTCTCACTCCCCTTTTCTGCTGGTTTCCAAGCCTGTATCTCAGTCCCTCTCATTGCTTGCCAGGGAACATGGGCGTGTGGGACTTGCAGAGATATTCCCTCAAGGGAGAATGCTTGTAGAGGAGGGGCACTGGCCTAGCTGGAGGACCAGAGGACAGAGGGAGGCCTGTCTTTACAGGCCTCTGTAATTGGTGCCCTGGCACCTTTGCTGCAACTTGGCAAAGAGACCAGTCTGACAGGTCTTTGGATGCCTCCAGCCAGGAGGCCCCTGGGTCAGCCTGTTCTAGGAAGGGAGGCCTCTTTGGAGAAGGGTCCGATAGTGCTGTTAGCCTCTGTCAGGAGGCTTATATAGGGGTGAATGGAACCAGTATGGCAGGGCAGTAACTCAGGAGGGACCTTATCCCTGGCAGTCATCAGGCCCAGAGAGCTCCACTCTAGTATGAAGTGACCACAGCCCCTTGTTACAAAAGGGCTTGAGAGCTCTTCCCTTTTTGTGCTTGCTCAGCCAGGACAGGAAGGTTAGTAGGCCTGGTGCCTGAGATCACCAGGCTCCTAACCCAGGGGCAGGTCAGGAAAAACAGGAAGCTATAAAAGCAAGGGTAAGACCAAGAAACTGCCAGGAAGGCCAGGATCAGGGCCTTGGAATTAGAGAGGATCTTAGGCCAACTCCTTTACTTTGCAGATGAGGAAACTGAGGCCTCAGAAAGATATAGACCGAGTTGCTAAGATAGTAAGTGGCAGAGGGGGGATTTGAACTCAGGACTCATGACTAAATTCAGCACTCCCAAATTCATTGGTCCTTTTGCTGCTACCAAGATCATAGGATTTGGAATTTCAGGTTGGGAAGGAGGGCCTTAGAGATCATCCAATCCAGGAATTCTTAATATAGGGCCCCAAGTAGAATAAATTTCAGGGGATGGGGGGAATCTGTGAACTTGTATTTAGGTCACAGTGTACTCTTGTCCAGGAGAATTAGTGTTTTAGGCATATCTCTCTCTCCTCTCCTTTCCTGTCCTCTGCTGTCCTCTTCTCTCCTCTCCTTTCTTCTCTCTCTTACTGGAGACTGAATTTTCCAGGACTGAGAAGAGCTTCTGTTAAAGATATTTCAGAAGCAGGTCAGGAAAGTCCATCTCTACGTCAATGCCTTTGCCACGGTTATTGGCAGTGTAGTGCAGGAGGCAGAGCAAAGGATTCTAGGGTCCAGAAGACCTGGGGTTTGAATCCTGCCAAAGACATTTTTTTGACTGTATATCTTTGGTCGAGTCCTTGAACCTCATGCAGCCTTATAGCAATACTAACAATAATGGCATGTACCTCGCAGGGCGGTCACAAGGAACCCATGAGATACTCTTTGTAAACTATAAAGTGCCACGTAAATGTTATCTATTTATTATTGTGGTTGTTTCCGTGATGCTTTGAAGTTAAAACCCATAGCTATAGAGCTGAAGGACTCTCAGAATCCATTTCATCAGTCTCCCTGGAAGAATCTGAGCCCAAAAGAAGTGTGCCCACAGTCATATAGCTTGTAACATTGAAGAGGAAGATTCGAACCCTGGCCATTTGAGACTTCAACCCCTCTAAATTTCCTGACATCAAATACAGCACTCTATTCACATGGTCACCTAAATTCACACTAAAGTAGAAGTGTCTAATAGCAGATTCTCACCAGAAAGTAGGTTTTGCTGATGAAAGAATAAGATGTGACCAGGTACCAAAAGACAAGAAGAGGAACCAAAGGGTTTGGGTGGGCCTTCGTCGCCAACAAGCCTGTGAAGTCAGTAACGCAAGCACTGGCAGGCCCCTTTTAGAGATGAGAATAGTTGAGGCTCAGAAGGGTTAACAGACTTGCTCACGGCTCTTCAGTACCAGAGGTGGGGTTGTGACAGGGCCTGCTCATGCCCAGCCTGGCATTTTTTCCACCACACACCTGACTAGCTGCTGCTTCTATGCCAAAGCCAGTCCTTTGGAAGGGGCAGCAGTTCTTCTTCCTAGTGCTCCCATCACCTTGCTTCTGGACCATCTGCCTGACTCCATATTGCCTCAGTTTCCTCTGCCTATAAATGTACAATTATTCTGGCCCTGCTGCTCCAGGGGCCCAGAAGGGTTTTAAGATCCTGGCATGCTGAATTCTTTAGTAGCACAAAGCAGTCAGATAATTACTTGTGCCACCTGGGAACTGGGCATGGCTAACAAGTCTGAGTGATGCCACTGGCGAACAGATTCAGGCTCGGAAGCTGTGGGATGCGAGGTTCTCCCCTTCAGAAGAAATATGTCTGGGAGCTGGCATTTTAAGGAACCCCCTTGGAAAGGGATTCGTAGGAATTAGAAGAATTCCCTTGGAGGAAGCCTTTGTTAACACTGGCTTCTCCATTTTCCCACTTGGAGGCCTCTGCCTACTTTCCATTTAACTTTGAGCGCTGGAGAGAGATGGAGAGGACCTGCCTGTCCTATCGGATGCAGGCAACCCCAGACTTAAACGGGGGAGAGAAGGAAGCAGAGAGAGATGTCTAGATCGCTGTACTTAAAGGCGGGAGACCTGGTTTTGAATCCTGACTCTTGGGTATTCACTCAGTGACCTTAGGTGAGGTACTTTAACCAACTTTGGACCTCCAACCCACATCACAGAACTATTGTGAAGAAACTGTTTTGTGAATGAAGCCTCTATAGAAAAAGTTATTAAGGGATGACAAAGCATTTGGGCAAGGGTTCTTAACCTTGGTTGTATCCTAGACCAGGGAAGCCTATAGAACCCTTATTGAAATCATCTTTTTTAAATGCATGAAAGAAAATACAGAGGATGACAAAAAGTCCAATTATACTGGAATTCCATGATGCAAATGTGTGTGTGTGTGTGTGTGTGTGTGTGTGTGTGTGTGTGTGTGTGTGTGTGTGTTTTAAGCACAGGCTCCAGGGGAAGGATTTCTGGTTTCCAGTTTCCAGGGCAGACCACTCCCTTTGAAGAATCTTACCACTACCCCTAAGACAGGGAGAGAGCCTGGTGAGGAGAGCCTTTGAAGTCCAATCCAAACCAACTTTCCACCATAATGCCTACTCCTCTCCAGCTAGACTTGGTCTCAGCCTTGTCCGCTTACGTGACTTGGATGCTCTCTGTAGCCTTGGCAGGAGGACTGGCTGCTCTCTTCTCTTTGCCATCATTCTTGAAGGCCCAGCTCAAATTCCTGCCTCCTCACTCCCAGCCCCGAGGGATCTCTCCCACTTCCTAACATTATCCCCATCCCTATCACACACCCAGCTAATTCCCCTCACACTGCCTACTGCCTTGTGGTCATCTGTGCACTCACCTTTCCCACCCTGAGGGCAGAAATGGAGTGAGTCTTCTGTCTTTATATCTACCTCAGGACCCTGAATCCTGAGAGGAAGTGGGTTGTCCAGGAAAGAGTTCTTAGATTCCGGAGGCCTGACTCACCTCACTGGGTTCTTGCAGCATCTACTTGTCTGTACCACTTAATCTGAGAGGCGTTGTGGGCAGAGAGCTGATCTCAGAGCCAGGAAACTTAGGTTCAGTCCCACCTGGGATCCATATTGGTGGCAAGGTCCTGGAGAGTTCCCTTGAGCTCCCCATTCCCCTAGAAATTCTCTAAAACTAAATTTCCAAGAAAGTGCCACCCTGCACTAGTAGGAGACTTCTCCTCCAGGATTTTTCATCCCAATGAAATCATTAAGTAGCTCTCCTACTTAATTTGACCCTAAATACAGGATTCCAAAGACCTTAATTCAGAGATCTCTTCTACTTCCAAAGGGCTATTACTGTAAGAAAGGAAAAAAGACAGGCAGACATTAAGTGCCTACTGTGTGCCAGGTGCTTTACAAATATCTCATTTGATCCTTGAAACAATCCTGGGAGATAAGTGCTCTCTATCATTTTCCCCATTTTACAGTTGAGGAAACTGAGGCAGAGGTTAAATGACTTATACAGGATCACATAGCAAGTATCTGGGGCTGGATTTGAACTCAGGTCTTCCTGACTCTGGGCCTAGTGCTTTATCCACTGAGCCACCTAGTTTCCAGAAGGCACCTGAGAGATCATCTAGTGCAAAGTGAAATGTGGAAACTTTTAGTCAAAGACAGTGGTTACCCAGGGTCACACAGATGATGTTATGGTGCCAGGGTTCCAACCGATGCCTTTATGATCTTTCCAGAACACCACAGGGCAACTCCTCAGTGTCATCTGATACTTTCTCACCTGTCTGATCCTTGTCTCTTATGTGTCTGGTACACAGTGAGTGCTTATTAAATGCAGCTGGCCTGGGGGAGATGATCTCTTAAAGTGCTCTGCTTTCTTCACATAGTAGGGTCTCAGTGGATTATTTGTTGGTTGAAGCCGTGGGATTGGGTGAACTCCTAACACTTCTCCTAGTTTCAGAAGGTCACCAGAGACTGATTAACAAGGGAGGAAGAGAGAAGGAAAAGGAGATGCCCCCCACCACTGGCTTCCCTCCTCCCCAGCCTCTCCCAGCTCCCTGGCCTCCAAGCTTCAAGGTGATGCAATTCCAAAGAGAGGAAATATAGTGCAAGAAATGCAGGTTGTTGCCATGTTCAGTGTGTGGAAAAAGGGAATGGGGATCCACCTCTGCCTCGGCAAAGAGCCAAGAGTTAACACCTGCTACTCCACATTCCCTGAAGTCTTTAGTCTGGGGACGACTCTGGAGTAACTGGAGAATCCAATTCACGTTTCTTGCCGCTGCTGCCACATGTGCTGGGGGACTGCTTGGCCCAGGCTAGAAGATGCTTATCTCCTCACAACTGCTGTAGGTGGTTCAGAGAGGAAAATACCAGCAGAGTTAACTGCCAGGCAGGTCTGGGTGTGCAGAGATACTGTCAGCACTGGGGGCTGGCAAGCGGAGCAGCAGGGGTGGTCCTGACCCTTAGGGTGGCAGACACAACTGAGCTGCTGTTAACTGTGGGGTCGGGTCTTGGGGAAAGGGCTCTGGGCACAGACACTTGCTTCTTGGAGAGAACATTGTGTTTCTGGTAGACCCAAGTCTTCCTCCCTCATCCCCCATGCCCTTTATTTCCTTCAAACACTTCTTGTAGCTTCTACCTAGGCTCCCAGCCAGCATTCTCCACCTGTTCAGCCTCAGGCATCACTTGAGTTGAATGGGGGCTCTAGGCTAAGTGCCTCTTTCTTCTAGAACCTTTCCCCATGAAAGCAGGATTTCTTTGGGATGCTGTAATAAATGGCTGCCTACTTCCTGGAAGTAGCATCCTGGATTGGAAGATAGGAGACCTGAGCCAACATCTCACCTTTGCCTCGAGTTTGCTGTGTGATCTTGACCAAGTCATTTGCCTCTGTGGGTCTCAGTTTCCCCATTTGTGCGAGTGGAACTGAACTCCATTATTACAAACGTCCTTTTTAGCTATAAATCTTACAACTTTGGTTGACTCGCTTTCCCTCTGTGGACATCCAATTTCCTCCTCGGTAAAATAAGTTGATTAGACTGTCACTAAGGCCCCTTCCATCTCAAACATTCTACGTTCAGAGTGACCTTCAACTTCCAAAATCTGTGACCTTGACCAAGTCAACTCCTCTCAAAACTTCATCTGTAAAATGAGGGCATATACTAGTCCTAAGGCTCATAACCTCTTTGTATGTCCTGGACCTCTTTGGCTATTTGGGGAAATCTATGGGCCCCTTCGCAGAATTGTGTTTTTAAGTAAGTAAAACAAAATACATAAAGGAAATCAGCGGTAGTAACATAAATACATAATTTCCTAGGCCCTCAGAAATACCTCAGCGTGAAGAACTCCTAACTGAGATGATCTTTCAGGTCATTTTGAACTTTAACCTTTCAGACCACTTTGAACTTTAACCTCCTATGATTCAGAGGTCTTTTCTGTCTCCAAGTCCTGCAGGACACTGACCGTCTCTGATCTCAATCTGTAAAATGAGAATTGGACTAGATCAACAGTTCTCAAAATTCCTAGTCTTGGGATCCATCTATAACTTACAAAAATGATTGAACATTTTTTTTATATCTATATAAGATATATAGAAGATTTTATTTATATCTATTAGCATTTACCATATTAAACATTAAAACATCTTAGTATTATTATGAAAATAGTTGTGACTTTGTGGACCCACTGAGAAGGCCTCAGGGACCCCTGGACTGTACTTGGAGAACCACAAGCCTGGATGTTTTCTAAGGTCTCCTCTGGCTCTAAGCATTCACAGGAAATCCCAGCTCTCTCCAATCCTCAGGATGGCTTTTTTATCATACTGATTGGCTCTACTTGGGTTGGCCTATCTAGCTTATTATTTCCACGGAAGCCAGTGGGGCCATTCTCCTGTGCTGAAGTGTCAAGAAGGGGAGAGAGGAGGCAACCATCACCTCAGGCCCTCAGGATTGCTGTGGGCTGAATGTCAGTTACACTCAGAGCCTGATGGACTTGGAGCTGATGGGGCTGACTGAACCCTGGGAAGGCTTTAGGTGACTCCACAACCATAACCCTCAGGATGCTCAGCCACAGACAACCTTGAAACAAAGACCCTGAGGGTGGTTTTGGTGGGAATGAACACTGGATCTCAAGACTCAGCCACTCTGCAACCTCAACCAATCATGCCATTTCTGGCCTCCATTTCCTCAGCTTATACCATTAGAGGTTTGACCTAGATAATGATAACTGAAATATGTACACACTTTAATGTTTTTAAATAGCATTTTGCTTAGGACAAGTAGAACTGTTGATCTAGTCCAATTCTCAATTTTACAGATGAGGGAACAGAGACTTAGAAGATCATGGAGCTAGTAAATGTCAGAACTGGAATTCTTTCTGAGTCTTTCTTGAACAACTACAAGTCTGATGCTATATTCATCACATTTTTTTCCAAGGTTCTTCCTAGCTTTGATATTCTCAGTGTAAGAGCACTGTCCAGAGGTAGAAATAATCCAGACACTCATGTTAATAGCTATAGACTGCTCTTAACCATCCTGACCAGTGCTTAACACAGTACTTGGCATGAAGTAGATTCTTAATAAATGTTGATCTATTGATTGATTGACCAAGAACTGAAGGTACTATTTCAGATATGATCTGGGCAGGCAAAGGAAAGTATAAAAAGAAATCATCTAAACCAGAAGGTGGGGGTGGGGGGGTCTTACCAACTTTTGTGTCCAGGACTCCTTTGGTGTCTGTCTGGTGAATGTGGAGTCCATTTCAAAGTAATGTGTTTGAATGCATCAAATATATATATGATTACAAATTAAATAGAGATCTACATCTACATATATACATGCATATAAAAGACTACAAATTAAATATACATATGCAATTATATATTTCAACATGTATATGTATATGTACACATATGTATGGGTATATGTGTATAATATGTATAACACATACATATACATACACACATATATAATATTATAGATAGATAGATCACAAAAGAAACCAGTTATATTGAAATATGGCTTTCATTGGCTGTCTCCCACTCTTGGAACCCTCTCTCTTCTTATAAACACTCTTCTTGACTTCCCTGACTTCCTTCATACCTCAGCTAAAGTCCCACCTTCTACAAGATGTCTTTTTCTCTGAGACTGCCCCCTTATCATATAGCCTATATTTTGTTTGTTCATTGTTTTATATCTTGTTTCTCCTTGAGGGCAGGGACAGAGCTTTAGTCTTTCTTTGTATCCTTAGCACTCAGCACTGACCCACAGTAGGTGTCTAATGAGAGCTGATTGGTATAGTTATCAAAATATTAAAAACAAGTTCATGGACTCCAAGTTAAGAGTGCTTGCTCTAGACCAGCCCTTTTATTTCTGAGTGTTAGAGCTTTGTTCAGTAATATTAATAGCTCACAGAATTGCTATAACGTTTAGATTACTGAGTACTGAAATTTGCTTCCTACTTGGCACTCCCATAGGCTAACAGAGGGGAGTGGAATTTATTCCCTCTTCACTGAAAGGGAAACTGAGACACACATAGCAACCTAATTTTTGTTGCAGGTCATAGAGCATGTCAGAGGTAGAATTAATTATAGGATTTAGAACTTAGCATCCTTTTCATCTAAACCCCTCAATATCCAGAAGAGACTGAGGACTAGGGAGGGAGCAGTCAGGATTTGAATCTAGGAATTTTGACTTCAAGCCCAATCTTTCCACTGGAATATATAGCCTCTCCTTATCTCTGGACTTCCTGACAATGTAGGTTAGGTGACCTCGCACCCTAGGATGTGGGTGTGCCTTCTTTACAGAGCCTGAACTGGGATTTAAAGCTAATGAGTAAGGCTGCCATCTTTTCCCACCTCCCCCTTCCCTGTTCTGTGGAAGCCTCCTGACACATTCTCCTTTCCTTCCTGAACAAACAAGTAGTTCTCTCCTGGGTGTTCCAAGGCTCATCAGTCACATTCCCTGCAACCAGCCTGGCCAGTTGCATCACCAAGGGGCCCTATTGGCCTGTGGATGTTTCACAAGGGTTTGCTGTCTCAACCTGGATCCTGAGGCTTTCCCGTTGAGATCCAGCCCCAACTCACTTATTTGGACCCACCCCCAGGAAACCAAGGCTCATTCATTCATTCAGGCTGTTTTCTGGGTCAAACCGTACTCCCTTCTTGACTTAGAAACTAAATGCCAACTTATGATGACTCTTGGAATAGTGCCTTGGACTCCCTCCGCTTCAGTCACAACCTGCCCTATCTGTGGGCCTCCTAGTCCAATAGTCATTCCATGCTAGAACGACTACTGGACTAGGAGGCCCCAGGTCTAACCCTACCTCTGAACTTTTTAGTAGTTACGTGACCTTTGGGCAAGATATTTAACCTTCTGTTTCCTCATCCATAAAATAGGATGAGGAATGTCAGAGAAGGTGCTTTGTCAACATTAAAGCCAATATAGGTGTGACCTATTATTAGTACCTGAGTGAAATATGGGCAGGAGGAGGCCTTCTCCATCCCAGGTATCTCCTCTACCAACCTAAAATTCACATTGGTGGAGTCTTTCTAGAGCAGGGGTTCTGAGCTTTTTTTGTGTGTCATGGTACCCTTTGGCAGTCTGGTGGAACCCAAGTCCCTTTCTTAGAATGTTTATTTATTTATTTATTTTAGACATTTATAATGGAAGGAAATGATAAATTTCAGTTAGAGGCTAGTGAAAAAAAAAGATGTAAAAATTGTCCCATCCAACTTCAGGGACGCCAAGTTAAGACTCCTTGCATAAGATGCTCAGAGAGCAAAGATTCTGTCATATGCGCTGAGGGACCTGGTGATGATCAATTTTAGCCCTTTAATTTTATAGAGAAGGAAAATGAGACTGAGAGAAAAGGAAAGATGTGGATAGTATCACACAACTTCAGTGTTATGGATGACTAACATTTAGTTCCTAAAACCCCATATCATCACCAGTTTGCCCCCTTAAACTCAACTGGTTTTTCCTCTGGAACCAGAGAAAAAACTGAATAATAAAGTAGCCCATGGAGGCAGCTTGTAGGAAAGATGCTCTGGTTTCTTCCTTGTCTGCCATTACCATCTTCTCTAATTAGTGGGAAAATAGCTCTGGGATTCAGGAGATACAGGCTTCCTTCCCAGCTCTGGTACTGTTAGCTGTCTGACTTGGGGCAAGTCTCAACTTCCGCTTCTGTACAATGCTACAACAATCTAGGTCCTGGCCACCACGAAGGATCAGACTAAATAATGGATATAAAATGCTATAAAGCAATGAGGGATTATCACCTTTTAGACAAGTGAAATTTTGTTTTCCAAAAACAATGAGTCACTTCATCAGCAAACAGTTGGAGCTGTCATGAAGATAATCAATCCTCATGAACTTTGAGGGTTAAAGATGCTCAAAAGGTATGATCCCTGCCCTTGAGGAGTTTATAGTCCAATCAGAAAGACAAGTCATGTTCACAGAATAATAGGTAGCAGTTACAATTCAGCACTGTTATATTTGGTGTTCAGTAGTTTTTCAGGCATGTCCAACTCTTTGTGACCCCATTTGGGGTTTTCTTGGCAGAGATACTGGAATGGTTTGTGATTTTCTTTCTCCAACTCATTTTACAGATGAGAAAACTGAAGCAAACAGGGTGAAGTAACTTGTCCAGGGTCACACGGCTAGTAAGTCTCTGAGGCTGGATTTGAATTCAGGAAAATGGGTCTTCTGGACTCTGAGCTTGATACGCTATCCACTGCAATACCTAGCTGCCCCCACTCAATTAAATGGTACAACCAAAAATTTTGGGGCATTCTCCCTGTGGTAACGATAAATCAGAAACAAAATGGGTACCCATCCGTTGGAAAATGTCGATTATAATGTGGCAAGGAATGGCAGAAAAATTCACAGAAACACGGGGATATTTCTATGAATTGATGCAGAGTGAAAATGAGAACTAGGCAAAACAAAGACACAGTAATGATAATGAAACCAAACTCTGTGTGACTGAAAAACTGAGGAGCCTGAACCCAATCCCTCAGATGCTCACTTCCCTCTGGAGCCTTCCAGACCAAGAAAATGGTCACTAAAACTAAGACTTCTCAGGTCCTTGGGGGAGGGCTTCAGAGAGGCCGGGGGAAGCATCACTTCTTAGATCTTCTGCATTGGTCTAAGAGCACCTAAATGTATCTCTCTCTTGTTTAATAAGGTAATGGTTGAAGAACACCTGCAACATAACATACCTTCCTCTTCCTCTCAGCTGAGAGGTATGGAATTCCTGGGACAAAATGTTATATACGTCGATAGATGCATTCACTCTCTCAGGTGTTTTTGCTTAACTATATTTCTTCATTATAAGATAAGGTTCAGTTTCCAGAGAGAGGAGAGAGTACTTCCAGAAACGACTGTGATATAAAAACAAAAGGCAAGAATTACACTTTAAAAAAAAATAAAACCATTGCATGGCCTGGTCTCTAAGAGTTCAGAGGAAAGAGGTTGGCAAGCAATGATATAATCAGGAAATGGTACATGGACAGCACAATCTGAGCTAGACCTTGGAGGGTAGGTAAGATGTACATGGATAGGCAGAGGGAACATCCCAAACGTGTGTACAGTGGCAGAGGGAGAAACAAAAGCCAGCCGATCAAGACAGTAAACATGATGTTGGTAGGGTAGTGAAAAGCCTGGCAAAACCAGATGCCAGCTACTCTGTCTGATCTTGGACAAGCCACATCACTCTTCTGACCTATGGTTTCCTCCTTCATTCTAAAGTTTTCCTCTGTAAAATTGCAGGGACGGAGGAGGGAGTTAGATTGGATGGTCTCATGTTTAGTGTCTTAATTATAGTAGGTATTTAATAGGTGCTTGTTGAAGGGGAAACTAGGTGGCACCAGCCCTGGAGTCAGTCTCAGAGCCTTACTACCTGTATGACCCTAGGCAAGTCACTTAATCTAGTTGCCTCAAAAAAAAAAAAAAAAAAGAAAGAAAACAAAAAATAAGTGGTTGCTGAACAGAAATCAAACTTTGACCCCTCTGTGTTCTGAGGTTTCTCCTAACTCCAACATTCTATGTCCTGAGATCTCTTCCAGCTTTCCCATTTCAAGTATTAAGGTCTCTTTTCTTTTTCTGATATCCTGTGTTCTAAGGGCCCTCCCATGTTTGACATTCCACAATTCTTCCCCTTCCATCTGTCAAGTTCTATGAATGCATGTGACATAGGGTTCCATCTGAAGGGCACAGTTGGTTTGAAGGGCACAGTTGGTTAGGCGGATAATGGCCAGATGGGACTGGAGGACCGTGTTAACTGGTGAGCTGGCAACAGCACCTAGGAAGTAGTGAACAACCCAGCAACCTCTACTATTTCATCAGGAAGTAGGCCTCACCTGTCGATAAATAAAGTTAATACATAGGACCAAGGCTGATAATTAGCTTTTAACCCATACTCTCAGTTAACTCCAAAAGGCTGCCATTTGTTCCAGCGAGTTAGTGGTAAATAAAACCCCAAACGTGGCCAATTTTGTTCTAGATGGATTAAGACTCACAAATATAAATTGAGTTCATTTATATAATTAAGTAGCAGCAATATGAATGTTAAATGAAGTTCACAGCAGACATGCTAAAACAGGGTTATAAAAATAATGTCTTCTTTGAAAGGTTTTGAGAATCCATCCAGGACCTCCTGGCCACTACTTCTCAGCTTGACCATTATCCCAGGGTCCTGGCCTCTAGCTGCTTGGCCTAAACCCTGGGAGACAGCCTGAGGAGCTCTGAGCCTTGACCCTCACTACTATTTCCCTCCCCTCCTTTGGAGTTTATGTTGTCACTTGTTAAACATGTTGAATTATTAAAGCTGATGTTGGTAGCCAGGAGCATCCTCCATGGATACACAGTGGCCCATATACACCTAGAGAGGTTCCTGTCTGCCTATGGGCATGCGTGCGTGTGGCCTCCTTCCTCATTCACCCAACTGGGGATGGGGGCACCTGGGAAAGCAGTTCAGAGCACTGTCAACCAAGAGGTAATATGATTTATGGGGAATGAAGCTGCCACTGAAAAGGGGGAGGGAGGACAGAAGAGAAAGCAAGTGTAAAAACTCAGCTGTAGAGAGGTTTGTGGAAATATCCTACAAGCTGAAGAGGATTTGGATAAAGCCAGGGGCTGTAGAAACATGGGTAGGACCGTTCGATGAGCTAAGATTCCAAAGACCTAGGCTCCAATTCCATCAGCTGTCAGAGTCCAAAGGGCCTTGA
Source organism: Potorous gilbertii (assembly GCA_028658325.1). Taxonomy (NCBI): domain Eukaryota; kingdom Metazoa; phylum Chordata; class Mammalia; order Diprotodontia; family Potoroidae; genus Potorous; species Potorous gilbertii. The sequence goes on along the minus strand of CM053769.1, from coordinate 134,689,052 downwards.
CCTTGGGTCAGAGGACCTTGGTCTGAAACCTGACTTTAATTCTTACTTCCTCTGTGACTGGGCAAAATGCCACTCCATTCTTGGCATCAGTGTATTGTCTGTTAAATGATCGTATTGAGCTAATCCAGGGGTTCTTGACCTTGTCCATGTCCTGGATCTCTGGGGCAGCAAACTGGGGAGGTCAATGGACCCGCTTCTCAGAATCACGTTTTTAAAAGCATAAAATAAGATACATAGGATTACAAAAGAAACCAATTATACTGGAGAACAATTACTAAGACATTAAAAAAAAATTACTTCATGTACCCTGGAGGGTCTACGTGGTCTTCTCAACCATTAACTTGATGGTATTCAAGTTCTTATCAGCCTAGAACCCAAGATCCTACCAACTGCTTGCTCAAAGGTCACACAGTTGGGGGAGCCAGGACCAGGACCCAAGCCTCCTGATTCCTGGCACATTGCTCTTTCTTGACACACACAAAGACAAATTTGTCTCTGGCCAGGGTCTGAAAGGTGCAGCCTGCCAAGTGACCGTGCTTTGGTGCCTGCTTCAGGTGTAGGGGAGAGTAGGTTCTTTGTGTTGAGGGAGAAGTTCAGACCGTTGAAATGTTCTCGGCACTTGAACTCTGGGGTGGAGGCTTTACCCCAGGATCATTTGCAGGAAATGTAGTACCCATGAGGGCCCCATATGTAATTATAGGGTGTATAAAAATGTAATTGAACCTATATGAAAACTGGAATTCACTTGGGTGTAAGGAAATGCTCCCACTTTTCCCTCCCTTCAACTAATATCATTGGTGAGTGAAGTTGTATATCAGTGGGCACTGGTTTTCGATTGACTGCTGGGCCATCCCTGGCAAGACAGTCAGCCAGGAAAAAGTGGCTTCAACAGAACTCTAGACATCCTTCCTCTCCTCTTGTATTGATTCAACACAAGGAGAAGGTCCCACAGATCATTCTGAAAGAGCCAAGTGTCTGGTGCTTCCCTAGGAGTTGCCAGACACTATGGAATCCTCAGACAGCTGCTTCTTGCCACCTTGCAAATAGCTGACTGGCATCAGAGAAGGGTAGAATTTCCAGCTGGAGCCTGGATGTCCCTTTGTCAGTACCTGGTCACTACTTTTTTTTAAACATTTCCCCAAGTAGGTCAGGCTTAGGACAAGTTCTCCATCTTGCCTCCAACCTTGACCATCACCCTCACAAGGAAGGGGAGGAGATAAATCAACCCACCCAGCCAGGGCATCCTTCAGGTCATGTCTTTCTACTCTCCTAGAGGAGCTAGCTAGAGAGCAACTTAATTCTGGGATGGAGAAGCTATGATTAAAGACTCCCAAACCATTCCCCAGCACCACTTGGTACTAGAATTGGGGTTAGCTATTCAGAAAGTAGATTTAGAGTGAGAAGGTCTGGGTCCTTGCTCAGCTATTAGTTGACTGTGCAACCATGGGTAAATCACTGTCCCCCTTAGAGATCTCAAGTTCCTCATCTATAAAATGAGAAGATTGGAGTAAATTGTCTTGAAGCTTTCTTGTAGCTTTGATGTTCACATTCTAACATCCATCCACTTAATGACATTCTGTATTCTGATATCCTACCCAACATGACATTCTGTGCCTGTTAATTCCACAACCCATTTTGTGAATGTGTGAGCCATGAAGTCCCTTTAGTTTGAATATGGGGTTTTTCAAAGAAACTTTTCCTGATGAGTGGAACCTACGGGGAACAGAGCAGTAGAAGAAGCCAATGCTTTGGTTTCCTGGCTGTTCCTGAACTGTGTGGTTCCCTGCCCTTGGGCTGGGGAGTGGGGGGCGGGGAGAGGGTAGGATGAAGTCACAAATCTCCTAGGAAGGAGCATTTCTGAAAACACTTAGACAGCACATGGGGAATGATTTCATCTCCTGCTCCAGAAGTGATATAGGAGATACCCCCTGATCCCAGAGCATAGTGGGAAATTCTGGAGGGAAGTCCCTTCCCCTCAATCCTCATTTTCCATCCCATTGTCTGCTTGTGATCATGGGCTAGAGATAGTTGATGAGCATGGTCAGACTGATATCGATCAGACGCTATAAATAGGTATTAACGGGTTGCCTAGAAGCCAAACCAGATGCCCTGGGTAAGATTATAAAGGAATTATATTCAAAGAAAAGGAGAGGATGCAGTGAGAGACAAGAGAGAAAAAGAGTGCTTCTCATCCTAGCAATGCAGTCTTATCAGGTCTGAACTTTACTCTCCATCTTGGGCTATAGCATACTTTGGGGATGTCGGAAAGAAATAATAACCTTATGATTTGTAGCCTTCTGGCCTCTGGAGCCAATCAGAATGAAGGGGGATGGCTGGCACGATTACCATTTTTTGTCTGAGTTATTCCCTAAAGAAATCAAACTCTTGTAAAAATCCCTCCTGAGCCAGAGCCTTTGGTCACAGGCTGACCTGCCCGCCTTAGATTATCACTGCTCATCTCAGGCAGAGACAGGAACATTCATTAAAATTTGAAACACAAATGGAAAATTGCTACCTGAAGCCTCACCAAACAGCCAGCCAGTTGATCAGAGTCCTCATTAATGGATAGTATATGGAAGAAACAATTACAGTACCCAAAGTGATTCCATTTTGAGATAATCGGGTCTAATACGGAGAAGATAAAATAAAAATCCTTCCATGCAGTGAGGGTGGTTTTGTGCAGTATAAATGAAGGCCTTTTTTGTGGGGAGGGAGTGTTAGTGGATTTGTTTTTTTCAGCTGTTTTAAAAGGATTCTTTTCATTCTAGACCCTTGTTGGAATACCCAGCATCCTCTCTCAAGCAGGGGGTTGGGGATTGGATTACCCATGGAACCTTTCCAAAGACCCTCTGAGCTTTCTGCCTCCTTGAAGGAGTCAATTGGCAAACTTTTCTGGGTTCCCAGTGCATATATACCTTGCTGGTTGTGGAAGGAACTGAAGGCAGCAGCCTGCCCTCAAGAAGAATACAGTTGAGTTTCGGGTACCTTGCTTGAACCTGGAGTGAGTTCAAGCTCTACCTCCCCTTTATAGTGGTTGTGAGACTTGAAGCAAGTTGCTTTTACAAGCGGGTCTTCAGGTTCTCCATCTGTAGAATGGGCATAATAAAATATATACACTATCTCACAGAGTCATTTCGTTGTGAAGATCGATGAGATGATGTCTATAAAGCCTTTTGTAAACTAAAAAAGGGCAGTAGAAATGTCAACTATTATTATTTTACCTGCATTTATTTAGCTCATTTTGTGGTTTGCAAAACCCTTTCCTGACACCCTGTAAGACTGGCTTATTATCACAGATGAAGAAACTAAATATCAGTGCGAGCATGACTCAGTAATAACTGACATTGTCAGAGCATCTTAAGGTTTGCAAAATACTTTACGTACATAAGGACTGGGAAGGGGAGGGAAGGAAAGAGGAGGAAGGGGGAGGGGAAGGAAGGGAAGAAGCATTTATTAAACACCTATCATTACGTGCTGGGCACAGTGCTAAGGGCTTTACACAGATCTCATTTTGTCCTTCCAAGAACCCTGTAACATAGACATTATCATTATTCTCATTTACAGTTGAAGAAACTGAGGCTGTGAGTGGTTAAAGGACTTACCTAGGGTCACACAGTTAATATCTGTGGCTGAATTTGAACTCTGGTCTTCCAGATTCTCAGCCCAGCACTTTATCATATACTGTAATATCTGTTGGTCTGGGTCATTTGATATTCACAATAGCCTTTTGAGATAAATACTGTAGGAATTATTATTTCTATTTTACAGATAGGGAAACCAAGGCTCTTAACAGTTAAGTGACATGCCTATGATCTCACAGCTAGTAAATTTCAGAAATAGTATTTGAGCCTTCCTGACTCCTAGGTCAGTCCATGTATTGACTATAATTCTCTTCCTCTAGTTAAGATTTGCCTCTAGTACTATCAGAACCAAGACTGGAACTCAGATCCCCCTGACTCTCAAGGCCAAGGTTTTGTGTACTCTACAAAACCTGGTAGTTCATCTTATCAGTACCATTTATCCTCAACTTGACTATAAACTCCTTGCCCGGTTCATTAGAAGGTGCTTAATTGGGGTTAAGTGACTTGCCCAAGGTCACATAGTTAGTGAGTGTCAAGTGTCTGATGTGACATTTGAACTCAGGTCCTCCTGACTCCTGCACTGCCCCACCTAGCTACTCCATTTGCCTCATCCTGGTCATCTCCAGTCATCCTGATGAATATCTGGTCACTGGATTCAGATGACTCTGGAGGAGAAGTGAGGTTGGTGCCCTCCACAGCCCTCCCTCACTCAAAAAAAAAAACAAAGTCAAGTGCAAATCATGTCATCATTTCTCTGATGGCATGGTCTTCTTTGGCAACAAAGGATGAACATGCTGAGCAGGTGCTTAATATTTGTTGAATTGAATTGAATTGAATGGTAGGTTCAAGGGTGTAGTACATGGTAAAAATTTGTTATAGGCCATTCCATTCTAATTCAATATATTGCTATCTAGAGACTGCCAACTCCTCCCTTTCCCCCTTTCCCTGTGCAGATGAAGTGGTAGAGAGGGAAGGAGTCCCCTAACCTTAGGGTAGAGAAGTTTCTCAGAGGCCACCTAGCTCAAGCTCACAAGAAACATGAATCTTCCTCACAGCCTTCCTGACAAGTAGTTACTCTAAGTCCTCTTCTTAAATACCTTTAGTGATGGGAGGGTTCCCTAATTACTAAGTTTCTGGCAGCTCTAAGCCGCAGTGATTCCTCCTTGTTTGAAACCTAGTTCCTGGTAAATTGTCTCCTCTGTTTTGCCCTATGGGACTAAGTAAGAATAAACCTAATCCTTGGATGCTTTAGACACAGAGAAGTCTGCCAGCCATATACATACCTCCTCTCCCTATGAAATAGGATGTTTCTGAAAAGCTTAGTGTAAACCAAATTCTATTTTTAATAAAACATGGAAACAAAATCCTTCCTTTCCAGATGAATGACTTCCTTTGGTTTTCCTACCAAATGAAACTTGAAGAACTTCATAAAGCCCTGAGCCAAGAGTCAGGAAGACCTGAGTTCAAATCCAGCCTCAGACAGCTACTATCTTTGTGTGTGTGACCCTGGTCAAGTCACTTAACCTCTATCTCCTCATCTGTAAAAGTGGGATTACAATAGCACCTATTTCTCAGGGTTGTCGTGAGACTCAAAAACGAGATAATATTTGAATATGCTTTGCAAACCCTAAAGTGCTATATCAACACTAACTACTATTGTAATTTTTATTCCTATCTGGCTTCCTTTGGATTTCCAAAGGAGATTGCCCTGGGCAGGTTTTTCTCCTCTCTAAGTCTCAGTTTCCTCATCTGTCAAATGAAGTCATTGGATGATGTGATCTCTAAGTTCCCACCCAGTTCTGATAGTCTATTTTGAAAGGCTTCTTCAAAGCCTCACATTCTGCATTCTAAAATCCCCGTCAGCTCTCACATTCTCTGTATTATTATTTCTGTACCTTTATCCCAGAAGCCCCACAAAGAAAAAGGCTAAGCTTTAATGCTTCTTTATATCTATCCCCCAAGGGCCCTGGTCCAGTGCCAGTACATTCATTCATTCATTCATTCAAATCATTTATCTCCCAAGTGCAGAGTGCTGTGCTGAAGGAGGCACACGGAAAGCTCAGATGAAGTCCCTATCCTCATGGAGTTTACAATCTGAAGAATTTACACAGAGTCAGGATTCATTTCATATTGATTAATGACAGTGGCATCAAACCACTGGATTCGATTAAATTTCACAGATATTCATTATATGCCTACTTTACATATAATATGACATATATTGGCTATACAGTACAGAGACAAATTAAACACAGACCCGCTCTCAAGGAGCTGATATTAATAAGGGAAATAGAGAAATAACTATGACGTAGAGTAAAGACCACAGAGGTCATAAGATTTAGTGCTAGAGCAAATTCAGGTTTCTCATTTTATGGATAAGTAAACTGAGGCCCAGGCAGCTAGGTGGCATAATGGGTAGAGTATGCAGCCTGGGATCATATCTTCCTGCATTCAAATCTGGCCTCAGACACTTACTTGCTGTATGACTCCAGGCAAGTTACTTCACCCTGTTTGCCTTAGTTTCCTCATCTGAGATAGAGAAAGAAATGACCAACCATTCCAGTATCTTTGCCAAGAAAACCCCTCATTGGGTCATGAAGAAGCAGACATGATTGAAAAAATGACTAAACAACATAATGGGAAAAGAGCTTTGTCCAGAGTCACTCAGTCTTCTAATTCGTGATTTAGTGCATTTTGTAACCTTACCTCCTCTGATGTCCTGGTGGAGTGCTAAGAGAAAGATCTTTTGTCAAAGGAGATATCTATCTGGATAGGCTTCCTGGAGGAGGTGACATCTGGTGAGGCTTTTGAGAGAGGGGTAGTCATGACATCACCTCCATGATGTCATGATCCTCTTGAAGAACAAACAGCAGGAGTTGATTAGGTGAAGAGGAGAAGAGATGAGTTTATAAGTAGTCATCACTGAGTACTCACTAGCTACTGTGGGGAAGATGGGAAATATCGAATGTACTCAGCTGACCATTGCATTCTACCAGAGTCATGGAAGCCCTGACAGCATGGGTGGTTAACTGCCTCCAGCTTGATCTAAGCCCCACAATGTTTTTTCTTTTAACTCTAGTTTATTGTACTCATATACCACAGGAATCAAAACCAGCCTGATTTTATTAATAATGTTTTAAGCATTAAGAGCAAACTTGGGTCCCAAAGGAAACAATCCATTCATTTCAGTCAGCATTTATTAAGCTCTAATTATGTTCCAGGCACTGTGCTAAGCGCTAGAGATACAAAGAAAGACAAAAGACAGTCACTGGTTTTAAGGAGCTCACAGCCTAATGGGGAAGGACAATCTAGGTATAAATAATACATGCAACTATGTACAAACCAGATATAACCAAGATAAATCGAACTTGCTATCAGAAGGAAGGCACTAAGATTAAGGAGGACCTAGGGAGCTGTTGAAGTTTTCTGAGTAGGGGAGTGGCACAGCCTGACCTGTGCTTCAGGAATATCATTTTGGCATCTGTGTGGAAGATGGATTAGAGAAGGGGGGAACTGGAAGCAAGGAAACCTATTAAACAGTAATTGCCGTAGTCCAAGGGAGAGGTGATATGAAGATGCAGTGGGCCTGGGTACCCACTGAACTGTCTGCTGTGACTCTTCCATTCTTTGGCAGAGATGTGAGATCTGTGAGGGAGCTATTAGAGCCTGTTGCTATTCTCCTCCCTTATCTTTTCCTGCGAGTTATCATTTGCTTATGCCTCGTATGGGATGCGGGAGTGGTTTTTAATAGGCAGCTAACTGATTGTGACTTACCAGAAGATGCCTCTATGCCTCTCTGAAGACAAACAGACCGGCTTTGGGTCTAGAACAAAGAGGAAACAGGTGTCTGGCAACAGAGAATAAGGAGATCCGTTTAAAAAGGGGAAAGGAAAAGGAAAAAAATAATTTGGATTTGGAAGAAAAGAAACAGATAATAACAGAGCTAGAAAAGGGACCTTAGATTATGGACCAACCTACAGGAAGAACCAGAAACAAATTGGGGAAGGGATTTGCTCCAGATCAGAATGTAGGTTAAAAGCAGAGGTGGGGCCAGGCTGAGGCTGGGGGATCACTGGAGCTTAGGAGTTCTGAGCTGAGGTGGGCTAAGCTGATTGGGTGTCCACCAGGAGTCTGATACCATTACAGTGAGCTTCTGGGAGTAGGAGGGTAGGGGAGAGCATCACCAGGCTATTTAAGGAGAGTAGTAGACTGGTCCAGGAAAAGAAATGGTGGTCTGAGCCATTCAGGAGTGGGATTGGGTTCATAAATAGCCACTGTATTCCAGTCTTTAAAAATAAAATAAAAATATGTGTGTGTGTGTGTGTGTGTGTGTGTGTGTGTGTATAGAGAGAGAGATAGGTATATATTTTTCTGCATATAGTATATGTATATATTTATACATAGTCACATATACATAGTCACAAGTATGTATATATGTATGAATCTCTATACACATATGCACATTTACATGCATTCATGTATATAAAGAGTTGGCACTAGACTTTGGGCCCCATCACCCTGTGCCCAGAATGCCATCCTCTAGCTACCTTAAGCAGACTGATTGAGTATGCTTGTTTGTTGGTTTAACTTTTAATTAAATGTCATAACTTTTCATGAGAGTCAGACATGAATAAAGTTTTCTTGGCAAAGGTACTTTGGAGTGGTTGACCATTTTCTTCTCCAATGTATTAAGGCAAACAGAGGTTGTTAACTGACTTGCCCAGGGTCACACAGTTAGTAAATGTCAGAAATCAGATTTGAACTCAGGTCTTCCTGACTCCAGGTCCAGTACTCTATCCACTGAGCCATCTAGCTGCTCTCTCGGACCTCAATCAAACTTGCACAGACTATGTTTTTCAGTAATTGAAGGAAATGCTAATTTTAATTAGAGGTTAAAAACAGTAAAGATTTAATATTTTTCCCTTTGCAAGTTCCCCAATCCCCTGAAATCTATCCTCACATGAAACCCAAGTTAACAATGCCTGGTGTAGTTCAATTTCCCTATTGTATAAGCTAAGGAAACTGAGGCCAAGAGTAGCTATAAGATGACAAGTTTCCATGTGGAATAGAGCTTCTAGAAGTCATCTTGTCCCCTTTTTACAGATGAGGAACCAAGGCCTAAAGAATTAGAAGTTGCTTTCCCAAAGTCATACAGATAACAAATAGATAGGTAGAGATACAAACTCCAAATCTAGTGCTCAGGTCGCCATACCACATTAGGTTCTCTTCTGTCTAAAGTAACTTCCATTTCCTTCTTACTTCCTCCTAATTGCTTATTTAATGCTAATCATAAAATACCTGGTAGTGTGGTTTCTTTTTTTAAGTAAGACTATCAGGTCTTGAGGTCAGGAGTAAGTGTTGGATGCTTCATAGGACCTAGAATTGAGAAGATATGGAACATATGCTGTTTTAGACTTTGGAACAGAAAAGAACCTTAAAGAAAATTCTAATCCAGTGCCTTAGGTGTTTAACAAAGATTGCCCAGGAGTATTAAGTGGTAGACCAGTGATGTGAACCCAGATCCTCAAATTTCAAATGTGGTGTTTGGGTGATGTTCTAAGGTTCCAGAAGTGTGAGTTCTAAGTTCTAAGAATCTAAGAATTCTCACCCTTCCTTGGTGAGAATTCAACCCCTGAGAAAAACCACCTTTTGGTTTTACATTCTCAGGGCCAACAGGAAACTAAAGTACTGAGGGATGAGGAACTAATTTACTGTTCCAAAATCTGTGGGTCTTCTGAAGACATCAAAACTTCTAGGAAGTACCCAGCATCCCACAGGTCAGGAGGAAGTGACCGAACAAACTAGACCGCCTCATGCTGCCCCCATTCCCTGAAGGGGAAGTGTTACTGAATAAAGGTCACTATCCTTATCTGGCTAAGAAATGAAAGAAAAAAACTATTGCCACCACCCCCGGCTGGGAGTGGCTGGAGGTGATAAGAGAAGGTCTCTTCCGGTGTGGTCTTGGTGACCTTGAGGGAGAAAGAGAAGTTGTTGAAGCCTTGGGTTAGGTGTCACTGACTGATCTGAAGCTGCATTGGGTTAAAATTTGGGATTAAGTCTCACTCTGGAGAATCCAAACAGAAAAGAACATTACTCTTTCATTTTCTATTTCTGGTAGACCAAAAAAGAGCAAATCACAATGGGAGGTATTCTTCTCCCTTAAAAAAAAGGAGTTAGATTTCTATAGTGCTTTGAAGTTTATAAATTCCTTTCCTTAAAACAACCTGGTGAGGCTGATATTGTGACTATTATGATCCCTGAATATTACTATACAGAGAGGGAAACTGAGGCCCAGGGGTGAAGTCATTTGTTTAGAGCCACAAAGTATGAGTTCATTATTGGAGATATTATTAGAACTCAGGTTTTCTGAATCCTAATATAGTGTTATTTCCATTGTGGTGTGCTGTCTGCCTTTGGAATGTCCACCCCACCTCCCTGCCCCGCAATGTAGAGCTTCCTTGGGGCAGAGCCACTGTACATACAAACCCTGCTGTCGAATTTTGAGAATCAGACCAAACTGAAGCTGCTTCATACCCAAAACTCCCCTTCAGCTTTGGTGAGAATTAGGAGTCAGTGAAAGGTATAACGTTAGGCCCAAAGATATTAGAAATGGAAAATACCCACTAAGCTGTTTTGATCAGAGATTGATAGGTGTGTATATTTTATAATATACCAATAGATATAGTCTTACATGTTTATTTTACATATAGGGATACAGATATATCTATCTATATTATATGCATAATGTGTGCATCATATATTATATATGATGTATGCATCATATATGTGTGCTGTGTGTATTATATATTCTATAATATGTGTATCATATATATGCTATGTACATTATATATTTTATATAATGTTTATATTATATATAAGCATTATATATTATATATAAACATGATTCCTATATCTAAGTATATAGGAATATACTTATTTGTCCTATCTAATCTGTCTATACTTTTCTAATATTTGTACTAATAAGTATATGAATTTAACTAAAGGTATATTCCTATATACCTCTCTAAGTCTCTGGTTTTGATTTAGTCTCCATCAAGGCACATTCTCATATATTGTTGTTATTTAGTCATGTCCAACTCTCTGTGATCCTTTTTGATGTTTTCTTGGCAAAGATACTAAAATGGTTTGCCATTTTTTTTCTCCAGCTCATTTGACAGATGAGGAGACTGAGGCAGAGTGAAATGACTTGCCCACAGTCACACAGCTCCTAAGTGTCTGAGATCAGATTTGAGCTCAGGTCTTCCTGGCTCCAAGCCAGGTGCTCTATCCACTGCACCCCCTAGCTGCCCTATTTTCCTATATAAGTAATTATGAAAATATCTACTAAGGAATTTTGACTAGCTCAGAGACCCTGGATTGTTTATGGGACAATTTAACTATCTTATTAATAATCATAGCTAACATCCAGGTAGCCCTTTAAGGTTTGTAAAGCATTTTATCTTATTTCATTCTCACAACCTGATGAGGTAGATGCTATCTTTATCCCCATTTTACAGAAAAAGAAACTGAGGATCAGATTAAGTGATGTGCTCAGAGTCACATATGTAGGAAGAGTCTGAGGTGGGATTCAAACCCAAGTCTTCCTGACTCAGAGTTGAACACTCTATCCCCACTGCTGCTATGTCATTGGTGCTGTGTAATAGAGATGGCATTAAATAATGTAGTATATGTAAAGCACTTTGTATGTCCTAAAGTGGTGTTAGTTCTTATTATCTTGCTATAGTTAAGTGACAGAATTCCTTGTCTAGAGAAAGGTCCAATTTTTAGAATTTTAGGTAAGAGTTACTTCAGAGTGGAACAAAACTCCTGCGTCCTTGTTATACAACAGAGCAAAATAAAAGGCGGGGAACCTCTGGCCAGCTGTGTGACCTTGACTCCTCATCGGGGCCTCAGTTTCCTTCTCTGTTAAATGCTCTCTGAGCCCCTTCAGCTTTATTATTGTTTAAGGTCCCTTCTAGTCTTTTCCAACTCAGATGCTGTAGGGTTCAATGCAATTCAACAAAGGTGTTTATTAAGCATCTTCGCCAGGTGCTACACTAAGGCACCACAGATGGACAAAAAAAAGTAGAAATTCTTATCCTGTAGAAGCTTATACTCCGCTAGGAATGGATAAGCATGTAAAAACCTAGGGCATAATACATCGTGCCTGTGACTTCTGCTGGCCTGTCTACTCTGCTCAGTAACACCTCCATTAGGAAATGGGGAAAGGGAAGAGATGAAAGGGAAGGGGTAAAAGGGACAAAAATTCAAACCAGTTCATTTTGCCAGGTGCCGGTTACACTGGTCACATGTTTGATCAGGAAGGCAGATTAAGCCAGCAATGAAAATTAGGGCTTGAGGTTATCAGTGAGTTCCTGTTATCCCTGCTCTGCCTGTCCCCATGACAACAGATAACCAAGACTTGAGCTGTCAAGGAGAGGAACCTCTCTGGATTTTGCTTTTCACTGGTGCCTCCAGAAGACAGGACAAGATCAGGCAGAAGGTGAACCAGAGAAGCAAGGAGAGGGCCCCAGGGAGCTCAGGGATGCTTGGCTGAGAATCCAGCTTTCCAGATTCTGCCCTGGGCTGTGAATGCATTGGAATAGACCAGCCATCAGGTTATCCTGGTCTGCTCTGATCCTGGCAGCCAGCAGACACAGAAAGGTTGGGAAATCCCTCAGATGTTCAGCTTATCCAACAGCCAGCTCTTTGCCTCCATCCACAGTTGATCCCTTAGTTTACAGGGAACCCCTCATCCCCATTCTCCTGGACCTGTTGCCTTTTGGAGAAGGGAATGGGCAGCCATTGATGTAACCCCATCATATAATCAACAGCTCATACTTCTGTAGTACTTTAAGGCTTCCTGAGCCACACTCGGAGTTGGGGAAGTACAAATATTATCGGTCCCATTTTACAGATGAGGCTTTACCTGAGGCTTACAGGAATTGAAGTGACTTCCCCCAGGTCAAACAGCTAACTGGTGCCTGGAATTCATCTACTCTTATGATCCAATTGCCTTTCCATTACACCATAGGGTTGAAACCCTTTCCACAGCCACCACCCTTACGACTGCCCCAAGACATTTCATCATTCATTCATTCATCATTTCTAAAATGACTACCACATGCTGGATGCAGCAAATAGTAAGAAAACTACAGAGGGTGAGTCAGGGAGGGAGACAGGTAAATCTGCCAAAAACTGAAACAAAGGAGAGAGAGACCAATGCAAAGAGGAGGCCTCTTCCAGCCATGGAGGACAATGTTAGAAAAGGCAGAAGACTGGAGAATAGGATGAGGGAAGGAAGGAGTAAGTATTTAATATAGTAACATACTATGCCAGGCACTGTCCTACGCACTTCATAATTATCTCATTGGAACCTCACAACAACCCTGGGAGGTGGGTGCTGTTACTATCCCCATTTTACAGATGAGGAAACTGAGGCAAACACAGATTAACTGGGTTTTGAGGAAATGTAAAGAAAGGAGAGTTATTAAGCAGCTGCTAGGGGAAGGACCCCATACAATAGGTGCTCAGAGGTATAACACTTAATCTCCACCCTCAAAAGAGTTTACAATCTAACTGGAGACATCCTGTCTTACACCCTTAGAAAGGATTAACAAGTCAAGAGAGCATTGTTAAATGAGTTAAGAGAATGATAGGGTGGAGTAGTGGAAAGAACCCCGGTTTGGAAGTCAACAAGACTCAGTTTCAAATCCCAGCTCTGCCCTTAGTCAATTTACCCTTTCATTAAATAGTCAGTCAGTAAACACCTATGGCAGGCACTAACAGAAAGGAAACCATTCCTGCTCTTAACAAGATAATGGAATTGTTGGAGAGGCAACCTGTACACAGATAAGCTTATGCAAAATTTATATAATTGTGGGGGCAAGGTGGAGACTAATGCCTTAGAGAGACCAGGAATTTGAGCTGAGCCCCGAATAGAACTAGGGATTTTACAGGTGAGGAGGGAGTACATCCCAGGCATGAAAGCCAGTGGGAAGACACAAAGGTGGGAGATGGAGGAGGCCAGTGTGGAAGGAACATTGAATGTATCTAGAGGAATAATGGGAAATCAGCCAGGAAAGATGGGTTGAAGCCAGATCGGGAAAGGCTGTAAATGCCAGACAGGAGCTTTGATGCTATTCCAAGTTGAACAGAGGAATGTATGCTTTAGGAATATTAGTTTAGCAGCTGTGTTTCTAGATGGATTAGGAAATAGAAAGGCACTATTTGGAGACACCAATTCGAAGTCCAGGTGAGAGGTGATGGGAAAGGGAAGGAAAAAAAACATTTATTAAAAGTGCCAGGCACTGGGCTGAGCATTGTATAGAAATGACAAAGGCCAGCACTTCTTTGGTGGCCATGTGAAAAAAGGGATGGAGAGAGATGTAAAAAGCATACTGAAGTTTAATTCCCTTGCATGTCATGGCATCACCTCCATGATGTCATGATCTCTTCAAGATCCAAGGACAAACAGTCTCATGAAGGTAGAGTCTACTAGACTTGGCAACTGAATGGGATATGTAGCAGTGAAGCGGAGTGACGAATCAAAGCTGACCTCAAGGCAGACTTGGGTGGTTTATAAGCACAGAGGTACTCTCAACAGAAATAGAGATCTTAGAAAGAAGGGTGAGGTTAGGCAAAAAATATAATGAATCTTCTTTTGGTTATGTTGAGTTCAAGGTAGATGTCAATGTGACATCCATCAGGAGATGTCCGTTTGTCAGTGAAGGGTGCAGAATTGGAGCCTAGGAGAGAAATATAAGAATATATAAGGCCTGGGAGTCCTCTGCTTAGGGATAATCATTGAACTCCTTGGAGCTGAAGAGATCACCCAGAGAGAGGTGGAGAGAAAAGAAAAGGGTGCAAGATAGATCCTTTGAGGTCACTCGTGTTTCAGGATTGAGATATAGACAATTATTCATCCAAAGAACCTGGAAAGAAAAGTGTATACAGAAGCAGGAGGTATATTCAGCTGTGCCAAATGATACACAGAAGTCAAGAAACCCGAGAACCAAAGCCACTGGATGTAGCATTTGAACAGTTATTGAGAACTCTGGAAAGAGTATTTTCAGTTGATAAAGTTGGTGACAGTTTGAGTGACGAAGTTGGAAACCAGGTTGGAATAGATTGAGAATCCATGTGAAGAAAGGAAGTGTATAGGTGATGGAATTTTGTAGAAGTTTGGTTGTGAATATAAAAGAGATATAGACGATAACTTGAGGGGATGGTAGAAATCAGTGGAAGTTGTAATGGAAAGGAGTAGATAGACATGAACATGTTGGTAAGGCTAACTGAAAGGAGTCAATAAACAAGGAGTGATTAAAGGTTAGAGAAAAGAGAGTGAAGAGGCGGTGGAAGGAGATGGTTTCCAGGACAAAGGAAGGACTAGCCATGTTGATTGAAATAACGTTAATACAAATTAAATCAATCACTCTTGTATTGCCTAGCCTACCTCACAGGGCTGTCACCTGGAAAATACCTGAAAACCTTTAACTGTTAAGGAATTTTGAACTTTTACCATCATAGTCTTTGCATACTGCAAAGAAAGTCTATACTGCATTGAGTGCTAGCTAGATGAAGGTGTACCCTGAAGGTGACCAGGCTGTGGGAACCTTCCAGCATCTTGGAGCTGGAAAAATGGGTCATAGGGAAAACTTTTTGGCTATCTCCCAGGTACCAGGAGGGACTGGTTCTAAAGCAGTGCCCTAAATCCATTCCTGGAATAGCACTGTAATCGTTCCCAAAGTTGAATGCATTATGGAAGCACTTTGTCAGGAACTCTTTAACTAAATTGAGTTTGACACCTTTTCTGGGTTAAGTACTGTGCAACTCTGTTACAAGTCAACTCACTGTGGCATCACTTTGGATCTGCTCTAGGTCAGATCATATACCTTGAAACATAGGACCCTCCTCTTTGGGCTCTTCTACTCTAATAGTTTATGACTCTTTATCAAGTGTGTATAAAAATCCGATGTGAAATTGCCTTTAACATGGGAGTTAGTATTCATCCCCGCCCCCCCACTCCCCCTTTCTCCTGACATTAGCAGTATTCTGTATCTAGTGCTTGTTCACACTGACATTCTATGTTCTAAGAGCCCTCTCAGCTTTGACATTCTACAGAAACCTGGTGCAATGGAATGAACTCTGGATTTGAAGTCAGATTTGAAAACTGGCTCTTCTCTCTGTGTGTCCTTGGGTCAATTGCTTAACCTCTCTAGTCCTGGGTTCATCTTCTATAAAATCAGGAGTTGGACTAGCTTATTTCTATGGTCTCTATCAGTTTTAATCTCTAATCCTGAGAACTCTGACACAACTTTAGACCTCCCATCACCACCTGGGAAGGCAACAAAGCCAAGAGAACTGCCTGAGGCTGTTCTAGATCTGAGTAAATTATTTAGGTTTCAGGCCCACCTTTCAGTCCTCCTAGACCTGGACTTAAAACCCCATTGATCTTCTGGTCCCGATCATGGAAAAATGGCTATGTGCGTAGATTCTTCTGAAGGCTCCTCATTGCTTCACTCTTTTCCCATGGGCATTATCATATCCTGACTTCAGTCTTATTTAGGGGAAAGAATTTCTTGAAGGTCAGAGGACATCCCCTGCTTAGAAGCACTGTGGTCTCTGCTTTCTCTGCCCCAAATCCTGCCTCTTTTCTCCTCACTCATGGTAGACACTTCATAAATATTTGTTCATTTGATTGATTTGGGTTATGATAAATGGATTAGATTTTTCAAACAGAAGGGAAAGGGAGGAGAGGAGAGGGAAGATAAAACATAAAAATGCCCTAAGGATATCAGGTTGAGTTAGGGATGGGGAGGAGGGGAACACCTGAGCCCCCTGAGGGCCCATGGACTGGCAAGGAAAAGTGATGGGTTTTTAATTGTCTCAATATCTCCAGTGCCCTCTGCATCCTGTTGTGACTGCTGAGCTGTGCAGAAGCCAGAATGTGCTTAGAGCAGCTCTGTTCCAAGGCCCTGGATGTTTCTCCCTTCCATCCCTTGGGGGCTGCAACCCATTCTTGACCCCATTTAGAAATGGCAGGTTAAGACACCTAGAATGTTGCAGGGCTAGAAAACCAGTTGTGGGTTTATTCAGTGCTGACTAAAGTCAGATGCAGAGCTATCCCCACAGGCAAGGAATGAGATGTGTATGTTGCAAGAGTCTCAGAAATAGAGATCTTGGGTACAGCACAAAATCTGGGCATGATGCCCTCCTTTCTCAGTCTCTGTGGAGGAAGCCCCGGATTTGAGAGACCCTTGGTTCTCCATATATTCTCTGTCCCTAGAGATGGGGAAGATTTTCCCCCTAGCACCTGCTGGTAGGACTCCTGGAGGCATCCTCAGACCTTGCCACTCTCACTTACAAGGCATAAATGTTGTGGGAACTCAGAGGTCTGGATTCAGGAGACCTTTGTCTCTTGTTACATGTTCGACTTTGGCAAATCACTCAAGTTCCCTAAACAGCTTCCTCCTCTGTAAAATGGGAATAATTATATTTCTACTACTATAGTTCTTTAAGGAGAACAAAGCGCTTGATGTATATTGTCTCATTTGCCCCTCCTAACAACTTTGTGAAGCAGATACTTTTACTATCTGTATGAAGATGAAGAGCCAGAAGTGGGGAGAGGTTAAGTGACTTGCCCAAGGTCACAGAGCTAGCAAATGGCTGAAGTAGGATTTAAACTCATTTCTTCCTGACCATAAGTCCAGGGCTCCATCCACTAAGCCACTAGGGTCGTTGGGAGGAATATAATTTATAAACTCTATAGGGTAATAGAAATGTCAGCTGTTACTGCTTTAGTACTTCAAGGTTTCTGTGATCTTACGGGAATGAGTCCTCCTGCTATTTGTACATACCACAACCCAACTTTACCTTCTTTTCCTCTGTACTTCCTGCCTAGGTCTTTCTGAGTATCTCCAGTAGAGACCTTCCTTTGGTTCCCTTACCATTTATTTCCTGGATTCCAGTACAACACTCAGGAGCCCTGTCTGTTAGATCTAGCCCTAGTATGGCTAGATAGATAGCTGGTACATCTCCCTTTTCCAGTTAGATGTGGCCCTGATGATGCCCCTCAGGTCCCTTCTTATGCATAAACCATTGTTGGTAACATGCTGGAACCTATTTACATCTACCATGTGTCTCCCCATGAGCTGCTGTCATCATTATCCCTTGCTCCCAGTGATGTCCAGGTGCTGATCTCTGGCAGGGACACATTTCCTGCCTGAATCCTCTGACTTGGTCTATGTGGAGTCCACAGTTGACAGTCTTAGACATGCATACACTGGGAGTGGGATGGTAGGGGGAGGGGGGAGGTGAGTATCATCTTATGTCCTGTTCTTCCCCTTTCTTTCCTAGCCTTTCCCCACTCCTATAAATGGCTTAATGAAGGAGCAGCCCGTCTTTATTTATGTATAGGCCCTAGCATAATTGGCATGTTTGTCTTTAACCATTATTCCCAGCTGGACGGAGCAGTTTTACAAACAAATGCAGAGGGCCAGATTTCTCCATCCCCAGTTTCTATTTCTGAAAACGCTTTTGGTCGCCCTGCTATTAGCCATGCGCACATGTTTCCAGGCTCCATCCTCATGGCCTTAAGCACTTAATTGTGGGTGCAGTTAGTCAAGGCAGGCAGCTCTCCCTGGATTTCGGGGGTGAGGGAACCTAATTATACCTGCAATTGAGCACTTTCGCTGGCACAAAAGATGCCTGTTCAGCTAATTGCAGGCCCCCAAATTGCCCCCACAGAAAGGATCCCTGGTAGAGGGCCTTTGAAAGCCAAGCCCCCGCATTGTAATAAAGAATGGATAACTCCAAATTATAGCTGTGGGGGGTGCTGGCTTCGGCCTGAAGGATTCAGCTTTGTGCAGTAGTCCTTACACCTCTGGGTTGTTTTTGTTTTTTTTTAGTTGTTGTTGTTTTGGCAGTGTTGGTTGCTTGGTGGAAGGGTTTGTTTCTGAGACTTAGCATGGCCCAGTATTATAGAGAAGCCAGACAAACCAGAAATGTAATGTAAATCACCTTCACTCATCTACTCTGATGCCACACTGAATAGAAAGAAAGAACGTTGGTCTTAGAGTTGGGGTTTCAGGGTTCGTTCTCACCTCTTATACACTCCGCCTCAGTGACCTTCAATAACTTGCCCAGGGCTTCACGTTCCACATTTCTAAAATGAGGAGGTTGGACCAGATGACTGATGCTCTTTGCATCTGGGCTCTATGAGCCTATGATCCCTCTCACATTGGATGGGAGCTGGCCATCCTGTAGGCATCACACTGGGATGGCCTTGGAGGGTCACTGAGTTAGGCCAGAAGTCAAGTTTAGGGAGTTCTGAAAAGGTAGAGAGGAAAAGGAAGACACTATCAATCCAGGCAGGCGAAGGGTCAAGAAAACCTGATTTAAAGCTGTCTTGGACATTTCCTTACAGGAAATGAAGGAGGAGAGGGGAGGGATTTGGAGTCCAAGGACATGGGCCCAAATCCTGACTCTGCTCCTTAATACCTGTGTGAGCAGGGGCAAATCATTTCCCCTCTCTGTTCCTCTGTTTCCTCATCTGAGAATTAAGGGAGATGAATTTGACTAGAGGACATCCCAAACCCCTTCTAGCTCAAAAGCTCTGATCCCTTAACTGTCCTTGGTATAAGGGGAGAAATAGGACAGTCAGGAAAATTGAATAGTCTCAGGGTGGTGGGAAAAGCAAAGACAGAAAGAGAAGGAAATTCTAAGTAGGGACATATGCAGAAAAGGGATGTTCTTGCGTCTACCAGCTGTAGCTGGGGGTGGTTGTTTATATATAAGGGACATTGTCAGTTGGGCAGACTTCCCGTACAAGTGCAGGATGTTTAATGTTATCATCATTAACTAATAATGGAGATGAGAGAAAGGAAAAGGGAGTGACAATAGCAGTGCTAGCCCAGGAGAGCATTGTAGTTAGCACAGAAGAAAGGTCTGACATACGGAGTCAGAAATTTGTCTTCTAGCGCTTACTCATGGGGAAATTTTTGCTCTTGTTTGAACTTCAGTTTCTTCATTTGTAAAAATAATAGTAACACTTATAAGTATATGTATGTATTACATACAAACATATGATTACATGATTACATGTATATCCTTCAGGGATGGGGAGCCTGCAGCCTCGAGGCCACATGCAGCCCTCTAGGTCCTCAAGTGTGGCCCTTTGACACAATCCAAACTTCATTGACTAAATCCCCTTCATAAAAGGATTTGTTCTGCAAAACTTGAACTCAGTCCAAGGACCTAGAGGGCCACATGTGGCCTTCAGGCTGCAGGTTCCCCACCTTTGTGCTAGGCTTTTGTTTAGTAGAACAAGAAAGACACAATCCTAGTATCCTCTGCCCAGATCAGATCCACTCTCCAGTTCTGTGTTCTCTAAAACAAGTCTTGGGCAGAAGATGGACAAACTGGAGCATCCAATGGAGAGAGATCAGGATTGTCAGACTTCTTAGACAGTGGCTGGAGGAATTGGGGATGTTTCCTCAGAAGAAGAGAGGACTGGAAAGGGAATGACAGCTGTTTTTTAGTTATTTTTAAAGACTTTGGAAGACTTATCCTCACAGAGCAGAACTAGACTTGTAGGACTGAAAACTCAGAGACCTAGAAGCCATCTCTTCTGACTTCCATCATTTTCCAGACGAGAAAATTAAGGCCCAGGGGAAAATGTGCTAATTATTTTGGCTCCATTTCTTTCTACCAATCAAAGCCCTTTGGAGAATAGGATGGTTGACTGGATAGGTACTAGGCAG
Organism: Potorous gilbertii; assembly: GCA_028658325.1. Classification (NCBI taxonomy): domain Eukaryota; kingdom Metazoa; phylum Chordata; class Mammalia; order Diprotodontia; family Potoroidae; genus Potorous; species Potorous gilbertii. The sequence goes on along the minus strand of CM053769.1, from coordinate 134,668,708 downwards.
GGAGGTCTTCAAGCCTTTATTTAGGGTATCATAGAAGGAAATCTCGCTTAGGTGCAAATTTGATGGAGGAGTTCGGAAGTCCTTAAATCTGGGAGATTCTATCATCTCCTTACTTCACAGGAGTGCTATGATGAGATAAAAATGAGATAAAACATGAAGTGCTCGCTTTGTAATTAGGAGATGCTTTATAAATACAAGGTTCTATCAGGAGGAGTAGGTTTAACACCCTCTGGGCAGCCAAAGGCAACACGAAGGCTCCAGGCCAGGAAGATGGCTCCCTGGAGGGCAGCGGAAGGGTCCAAAGAAGTAGAAGGGTTGGGAAAGAGTGCCCAGAAGGAAGAGATGTGGAAGACAAGCAGGAACTCTTTCTCACAGTTTTTTGCCTGGGGCCTACCTTGTCTCCAAACCATTTCTCCAATTGTTAAATCTCCTGGCAGAGGAGAGGCATATAAATCAGTAACTCTCTAGTTTTTAGAGTGTGGAGGATTGGGGGATAGGGTAGGAGGTGGGGAGGGGGTAGCAAGGAGAACCCCTCTTCAGAGTAGCAAATAATGAAAAGAAAATCATAACATTGGATTTCCTCTTCCGAAAACCTGTCTGTAGTGTTTCTTAAATGTCAGAACAAACAGATGGCCTGTCTGAATTTTTTCATTTCTTCTGAGATTACTATCTACTCACTATTATGGATCTTGTATGTGCCTAGCTTTTTAGGTACTGTATTTCCCATCAGAATGTAAGCTCCAGTGTTTTTACCCTTCCTTACATCACTAGGTTTTAGCACAGTGCTGGGCACATCGTAACGGCTTGATGACTAACCAACGATGAGTCTCAGAATGTCGAAGCAGGAGGGCACTTTAAAGAGTGTCTAGTCCAAACATCTGATAGTTGAAAGAAGGAAACAACACTTAGCATAGATGGAGGGATTGACCTGTCTGAGGTCATACAACCAGCCAGTGGCAGAGCAAAGCCTGGATCCCTGGTTCCTTAAGTCTTCTATCCAAAGTTTCTGCCACTGCTCCTCCAATCAGTTTCTCCAAATGAGTTTGGGCTATTTTCCACATGTAAATAGTATCTCTTTCCTTCCTGGGTAGCAGCCTTTGGCTGTGCCTAATTCATGAAAGAGGCAGTATCAGGAGTCATGTGCCTGGGTCCTACCTTACTCCTAAATCTAGGATCACTTATCACCCAGAATGCTAATAGCCACCCTTGGTGGGGGTGGGGGTGGGGGTGAGGGAAGTAGCATCCACTCCTTATCTTAAGCTGGTATGTAGTCATGGGGAAACTCAAACCTTATTCTGAGAAGGCACCCACCCTCCCAAACAAAACACATCATGAAGCACTTCTCTTTGCCCACTCACCCCAATCCCCTCTTGTCTCTCCAACAAAGTGTTAATTCATCGATATCTCTTCATTTCCCCCACCTAGAACAAAACCAGCCTCTCTGCCATGAAGAGTTTTGTCTCAGCCCACTTTCCCACAGCCTCCCAGGCTTGCAATAGATGATTCCTGAAGTATCTTTCAGATATAACATTCTGTGTTTTAGATAAAATGTTCTGTGTTGGAACATTCTGTGTCCTGAGGCCTCTTCCAGTGTTGACATTCTGTGTCTTCTGGTTCCTCTTTAACAGAAGACAGGGTCCTTCATTCTCTTTCTCTGACAAAAAAAGAAAGCTCTGAATGCTGCAGACCCAGGAGAACGGCTTCAGCTCCCACTGAGGCATAAGATGATATCAGATCCTGTCTTAAGAGGAACATTTAATAAGAACAGGAGAAAGTGAGGAAAGAAGACTGAGGAGCCTGGAATCAGCTCCTTCACAATTCTGCCCAGAGCCAGGAGTAAACAACTTACTAGAAAAGTGGGAGGCATGTCACCATTCCACGGAGATAGGTTTTTATTTATTATGAGCATTTAAAGCCCACTTCCTCCCCTTAAAAAGAGTGAGGTAAAGAGAATCAGGGTGGAAATCTGCAGGGTTTTGTTTCTTTTTTTTGGAAAGAGATCATAGTGTCATAGCTGGAAGTTTCCTTAGAAATCATTGAATGAATGAAAATGCATTTACTAAATGCTTACTATGTGCCAAGTTCTGTGCTAATACCTAGGGACCCTGATACAAAATCAAGACAGTTCCTAGCCTCTAGAATGGGGGAGCACCTGTCCTCTAGTGGGGGAGACTACATATATCAGGCAATGGTGCACAGGGTATTTCAGTTTGGGATGTTGTGGTGATTGGACCCTTTGGAAAGTTGGTGGATATACTCTTGCCAGTAGCAAGGACAGAATTGATTTGATTAAATCTAGTCAAGAAGCATTTATGAAGTATCTACTGTGTGCCAGATATTGGACTAACTGATTACAATTCCAGAGTTGGAAGGGGTGAAAGGGGAGTTGGGAAGAAGTGTGTGTGTGTGCATGGGAGGAGCAGGGATGGCTATAGACTGGAGTCGCAGGGCAAATGGCAAGAAGATGGCAGAAAAGAGTAAGAGCTAGTATTTCTAGAATAGCCAGCATTTGTTATGGCACTTAAGGTTTGCAAAGTGCTTCACAAAGACAAAAAAGGCTTAGCTTTCATTCACCTATAGTTAGTTAACTGATTTCATGGACATACATGCTGTCCTCTTATCAGATAGAAGGAAAAAGCCTTTCCTTTGAACAAGTTTTCTAGGGTTAGAGCTGTCTTTTGTGTTTAGTCAACTGAACATAGAAGAAAGCTTTCAGATTTGCCCTTCTTCACTCCATCTCACCCTCCTTAGACAAACACACTGGGACAAACAGGGCTAGGACAGGATCTTCAGAAAGCTGGGACAGAGTTAAAATGTCCTAGTATCTGGAGATAGGTCTTTATTACCTTTTTTTTTTTTATCATTCTGGGTTCACAAGATTCAAAACTATAAGGGACCTTAGAGACTATCCAGTAATTTTACTGACAATACCTAATGTTTTCTAGAGGTACTTTATGGTTTGCAGAGTCCTCTGAATGAATACTCAATTTCTTTTGCTTCTTAAAAGAATCCTGTTAGGTAACCAATGTAATTATTCCCATTTTACAGATGAAAAAAACCTGAGGTCTGGAAAAGCATCCAAGGTCCCCTAGGTGATTGTGTCAATGATGAGTGATAAATGTGGAATATAGCTAGTAAGTGAGTGTCCAAGGCAGGAGTCAAACCCAACTTTAGCCATTCTCCCAAGTCCAGTGCTCTCCTTGGCTATGCATCAGATGAAGAATCTGAGGATAAGAATAGTTCTCTCCTGATTGATTCATTTCATTCATTCTACAAATATTTTCTATGTACTTTTATATACAAAGTCCTGTGCATAGTAGTATGGGGAGTACAGATGAATAAACTGAGACTCAGACAGATCCATCCATCCATCCATTCATTCATTCATTCATTCCTCAGACATTTACTGAGCATGCTCATATGTGTCAGACCTGGGGGGTGGGACTGGAGGGAATAGGATCTAGAACATAGGAGGAAGATTTGGGTTCAAGTTAGTCTCTAGCCCTTAGGATCAGTGTGACCTTGAGCAAACACTTCCTTCTTTCCACCCAATTTTCTTCTTAAAATTCCAATAGTAACTCTCACTCTCTGGATTTCTAGGGGCTGTTGTAGAAGGGAAATGAAGTAATGTATGGAAAGTGCTTTGTAAATTATAGAACCCTAGAAAGATGCCATCTTTTACACAGAAACCTAACTCAAGGGGCTGACCCTTCCAAACCACTGGTTCAAATGTGTGCCCTCTCTTGGAGGACAGACCTGGTAAGAATTTAGTGAGGATATCATTCCAACTACGTACACACACACACACACACACACACACACCCATGGCCTGCTCATATTCCCCCATCTCAGCCATAAATGACTGAGTCAGGAGACCTGACCTTGCCACCCATTAATTCTGGGACCTTTACAATCCTTAAGTAGCTGAGTCGATAGAGCGCTGGGCTGGAGCCAGCAAGATAGGAATTCAAATTCAGCTTCAGACCCTTCTTAGCTTATTGACCCAGGTCAATTATACTCTCCCACCCTCAGTTTCCTCCTCTGTAAGCAGATAATTATCAAACCTTATCTCACTAGATTGTTGTGAAGATCACCTGAGATCCTATTTGTAAAGCCCTTTGCGGAGTGCCTGGTACATAGTAGATGTTTTAATAAATGCTTCCTTCCTAGCACCTGCTCCCTCTCTGTGGTTGGCTGATCTCTAAGCTAGTTTCCAAATGGAATGACCCCAATATTCTGTATGAACTGATACTTCACAAATGGTCATTCTAGCATTCTTAAAGCTGATTTTTCCTTTTCAAATGGGCCCTCCCCACCTCCCTCTGTGGGTGAATCTAAAGATGAGTCAGGTCCAATTCTTGTTTTCCTCTACTGGAAAAACATAAACTTCATGTCTTAATACAATTATCAAATAGAATCCTGATGTGTTCTTATGGCACCCTAAGTTCCATAGGGGTTCTATCTTACCTAATTTTTTAATTTCCCTTCTCCATCCCCTTACCCCACCATGTTTAGCTCACAGGGACTTAATAACTGTTTTCTGAATTGAATTTGATGCCTTAGAGTAGAAAGAGCTTTGGCCTCAGAGTTAGGAAAATGTAGGTTCAAATTCCACTTGTGACATGTGCTGGATGCCACCATGGGCAAACCACTTAACATCTCATCCCTCAGTTTCCTGGCCTGTAAAATGAGAACATTAACTCCTTTAGTAGCCACCTTGAGGGCTTGTTGTGAGACTCAAGTGTAATAATGTTTGCAAAGTACAGCAAGAGGGTATAAATGTCAACCACTGATGGTTGGTCAGTGAGTGAAGTCATCTCTGTTGAAAAGACATCATTAAAAACACACCCCTCACCTTCCTTCAGCACCATGATTTCATCATAATTAGAGGCTTCATTAAATCAGGGAAGAATAGATTCAAATTCAGGGCTAGCAAGCCCTGGCATCACCCAACGCCTAGAACAGGGCATCCACTTTACAGAGAGCTTGGGTTATAAGATACTTATCAATGTCCCAATAAACTGTTCCCTTGGGAAGAACAGTTCAGTTCATTTATAAAACGTGGGGATTGAATTATCTGGCACACAGTGGGTGCTTAAGCTACTTAAATGTTTATTGATTTGGCTCAGTGGAAAGAGCATCAGCCCTGGAATCAGGAGGACCTGAGTTCAAATTTGGCCTCAGATGCTTAGCTGTGTAACCTTGGGTAATTCATTTAACCCCAATTACCTCCACCCCCAAAAAAATCCATTTATTGATTGCCTGATAAACTAGAGAGAAAGACTACACTCTCTATAAAACATATTATGTGCCAGGTACTGTTCTAAGTGCTTTATAGCTACTATCTTACTTGATCCCCACAACAGCCCTGGGAGGGAAGTGCTACTAGTATTCCCATTTTCTTGGTGAGCCAGGAACTCAACGTGAATTCTTGGCAAAGAGGTTGGAGTGGTTGGCCATTTCCTTCTCCACTGTGTACCCATTTTATAGATAAGGAAATGGAGGCAGACGAAGTGCAGTGACTTGCCAAGGGTCACATAGCTTGTAAACGTCAGAGGTCAGATTTGAGCCCAGGTCTTCCTGACACTAGACCTAGCAGCTCTACAAGCAAAAGAATACTTAGATCCCTAAGGAAGTGGATGACTGGAAAGAGACTCCATAGCCAAGAAATACCCACTCATAAAATAATCCAAGTAAACGAAAGACAACAGGAAAAGGACAGTGAATTAATTGGTAAAAGATTTTATTCTCTATTTAAAAAAAATAAAACAAAGCTGTCCATCCATTAGGTCCTTTTCAGATGGGGCAGCTGGCAAATCTAGCCCCTTTATCATGCCTTTATTTTCTTCTGATAAAATGAGAAGTGACACTATTTCAATACCCCAAGGGGGGCTTGAAATGTCTGAAAGTACAGGGTAAACAAAGTTAACCTTGTGAATGCAAAATGTTCCATGAAGATAATGAATAACCCTTGAACCAAATTACCCTCTCAGGCTTATGAGTAAAGTGGAGATAATTGGTACCTGCCCAGAGGCTGGGGACTGACCCAGATGACCCCTTCAGGTGCCTTCCCGGCTATGATTCTGAGAGCTATGATTTCCAGCAGTACATCAAGTGGAAGGTCAATTCATTTTGCTTTATAAAAGCTATATGACCTTGGGCAAGATACTTGACTTCTGTGGTTTCCTCATGTGTAAGATGAGGGGTAAGATCATGTCTTTAGGTCCCTTTAAGTTCAAAATTGTGATTCATAAAATCTTAGAGCTGGAAGAGGCAGACAGATTATCTGTGTAATTTCTTGCTTATTTTGAATTTTGGAAGAATGTATGATAGATCGAATTTGGAATTATCTGAATTCAAACCTTGGCTCTGCTACTTACTGCCTGGGTGACCTTAGACAAGTCCTTCCCCTTCTTTGAGGCTGAATTTGTTAAATGAGGGGGTTAGTCTAGATAATCTCCGGTCATAGTTCCTGTGCAGTATAAACCTAGACACTCTATGAATAGTAGGAAATTTTAATTTAGAGCTTGGCTTTATCTAATGAGAATTCTATTCCATAGTTTATCTCTCCTAGCTATCTCAGATAAGCTATAGAAATCTGGTTCCTCTATTTATAGATAGAGAAACTGAGGTCAGACAATCAGTCAACAGGTATTTATTATGTGCCAAAACCTGTGCTAAGTACAAATAAAAGTCAGAAAACTCCCTGCTCTGGAGAAGCTCAGGGCATAATGGGGGAAACATCATAAGTGAATAGGTGTTAATCCATGGAGAGTCATCCGAGTTTGGAAAGGACTTGTAGCCGGTGGGACCAAGAAAGACTTCCTGCATGAGCTAAGTTTTGAAGGAAGTCAGGGATTTTCAGTGGCAAAATCTAAGAAGGGGAAGCATTCTAGACATGGGAGATGCAGTGTCATGCCCAAGTAACAAGCACATAGACCAGTGTATGTGCTGGAGGGTACAATGTTTGGAGATAAAGTTTAAGAAAATTTATGACATATTCACAATACTAGAGCCAGAAGGAACCTTAGAGATCATCCAGGCCAACTTTATTTTTTTTTAAAGATTAGGAAACTGAGGCACAGAGAGAGAAAATGACATATCTAAGGTCACACAGTGACTGAATTGGGACTGGAACCCAGGTTTCTTGATCTTCTCCCAACCAGCGTTGTCTGTTTGCATTGTGTTGCTCTGAATCCCTTGTCTTGCTCCCCTCTCCCCTTCTCATCCTCCTCTTTCTTCATTTAATAGGAAAAGCAGCAGAGGTCACCAAGTGGACTTAGAGGGTCATTCTTCTGGGCCTGCTCCTGAAGGGGACTGCTGGGATGTCACCTCATTGTTGTTAATGGTATTGGAAGGCAAAGGAAGAAAGGGGAGGGAGGCAGCCTGCAGAGTGAGGAGCCCAGGAGCACAGCTTGGCCATCATTTCTGACCTCTGTGTCTGCAGCCTCCATTTTCTCAGCACGTGCAAGAGAGGCTATTTTTATTATGTTCAGATGACTTTCCTGGCCATGTTTGTCTCCCATTGTAATGTGGCAATGTTTGTTCCACTAGAGGGCGTGTGGGGACCCTCCATTTTGAACAAGCATTGGTGTGGGTATAGCACAAAATCATTGGATAGACTTAGGATATGAGTGAGACCTGGGCTGGACTTTAGGACATAGAATGTTAGAAGTGCTTGGGATCTGGGTTCAGAGCCAGAGAGACCTTAGGTCGTGGAATGTTGGAGCCAGAAGAGACCTTAGACAGAGCACAGAATTTTAGAGCTGGGAAACCTGACTGCCTTACAAGTACTGTCAGAGCTAAAAGTGACCCTCGAAGGCCTCTAGTCCAATCTACTCATTTTGACCAAGGAGAAACAGGCCTACAGAGAAGGAACTTCTCCAAGGTCACACAGATAATTATTGGAGGGAAAAATTGAGACTAGCATTCAATCCAGGGTTTTATTACAGAAGTCTCTAATTAGTTAACCACGTAACTCTGGGAAATGACCCAACCCAGCTTTTTTCCCAGTTGAGAAATGAAATGATTTTGTCTTCTCTGAGCTTCCAAAGCTGCTTGGCTCCATACCTAAGGGGGCTGTGTATACATATTTGATTCTGGGTCACAGAACAATGACTTGTCAGGGATAGGAGGTGCATGAAGAATATCATTTTGCAATTTTCTAGGCTCCCATGTAGTTTTGGGAAGGGAGGGGGATCCACTTCTGGTCCTGGTCATGATAAGGGGGGTAAGTGGTGACTCAGTGCTTTCGATGTAATGGGTGTTTATTGTAAGTGACATCTGTAAGAGCACCAGATTTGTAGTCAAAGCATCTGGATTTGAATTTTGTCTCTTGCCAATTTAGGCCCTGGGAGCAGTTAGTGAACAGAGTTATGAGCCTGTAGTCAAGAAGAACTGAATTCAAATCTGGTCTCAGTCATTTACTAGCTGTGTGACCCTGGATAAGTCACTTAACCCCTACTTACCTCAGTTTCCTCATCTGTAAAATGGGGACACACTGGAGAAGAAAATGGCAAATCACTCTAGTATCTTTGCCAAGAAAACCCTGAGGATGAGTCCAAGGGGTCATGAAGAGTCAGACATGAGTGAACAACAAATGGCAAGTCTCTAAACCTCTCTAGGCTTCAGTTTCTTCATCTGTAAAAGGAGAGAACTGGAGTAGATGCCAAAGTTCTTTCCCTGTCTAAATCTCAGGATTCTATTATATACTGGTAGCACTTTTGTTAAACTTACTTCTGGTAGAGGTAATTAGGGCCAGTCTTATCCCCATTTATAGATGAGTTATTAGAGATATAGAGATGTAGACGAGTTAAGTGACATTCCTGTGGTCCCCTAGCTGATGTCAGGGTTGGGGGTCAAACCCATGTGGAAATTCAAGGGTTCTTTCTGATACATCCTTGAAACTCAGTAGAGTCACTTTCCTCAACTGTACAATGAGGTGGTTGGGTCCCATGGTCTCCAATATCCCTAGTCTAGATCTAAAATCCTATAATTATTCAATCATTCGCTTTCTGGTTACTTCCCTTTTGCCTAATTTTCAAAATAGCCAGCTCCTTCTCAGAGAAGAGAAGATATTCATAGGATCATTGTGAGGAAAGCAGCATGTCCACATAAAGGGGCAGAGGGAAAGGAAAGAAATAGAAGCTTTTTGGGAAACCTTTCCCTCCTAAGTCCCAGGTGATTTCCTCTCTTTCAGAGTAGAATGAGGGGTTGGGGAGATCTTTATGAAAGCCTGCCCAAATGTTTCAGGAGTTCAAATTGGCCTCAGACACTTATAAGGTATGTGACCCTGGGAGAGTCATTTAACCCTGTTTGCCTCAGTTTCCTCATCTGTCAAATGAGCTGGAGAAGGAAATGGCAAACCACTCCAGTATCTATGCCAAGAAAACCCCAAATGGGATCACAGAGAGTCAGACACAGAAGACTGAAGGATAACAATCCATGTCTGGAAAGAGACAGTTCTTCATCCCCACCCTTCCTCCAGTTTCTCAAACACAGGCCTCAGAAGAACTGGGGGCACAATGGGTGTTACCTGGGAATAGTTTTATATTTGCCAATATAACCTGTCTGAGAGTGAAAAAAAGCAGTCTCTTCACTGCTTGTTTCATCTATTAGTGGAATGTAGATCGGTTAAATCCTTCATCCTTATGGTAACTGGTTCTTTTCTCACCAATTTCTTTGGAATGGTAGAATTTAGAGCTGGAAAGTATCTCATAGATCATCTGGTTCAACAACTTCCTTTCACAGAGTTCGAAGAAACTGAGGCACAGAGAGGGAAAGTAACTAACCCAAGGCCATACAAGCAACACCTGGATTTTAAGGCAATTCTTCTGCAATGGCATTCAGCCTCAGTTTCCCTGCTACCAAATGTGTCCCTGTCCCCAAGAAGGGTTAATAACTTACATGAAGACCTCTAAACCAAAGGCTAAATACTAGATACCATTCCTACGTTTATAAATTTAGCTGACTCGCCTCACCAGGGTGTGGTGGAAAGTAATTAGGGCTTGCACCAGCCTCTTAAAACAATTTAGTGTATGGAGAAAATAATTATTAGGGATAGATCATGGAATCAGAATGTTGAGCTTGGAACATAGAACTAGATATGTCAGTGCTGAAAGGGCCCTTAGAGTCAGGCCATCTAGGGCAACCTCTACCAAAATATAGTGGTTGGAAACAGAAAGCAACAGAGACCCAGAGACCATGATTAGCCTAGACGAATACATAATCTGTAGGCCTGAAATCTGTCTCCAGGCCCTTTGTAGCTGTAGTTCTGGAAGCAGATACCCCCAAATCCCTAGACTTTCAATCCTTTACAGAGAGGATCTTACACTTTCCTACTCCTCAGGAGAGGGAGTCTTAGCCACAAGTGGACTCCATCTTAAACTGGCTTAAAGCAAGCTATATTCTGGTAGCACTTTACACAATTTACAAGGAAAGGGGGGAGGGGAAACCCCAACAGATTGGCAAAGCACCCCTCCCTCTGTACCCTATCTATGATTGGCCTATAATTACAGGTTTATTGCCTGTACAGCTATTGTGTAATGACATGTTTGCAAATTAATTTTTATGGCTCATGCCATTAGCATATACAGTAGAGGAAGGTTTACTATTAATTACCACTGTTGTTAGCGTAATCCCAGCGAATTAAAAGCCGATAAAAGAACGACAACAGAAGCGGATGGTTTGGGCTCTTTTGAAAAACAAGAAACAAAAAAAATCACATATATTTTCTGGCGAGTAAGATTCTCCAGGTAGCTGTTATGGTCAGACTTCCCAGAGACGGGTTTGGGGGTCGGGGGGTGGCTTCACACAGTGAAAAGGTTGACATTTCCTGGAGATTTGAAGTCACACTGTAGATGGGTATGGGGGCGGGGGTGGGGTGGGGTGGGGTGAGAGACGGTCAGTTTTTCTAGTTTGGGGGGAGAAGTGGATGGAAGCCTGAAAGGAAGGCCAAGGGAAGGGAGTTAGCACCCATGCTTGCAACGGACCAACAGTCACAGCTAGGGAGAATAGGAGAGGGAATCCCAACCCCGGAGACAAAGAGCCGCCCCCACTGAGTGCCCAAAGCGACCTCCGGGGTCACCAGGGAAGAGGAGAAGGTCGAAAGCTTAGGATCTGGCTTGGGCACAGGCCCCCAAAGGAGGCAGCCACCAGGTTAGACGCGACTCGGCTTGGCTGCCCTGGAGCCCTCCCGGGATGGCGCACGGCGAGAGGAGGGGGAAGGTAGGGGCGCCCGGCTGAGCGCTGCTAGGGTAAGATTAAACGATGCTTATCGCTCTCCCGCGGCTGCTGGGGGAGATAGGAGGTTTGTGCTGTTCATCCAGAGAACAGTTTGGGACCCAGCCTGCGTGCTGGTCGGGCGGGGGAGGGGGAATGAGTGGGGGACAGGAGGCTTCTCGGAGGACTCCTCCATATATTAGCATGCCGTGGAAACCGAGATTTCCAGGACACCCCCGTAACAGATACCCTCTAGTGCATTTATATTTAACCGCACCCAAACCCAAACACATCACCAACCCAAACATCCCCTTCCTAGGTCTGGAGGAACCAACAAGCTGGTTACTTGACTCAGTGCCCCCGCAGGCACTGTCATTCATCAGTCGACTTTCAGGAAGTCCTGGTTGAGGCGTGAGACTAGGGTTGGCTCATTATACATTCATAAGATCTTTGGATTTTTCAGTTCATTTTACAGATGAGATTAAGCAAAGGCATGTAAGATGTGTGTACAGGTCTTTCCTTAAAGTGAGGTGATTGTATCTTGGGGTCAGTAGATGACTTGGTTGTCACCGAATCCCAACTATGGTTTTCAAAGGATGAAATTGTCATTTGAAGAAAAGACAAGCCATTTAGCAGCCTATGCAGTGTCTAGCAGCGTGTGCACAGGTCTGATGCCCTGCTCCTCCGATATAGCCAGCCTTGTAGAAAAGCTGCAATCACATCCTAGAATGTCAGAACTGGAAGAGATGTCAGAGATCTAGTCCACCTCCCCCCTTCCCCATTTTACAGGTGAGATGGGGAGGATTTTGTCCATGTGAATTCCTTGTGCCTTTTCTTAAATTAAGGCGATTTTATCTTGGGTCAAAAGGTGACTTCTTGAGTGTCACGTTGGCTATGGTTCTATTTTGTGGGAAGAGCAGTTAAAGAAACCCACCTTTTTAAAGGCTGATAGAATGGACTATCTCTTTAAAACTGTTTGGGCTGGACAATTAACACACAGGATGTGGTGTGCTGGTAGGCTTTTCCCCCCTCGGTGCGGGGGAATTATCACATGGTGCCTTCTTGAACTGCTGTGAAGAGCTGTAGCAGGAGCTCAGGGAGGAGGGATTGCCGGCTTGTACCCAGACACACATAGACTGTGCAGTTGATCGTTTACTTAAACCAAATTAGCTGGGGCTCTTGTTACTATGGTACAGTCTGAGCCTGCAATATCTCAGTAATAGCATTTATTAGGTCTATTTGCCTGGAAGCATGTCTTCCCGGATCTGATAATGCATCGGTGGAGAGAGAATGTGTGAGATTGTATCAGGCACTTGATTACTGTTGCAACAGGGATATTTAAGAAAGAAAAAAAAACTGCTTGCTTTTGTAGCCAATTTAGCTTCAGATTTGTGTGTGTGTGTGTGTGTGTGTGTGGTGTGTGTGTGTGTGAGAGAGAGAGAGAGAGAGAGAGAGAGAGAGAGAGAGAGAGAGAGAGTCTGTTGCAACCAGTGTCAATTTCACAAAGGGACTCGCTGGAGCCTCTGGGGCAGGTAGTAGTATTTTAGGTTCTACCATCTAGAGAGTTAACTCGGCTGCTCCTATCTGTCTTTTGTGTCCTAAGGCACCGGGATTGGAGAAGAGCTGGAGGCTGGGGCCAGCGGGCAGTTAGTTCTGTGGCTGGCGGACAGTGAAGGGGGTGGGGAGAGTTGTGGGTTTGTTTGTTTTTTGTTTTTTTTTTTTTTTGGTGGGAGAGCCGAGGTAGCGTCTGCAGCTTGTAACTATCACCAAACAAACCTCAGCCTGAAAAGAAGAAAGAGGACCCTCATCCAGATCGACAAGGGAGCCTGAGATTTTCCCTCCCCAGTTTCGGGCACTGGGAGAGGGAAGCCATTGGTTTGGGGAGGTCGGGAGGGGGAGTCTGGCAGTTCGTTTCTCCATGGATTTGATGATTGGGTTCGCTGTCTTTGCTCCTGTTCGAGAAGATCGCAGGTGAAACTATTATCGTCTCGCAAAGCATGGGGAATTCAGAAGATGTAGTTTAAAGACGGGAGAAGCAACACCAGATTAAGCACAGGAGACTCTGCTTTCACGAACAGATGCCTGATGGTTGCCTACCCTTTCTCTTTCATTAGGGGAGACAAATTTGCTGTCAGCCAGCCAGATTTCCAATTTACCGATAATGATTCTTGCATGAAAATTGATCGAGGGGGCTTTCTAATGCTGGGCGCTCTTTCCTTCCCTCCTCTCCAAGCTCTTCTCCTTCTGGCTGGGTTATTGTAGCCTGCGGGAGTTTCTTCCTCCTTCCCACCATCTCCCTCCTTCCTGAGTCAGTGGTGGGACGCCGAGGAAGAGAGATAAGAACCAGCGGGGTGGGGGGAGAAAGGGGAAGAGGGGAGAAAGACCGGGGAGTGGGGCGTGGAGAAAGGGAACCAGTTTTTTCAGTCTTTCTCTTTACCGAGACTTGTGTTTGCAATATCGGTTCCTTTATTTCCGAGAAGAAATATCCTCACTGTACTTCTTGGCTGTCTGAGTATTAATTTTCTTCTCTTCTCTCCTCTTCCCCCTCCTTCTTTCACCCCCTCCTCCCCA
>CM053769.1:134625539-134654417 GCA_028658325.1 Potorous gilbertii | reverse complement strand
GATTTCTCCTTGGCAACAAGAGATACCCCCCCACACACCCCCTCCCTTCCTTTTTCCTTCTGATTCTGAACATGAAGCCCTGTTGGAAACAAATCCATTGACCCTCGCCCTTGACATTCAAATGACTGAATGGAGAAAAGATTGCTACTCGCACGTCTTGGGGGCTGTTTTTCTCCCCTTTTTTTTCTTTTTCTCAAATGAGTAATCCCTAAAGCAGATCTCAAACCCAGGAATCCTCCTCCTCTCTCGTTTTCTCTCCCTCCCTCTCCCTTTCTTTCTCTCCACCATCACTCTCTCCCCACTCCCCTCCCCCTTTTTATTTGCATCTCAAGTCCAAAAGGCAGAAAATACACACCCAGGGAAGACATCGAGGCATCAGTTTAAAGCCTCCAAGTGCTGTCGTTTTGGGTCAATTACCTCACCCGTGGATCTCCGAGCGCCAAGGCGGCCAAAATTGGGGAGACATTTTTTTTAAACAAACTTAAAATTCCTTGGATTGCGATTCGAATCGCCGTCCTGCCTATATGTATTTTTTTTAAAGATTACAGAGGATTATTCTGTGGCTTTTTTCTTCCTCGTCACTCCGTTTTCTGATCACTATGGAACTCTAATTTAAACCATGTTTGGACTGAAGTCGCCTCTCTATTACTTACCAGGTAAGGAAGCGCTCTGCTGCTGCCGCTCGGTCGGCGTGGCGCGGTGGCTGGGGGAGGGGGAGAGGGAGAGGGGAGCCCTTCTCGTATGCGTGTGTGTATGCGTGTGTGTATGCATGTGCGTGTGTGTGTGTGAGTATGAGTGTGTGTGACGGTATCTTCGGCTTAATTCTCACCCTTCCCTCCCCTTGGGCCTCTGACAATAACAGATCCGCGTCTCCTCGGCTTCCTTGCTCGCCTTCTTCCTGGCCCTTTTGCAGGCTCTCCATGTGCAGCGTGAGCCCGGAGCCCTCCCCCCCGCCCCCCCAAGCTGGCCGCCTTCGGGTGGAATACGCAGCTCCCTCCTTTTGTCTGCCTGGAGCCGGAGCCGGCTCCTGGGTGGCTGGCGGGGCCGTGTATAGTTGTGCGGGGGCAAGTATTTATGTAAGCCAGGGTGCCTTCAGGAGCCGGGTGTGAAGTTACTTTCTACTGGCTGCGCCCAGTTCTTTCCTGGCTCAGCGAGCCCCCATCGCGTGGCGCACAGCCCCGAAGTGGAAGGGGCTTTCTGGTGTGTTCACCATCTACTCCCTCTGCCCTTGGCCTTTAGCTAAATCTCTCCCCCACCCCTGGGAGCCGCCTGCGGCAGCCCCAGCGTATGCGCCCCGACCGTGACATGTGCGAGCACCCTCAGCCTGGGGCTGCCTAGTCTCCTGGCCCAGCGGAGGAGGAGGAGGGAAGACCGAGGAAGAGGGCGGGGGAAGCTTGCTAGCTCGGGATGTTTGGCGTGATTTCCTGTTTCCTTAGCCCTCCTCCGCGGAGCTGACAGCCGGGGCCACAACTTTCTGTTTCAGGGCAGCTCCTGCTTAGCCAAAGAGTGACAGCGGAGGGACTGTGGCAGGGATTAAGAGGACAAGTAGCCCAGAGTGATCTTTGTTCAGAGTCTAGTAATACTCCTCTGCTGGGTTAATTCCTCCCCCTCCCCCCCATTCCACCTAATCGGTACTATCTCCACCCTTCTCCTCTTCCACAACCGTAGGCTAAGTTAGAGAGTGCTTTACAGTTTACAAAGTGAGGTCTAAGTTTGTGATTATGCCGTTCGTCTCCCCTTTTTTCCTGCCGCAGAACCTTCCGGGTGTGGGGCCTGTTAGAGTGACTTCTAATAGATGAGGCCCTTGGGGTCAGGAAGCTAGGTGGTTTTGCCTGTGGCTTCTAGTGCGAGCAATTGACGGTAGTTTCCCCACCTCCCCAGCCCCCACCCCCGATCCCTTCAAAAGTTCAAGTTTCCTGTGCTTTGAGAGACAGTCCACCGAGGAGTTGGACTTCTATCGATCCTGGGTTTTGTTTAGAATAAGATCCTTCCATAAGAGAGAATGCTAATCCCTCGGGAGCCCCAGAGTGGGGCTGTGTATACGTGCTCACGCTTGCATTCAGTTATTCTCCGTGGGAAAGATGCATTCAGGGTTTTACTGGTGAGCTTGTAAGTTCTGGGCTCTGGGAGAGAGGGGCGCACTTTACACCACTCCGAATGCCTTTTGGCATCACATTCATTGATCTGTCAACAGGGAAAGCCTAGAACCCTACTTTGGATCCCTGGAAGATCCTTGAATTTGCAGTGAACCGTAAGTCCCCTCCCTTGGTGGAGCTATAGGTGATATTGACCTTGGAGAGTCGGTTTTCAATGAATGTGGTTGAAGTATGTCTGGGAAGCCAGAGAGAGAGGATCAGAATTGACTCGTCTTTGGGGGACAAAGTGAGAGTTCAGTCTGTGCTCTGAGTCCCTGACTGCTTTTCACCTTCCCTCTACCCATTACCAAAAATAAATTTCAGATTTTTTATGAGAAACTCCTTTGTTTGTGGACGATAAACTCCTCCTCCTCCACACACACACACTCCTATACCTATGTCTGTTCTTTGCTGGATTGAATTTTCTAGCTGAGGGGTGTTGGTAGTCGACTTCTCCATAAGCCCCTTACCAGGTCCTAACATTTGTCTAGCTCTAAATCAAGAAATGTAAGTCCCCAGTTTATAATCTGTGATGTGTTCTACCAGAGGCTCTAAGATAGTTTTATTCAAAAGTCAGAGTAGGCTTTTTCCACAGAGGGCAGCCTGGCTCACAATGGAAAGAACTCTAGATTTGGAGTAAGAAGACATTGGCTGTACTTCTAGTATTGTTATTCATTGCCAAGTCATTTGTCTGGCCCTCTGTTTCTTCACCTATGAAATGAGAGGGATAGGTTAGATGATCCCTAAAGACCTTCCTCCCAATCCAGTGTCATGAATGGTGGTTAAATTCCCTGAGTAAAGAAATGCAGATCATAGGCCCCTGGGCCTTAGGAGCATCATGAGTTACTGTGGAAGAAAAAAAAATTGCCTGATGGCCACCCTCCTGGTGATGAGCCTGTCCTCTCTAGAAGTGACTTCTCTGAAACAGTACTGGTCCTACCTGTTGGGAGTTATGTTGGCAAATCAGATTATTGTAAATTAGGGCATTGCTTACTTATAGAAACTTCTCTTCCCAACCTGCTATCCATTCTTTTTTCATTTATTTAGTCAACCAATATTTGACATTTATCAACAAATAGCAGGTTAAATTTGTTAAGTTCCTACTAGTCAAAGAATACTGTACTAAGTCTGGGGCAGCTGGGCGGCAGAGTGGATAGAATGCCAGGCTTGGAGTCAGGAAGACCTGAGTTCAAATCTAGTCTCATGCACCAGCTGTGTGACCCTTATTTTCTCAGTTCCTGATCTGTCAAGTGAACCTGTGAAGGAAATGGCCAAACCAGTCTAGTATCTTTGCCAAGAAAACCGCAAATGGGATCACAAAGAGTAGTAGATGCCTGAAACACAACAACCACAAAGTTCTGTCTCCTGGGAGACACAAAAGATCATAAATAAGAGATCGTCCCTATCTTCATGATACCTAGTTGGAATCTAGTAGGAAAGTTTTTTTTTTTTAAGGGATGGCAGGATCAGGATTTGAACCCACAGCCTCTGACATCAGTGCTTTTTTCACCTGACCAGGTTGGCCTGTCTAGGTTGTAAAATGGAGTATGATTAAAAAGTATTTAAGTGAGGTATGAGCAAATGGGCTGGATATAGCTCAAGGAAGGTAAGATTTATGAGGGAGTTAAGGAAGTCTTCATAGAAGGACCAAAATTTGTGCAGGGTATTTGCAGGACAGATGCTGAGGAAGGCTTTTCCTCCTAAAGACCAGGGTATTATGATATTCTAATGATCATATTATCTTAGGATTTAGAACTGCTAGGGAACATAGGGATAGATCATCTAGACTTAGGGTTCTTAACCTTTCTTTTGCATGTCCTGGACCCTTTTGACAGACAAGTGAAGTCTATGGACCTCTTCTCAGAATTACGGTTTTTGCCCATACTCTAATTGAAGTAAATGCCAAATTTCAGTTCCAAATTAGAGGGGGAAAATGGTGTAATTTTCCCATTGCAGACCTCTGAAGTCTATCCATAGACTCCTTTGGGATCCATAGATCCCTGGGTATGTTGTTCAGTCATTTTCCAGTCCTGACTCTTTGTCTGGTCTAGAATAGCCTCATTTTACAGCTGGGAAAGTTGAGGTCCACTCTCTATGAAGGTGGGGGAATTGTGTCTTTAGGACTGGAACTGTTATTTCACTGATATAGTCTAGGTGCTCTCAAATTTTTTGATCTCCAGACCTCTTTACATGCTTAAAAATTATTGAGGAATCCAGCTAGTATGTGTCAAAAGTTAGATCTGAACCCAGGTCTTGGTTCCAAAGTCAGTTCTTCTACCCACTAGTTGGAGTTACTTCCTGCCGTATAAATTAGCACTTCAATGTTTTTTGTTTTTTTTTTTTCAGTTGAATTGATATGCCTCAGGTCACACAACTAGTAAGCCTAGTGCTGAGATTTCAATCTGATTCTGTTAAGAACCGGAGCACCTAGAGGGCAGGGACTAGTCTGGCCTTTCTCTGTACCCTCCAGGCTTTGCACTATAAGCCATTTATAAATGATTGTTGACTGACTGCACACTAATTCCAGAACCCAGAGCTTTCTGGTTCCTAAGGCTTGGTTTTGGGGATATCCCCACTGAAACCCACCCCTATACTCCTATGTTCTTCTGGTAGTCTCTTTTTCTTCCAAAGGAACAGCCCATTAAGTGTCAACCTGGGAGATAGGAAGCAATTAAGAATAATTATTTTTGGCCATTGGTGGTGCCATCCCATGGAACATGTGGTCAGTCCAGACTCCCAAAGACAGTAGGAAATCCATTCAGCCCAGGTAGGTCAGTGTAGCTGCCTGTTTCAGCCTTGTGAGTCACCTACCCTTTTCACTCATCCCAAAGTTTAATATTAGGGCCACGTTTTTTCACTCTTCTCTTAATATGTTTAAATGTTTGGTTGGGGATACCCCCCCCTGGGCATTGCTGTGTGGGAAGCCTTTGCCAAGTTCATTTCCTCATCTATAAAATGAGGGGGTTAAGTTAAACAGCTTCTAAGGTTCCTTCCAGCACCAAGGGAACTATATTAAATTAAATGCTGTTGTCCTAACTGGTGAGGGACAGGCATCTGGTGTTAGACAACACTGTTTTCTTGGGAGTGTCTCCATGAAGTGGTATTTCTGAGGCTTATGGAAAAGTGACTCCATCTTCAAAATCTGTTCTAGGCTCCATCACTGGTGCTTGAAAAGATGTCTATATAATTGTCTCCCCAACTAGACTGGAAGCTCTTTGAGGGCAAGGGTGTTATCTGAAAAACCGTGCCAGTAACACTCAGAGGACAGAGCTCTGGGCCTAGAGTCAGGAAGAGCAGAATTCAGATGCATCCTCCAGACACTAGCTATGTGACCTTGGATCAGTCACTTAACCTTTGTCTTGCCTCAGTTTCCTCAGCTGTTAAATGAAAATAATAGTACCTCCCAGGGTTGTGGTAAAGACAAAATGAGATAATATTTGTCGAGCAATTAGCACAGTGCCTGACAGAGGTTGTTCAGTCATTTCATTCATTTCTGATTCATCATGACCCCATTTGGGGTTGTCTTAGCTGAGGATACTGGGGTGGTTTGTCATTTCCTTCCCCAGTTCATTTGACAGATGAGGAAACTGAGGCAAAGGTGAACTGAGGGTGAAGTGACTTACCCAGGATCACATAGCTAGTAAGTGTCTGAGGCTGGATTTGAACTCATGTATTCCTGACTCCAGGTCTGGTACTGTATCCACTGCCCCATCTAGCTACCCTAAATAAAGGATTAGCTGTTACTATTAACTGACCTATGAAAAAAAGATCTTAATAAAACTTATTTTAAAAAACCAAACTCTTCTTCCACTCAACCTCAGGTTTTAATCTTTCTCATATGGGAGCTTACCACCCTCTTCTTGAATGGCAGGAATCTAAGATCAAAGGAGGTGTGTGAAGATACTTGGCCAAGGTCACCCAGCTGGAGTGAAGTGGCAGGACTTGTTCTAGAACTCGGATCTTCTGGTTCTTCCTCACTATATGCAGGGCTATGGTCATCTCTGGAGTTGCCTAGTTAGTCATTAATAGAACGGTAATTAGATGAAATTACAGACTAGTTCTTCTGGTTGTCACATAAGTTTCCTTTGGACAGCTTTGGGAAGTGCATAATGGACTAGAGATCTGTTTGGATCCAGAAGTGCTCTGATCCCTGCAACTTCTTAATAAAGATTGGCTGTATTTGTATTTTTATCTATGTTGAGTTCCGCCCCTCCCCCCCCCCCCAATTCCCTCAGCAGTGCTTTAAATGAGTACTTGCTGAAACAAAGTTAGTTGGCTTTAGGCAGCTGTGTGGAGGTTTATTAGCACTCCTTCCTGGTGATATGGGGATAGACAACTGGATTAGTAGCCAAGACTTAGATTCAGATCCTACTTGAAACTCACCCTAGTTGTGTGACCCCTAAACAAGTCATTTGACCTTTATCAGCCTTATTTTCTTTATCTGTTTAGTCAGAATGATAATAGCCCTTTGCCTTTTCAAGTTGTTAGGAAGAAAGATAATTTGTGTACAGAGTTTTGAACACTTTAGCTATATAAATGCTAGCTATCACAGATGAGGAAGCTGATAACATAAATTAATCCAATTCCCCCGTAGTTCTTAAGCCCTTACTGTTTGTTTAGCACTAGAGACACTTGGACAAAAGCCAGATAGTCTGTGCCCTTAAGGAGTTCACATTTCAGGAAGATCACTTAGTTACATAGGTACAAAATTGGCATTCGAATTTAAGTCTTCAGATTCAAATTCAACAGCTTTTCCACTCTTCCTGCTTCCTGGGCCATTAGTAAATTTTTATAGATTCGGAGGAAGCACTGGGGTATCTGGGATATGGTATCAAACACCCTGGAGGTTTATACTTGATGAAGAGCTGGAGTGACTTTGGGTAAGTCATTTCTCTCTGATCTCTACATGCTCCAGTAGGGTCTTGGAGTAATCCTACCTCCCCCAGACAAATTTAAGAGTTGGTGATATCGTGAGCAAAAGCCTTGTGCTCTTTGACTACAAACATCCAGGTGAGATAAAAGGAAAACATTCCTATTTGAGCAGTGACTGAGAGAGTACCTTATTTACAACTCACAGACCCAGCATGCACAATCTTACCAACTTCTCCAGAGTACTTGTCAAACAGTCCCAATTTAATCTTCCTCATATCCCTGAGAGATGGGCAAATAGCAGTGTATTCCCCTTAACCATCTGGGAAACACTGGGGACCTCTCCTTAAGGCTCTGTCCCAGCTAGAAATCAGGAAGGCTAGGTTCCCTGGGCTCTCTGCAGCTGAATGGAAAAGGGTGGGGAGGGAGAGAAGAGTCCTTTTTGGTAAAGTTTACTCATTTTTAGTTGTGTCCAACTCTTCTGGACCGCTTTTGGGGTTTTCTAAGCAGAGATACTAGAGTGGTTTGCTATTTCCTTCTCCAGTTCATGTGCCAAATGAGGAAACTGAGGCAAATGGAGTAAGCTACTAAGTGTCTGAAGCTGGAGTTAAACTCAAGTCTTCCTGGCTCCAGACCTTGGGTTCTATCTACTGCACCACCTATTTTTGACCCATCTAATTGATTAAGTCTTAAAAATTATGGTCAAGACAAGTCAAAAAGCTTGTAGGATCCAGGAGATACTTTAGAGACAGGTTGATCCAACCACCTTACTTTTACAAAGCAGCAAACTGAGGCCCAGAGAAGTGATTTGTCCAAGGTCATCTAGGTAGAGTAGCAAAGCTGGGCCTCTGGAGTCGGAGGGCTGTGCTTTCAAATCCTATGCTGTCTCTGCTACCTCCAGGCTGCTAATGAGAGAGGTGAAATGGCTAAAATTAGGATCCTCTGCCTCCACATGGTTCATTTTACAGATGAGGAAACTGAGGTCTAGAGATAGGGGAATTGTTTGATTCTCTGACTACCTCCTAGTAGAGATAGACATTCAAACCTTCTGTCATATCAAGACATAATGTACGTGAAAGTCAAATTGCAGGGCTGAGAATGGTAACAGTCGCCATGATGATGAGTCTAAATGGATAGGGCCTTTGAGATGTGTACCATACCCCTTTTCTGGTCTGTTCTTCCTGGTATAGCTGACTCCGGAGAGAACTGTGATTTATAGTATGTGCTCAGGACAAATCCATCCATATGTCTATGTTTGTGAGCAGATTGTGGGATTCTTCTAATGGGAAATTCTAGAAGCTTGAAGCTACAAGAGACCTCAAAAATTATCCAGTTCAACTCCCTCATTTTATAGAAGCCTAGAGAGTTGGAGGGATTTGGCTAAGGTAGGGGTGGAGAACGTTCAGCCTCAAGATCACATGTGGCCCTCTAGGTCTTCAAGGGCAGCCCTTTGGCTGAATCAAATGTCAAAGGGCTGCAGCTGCCCTTGAGGACCTAGAGGGCCACAAGTGACCTCAAGGTTGCAGGTTCCTCTCCCCTGGGCTAAGATCCCCAGGGGTAGGGAACCTACAGTGACAAGGATAGATCATAAACCCCATTTTCCAAATCTCCCCTTCTTCCCAGGCTGGGGATATTTCTGTTCCACTAGGCATCCTTGCCCATCTCTTCCCTTTCAGTAATTTTCCATGGGTTTTGCTGGTAGATGGAAAGCCACTCAGACACACTCTGTTCACACAGTGTCCTCATTATTTTGTATTTTTCTAAAATGGTTCAGGTTCCTCTTGACAATCAAGGACCCTCATCTTCTATATGATGACCCAAGTTCCAGTGAGAGGAAGTTTCTGGAAATTTTGAAGAGAGGAGATGGACAGGGAAACTGGGGTTTGCAGGCAGTAAAGCATTAGTGGAGAGGATTTAGGGAAGGGAAATTGTGGGGGGGATGTCAATAGGTTTCTTATTTTTTTAGTGAACTTTATAGAGCACAAACCCTATTATTTAGTTTGGGATCTTAAAAATATATTGTCTCCCACTCAGTAGGCTCATCGAATGATCATATTTGGTACATTTGGATACATGGATTGTGGAGAGAGAATAAGTGTCAAAGAAATGATAAGGGTTTTTTTGGGGGGAATTGTTTTTTTTTAATCCAAGGACATTATGATAATTATTCCATTACACAGCAAAGCCTTTCCTTGCCACAGCCCCAGTTTTACAGATGGGAGAACTGAGTCTTATATGTTGAAAGTCACATAGAGGAGCAGGGATTGAAACATAGGCCTGTTAACTTCCAAGTTCAGTTCTCTATTATACTGCGCTGAATATTGAAAAATTTACAGGATTTTTTCCCCCAGTGTTTTCATTTCTCCTCGGACATTTCATATACTTCCTGAAAAGATGCCCTATCCTTGGACAGCAGTAATCAATGGATTAGGGGGGACTCAGGGAGCCACCATCAGAAATGGGACTTCGCACTGGGGAGTGGCTAGGATGTTATAAGTAGATGCAGCCAGAAATTTAAGGTAGCAGTAGATTTTTCTCAGGATTCTATTACGTGAAAGAAAGGATCCAACTGAACTGGGACTAGACTTTCTATCCAAGTTAGCATTTAGAGTGACTCTAAACTTTACACGCTTGCATGATAGCCTAGAAGATTAGCAGGGGTAGGAAATCTGTGGCTTTGAGGCCACATGTGACCCTCTAGGTCCTCAAGTGCAGCCCTTTGACTGAATCCAATTCCATGTACCCTGGCCTTGAGGCTGCTGTTTCCCCACCCCTGGAGTAGAGAGTCATAGAATTTCACTGTGAAAAAAAGATCCCCTCTGCTCTATCCTTGAGGGGGTATTGACCAGCCTTCAATAATGGGGGCATAGCCCTTTTCCAAGTCCAGACAGTTTTGATGTTAGG
Source organism: Potorous gilbertii (assembly GCA_028658325.1). Taxonomy (NCBI): domain Eukaryota; kingdom Metazoa; phylum Chordata; class Mammalia; order Diprotodontia; family Potoroidae; genus Potorous; species Potorous gilbertii. The sequence continues at coordinate 134,644,509 of CM053769.1, read as the reverse complement.
TTATGGGAATCTCTTTGCCAGTAACTTCTGCCCCCAATACAAGATCCTTGTTCTGTCCTCCGGAGCAGCATAGATAGATGAAATCTACTTCTTCTCCAGGAGATCCTTTTATATCTTTGAGGACACTTCTTTCTTCCTTTAGGATGGCTTGCATTTCTTTAGTTCAGATAGAAAACAATACATCATGGTGCCCATTAGGGAAGGTCTTTAACTTCATTTTTTTTGGAGGAACCAGACCTTTGATTTCATTAGTATAAGGAATTGCCAATGAGGAAACTCCCTCTATCATTGCAGATTGCCAATTTATGGGGCAATCAGGTGGCACAGTGGATAGAGTGCCAGCCCTGGAGTCAGGAAGATTTGAGTTTGAATCTGATCCCAGACACTTAACTAGCTATAGACCCTAGGCAAGTCCCCTAACTTTGTCTCACTTTTCTCATATATAAAATGAGCTGGAGAAGGAAATGTCAACCACTCCAGTATCCTTGCCAAGAAAACCCTGAATGAGTCGGAAGAGGTGGACATGACTGAAAAAAAACAACAGAACAACAGCTGCACTTTATGGTTCTGCTTGGGGTGGTAGTCATTGGAGAGTCTTGTCCAGGGTCACATAATTTAGGATGTAACACTCGAGTCTTCCTGCCAACTATAGCTAAGTTTCATCTTACTTCTCTATCTAGAAATTTGAGGTTTGTAAAGCACTTTATGTTTGTTATCTTATTCAGTCTTCACAGCAACCCTGGAAGGTAGATACTGTTTATTATCCCCATTTTACAGATGAGGAAACAGAGGCAGACTGAGATGGTTTAAGTGTTTGAAGCAGGATCAACTAAGCTCTTCTTGACTCCAAGTTCAAGCCTCCCATCCATGCCACTTAGCTGCCTTTATTATATAATTAGCACAAATAATAATAGCTCAGTTTGTATAGGTTTTCAAACATGAGAAGTGCTTTATTTCCATCATTTCATTTGATTCTCACAGTGACTGTGGAAGCCCCTTGAGAGCAGGGACTTTTGCTTTTTCTTTTGCACTTTTTCTCAAGATGAGGTAATTGAGGCTGTGTGTGTGTGTGTGTGTGTGTGTGTGTGTGTGTGTGTGTGTGTGTATGACTTGTCTCTTGACTGGTGTGGATGGAATGTTGCCAAACCCTAGAATCCCTGTTCAACCAGCTGAACCAGTAGAAACTGGGTATCCTGACCTAGTTTGAAAGGGTTCAGTCATGAGGTGCACTGGTTACCAGATCCTGCCAGGCTGGGAATTAGGGAGGAGAATGGCATCTTTGAGTTTTGGAAGGTTCTATCCCCAACTCGTGGGGACATTGCTGGACTCCATGTCTGTCATCCGAGGACCATCTTTGGAGAGAGGCATATCACCTGATGCTCAGCTTACTGGAGGGATGAAATTCTTTGACCACAGTCATTTCAAAATACCACCTGCTAATATGTGAGGGTGTTGAATCAGCCTTGATAGACAATAGCAACGTGACATTGATGAAATCTCTAGGTCTTCTGAAATATAAATAGTGATGTACTCGAAAGATCTAGTCTTACCATAGATCTATGTCGTATCATAACCATCCCAGGGAACATGAAGTCCAGTGTAGAGTTCACACCTTTCAAACTAAACAAAGGGAAAATGACTGGGAAAACTCTTTATATAAAGAAGTCTCGAAGAAATCAGTGGGACATCTTTAAAAAAATCTGTAGAAGAAAGTTGAAAAAAGTTCAGAAGGGGACAGAGATAAGTCATCTGGTTGACAGCAAATATTTATAAAACACCTACTCTGTGCCAGGCACTAGACTGGAGTGGGGAACCTTCAGCCTTGAGGCCACATGTGACCCTCTAGTCCTCAAGTGCAGCCCTTTGTCCAATCCAGATTTGAACAAAGAGACACACTTGAGGACCTAGAGGGGCACATGTAACCTTGAGGCTTCAGGTTCCCCACTCCTGCAAGCACTGAACATACAAAAAGAGAGCTAGTTGGTGCAGTGGATAGAGCATCAGTGCAAGAGTCAGGAAGATCTGAGTCCAAATCTCACCTCAGACACTTGACATTCACTAGCTGTGTGATCTTGGGCAAGTCACTTAACCCCAATTGCCTCATCCTGGGTCATCTCTAGTCATCCTGATGAATATCTGGTCACTGGATTCAGATGGCTCTGGAGGAGAAGTGAGGCTGGTGACCTGCACAGCCCTCCCTCACTCAAAACAAAGTCAAGTGCAAGTCATGTCATCATTTCTCTGATGACCCGGTCTTCTTTGGCAACAGTGGACAAACACACACATACAAAAAAAAAGCCAAAACATCAATGCCCACTCTCAAGTAGTTCTTAGTCTAATGGGGGAGACATTGTATATATCTATGTGCAAACAAAATATTGACTGGGTACTTTGGAGGTGATCTCCAAGGGAAGTCAGGGAATGGGGAAAGACTTCTTGTAGAAGGCTGGGATCTGATGAAAGTCAGATGAGGAAGATGAAGTGAGAAAGTATTCCAGATATGGGGAACAACCAGTGAAAAGAAATTCTCCAGGTCGGGGAGAAGCCATGTGTTGTGTGAGGAGCTTGAGCTAGGAGGCCAGTATGACTGGATCAGAGAGTACATTGGGAGAGGGGTAGAAAGGAGGAGGAAATATGAAAAGAAGTAAGTGTTTACCAGCAAATTCAGATGATATGGGGTTAATGGGGGAAGGACCAGAGAGAAGAACCCAGAGCAGTTGGGAATTAGGAGGAAAGAGAGTTTGACTTACATAGAGCAGTGGTCAGGATGAATGGTGTTGTAAGTGAGGTTTGATGCTACTGGACACTGTTCTCCCTTAACGGTTTTAGAATAGTGCTACTGGACAGCGTTCTCCTGTGAGTGTTCTGGAATCTGGTGGAAGGAGAAGATTCTGTCTGAGCGGTTCTTTCAGAAGCAAAGTTTGCTGAGCGTGGGCTCTGAGGAACTGTTCTTCTGCCACCAGGGAGAGGTTGGTACATTCCTGATTAGGCTCTTAGAGCCACTTTGCAGAGTGTAGCTGTCAGTGGGCCAAGTAGGAGAGGGCAGAAATGAGCACAGAGCAGCATTTTCTGTATCAATAAGAATGTAATTAAGCTTGGCCCGACATCTGAGCTTGGAGGACCATTCACTCTCTGTCTTTTCCTTTCCTCCCACCCCACATGCTTCAGGAGCAGAACTGGGTAACCCCAGTGCTTGAGCCTGCTTCATAGGAAACTGTAATGGACAAGATGCTTAGAGAGAAAATGGTTTTATTCCCCAGGGTCTGCATCCCCAGACTCTTTATTTCAATGCCAAGAATGAATCAAACTTTCTGGCCACCAGAGCAGGCAAAGAAAACTGATTGGACAGCGGTGAGGGGGGAAGGATTAGCCACCTGGGAAGGCCAAGTCTGGCCTCACCTTGTCCTGAGGCCACCGACGTGGGGCCCTTTGAACTTGACCTTCCTGACCACATTGGGAGAATTTCTCCATAGTAAGCTCTTCTCCCTTTTGTTACCTCACTCACTCAGAATTACCTTTCCGACCTCCTCACCAGTCCTAAATTCTGTTGTCTTGGTAACTATGTCAACCATTTGCTAGTTTCCCTGTGATTATTTGAGGAAGGAGGAAAAAAAAGAGAATGGGAAAGTCTGGGAATGAACATAAAAGGGGGGAGTGGGGGGGTGTGTATACCAATGCCTTAGGCCTTCCGTGGACTGGTGGGGATGATGGGCATGCTGGAGAACTACCCTGGAGGCTTTCTAAGGGAAGCATTGTTGCTTAAGGGGGGGCATTTGTGTAGCCCAAGTATCAAGGACTAGCAAATTCATCACAGCATATCGAGGAACAGAGAGAAAAGACAGAAAATGACAGAGAAAAACAGATCGCAGGGAGAAGGAAATGGAGCTTGGTATAGTGGTAAATTTGGAATGAGTCCTGGGTTCAGATCCCTCTTCTGCCTCTTGACTAGTTATCTGAATCTAGATAGCCCTTTTTCCTCTCTGTGCCTCAGTTCCTTGGTCTGTCAAATTAGAGGGCTGCTCTGGAATCTATGAACTAGTGTCTTGGAATTTTCTTGTGTTCTTTGGTGAGGGTAGGGAGACTCTGGATTTTGTTAGTATGGGCCCTGCTGGCTCAAGCACCCAACGTGCCAAGCTTCTGAAGGCACTCATTAGCACACTGCTTTGGAGACCAGACCCGTTGGGGAGCTCCCCTTGAAAAAAGACTGCCTCCCTTTACCAGCCCTGGTTTGCAGTGGGGAAATGTTGAGTTCCTTGTGTTGCAGACCCTAACCACCCTACCACCAACAAGGAGCTAATGTACAACATCATTGTGACAGACAGTTTTTAAAGGACCAGACAGATATAAGGTATTGTTATTGTCATTGGTGGGTGGAGAGAAGGAAAGTCTATTGGGGATCCGCACTCCCAGAACAGATGGAGAGTGTGTGTGTGTGTGTGTGTGTGTGTGTGTGTGTGTGTGTATGTGTGCATGTGCACATATACATGCTTATTTCATTCAGTACTTTAAAAAAAATGTGATTTCATCAGTTTGGGTTCTTTCCCTAGATATAAATCAAGTCTCCCTCCTTTCTTCCTTCACTCCTACCCACCCCCTCAAATCTGGGCATAGCTTGTTTCATGGATCAGTGTGACCAAAAAATCTATCACCTGGTTGTCAGCCTTCAGTTGATCCTAGGAATACAGATCTAAGGCTGGAAGGGCCCTTAGAGACCATCCAGGCCAGTTTCAGACTTTACGGATGAGAAAGCAGACGAGTTCATGGAGGTTCCATTAGTTACCCAGGATCACACAGCTAGTGAGCCACAGAGTCATCATTCGAACCCAGCTCATTAAGGTTCAACTGAGTGCTTTTTCCACTTTTCATTAACAACTAGGGGAATCTGGAAAGGTGTTTTATAGAAAGAAGTACTTGATTTGAGCCTTGAAGGAAACTTGGGGAATCTAAGAAGCAGAGATGAGGAGGGGGAGGATATTTGAGGCATGAGCAGGGAGGAGAAAGGCAAAAAGGTGGGAGATTCAGCCTAGTTTGGCTGAAATGTAGCATTCATGGAGGCAGGTTACTCCCAAGTAACACCGCAGAATCTGTCTAGAAAGCTAACCAGAATGTTTTGTTGTCCAGTCTTTTTGCAGTTAGGTCTGACTCTTTATGACCCCACTTGGCGAGGGTCACACAGCTAGTAAGTGTCTGGGGTTGGATTTGAACTCAGGTCTCCTGACTCCAGGCCAAGCACTCTATCCACTGGGCCACCTAGCTGCCCTGATAACTGGATTGTAAAAGGCTTTAAATGCCAAACAAAGGATTTTTATTTGTCTTAGAGGCAACTGGGAGTCCCTGGAGTGACATGGTCCGTATCAGTAACTAACAAATGAAACTAAAAGGATCACTTTGGTTCTTTTTTCCCCTAAAGGAGCAGTTTATTTGGTTAAAACAGAGAGCATATAGTCTAAGGAGGATGTACATGGTGGGGGTTGGGAGTAGGATGTTGGTGGTAGCTCTGAAAATGTACTTAGGTGCATGAGGGGCCATACGAGGAGAAAGTGAGGGGGTTCTACATGGAAAAGGGGAATTGTTCTCAGTCCTGCAGCACCATCCTGACTAGCTTTTCAGAGATGATCTAGCCATTGGTGTCCTCATGCCCTGCCACCAACACCTCCTTCTTCCTGTCGTTTTCTCACCCAAGGTGATGAGGACGTGTCATATTTCAGCCTCCAAGCCTGTGCCATCCCCCTTCTTGTCAAACTCCTAAGCTCCCCTCCATAATCTCCGCGTGCAGCTTTGGCAGGAAGCATTCTGAGCTAGCACCTTGGCATTTGCTTCTTCGCTCTGGGGATTCCCTGAAACCTCGAGCATCTCAGTGTTGGTAGGGGTCTGACCCGGTGCCCATGTTACTTACATTCCCACCCTGGCTGCTGTCTAATATTTTTCCATTCTCTTTGGTCAAATGGCCGGAAAGCCTCCTAGATCTCTGCTGTCTGATCCTCCGTGAAGTCATACTTCCTGGCCTCTGCAGCTTGGTCCTGCTATTGCTGTGCTGCTGCTACTGGCTCCATCTTCTTTGGTTCTTTTTTTCAGTTGGGGTTAAGTGGCTTGCTCAGAGTCACACAGCTAGTAAATTTCTGAGGCTGGATTTGAACTCAAGTCTTTCTGAGTCTGGGCCCTCTGCTGTGTGTGATAGATATGGTACTACCTCAGTGGTTCTTATGAGCAAAGGAGAAGTCTTGGTGGTTTGGTTGGGTAGAGGGTTCCACCCATGTCATTGGTTCCTTGAAATATATTATGTGAAATTATGTTCCGGGGGGCAGGAGCATTTTGACCACATTGACTCATGAAAGAAGTAAGACCCAAAATTGAGGGAGGGGGATGAAAGAGAAGGAGGAAAGTAGAGGAACTTGATCTGTATCAGTAGGGAAAGAATCCAAGCTAATGAAATCATAGATTTTTTTTCAAAGTTACTTCCCAAGGAGCAGTGATTGAGCCAATTATCTATCTATTCAAGTAGATATCTGTGGGGTATACTTCTTCTTTGGACTCACTTTGAACTCTAGGTACTTTGTAAGGATCCCAGAAGATCACATTGTGTATACCTTCCATTTCCCAGATGGGAATGTGAATGCCCAGAGAGTTAAGGACTGACTGTCCTCACTTAGGAAGTTGAACAAGTGGGAACGAAGCCCAGGTTTGGGTGTCTGACTCCAAATCCAGTCTTTATTTCCCTCTTCTACTCTGTCTTTCCTGGTGGAAAGTCACAGCACAGTTCTTGGGCTGGAGCACAGGTTCAGGACACATTTACTGTGCTGTCTTTCTTGAGTTTTCCTTGAAAGAACGGACAGGTTTGATGCATCTTTTCTGAACAGAGGAGAGCCCTAAAAGCAAGGGCCTGCTCAGATGAGAAAAGGACTCTGAGTGGGCTGTGGGGTCCTCCTGCGTTGATGACAACCTGGCCAGAGCCCTGGACAATTTCTGGAGGTGATGCGCAGACCAGTTACAGAGAGCCAGAGTGGGGGCTTAGAGCCCAGATGATTAAATCTGGAAGAGCATGCTTGACTATCTCGTCCAACCTGTTCATTTTTGTTTCTTTCAACAAGGTTTCACTGGCGCCTTTCACTGTCATTTCTAGATCTCTCACTTCTCCATCTGACCTTCACACTGAGCAGTTCATTAAAGAGTGACCAAGTCTTAGAGAGTATTCCTTTACCTCTCCATTGAAGTGGGGAGGGAACTACATTTCTTCATCTCCTTCCCCAGGCCAAGATTGGTCGCGATGATCCCACAACATCTGGCTTTATTGTTCTCCCATTTATATGGCTGTGGCTGCTGTTGACTTGTGTCCGACTCTATGTGACTCCATGGCCTTCGTCCAAGAGGTTTTCTTGGCAAAGAGACTAGAGTGGTTTGCCATTTCCTTCTCTAGCATGTTCCTGTTTTACAGATGAGTAGCTGAGGCAAACAGGGGTTAAGTGACTTATCCAGTCACACAGCTAGTAAATATCTGAGGCTGGATTTGAACTTGGATCTCTCTGACTGCAAACTTTATCCACTGTACCACCCTTATAGAGTCATGTTCAAATGAGAGGGGTGGCACACAGTGTAGTGGTTAGAGAACTAATTACGGAACCCGGAACCTGGATTTAAGGAAGGACACTTTACGGATTTACCTCATTTGACCCTCAAAACAATCCTGGGAGCTAGATGTTATTATTTCCATTGAGGAAACTGAGGCAAACAGGCTTAATGACTTGCCCCAGGATCACTTAGCTAGTAAAAGTCTTGAGGCCAGGTTTGAATTCAGGAGGGTGAGTCTTTAGGACAAAGTGCTTTGCAGATGTACAAACAGGTGCAGAGAGGTTTAGTGATTTGCCCACTGTCACACAGCTAATGCCCCAGAATTGTGGCTTGAACTCGGGTCTGAGGATCTTTGTACAGTCATGTGTGATGGCACTGTCTCTGGGTAAGAACGTCAGGATAATTTGATTTTTATTCTGGAAGGGGACCATTCATTTTGTCCAACCCTCTCATCTTACAGATGGGGAAACCAAGGCTGAGATTAAATGCATTGTCCCATGTCACCCAGGTAACAAGAAGCAAACCCAATGTTCTTTCCATCAGATCATACCACCTTCCTAAAGGGTTATTCTGAGAAATCCCCTGGTTCAATGTGGTTTAGAGGCAGAAAGGAAGACTTGACTATGAATGGACTTGAGTTCAAATCTTAGGGGTATTCATTCCTGCCTGTGTTGACCGTGGGCAAGCCACTTGACCTCTCTGGGACTCAGTTTTCTCATGTATAAAATGTGGGGGTTGGATTCAATGGCCATTCCAGGTCCCTTCCAACTTGAAAACCATGATCTCATAACCTGAGGAGGTGTTGGTCTTTTTTCATTTCTCCCCCCTCCCAGGTTTCATTTCCCACCCTCCCTTCCCTACTCCATCCCACCCCATCTCCAGCTCCTCCAGCTCTCCAGCTCTTCCAGTGCTGGCTGAAAGAGTTAAAACCAGATGCCTGCCTCCTGGGCTCCCCACCTTTTTACACTCCAGTTAATTAAATGTGGCTGCCTATTGTCAGAAGACAAAGTTTGATATTTATTACACCTTGGCGCTACAAAATGTCAAAGGCACACATGCTTTCAAGAAATACTGGCAGGGAATAAAAAGCGAAGCATATGTCTGCTGAGTTCAGGGCAAGGCTGGGTGGCAGACTGAGGCCACCCCCCAGGAGCCCAGGGCTGCCAATGACAGCTGATCTGACCATTTTTGTTTACATGGGGAGCCCAGCCTGAGTCACAGGGACAGAGACTCTACCCCATCCGAAAGAAACATTCCCGGTCCTTGGATTATCCTCCTGAAGATGGATGATCTTTATTCTGAAGATGAAGGCAAACAGCCAAAATGATTGCAGTCGAGTGTTGAGAGGCATGGGAGCAGAGGAACGCTTGAGTCTGAGGCCCCATCCTGGCCTGTGACCTTGCGAGAGTGATCTCATCCTTATCTCATCCTCAGTTTCCTATCTGTGAAAGGATCTAGTTGGACTGTGTCATTGCTGAAGTTTCTTCTGCTTTTGAATCCTATGAATCCCATCCATAGAGAATGAAAGATGGTGTGTGGTAGAACCAGTCTTGGGCCATGAGACCTTATCCAAGTCACTCCCTCTCCCTGAGCCTCAGTTTCCTCCTTTGTAAATGGAAGAGGATTAGGCTAGGTGGCTAAGGTACCTCACAGCTGTAAATAAGAGGATGGGACAAGGTCAGGGGTTCTTAAGCTGGTGTTTGGGAATTTGTTTTGAAAAAGATTTTGATAACTATATTTCAATAAATGATTGCTTTTCTGTGTAATCCTCTGTGTTTTATCTTACACATTTTTAAAAACATGGTTCTGCAAAGGATGTTCTAGACTTCACCAGACAGACTCCAGAAGGGGACCAGGAGACCAAAAATGGTTATGAACCACTGGCCTAGAGGATTTCTCAGGTCCCTTCCCGATCAAAGAATTTGTGACATGTTGTTTTTCCCTCTCCCTCTTCCCTGCCTCCTCTCCCCACCCCTGCCCCCAATCTATTTTCCTTTGGGCTTTTAAATTTTATTTCTATTTTTCCCACTTAGGCACCATAAAAGCACATGGTTAAATGTGATATTTTTACTCAGAGGGAGGGGGGAGAAATATGGATCTGTAAGTTTTATAGTTTTTTTCCCCCCTTAATAATAATGCGTTAAAGATGTTTGACATCTGTAACAAACAGCTGGTATCCTGTTATGGAAGAATGTCCTTTTATTTCAGAGCAGGTTGAACTGTCATTAATAGTATAATTAGGTGATTATCACTATACAGCCGAAAACTGCTTAATTGCATAGATAGCTTTTCTAGGATTCCAGTCTTTTTATGGTTATATTTGTTTTAGCAGTTTGAATTTTCATTATATTTTGTCATTTGCTACATTGCGTTGTGGGCTTTTTTTTCTTCTTTTTAATGTGTTTGACAGCTGTATGTGGGTAGCATTTGGTACTGGTGCACTGACTGGTATTAATGTTGGAAGGAAGAAGCCACCTGGAAGAGAATTTCTGTCCCTCCAGGCCCCATTTAACCCACTTTGTGCCAGCCCAGAGTCAGGAGCAGGGCAGGGAGTCCCAGGTGCCCTTTGATTTACCTGATCTCAGTGTGGATAATGGTATGAAATAAGACATTTAACCCCAGAGCTAAGGTTATCGGTAAAAGGGCCACTTTTACAATGCAATTTATTTTTATGGCCTATCCTTAATACACAATCTTAACGAATGCCCTAGAGAAAAGGGGTATTTAAAAGGAGATTGTCAACTCCTTATAGGGTCCCAGATTTTAAGTTGAATTTTAAAATAGACTGGTTTATTTTTATTTGTCTGTTTGCTTGTTTTCCTTTGTATTAAATTTAACAGGAAATGTCTTTGAATCCCAGCTGGAAGGTAGTACTTAGAGTTTTAAAAGAACCTTCCAACTCATCTAGCCTAACCCCATCATTTTACAGAGAAGGAAACTGACTCCCACAGTGGTTGGGTGAACTTGCAGAACACCTCAAAGTTAGATTTTTTTCCCTCTCTCACCTTTCTTTTGTTTTCTCTCTCACACCCTTCGTTGCCTTCTCCTTTTCCTTCTTTCTTTTCCTTCCTCTTTTTTTCCTTCCTTTTCTCCCTTTTTTATCAGCCTTCTTTCTCTATCACTCTTCTCTCATTTTCTTTCTACCTTCCCCTTTCCTTCTTTGTCCTTCTTTCCCTTTCTTTTCTCTCTCATCCTTCCTCCTACTACTTTTCTTTTTTCTTTCCTTTCTTTCCCTTTCATCCTTGTCCTTCCTTTTTCCTTTTTCTAATTCTTCCACTTTTTTCTCTTGATCTCTTTCACCCTTCCTCCTACTCCTTTTCCTTTTCTTTCTTTTCTTTCCTTTCATTCTTTTCCTTTTTATCTCTTTCTTGTATCTTTCTCTTTCACCCTTCCTTTCCTCCTTTTTAAATTGTAGGAATCTTTTTAAAATCCCCTTCAAGCTTTCCAAAGCTGTGATTTTCACATCTGCTGTACTTTAAAGTTTACAAAACTATCCTGTGAGGCATAGTTGGAGGAATATTATACACATTTGACACTTGAAGAAACTGATGCCCAGATAAGGCCTTGGTCTCGATCCCCCAGAGAGAGTAGGATTTAGGAGGCCTAGTCCTGGTCTCTCAGCCTGTGTCTCTTGTGCAGCCCGTACTGCCATGCCAGGCCATACCTCTGAGGCCTGCTGTTGGAAGCCTGCTGTCCAAGGCCCATAGGCAGTGGAGAGATTCTTGGCTTCTTGGGTGTGTCATGGAGGGAGGAGATTCCTGAAGGGAATTCCTGTTGGGGTGTGCCTTCCCTCTGCCAATTACTTCCTAGTCATCTTTATGTAACTTGTGTTTTGTGCCTGATCATTTGTTGTCTCCCCCTAAAGATTATGAGCTTCTCAAGGGCAGGGACTACTTTTTTTGGCTTTTCTTTGGTTTCCCAATGTTCAACACTAGGTTGTAGTTGAGTCATTCAGTTGAGTCTGACTCTTCTTGACCCTGTTGTCCCTAGGGTTTTCTTGGTGCAGATGCCAGAGTCGTTTGCCATTTCCTTCTTCAGTGGATGAAGGCAAACAGAGGTTAAGTGACTTGCCCTGAGTCACATAGCTAGTAAATATCTGAGGCTGAATATGAACTCAGATCTTCCAGACTTCCAAGCCTTGCACTGTATCCACTGAGCTAATAAATGCTCATCTACTAACCGACTGACCAGATGGTTTCTGGCACCCATGATTCTAATCATTACCCTTTATCCAAACGGTCTTTTTTTCCCCTTTTCCTGAGAACAGGAGATTGAAGTAGTTGAGAATTTCATTGTGTAATGAAACAGACTGAGCTTTTCAGTCTGTGGGTCTGGGGTGACAGCCCATGGCAGGGTGCCACACCGTGGCTACTGAGTGCTTGGGAGAGTTTTTTATAGGTCACCTCTCAAGTGTGCAGCCGCCACCCTCTGTTGTCCCCAAATTGGGTGAGTGCCAGCCCAGTAAAACTCCTTATCAAGATTCCTAGGCCTCTCATACAGACTCTCCACCTTCCTACCCTCTCTCTTCCCTTCCTTGCTTCCAACTCAGTAGTTATCCCTTACTTCCAACCCAGTAAGAACATCACAGCTAGTCCCCCATTTTTCCCATTTCCCCTCCCCTTTTCTTTTCCCTTCCCCAGTCTGAGGAAGGTCACTTATTATAGTGGAAGACTATACCAAGACTTTTCTAGGGGGAAAAGGCCTTCTCTGGACCTCAATTCTTTTCATCTGTAACACAAGGGGGTTAGACTTCATGATCTGTAAGGGTCCCATTCAGTCCTACTTCTCTGTGGACATTGTCATAGTATTTTTGAGAGATTTCTGGCCTCGAGTCTGCGAGGGGCTGAGACGTTACCAAAATGTGTCAAAGAAATGGGAGCAGAGCCTTAGCTGTGTACATCTAACCTTAAGGAAGTATAACTTGAGTACTGAACTTGGAGCTAGGTGACTTGGGTCTGCGTCTTGTTTAACAAAGATGTTGTAACTCTGGGTGCTGAGGCAGCTAAATGTCAAGAAGACCTCAGTTCAAATGGGGTCAGACACTTATTAGCTGTGTCAGGTACTTAATCCACCTGCCTCAGTTTCCTCAACTGTAAAATGGGCATCATCATAGCACTCACCTTGCAGGATTGATGTAGAATCAAAGGAGATAATATTTGTAAAATACCTAGGACCACACTTATTACACAGGAGGTATTTGTTCCCTTTCTTCAAAAGTAGAAAATTGCTGTCAGTGGATCACACCCAAGCTTGAGGTAGTCAAGTGTTAGCGAATGGTACTGATGGCAAGACTGCTAGTCTGAGAGTCAGAGGGAGACAATGTATTACAGTGTATGTAGTACAAGAGCCCTGGGCTCTGGTGTCAGAGGTCTTGGGTTCAAATCCCACCACTAATGTTAATAACTTGTGTGGCCTTTGGTAAATCTTCTACCCTCCCCAAGCCTCAGTTTTTCCATCCAAATGAGGGAGCTGGGGCAAATGGCCTCTGAGGGCTCTGCCAGCCTTGGATCTATGAATTTTGTCCGGGCTGCTAACTAATTGTGCAACTTCAGCCGAGTGATTTCCCCTTCCCTGGGCTTCTGTTCCCTCCCCTGTGAAGTGAGAATATTCAATCTTACATTACCCGTGAAACCCAATGGTTGGAACCCCTGGGCTGCCATATTTGTTCATACGCAAACAAGTGGTTTTTATCTAAGCCTAGAAGGTGTCTGCACACAAGGAAGGCCTAACATATTGGAGACTTGTACATCTGCATTAATTAGAGTAAGAAAAGGGCTGGGAATGGAGGAACGTGCCAGGGTTGGGGGAATGAATGAGGAGGAAATGTCAGGAGCCTTCCAGAAAAATTCATGGGACTAGATTTGGGTTGGACAAATTGGGCAAGAATTAGCCAAGGAGCCCTGGCTTTGGCAGCAACCCTCTCCTGTTTGACCTTGGCTAAGTCCCTCCCAAAGTGATGGGTCTCGTTTGTAAATAGAGATCAAGATGGCGCTCTCTCTAAGGCTCCTTCCCTTGATGGACTTATAAGGTACGAGGCTGCTGGTGCTTATTATCCAGACAGCGTATTTGTTGGTAGAAGCCAACAATAGGGGAGACAAGACACAAAAAGGAAGTGACTCAATGTCTCAGAGGGGAAAAGAGGGAAGAAAACTTTAGTTTGATAAAACAGAATTTCAATTTCTTTCCTTCCTTCCTTCCAGGATGGAGTGGACAGTGAGGCTGCAGGTTCATGTAGTGTCCAGGACAATGGAAAACCACAAGACAAGGGGACCATTGAGGTGTTTCAAACATGTACTGAGTTCTCGCTGTGTGTAGGGCCCTGAGCTTTTCATCCAGGCAGCATGGGAGAGTGGTCAGAGAGCCCTTCCTGGACTTGGAGTCAGAAGGTGGGATTCAGGTCTCTGTTCTGTGAGCAAGTCCTGAGCTTCCCAGGAACCTTATAGAACCCCTCAGGGTCACTGCGTAGTACCTTCTAGGCATCATCAAGCAGACAGGCCTTGGAAATAGATAGCTAGAGGGCCTGAGGAGAAAGAGTGAAGCTCCTTCACAGTCTCTCCTAAGAAGCTCCGAGCTGGGGAGAGGTCACTTAGTTTAAGCAATGTTGTTGTTTAGTCCTGTCGGACTCCTTGTGACTCCATTTGGGATTTTCTTGGAGTGGTTTGCCATTTCCTTCTCCAGGTTTAAGCAATAGCCCTCCACAATGCCCCCCACTAAGTATAGTCTCCGGTTTCTGATGGGATCCACCTTTGGTCAGGCCCATTTCATTTTTAGACAGGAAAGTTCTCCCTTACATGTACCCCAAGTTTGTGTCTCTGCAATTCGTACCCATTTGAATCATTACCCTACCAATGCCTTCTGGGACCAAACAGAATAATCAAGAAGAAGACGGATATGATAAAATATTTAAATGAATATAATAACCCCAATAATCCTTCTTCTCTAGGATAGTCCTTTAATTACTGCAGGACCTGAGAATGCGCTCTACTTCCCCCTCCTCCGTGCGTTCTCTTCTCCACGACTCCCTTAGCATTCTCCAGTTCATCCTGGCGACCCCCTGGTCACATTTACCTTCATTTGGGACAGGCAGAACAGTGTGCTATCATTGGATTCCAAGGGCCAGCTGTGGAAGGGACCTCGGAAATCATCGAACCACCTCTTCCTTTTGCAGAGGAAGAAAATGGAACCAGAGAAGTTTTTCACTCGCCCTAGAACACGCAGGGAGTCGTGACAAAGCTTGGATGTCCCCCTAAGACCTTCTGACCTCAAGGCCAACTGGTTTACTTTCCATTAGACAAGCTGTCTCTGGATAAAAAGAGAACATTGGTTGACTGCCGAGTCAGTATTTATTAAGCACCTACTATGTGCCAGGCAGTGAGAATACAAAGAAAGCCCAGCAGCCCTTATTCTCAACTAAAACTTCAAATGAGGAAGCTGGGGGGAGGGGAAGGCAGGATCAATGGAAGACAGCCTCCTGCTTTACTTGAATTTTGCATAGAGAGGCAGGCTGGTTTAGGGAAGGAGCTTTGGCCCCAAGAATCAGAAAACAGAAAACCTCTCTCCCACCCCTGGCCAGCTACTGTTTGAACTTCAACCTTGGGCAAGTCTTCCAAGCTCTTCCAGGCCTGTAAAAATGAGAAGGACGGCCTCGAAGGTGTGTTCCAGTTCTAGGACCCTTGACATTTCAAAATCAGTGGTGGGACTTCTCTTGCAAAGTTCCAAGAGGCAGTCAGGGCTGGTATACGGCAGGGAGGGTTAGAGTGGAGCCAGGAGCCTGTCTTCCTATGGTGGGAGATCATTTCCTGGGGCTCATTAAAGGGGAAGCTTATGTGGGGGCTGAGGAGGCTGAAGGGATATGGGGAGGAGGTTTGTTAGGGAATTCCCATTGTAGTCTGACAGCTGGGTTTATCACAAGAGGGAGACAGTCATCGGATCAGCCCTTGGTCTTAGAGGGAGGCTCTTCCCTCTCTTCCTTCCTTCCCTCCTTACCTCCCTCCTTCCTTCCTTCCTCTCTCTTTTCCTTCTTTCTTTTCTTTCTTTCTCTCTTGTTCTTTCCTGTTTCCTTCTTTCCCATCTTTCCTTCTTTATTTTTCTTTCTTTCACTCCTCTCTTCCCTTTTTTCTTTCCTTCTTTTCTATGTTTCCTTCTTTTTCTTTTACCCACCCTCCCTTTTTCCTTCCTTCTTTCCTTCCTTTGTGACCTTGGCCATTTGTTTGGTTTTTGCCCAGGATTTTTACCAGACACTTACTGGAGTCCTGAGTATGGCAGCTGCTTCTTGAAAATAGCAAGAAGGGTCAAGGTGTGGGACAAAGTCACTTCCTTCTGACTCCCAATGTCCTCAGTTATAAGATGATGGGGTTGAACTGTATTGACAATGCCCAAAACAATTTCCTTTGTTCTGTGTTCCAAAGTTCCCTTTCAGCTCTGTCATTCTGTGTTCTAAACCTCGAGTTTTAAAAGAGCTTAGGTGTTAAGAAATGAGTTCATAAGATTGTAGGATTTAGAGCCAGAAGGTGCCTATAGATTGAGTCAAAGCCCTTTTTCCATAGGAGGCTACTGAATGATTTCCTCTTGTTTTTCTGTAGCTTGGGGATCTGTGGTCCCTTGGTCCTTTGGCCTGCGGGTGAATAGGAGAACAGGACTTGGTCTGTTTAGCTGGGCCCATAAAGGTGTTATGTAAATTTGAGTTTTGGTTGCTGCTGCCCTGTGTGTTTATATTTGCTTAGCCACCATTCCAGTTGCTTGGGTCATGGGAGAGACCTTGGCACTCCCTTCCCTGAGAAAAGCTGAGAATGAATACACAGGGTCATATGTGCTCGTGGGGCAGAAGGCCCACTAAGGCTCCTTTTCTCCCTTGAAAGTCTAAAATCAGTGGTAGAGCTTTCATGGAATGTGCCCAGTCCTCTCCACCTTCTCCCAAGGCATACTGTAGGAGACTTTTCATTTGTTCTTTGCCCAGGATTTTTTACCAACCACTTATTGGAGTCCTAAGCATGGCAGCTATGGCCTTGAAAACTACACTAGGTCAAGGTGTAGGAGAAAGACACACCCATCTGATTTAGTTCCTTCTAACTGATGTTGTAGAGACTGGTCGGGCCCATAAGGTAGCATGCCTGGGTCAGGAAAGGCTGAAACAATTAGGGAGCTTACCCATACGTAACTGGGAAGCACATTGATTCTTTGGTTGACCATGTCACTCCTGTATTCAGTAAACTCCAGTGGTTCCCTGTTACTTCCAGAGATAAATATAAACATCTGCTTTTGTCTTTGAAAACCCCTCCTAATCTGGCCCCTTACTCTCTTTCCTGTCTTGTCACATCTTATTCACCTTGGCCCTCCAGTGACCCCCAAGGCCATATTCCTTGAGGACAAGTTTTACCGAACACATCCTTTTATGAAGGGGATTTGATCAGTGAAGTTTGGATTCAGACCAAGGGCTGCACTTGAGGACCTAGAAGGCCACATGTAGCTCTGAGGCACTGGAACAGAGCCAGACAGTGTTTAAGTCAGGGAGAGTTGGGTACAAGTTTCATGTGTAGTTCTTCAAACCTGTGTGACCAGAGGCAAGTCTATTTCAGGGTGACTGGAATGCTCTTGGTACAGAGGGTTGTTGTGGGACCCATTGAGATAAGTACACAGATAAAGCATGTCAGGTGTTATGGAGATCTGCTCTTGAGGCCTCCCCTTTCCACCTGGGAGAGAGAGAGGCACAGAAGGTCTTTAGAAGTGAGTCTTTTGTATTTAAGGGAGGAACTCTTTTCTCTAAAACAGTCATTCTTAAATGTTTTGGTCTCCTTTATACTTTTAAATATTATTGAGAACCTCACCCCAAAGAACTTTGATTTATGTGTGTTCTATCAGCCTTTACTGTGCTAAAAAATCAAAATGTATTATTTCTAGGTGCCTCAGTGCATAGAATGCTGATTCTGGAGTCAGGAAGACCCAAGTTCAAATCCAGCCTCAGATACTTATTACTGTGTGATCCTGAGCAAGTCACTTTACCTCTATTTACCCAGGAAGCAGCTAGGTGGCTCAGTAGATATAGGATGATGAGTCTGGAATCAGGAAGACCTGAATTCAAGTCCATCCATAGATACTAGCTGTGTGACCCTGAGCAAGTCACTTATCCTCTGTTTGCCTTAAACTAATGGAGAAGAAAATGACAAATCTCTCTAGTAATTTTGCCAGAAAAATCCCATAGACAGTATTGGTGTCCACAGGGTCACAAAGAGTCAGATGCAACTGAACAACAGTCACAAATGTAATGATGAAAATAGTTTTTACCTTGAGGTACCCCATTAAAGGGTTTTTGGAATCTCTAGGGGTTCTTGACTCACACTTGGAGAATCATTGCTCTATGGGTCACTGTAAGGTTCAAATGGGGCAAATATTAGTGAAGCGCATTACCTATATTAAGTGTTAACTCTGGTGGTGGTGATGACGGTGATGGAAATGATGATAGTGGTCTGAAAACTAAAAGGATTGTGTGATCATAGACAAGTCACCAAAGCCTGTTCCTGCATCTGTAAAATGGGAATGATAGAACTTTTATCTCCTACTTCTTTGGACTGTTAGGAGAAAATGGATTTGTCATCCTTAAACCGCTTTAACACTTTCATCTCCAGAATTCTACCCTGGGGCCTGGCTGCTCTGGATTTGGGGTCTCTGTTGGCCCCAAACTGACCTTCACTGCCTATTTCCTGTCATCCTCTTCCCTAGCTGCCAGGAACCGGGATAAAATCTTCTCTGCTATTGTCCCAGGAAGGGGCGGGTCAACATCCTCCCCACTCACCATGGCCACTTTCACTCTGTCCCTGCCCTTACTCACTGCTCCACTGTTTGGGTTGGATGGCACCCCCTGAGATCCCAGACTGTCTTTGTTTTTTGTATTTGTAAACACCTCAGCTTATTACTATGCTGTGCTGGATGTAAAGAACCAGGGGCAGGGAGTAGACCTGTGACTTAACTGGTAGAAGGAACTCCCTCTGTCAGTGCTAATCATCCATTTATAATCTCAGAGAATTGTCTAGAGCACCAAAGGTGAAAAGTCACTGGGACTCCAGAGAAAAAGACTTGAATCTAGGTCTTCCTGGCTTTTGAGGCTGCTCTTAATAAAATTTTTCATTTATTCATTCACAGAAATGTGCATTATTATATCACAGACTTTTCTTTCTTTCTTTCCTTTCTCTCTCTTTCTTTCTCCTTCCTTCCTTCCTTCCTTCCTTCCTTCCTTCCTTCCTTCCTTCCTTCCTTCCCTCCTTCCCTCCCTCCCTCCCTCCCTCCTTGTTGTTGATGCAATCTGGGTTAAATGACTTGCCCAGAGTCACACAGCTACTAAGTCACATTTGTACTCAGGCCCTCCTGACTCCAGGGCCTATGGTCTAACCACTGGGACACTTAGCTGCCC
>CM053769.1:134516275-134625039 GCA_028658325.1 Potorous gilbertii | reverse complement strand
ACACACACACACACACACACACACACACACAATCACTGACTATGGGAGGCAACGTTAAATACTTAGGTCTTCCTCACTCTAAACACCAGGTTAAGAGCCGCACATGACATGTATAACTCATTGAATTATGGAAGAAGGCTTCCCCTATAGATGAAAGGGTAGAAAGAGAAACTGGGAAACTCTCTTCTTGACTTCAGAAACCAGGCCTTTGGGTTCGGCACAAACTCGGGTTTTTGTTAACTCTGCAAATTACCAAGGGCCTGGAGTTGGGACGATTCTGGCGGATGCCTTGGCACTGGGCCCAAGGCCCAGCTCTGGCATGGGGCCTGTGACTGCAAATGGTTTTAATAAGGATTTGGAAAACCAGTCTCTTTGGGGAGGGGGCGGATGGATTTTAGGGGCAAAGAGAAGATGCTCATCCATCTTCCACCCCCTTCACTGCTCCCTCATCTCCACTTTCAGCTCCTCTGATCTCATTAGAGCCCAGAGAGTGGTGGTGTTGTGATTGAGAAGGCTGATAAGTGTGCTCCCTACAAGGAAAGCTTCTTGCTTTAGTCTCTAGGCCTTATTACCCAAGAAGATGGAACCTTTTTTCCTCCTTCCCTCTGGGCTTGAAAATTAGGCAGGCTGGCAGTTTTGAAGGGGAGGGGTCAGAGCTAAAGAAACTGGGAGGAAGAAAAGATTCCTGTTTCTCAGCAGGCCAAATGTTGGCCTCAGTTACTTTAATGCATCCAGGAAAAGGACCCCCCATTCCCCAAAGGATGATAGTTAGGCTTCCCAGCAAGAAAAAAGCATGGAAATCTGGCAGACCTGTGCCTTGAGGAAGGCAGTATGGTAGAGGGGAAAGAGCCTCACCCAGGATTCTGAAGACTGCTGTCTAATAATAATAATGTTAGCCTTTAAATATAACTTTAAGGTTTGCAAAGTGCTTTAAATAGTTGAGCCATTTGACCTTTGTAACAACACCCTATTTTACAGATGAGGAAACCGAGTCTAGAGAGGTTGCATATCTTGCCTCATGTCACAGAGCTAGTAGTTGGGATTAGGAACCAGGTCTTTCTGACTCAAGGTCCAGTCTCCTGTTTCCATACCTCTCATTTGAATCCTATCTATCAGGTAGAGGACTTTGGACAAGCCATTTACTCATTCCAGTACTCAGCCTCCTTATTTGTAAAATAAGAGGATTTGGATTCATCATTCTTAACCCCAAGTTTCATCAAATTTTATATATGTATTTTTATATATTTATCATCTTATATGTTATATTTAAATATATATTTATACCTATTTTATATAATTGGTTTCTTTTGTAATCCTGTGTATTTCATTTCCTGAATTTTTATTTTGAGGAGTCCATAGGTTTCAACATGCTGCCAAAGGAGGCTGTAACACATTAAAAAAGATTAAGAACCCTTGGACTAGATAATCCTAAAGGTCTCTTTAGCTCTTATGTATTCCATGATTCTTTCGGTCCACCTGGAGCTCAAGGCCAAGACAAGTTACCCTATGGGATCAGCCCACTCTAGGAGGGCCAAGGGCCAATGACCTCTGCCTGCCAAGGACATAAAGGCTTATGACCAATTAGAGGTGAGAATAAAGCCAGATGGGACCCAGCTCAGAGAACCGCTTCTTAGAATTAGGATGCTTGACAGCACTCTCTTTCTCACTTAACTCATGAAAGTTTTTAACTTGTTTGGAGGGGATTGTAAAAGATCCAAAGGTTAAGTCTCCCTCTCTTGTCTTTGGTGTTTCATGCATGGACCCAAGATGTTAGAAAGAGGCAGAATGAGGTAGGGGAAAGGTCATGACCTTAGCAAAGTGGGAGACCAGGGTTCTAATGCTTATCCCCTCTCCCACCTCTCCACATGCTAGGGACATTTTTAGTGGGGTGACCTTGGACGAGTGACTTCGCATCTCTAGACTTTCAGTTGCCATGTGTTGAATGGAGGAATGGGCATGATCCCTTACCTTTTGACTCTTTGTTAGGTAGAGAATAAAAACCAAATTTCTTGAGGTTTCTAGAGGCTGTAGGATCGATGATTGTATGAATTAAATAGACAGTGTCTAAAAGACGTCTTCCTTGACACAGGACTCTTCAGCTTTAGTCTGAAGTACTTGAATCAGTGTGAATTAGTACTTCACTCATTCACTCAGCAAGCATTTATTAAGGGTTTTTTGCTTCACTT
Organism: Potorous gilbertii; assembly: GCA_028658325.1. Taxonomy (NCBI): domain Eukaryota; kingdom Metazoa; phylum Chordata; class Mammalia; order Diprotodontia; family Potoroidae; genus Potorous; species Potorous gilbertii. The sequence goes on along the minus strand of CM053769.1, from coordinate 134,622,853 downwards.
CACAGATTCATGGAATTTCAGAGATAGAAGGGACCTCTGGTCAAACAGTCCATTCAAGAACCTCTCCCCTCCCCAACAACTTACTCATTCCATGGTCACCCAGATCCAGCCTTTGTTTGAGGTCCTCCAATGGGAGGAGGGAAGGGCTTGCAAAGGCAGGCCATTTTACTTTTGGATAGCTAATTGTCAGGAAGTCTTTCCCTCCCTGTCATCTAGCCTAAATCTTACTCTGTGCAACTCCGCATTCATTACTCCTCATTCTTACCTACGAAAGGTATCTTGTCCCCAGTGAATCTTCTCCTCTCAAAGCTAAACCACTTCTAGTTCTCTCCATGGATTCCGATTGTCATCCTTTTCCTCTTTTGTGGGCTGATGTTCTCTGAATTCGAACAGTGGCTTTTCTGAATTGTTTTGCCCAGAACTGAACACAGTACTCTAGTGATGGTTGAACTAGGGCAGCATCTGGAGAGACTATCACCTCCTTATTCCTGAAAGGTCTGCCTCTCTGGATTCTAGGGTCCCAGTGAGCTTTTTTGACTTCCTTTTCACTCTGTTTACTCCTTCATTTTGCAAGGCACTAACCCTTTCCCCCATTTTAAAAAATATAAATGGTTGTGTAACCATGATTCCCTTTTATAACTTATACTTGTGACATTGATTTTTTGAACCCAAGGTTTAAGACTTTACATTGATCTCTTTTAATTTTTTCTTAGATTCTACCCAGTGTTCTGTCTTCATAACATCTTTTTTTCAAAATTCTGATTCCTATCAAATGTTAGCTAACCCCTCCCAGCTTTGTATCTTTTGCATATTTAATAGTTTACTATCTGGATTTTTATATTCAAGCCATTAATAATGTTCCATAGCACAGGGCCAAGCCCAGGTCTCTGAGTCATCTTACTGGAAAACTTCCACACTGACAACTAACCATTAATGAAAACCCTTTTGTCAGCTATTCACCTGTTTCAGAATCCATCTCATTGTACTGCCATCTGCTGCATACCTCTTCATCTTTTCCAAAAGAATAGCAGGGGAGTTAGGCTCTGCTAAAAACTAGATGAGATCTTGGAGTATCTAGGAGTGCTGGCTTTGGAATCAGGAAGACTGAATTCAAATTTGGTCCCAGACACTAGCTGTGTGACGCTGGAAAAGTCACTTCATCCTGTTTGCCTCAGTTTCCTCATTTGTCAAATGAGCTAGAGAAAGAAAAGGCAAAACTACTCCAGTATCTCTGCCAAGAAAACCCCAAATGGGGTCACGAAGAGTGGGACCACTAAACAACAATAAAGATGACCTCTTATCTAGAACACTTCCCTAATCGACTGGTTTAGTAAACCTGTTGCAAAAGAAAGTGAAGTTAGTCTGGTATGATCTGTTCTCACTGAAGCTAACATCTCTTTAATAATACATCCTAGAATTTTGCCAGAGACTGAAGTCAAGCCCTCCGGTCTTTAGCTTTCAGACTCTTTTTCTCTTCCTTTTTTTTGAAAATTGGAACATTTGCCCTTCTCCAGCCTTGCACTCCCTCTCCTGTTCTCCCTAATCTTTCAAATGTCGCTGACTGGCTCAGCAATCATATCTGGAGGTTTTTTTCACTATCCAAGAACGTGGTTCCTCGGAGCTTGGGTGACTTGAATCTATCAAAAGCAGATAGGTTGGCTTCCACTAACTTCTTTCTTATCTGAGTATCAACTCCCCAGTAGACATTTCTGTCCTCTCCTTTCCAGTCCAAAGTTCACTCTCAGAGGCAGAGCAAACAGAAGTGAAATAAGAAGTTAGAAGTTTGGCCTTCCCTTTGTTATCAGTTATCCTCTTCCCATACAGGTATCCTATGCCCTTCTTAATCCTCAGTTTTTCCCCAGCCTAGCTGGAAAAGCCCTTTTTCATCTTTCATCCAGTTTGAGTGTTCCTTATTCTTACAGTACCCTGCCATGTTTTTCAGTTAATCTCTTGTTACTTGCCTTTGCTTCCATCTTCTCTATGTTGTTTCTAAAAATCCAAGTTGATCACGCTGGTCTCTTCAGACAACTATTTTTCCTCCTTAATGATATTCCGCTGTACCAGATTGTACTGGTCCATTAAATTTTCAGACAGGATAGAGGACAGAAGCCTGCCCTCCAGGAGTTTACAGGAAGGTGGGGAACTACATCCCACAGCCATATATAGGATTGGATTTTTTTCTGGAACTCAAATGGACAAACATGTATTATTAAAATAGAAATCATTGATAAGTTCTTACCCTGGAGACAGTATACAGGGTACCCTACATGGTACATCAGGGAGACTGAGGAAATAAGAGACAGACAGACCCCAACTGGTCTTGGAGCATTTTGTCTCACTTAAAAATCAGAGCGTGGCAAATTCCAGGCAGTGTTGTTAGCAGTGCAAATGGAATGCTGAAAAAATTACTCCTTGTGGGTTCAAAAGTGTCATCGACTCTTTGGATTAATGTGCTCTAGTGTTAATTTTTCTGTGTCTATAGAATGATCCCTTGATTAACAAATCCTGGGGGAACGAAGGTGTTTTGGGTTTTGTTTTTTCTTTTTCTTTTTTTTTTTTTTTAAAGAAATTGTCCCTGTTGCAAGAGACCTGGGGAGAGAATTCTGGGGTGAGGGAGTTGGAGGCTGTGGAGAAGGAGCAGTGATATTTACAGGTATCCCCAGGTATAGGCCTCTCAAGGGTGGTCCAGCATCTAGACTAAAAAGAGCAGTTCATTCTGGGTTCCTGTGGGGTATGGGAGATTCTCTGTGAACCCTGGCAAACAGGACCTCTTTCTCTTTGGACATCAGTAGGAGGAATATGGGTACTGGAGAACTCTGGAGGGAGGGCAGAAAGGAGTACCGCCTTCCCGGTGGAATCCTTATTTCTATACCACTTAGATCATCTCTGGCTCTGGTAATGAAGTGTCTGATAACATTCTTGGACTAGATATCATCCCCTTCCTGAATGGAGGTATCACTGCTGCAAATCCCTGAAAGCAAGGACTGAAGACCCACCTCAGGGCCAGTAGCAGGTGGGGAAAGGAACCTTTGAAATTGGCAGGGGCTACCTCCTCCCTTGATTCTTTTCTCTATAGCTCCCCTTGGCTGTGGATTTCTTCCTGGCTCATTATCCTGGCAGTGCCTAAGGATTCTGATTAGCTTCAGTCCTAAGCCCCACACTTCACCAAGGGTGGGAGTTGATAGGGAAGGAGAGTTCCAGAGCCCTCCGGCCTTTTCTCAATGTGTTTTACCCCAAGACCCCGTCTGTAGAGCCTGTGGTTGGCCTGCTGCTTTGTCATTTAGCTGTTCTGAGGCAGCGATCGGGAAGCACCACAAACAGTGACATTTGCTGAGCGTAAAAATTCAATTAATTCCAGAAGGCAGATTAAATATAAGTGAATTTTAATAATTTGCTGTAAAGTCTGAGGATTACTGGAGGCATGGGGAAGGGAAGGCATGAGCAGGTTGGCACAACTATGAGGGATGCCAACTGGGGAGAATTCCTTGTTAATTCCTTGACTGGGGGAGCACCCACGGGGCACTCTTGGTGGATGCTACATTGGCTGGGGAGAGAAAGACAGAGTTGGGGATTTCCTATTGTGTTTCCAGAAGCCACATAGGCTGCCTCAAACCCTCTGACCCTTCCCTGCTGTGTCGATGGCAACAGGCGACAAAGAAATGCCACAGGTTTTCAGGAAACTGGGCCTCAGTGGGGATTTCCAGGTGGAATCCAGAATTGAGATAAGGGTCAGATTGTCCTCCAACATAGTTCAGGTCTTATAGTGAGTAATAGAGCTCTGTATGTTTGTTGTCACTTTCTGTGGAAGTGGTATAAAAAAAGGAGGACTTTGGAGTCAGAGGAGCTGAGTTCAAATGCTAACTGCCTGTGTGGCCTTAGGCAAATTGCATCATCTTCTGAAGCTACATTTATCTCCATTAATACGATCTGTTGAGCTAGATGATGGCTTTCTAACTTGGATTTGAGCATGCATTTCAGGGGGGCCATGAACTTGGATGAAAAAAAATTACATTTCTAGTTTCATTGACCTTTATAGTCAAATTCAGCTTTTTCTTTCAGTTATTTAAAAACATGATTCTGAGGAGGCCACAGATTTTACCAGACTGTCCAAGGGGTCCAAGTCACAAAAACGTTGAAGAGTCTCTGGCCCAGGTGATCTCTAGCTGGTTCTATCCGTCAAATGTTCTGTGATTCTGTGACCAGATGGTTAGATGTTCTCAGCCCCAAACTTCTTGTATACACAGGGCAAAGCTTACTATTGTCTTTCTCTTCCTCTTTCTCCTTGTCATAACCATAACAGTAACATTTAAGCAGTTCATTAAGCCATTCAACAGATGTCTACTGAGTCAGGCAGAGCTAGTAACTGTCTAGGGGCAAGATTTGAACTCAGGTCTTCCTGACTCCCCAGTCATGTAGTTTAGCTACCTGCAGCATCCAGCTGCCCAAATTCTTTCATAGGATTTCATCCTGAATGGGAAGTACTTTAGGAATTTGGTTCAACCTCTGCTGCTTCCCACAAACTCCTTTTTAAAGAGGAGGAAATCTAAAGCCTAAAGCCCAGAGGGTTTAAGTGAATTGTCCATAGTCATACGAACACAAAGGCTTGGACTGAAGACTGGATTCTAATTCAATTCCAGTTGTTTCTGTGTGTGTGTGTGTTTTCTTTTCATAAACAAATATTAAATTTTGGTGCTTGGAAAAATAATCAGATGATATCACATTCAGATTCTGTTGGCCAGTCAGCTAGCTCCTTGTACTCTTCTCTCTCTCTGCTTCTCTCTCCTCTCTCCCTCTCTCTCTTTTTTCTCTCTATCTCTCCCCCTGTCTCTCTCCTCCCCCCTCACTTCCTGCCTTGAGAGAGAGCTCAGTGCTTTTCCATTTGGTCTCTTTCCATTGCGCCCCCCGCCCCCAACTCCAAAAAAAAAAAAAAAGAGGAAGGAAGACTTAAAACCCCTTGCCTCTCTTGGTCACTGAGAATCAGCCCTGACCTAGAAAAGCAAATTGGTGGGTGAGGCCACACAGTGCCTGCTGAGAGAGAGCAGGCCCTCTCTCTGGTCCCTGTATGATCAGAGGAGGGAGGGAGGGAGGGGGAGAGGAGAGAGGAGGCTTTTATGTAAAGACAGTGATGGTCCACTGACTACAAAATGCTGTTTCAAAGCCAGCCTTCATCACCTACTACTTCCCACTGTGATCTCCGTAGATTTCACTGTCTCTTTCAATTGTCCCTAATTATGGCAGTGCAGTCTGACTGATCAGTTTCATTGCTGTCATGAAATCCTTGGAGTCCGCATGAAAGGATCCGCATCGGAGAGCTGAGGACCCAGCCTAACCATCTGCATGGCCCGAAGACCAGCTTCCCTATCTCTCTTAGTGTGTATGTGTGTGTGTGTGTGTGTGTGTGTGTGTGTGTATACACACGGGTGTGCGCCTGGGGCCCTTGCAGGTTTCGAAGACCTGGCTGTTGCTTCCCCCCTCTCCCCGTCCTTTTCCCCCTCCCCTCTCCTATTTTGGGCAGGAAGGAGTTCCCCAGTAGGCCTCCCAGCTGAGAACTGGCGAGCTGAGATGTGCATATGGTAAGCAGGCTGGGGAGCTGACTGCCACCGAGCTGAGCACCTGCAAGGATGAAAGCGAACCCCGAGCCGTGTATCCCCTGCTCTCCCTCCACGCTCCCTCTAATGCCCTAATTATTCCGTGTTTGTTTCCGTAATTTACACTCTCCGGGTACTGATCCATCAATAATGAATGTATTACCTGTCTCTGCGCAAGGTTGGGGAGATCTAGGGGACTGCTTTGAAAATGTCTGCAAAGCAGTGGGATTCCAAACAGCACGCAAGTTCCCGCCGGCAGCCTTCTCGGCTCTGAAAGCTCCCTTCTCTCCAGCGCCAGAGTATTTGGCAAAAGCCATCAGAGGCCCAGCTTTCAGGATCGTTGTTCTGTTCCCCCCTCAGTTTTATGCCTTTTTAATATTTAAAACCTTCGTCGGGCTGAGCGATAAAATTCTTTTCAAATCAAATTTTATCCTTCTGTGTTGTGCTGTGGCTTCCTTCTCCCTTAAAGAGCCGAGGTAGCCAGATTGGAGTTTGGGAGTGGTAATCGGGCACATCTTGTGGGAATGGAGGGAGGAAGAAGCTAAGGGAAGGCCTTCTGGCTTACCCCTTAGCTTCTTTCTTCTTTCCTCATGAAAAAAACCTGATTTAGAGATGGGAAGGCCCCTTGGAGAGGATGTAGTCTGAGCATTGTACAAATTGGGGTATCTAGATTGAAAGGATCAGAGATTTTGACCTTGAGGGGTTCTGAGAAGCCATCTCATTCAACACCCTGATTTTATGAATGGGGAAACTGAGACCCAAGGAAGGAAAGTCACTTGCCCAAGGTCCCTCAAGTGGTGAGTTGGAGATTTGAACTCAGGTCTTCTAGCTTTGGTACCCTTGCCTTTTTCATGACATCCAGAGGAGGGGAAGGAAGTTGCCCAAGTAGCATAGAGGGTAGTTCAGCTGTCAGTGTATAGGACACTGCACCTAGAGTCAGGAAGACCTAAGTTCCAATCTAGTCTCAGACACTTAACTATGTGACCCTGGGCAAATCACTTAACCTCAGTTTTCCTCATCTGTAAAATGGGGAAATAGCATCTACTTCCAAGGGTTGTTGTGAGGCTTGAATGAGATAATATTTGTGAAGTATAAGCACAGCCTGGTGCTTTGTAAATGTTAGTTAGTATTATTATGGAAGATGACTGTAGCCACTTCTCTGGGTGTTTGTGAGTATCAAAAGAAAGAACACATGTAAAGTCTTTTCAAGCCTTTAAACTATCACATAAATGCTAGCTAGCGATTGTCATTAAATCCCCCACCATTGCCACCTCCTACCCAGAAAGCCCTGGACTGATCATCTATTCAATAAGCCAGCCCATGGGCGCTTTTGGCTTGAAGTTTCAGAGCCCCATACTCCAGGCCTGAATCTAATTCTATGGGACTTGATTTGCTCTTTTGCTGATGGGAAGGAAAGTCATCATGACATTTTTTAAAAATGCAGAAAATTATGATTAAATGCTGAGTGGCTTGTTGTGGGAACCTGCACCAGCTTCCACCTGCTGTTGTCTCTGGGAGCTGGAAAGAGCTGACAATTAAATGCACCATCCAGCTCTGGAGCCCTCGCCTGCCAGCTCGCTTGGAGCTGACATCCTGGTTTCCAAAGGGTGTCTTTGCCAGAGGTTTTGTGTCGATTGGCCCTCTGAGTATCATCAGGATCAAAAACCTGTCTGTCAGAACTCAGCTCCTGCTCTGTGCTCAGCCAGGCCATGCTGCTCTGATTACAGAAAGTGCTGAACTTGTCTTTTGATTCTCCCTGCTTCCTCCCCTTTCTCTTTCTGAGTTTCATTCCTTCCTACTCCAGGGTGGCCTTTGGAAGTGCTCATCCAGGACCGCCATACTTAGCATGGGCTGGAAGAGGCATTGAGGCATTGCTACAGGGAAGGAGAAAAATCCACAACTCATGCCACTGAGCCACTCTGCTTTTCACTTCCTGGGTGACCTTGGGTGAGGGAGTCCCTGCCTGGCCTCATCTGTAAAAGGAGAGGGTCAGATGGCATGATTTTTAAGTTTCCCATCTGGCCTGAGCATCCTAGGTTTATGTGTCTAAGATTCCAAGGCCAAGGATACAGCCTCTGAGCATCCCTGTGAACCTTCCATCTGCCCTCACTCTGTCTTCCCTCCCCTTTTATACTGCTGATTTTCACTTGGCGTGGGTGTCAGATAGATGGATATTTTATTGCCATTATCGCTCAGTGATTGTATGTTGTTTGTTCTGGGGCCCCTGAATGAATTCCTTCCCTCTTGGGTGCCAGTCCTTACCAGCTGTCTCTTTGCCAGGTCCCCTGGCCAAGAGTCACAGCTGCTGCTTAAAGGTGTTCACCAGTTTTGAAACTAGTCTTTTATGTTCTTTCTCCCCCCCTCCCCCGTTTGGAGAATTTGACTGCTTCTAAAGATTCTTCCCCTTTGACTACTTCTAAGGATGCTACCCTCTCTCATTTTGAGACTTCAAACATTCTTGGACATTCACATTGTACCAAGACTTTGTGGAGACCAGGATGGAGAAGCCCAGCCTTCCAACACTTTACTCAGATTTTTCCCATTCAGCATAAAACAGGGTTATAGGTTCATTGAGCGAAAGTTGGAAAGGACTTGGAGGCCAAATATAAGAAAGTTGAAAGGAGATCATAATTGTACAGTGCTCTGTATTTGGTACAGGAAGCTCTGTATACATATACTGTTGTTTTCAGGTCGTGTAGTAAGTGACAGAACTGGATCTGAACAGTGGGTAGCGTACCGGCTGTGGAGTCAGGAAGACTCATCTTTGTGAGTTCAAATCTCAGATGCTTCCTAGGTGTGTGACCCTGGCCAAGTCACTTAACCTGTTTGCCTCAGTTTCCTCATCTGTGAAATGGAGAAGGAAATGGAAACCTACTCCAGTATCTCTGCCAAGGAAATCCCAAATGGGGTCACAGAGAGGCAGCCTGACTTAAAACTACTGACCAACAACAAATCTCTGACTCTAAATCCAGGCAGTGCTTTCTTCCTTGAGAAAAATAGAAGCTTAGACTATTCGTGTGACCCCTCTCTGGTACCTTCCTTTAAGGCCCATCTCAATCTGGCAGGGCTACCCGAATAAATATACCTACTATGTGCTAGGCATTGTGCTAAGCACTTGACAAATCTCCCATTTGATTTTCACAACTCTGGAAGGTAGCTGTTGAGGAAACTGAGGCAGACAGGTTAAGTGGCATGCCCAGGGTCACACAACTGGGGTAGCAGATGAGGCAGGATTTGTATTCAGGTCTTCCAGCACTCTATCTACCACATTGACTCTTTCTTTCTTTCTTTCTTTCACTTCCCCCCTCTTTCCAAATAAAAGGAAAATCTTTGGGCCCAATAAGGGAGTGTAGATACAATGTGGGCATTGGTGAGCAGATGAATTCCCCAAACCTTTGGTGTTGTGTTCTTTTGAGGTGGCAGATTGCTGTGGGATTTCCTCATTGACTCTGCTTCCTCCACTCTGAGGCCTTGGGTTCAATACTAGGGACTCCTGGGAAGGATCAGCCTCTTCAGGTGGGGAAGTAGTACATGGTGGGGTCAGGAGAAGGGGCCAGCACCCCAGGCAGGCTACAAGAGAGGAAGTCACTGGTTTTGGCCTCCACCCAGGCAGGGCTCCTGTTTTGATGACCTTGCCATGGAGCCCACCAAACCTTCCCATGACATTACCTGAGCTGTGTGAAATTTAAAAAATAAATAAGTAAATTAAAAAAAAAACAAAAAGGAAGAAATAAAGGGGGAAAATAGGGATGTGGGGCACCAATTGCTAGCAGATGGTGCTGGTATTAGGAAAATGAAAATACATGCCGTAAATTTGCTATTTGCCAGTGTTAATTTCTTATCCCAAGGTAAAACCTTCCCGCTGGCCCCAGCCATACCAGCTGCATGTTCATAAAATACATTACAGTGGAATTGATGGAGTGTCTATGTGCATGTGGGGCCTTGTACAGCAGGAATCCAAAAAGGGAGGGGGTGGGTAGAGAATGGGGCGTATGGGAGGGAGGAATGTCTACACCTGCCCAGGGCCTTGGATCCAACCCATGCACATGTGTGTGTACACAGGTGCACACTCTACTTATCATAGGTGGGATCTCACTGCATCTCAGGGCTCGCACCTTTGGGGCATGTTTTTTACCCACAAGCCACAGGGGCTGGTACCCCCTTAAGTCAAACAACCTTAGGCCCAAGATAGGGGAGGCCACTCAGTAGAAACTTGTGAGCTTTCTACATGTGTGTTTATTCTTCACTGGTCTTGAGGCAAGTCACTTCCTCTGCAAAATGAAGGGATTGAGCTGGGGATTCTTTCAACTCCAAATCTATGACCGTATGATCCTATGACCTCTAGGAAAACATAATGAGAATCATTAATCACATTCATATAGTGGTTTATGGTTTAAAGCATATTCCATCCATTGAAGCCCTCCCTAGCCCCTCTCCCTGCCTTCCTATGCCATGACCTGGCACTCCTTAGGACTCACAGGTCATGATTTCATACTTGTGGAGACACTTATCCTATTAGCAATATTACTGTTGTATGTTTTATCTTCCTAATGATCCATAAACTTATGAGGATAGGGCCCATGTGTTATCTAAACTTACCTTCTCCAGTGTTCTGTATATAAGTAGGTGTTTAATAAATACCTAAAAGAATGAATTCTCATTGGACCCTCACCACAGTTCTATAAGGTGGGTCATGCAAGTATGATTCCTATTTTACAGTTGTGAAAATTAAGGGCCAGAGAGGTGAATAGTGGCTTGCCTAGCTAAGGTCATTCTACTCTTAAGTAAAGGAGCCAGGGCCTGAATTATTGCAGTATTCCTTTTGGAGAAAAGAAAAATCTTTTGTGTTCTAGTATACAGCCCATGTTATGTGCATACACTCTTAACCTCTGAGAGTAGCTCTCACCTTATGTACCTAGATTTGCCATTGAGTTATGGGGGCTTCTGTATACAGTAAATGAATCTAGTTGGCCTCATGGGCAGTTGGCCAAGATTCAGGACCCTAGACTTCCCTCTTTCCTTCTATCCTATCCCTGACCCCACACTACTTAAGAACTCTGCCCCCCCCTCAACAGCCAACAACCCCTTCCCTCCATCCCACCCTCTGCCAGTGCCCATCTCTGTCAGCTAATTACCAAAGTGGGAACTGCTTTATGGTCTCCAGGGTCCCGAAATAGCCCCCACATCTGGTCAATTAATGCAGAATCTGTAATTCGAATGACATACAACCTCAGCTGGCTCACCCAATGAGGTGATTAAAAGGCAGTTCTCTCCCTCTGCCGTAGAGGAAGCAAAACCCAGCACATTCTTTATTTGGCTGGATTGATCGAGAGTGTCTGTGACCTTTGCTAGGACAAGAAGTATTATCAGGAATACGTCTATATTTCCTAGGTCTATGTGACGCATAAATCTCGTATCAGCCTGGGCAGGTAAAGTAATCTGCTAGGCGATGTTATGAATACACGCCACCCTCTCCGCTCCACCAGAAGGCTAATATTGCCAGGGATTCCCAAGACACACCAGATAGGCATCTTGTCTCCATCTACTGCAGAATGACCTACATTCCTAGGTTACCAACTTTGTTCCATTTCTTATGGTCGGGGAAGGGAAAGGAAATAAGTATTTCTAGAATGCCTATTGTGTGCCAAGCACCATGCTGAGCACTTGGTAAATATGATCTTATTTGGTCTGCACAGCAATGCTGGGAAGTAGATGCTGTTTTTATCCTCATTTTACAGTTGAGGAAACTGAGGCAGAGGTTAAATGACTTGTCCAGAATCACACCAACTAGTAAGTGTCTGAGGCAGGATTCCCACCCTACTCTTCCTCACTCTAGGCCCCATAGCTCTGTCCCTTGTGGCACCTGGCTAGCTGCCTCAAGATAGCCCCTCTCTTTGGAGAGTAAGAACAATGCTTGACATTTCTAATAAGATGTCTTGAGTTCAGGGCAGCTAGGTGATTCAGTGGGTAGATTGTTTGACTTGAAGTCAGGAGGACTTGAGTTCAAATTTGACCTCAGACTCTTACTAGCTGTGTGACCCCATTTGCTGCCTGCCCACCCCCCCACCCCCTGCAAAAAAAAAAAGAGTACTTTCCTCGAAGAGATCTTTGGAAGAAGGCAGGTACAAGTCATATTTTACAGATGGGGAATTTGAAGTTCTTGAAAGGTTACATGTCCTGCCCGTGGCCACACAGGTTAATTTCTTCAACCTTGAACTAAGTTCACAAAGTCCTTATCTCTCAATAACCACATGGAGGCTTTCAGTGCTTCAGTTTCTTCCTCTGTAAAACGAGAGTATTAGACTAGGAACCAATCAACAGTTATTTAGTGTGTGCTGTAGCAGACCAGCTGCTCCGCTGGAGGTCGAGACAAAAATGAAAGACCCTGTCCTGGAGAAACTTCCATTCTACCAAGAGAGGCAACAGGTGCGTGTATCAGCAGGGTTGGAGTGGACATTCTGTGGAGGCAGATGGGGAGTAGGCGGCATGATTCCCATTGTGGAAGCTGAGAAAGGTGGTGACTTCTTCAGGTCAGAAGGCTTCCTCCTCCCCCCAGTCTTCTTTCCAGTCCAGGTGCCAATCCTTTTTGTGTGTGAGTGGGGGAGGTGCAGCCCTGTAGGTTTTACATTGCTGTTAGAGACAAGATTTGGTATAGGAAAGCTCCTCAGTGCTTTGGACATCAAGGCAGGCCTGGGAGCAGAGCAAGACCTTTAATGTTTCTGCCTCTACTTTCTGCCCCTTTGCCTAACTTCCATTTACTATGCCTCTCCTGCCAGGCATTCTCCTGGACTGTAGGTTCCTCTCCCTTTCCCTCCTCTCCTCTCCTTTCTTCTCCTTCCCTCTCCCCTTGTCTCTTCCCTTCTCTTTTCTTCTTCCCTTCCCTCTCTCTTCTCTTTTCTTCTCCTTTCCTCCCTGTCCTTTCTCTTCTTCTTTCATCCTTACTTTCCCAACTGAAGGGACAGAGGGATCCTTAGCCATTTGTCCCCCTTCAGATGCTGCCCACCTAGAGCTCAGAGGGCTCCTATCATCTGCCCATTTTGCCCACCAGTTTTCTGTCACAGGGCTTAGAAAGTGCTGGGGTAGCATGACAACAGAAGGTCTGGTTTGGTTCCACAGCAGGCAAGCGGGTACTGCCACAGCCCCTGCAGAATCATGTCATTTGCTTCCTGCTGGCTTGTAGTCTTTTTTGTCTTTTAAGGTTATGTGGGGTCCCTGTGATGCTTGATTAGCCAGGGTTGCTTCTTAGCTGAAGGATATTCTTTCAGGGGCAGGTGTATGCTGCAGTATGGTTTAGGGGAAAGGGATAGATGGATGTGGATGGATGAATTCAGAGGCAGAGGGGTTCAGATCCCACCTACTGTTTATGTATTCATCCTGGGCCATCTCATATTCATCCTGGGTCTTCTCCAGTCATCCTGATGAATATCTGGTCACTGGATTCAGATGGCTCTGGAGAAGTGAGGCTAGTGACCTGCACAGCCCTCCCTCACTCAAAACAAAGTCAAGTGCAAGTCATGTCATCATTTCTCTGATGGCATGGTCTTCTTTGGCAACGAAGGATGAACACAACTGTGTATGTGACTTCCAGTTTGGATCTCACTTTCCCCATTTGTAAAAAAACAGGAGAAAAATATACATAACAGTGTCACCTTAAAAGCCAGCTGAATTCTGATCAATTATCATGACCAACTTTGGTCCTGAGTGCAAATAATAAATCACATGACTCTCATTGGTAGAGAAGTGGTGGTAGTGGGGGCACTATGGGTATGGAATGTTGCCTACACTGTTAGATTTCAGTTGCTGTACTTTGCTTTCTTACAAGGGAGGGTTATTTGGAAAGAGAGTAAATGGGGCAATAAAAGCTAAAAACTAAAAATGAGAGGGTTGGGCTGAATGATCTCTCTCCTTAGGGTTCTTCTTCCAGCTCTACAGTAGGAGGGCCACTCTTAACTCCTCTCCTACCTATGCCCTAACATAAATCCCATCTTCAGAGTGGTGGTTGGGTAGAGAAGTAGAGAGCCCTTTGTTTATTGAATGTGAAGGGGAATTGTCTATAGACCCCATGAAACCCTGAGGAATTATACACTGGGGTCAGGAAATGCAAAAACCAACTGACTTGGGTGCCAGTATCTCTTGAAGCCCTGTCCTGGCAGTACAGCTTGCCAAAATTAGGTTCTTTCTCTGGTTTTTCCCAGTGTTGCTTTTTCCCTTGAGAATGTTCTCAGGAAGCCAGGTTCTCATTGGCCTGTATACCCCTGGAGGAATCGATGGATCACGGAATAGATTTCTATTGAGTCTAATGTGTGTTAGATCCTGTGAGCAAGACATCATCCCTGCCCTCAGGAACTGAATAATCTAGTTGGAGAGACAAGGTCAACACATATGGAGCAAGAGTTGGAGTCAAAGAATCATAGGTGAAGAACTACAAGGGCTCTTAAAAGTCATTGAACTCAACTTTCTCATGTTACAGAAGAGGAAACTGAGATCAGGGTAGTTAGATGACTTGCCTAAGATTATGTAAGTAGTGGGGAAGCACCAGAGATAGGATTTGAACCAAGACTCTCCACTACTTATGACTTGTGACTCTGTCTCAAATTATGTTGCTTCTTTCAGCCTCAATTTCCTTCCTTGTAAAAAAAAAAAAAAGGAGGGAGTGGGGCTAGTTAGACCAGATAATGTCTGAGTCATTTCTGGCTCTATATCTTATGTTCCTGCCCTCCCTACCAGATTTGGAGTCAGGAGACCAGAGTTCTAGTTGTGGCTTTGCCACTGATACTGTGGGGCTTTGGGCAATTCCCTTCTCTGCTCTGGGCCTCAGTTTCCTCCCCTGTAAAATGAGAAGCCTGAACTAAATGTTTCCCAGGGTTCTTTGCTGCTTCATCAATTATGATTCCCTAAGTTTCTTCTGCACCAGGCAGTTGAAGTGACCCTGTTATTCTCTCCCAGGTTTAATATTGGGGCCTCTGTGGGTCTGAGAGATGTGACTATGTTTAGCCACAGTCATATCCCGCCTCCCCCCACCCTACCCCAGGGGGCCTGGCATAGGGCCCCTGTGACACATTTGCATCAGATTACATCAAGGGGGAGCTGAGGGTTTCACACAGTTGAGAGGGGAGCAGTGCATCCCCAGAGCAATTTGACCTCCTGGAATTGAGGCATGGGGCCCTTTGGTCATTACCCGTCTTCCCCTCCAGGCTCTGTTCTCACGGCCCTGGAAGGGATTCCTGCCAGGAACCCAGATGATCCCCAAGGGGGGCTTTCCTTCCTTCAGTGAAAGAGGTATGGGGGTGTGTGTGTGTGTGTGTGTGTGTGTGTGTGTGTGTGTGTGTGTGTGTGAGTGTTAGTAACTTACCTCCCAGCTGCCTGTTGGCTCAGTAGAAGAAGCTGATGTGGTTGGATTTGGAATCCAGAGGCCTTGGATCACTGGTTCTGGAACTTAACAAGCTTTAGGAAGTCTATTCTTTCAGTCTTCATTTCCTTGCTTTTAAAATGTGAACATTGGAGAAGAGGGTCCCTAAAGACCCTTTCAGTTATAAATATGATGATAAAAGACCATTTGGACCTCCTGCTTCCACTCACAAGGTGAGGAGAAGCCCTCTTGAAACTGAATTCTTATGAAGGGTGGGTGATCCCCAGATGGGATGTAAGCCAATTCCTTGTTAGATGGTAATCTCCTTGTGGGCAGGCACTCTAAATACTTGTTGTAGGCGGTTGGGTGGCACAGTAGAGTCTAGGCTTGGAGTCAGGAAGATCCGAATTCAAATCCTGCCTCACACACTTACTAGCTGTGTGACCCTGGGCCATTTACTTCATGTCTGCCTGCTTCCATTTCCTCATCCGTAGAATGAAATTAATAATAGCACTTCCCAGGGTGTTGCAAGAATCAAATGAGATCCTATTTGTAAAGAGCATTGGAAACCTTAAAGCACTATATAAATGGTAATTGTTAGGCTTGTTGAGTTGAATTATTAATCTATTTCAGGAAGCAGAGTTATCATCTTGTTTTCAACATTGATCATATAAGAAAATTCCTGGGTGAATCCCAGCACCTGATGAGACCCCAGGGGGTCCCTTATGCAGTACCTGGTTAAGAAGCTGCTATGTATAGTGGGGAAAAACCACTTGGCCACTTTGAGGCCCAAAGAAGCATTTATTAAACATGTTCTAGACGCTGTACTTGACTGGGAATATGAGACAAAATGGAAACAATTCTTGCTCTCCAGGTGTTTATGTTCTGTGTAATGTCACTGGACTTATTTGAATTCAAGCTGTAACCCTGGGCAAATCACTCTGCTCTACCCTCAGTTTTTTCATCTGTAGGATGGAGAAAATAATACTCCCTCCCTGCCAGGTCTATTGTAAGGGAAGTGGCTGGAGAAATGGGAATTATTATTTTAAACAGTGCTGCCCAGCTCTCCTTTCATCCTTCCTTAGTCCCTGGAGTATGGGATGGGAGGGCATTGACTTTTTCAAGGGGAAATTTTATAACATGGCTTAAATGTAAGGTAGCATGTAGATGTGGAAGAGGTCTTAGAGATCATCTAGTTTAACTCCTTCAGTTGTTAGAAACTGAGGCCAGGAGCCTGGAATTGCCCTGTTCACAGCTCTCTTGACTTCCAGTCCAGGGCTCTTTACTCACTCACTCCCCACATTGCTTCATTTAAACGTAAACATTATCTTCCATTTCCCATTTCTCTCTCCTGGCTTACTTACTTTCTCCTTGTCATTTCCTCTTCTTCTCCACTCCCTTGCCCTTGGTACCCTCATGCCCACCATGTCTGAAGCCTGCCCTTCAGTACCACATGATTCATCTTTAAGGTCATTTGTGTTTTTAAAGCCGCCATCTATCTCCCAATGAACGTCTCTCTTCTGCACCCAGAAGATCCTTTCTAACAAAGAATTAAGAAGGAGGGAAGCAGATCAGCAAACCTAACCAACACATCAGCCACATTTGACAGACTATACAGTATTCCTTATTAGTAGCCATTCACCTCTGTCAAGAAGGGAGGACCCCATATAATTTTCTATAGCTGGAGGAGTAAGTAGCCATCTATCTAGTACCCCTATTCTGAAAGCTCATGACACTGAATTCACCTCCAAGATCAAGACTGGACCCCACCAGAGGCCTTGTGACTCTTCCTTTGGACATGGATGGACTAGAAACCCTCATGTTTGCTACTCATCCATAGGCTGTCTCCATAAACTGAACAGCTCTGTCTGGTCTTGGCATCTGGGTACCCACACCACAGGGTAAGGAGTTGGAAGGGCCCATGGTTTGTTTACTCACCCTCTGTCCTGCTCTTTTTTAGAACTGCGTTTCTCTTGTTGGCCTCTGGGTGACTGACTTTCTCCTCCCTTGGGTGCTGGTATTAACAGAATCTCAGAATTGGGAGGGCCCTGGAGAATTGCAGTGGTTTCATTCTTGTACTGGTATCCCCAGCACCTAGGACAGTGCCAGGCACTTACTACTACTAAGTTGATTGGCTGACTTTCATGGCTTATCAAATTCAACCTGTGTGTGAGGGGCAGAAAAATCCTTTTAATAAGGGGGGATTAATTCCTTTTTCTGAGTTTGCTTGGGGTTCAGCTTTGGGGCAGCAGGCTTTGTGGTCCTGTCCCTCACATGCTGTTACTTAAAATTTCATTGAAATCTTTTTCATCCGTTCTAGCAGGTACCCTTCGCTGCCTCCTTTCATTCCCTAACAGAGATACAGCATCCAGAGCTGGAAAGAACCTTAGCATCATCTAACCTAACCCCTTCATTTTACATCTGAGAAAACTGAGTCCCAGAGAGGGAAAGTGATTGCCAAGCAGAGGCCAAATCTGAACCCAAGTTCTGGGATTTCTGCACTTAACTCAATCTCCTCCTTTCCACCTTCGTCCCCCCTTCTCTTTTTTTGCTCTGTCCGGCCCCTGGTTGCTCCTTTCCATCAGTCTCTTTTCCATTCCTCCTTTCTCCCCGCTTCTTTTCCTCTCTCCCCCTCTCCCTCCTCTTTCCTCCAACCCCCTTACACTTCCCTATCCTTCTCTCCTCCTGTTCCCCCCATAGCCCTCCCTCTCTCTGGCACCCTTAGCCTCCCTCTGCCCCCTCCCCCATGGTCTGCCCTGTGCCAGCTTCAGCCTGTGTGAATGTCTAATCTCCAATTTCATTCGCTCTGCTCCAGCCTATTTGCATAATCCACATAATCACCCTGGTTTTAATTGCCCACAACTCTGCGGAAAGATCATGTGGTTAAGTGGTAAATCATAATTAGATAAATAATTGGTTTGGCCACAGCAAGCTGCTTTGTTATACCTGCCATCTGCTGGGCCAGTTTTTCCTTCGGTTAAGAACAATGGCGCTCTGATGACCGAGCCTGCGGCTCCTCTCCTTATCTGGGGGGGAGGGGCCGGGCGGGGGTCGGAAGCGGAGCCTGGAAGGCTGCCCGGGAGCTGGGCTCTGGGCCGGGCCTGCATTTTTCTCTCCCCTAACGGGCACGCCACACATTAGCCATCCATTACCCAGCTTGCTTAATGCATCAGAATGGCAAATTTGACTTCTTAACATAAAAAGAGAGGGGGCAGAAAACCGTGGGAGGGAGAGCGGGAGCATCCGGGGTCCGGGTTTCCAGGGCTTGGAGGTGGCAGGTTCGGGGGAGGGGGGACCAGGAGACACAGTGGGTCGGAGGAGCCAGGCTTGGAGTCTCCAGTGGGGGTTCAGGGTTTCAGGAGCGGGGAGGGGGGTAGCCCTCAGTCTCAGAGGCCCCAGTTAGCTTTTCCATCTGCTCTTACTGCGGAGGGTGATTTATTTCCTATCTCTGCAAGCCCCAGGTGTGACTGCAGGGGAGTAGGTGGGGGGTGGGAGCCAGGGGAAGAGAAAGAGCCCCCCCCCCCCGAAAGGGGGGACAGGGAGGGGAAGGCTTCCCCCTCCCAGCAACCACTCTCTTTCTGGCAGCCTCCTAATATGTTCACACACAGCTTCTGTGGGGCTCAGACAATGGGGAACAATTTCAAACGAAATTAATCCCACGGTGAGCAGAATCCCTGCAGAAGAACACAGGGGGTGAATGACATGGGAACCCCTTATCTGCTACCTCCTTAAACCAGACTAGGATTCCAGCAACCTAGTC
The DNA here is from genome assembly GCA_028658325.1 of Potorous gilbertii. Lineage (NCBI taxonomy): Eukaryota > Metazoa > Chordata > Mammalia > Diprotodontia > Potoroidae > Potorous > Potorous gilbertii. The sequence continues at coordinate 134,604,156 of CM053769.1, read as the reverse complement.
CTGCTACAAATCAGCATCAGTGACCTGCGGGTCAGGGAACCTCCTGGGGCCCCAGGCTCCTCATCTGGCAGATAAGGGTGTTGGACCAGCTTGTCTCTGAAGTCCTTTCTAAGGCTCAAATCCAGTGATGCTAGGATTATTTAGTGAGCTCCTTGGGGTGGGCCTGGCTTTGAACCCCAGCTTTGCTGTTAATCGCTGTGTGGGCGTCTGTCTTTTCTGTTCCATGAGTGTCGGTTTCTCTTTTATAAAACAGACCAAATGATCTCTACGGTGCTGAACTGCTTCAGTAGGCAGCAGGAAATCCCTACCAGTGTGGTGGACAAAAAATGGTCATCTTATGGAGTTGTTTTGACCATGCTATCCCATGCTAGCTAAGGGATCTGGGGCAATTTGCTTTGCCTTTATGGGGCATGAACCTCAGTTTCCTCACCTGTAAAATGAAGACGGTTGACTTAGATAAGGGGATTCCTACCTTGAAGTCCAAGACCCCAGAATTCCTAGGATCCATAGACTGTGGTTTGAAAAAATCAATAGAATTGGGTTCATTTGTAATCTTCTGTACTTCATTTTGTGTGTTTGAAAAGGTCATTCTGAGAGGGAATTCACAGACTTCACCAGACTCCTCAGTGGGACCAAGACCCAGAAAGGTTATGAACCTCTGGACCAGAACCACCTAGAAATAGGCCACCTCCTGAACCTCCCTCCCCTTGTCTCTAAACTGAAGTTAAATCTTAGGTGAATGATCTACCTCACAGGATTATGGCGAGTGGAAAGTGCTTTGTAAACCTTTAAAAGTTTCTTACTATCTTCATCACCATCATCATCATCATTCTAGGCACGTTCTCTTCCTTCTTTTTTTTCTATTGAAACCTACCTCTACCCTCCACAAGAGATTTCTCTTTTCTAGAGTCTTCTAGTGTTTATATCTTAAGAAACTCAGATGGAGTTCTTTCTGGGGCTGCCGTTGCTCTCCTGTCCCCTTTTCAGACCTTATGAAAGGCACAGCTGAGAGCTGATGTTGGATCCCCAAGAACTCAAGCCTCCTAGAACTATGGAAAGCGTCAGAGAGATGGAGAGTAGATCAAGGAGGCCTGGGAAATACTGAGGTCCCTGGATTTACCAGATGTGGGAATATCCTTGGTTGCAAAACAAAGACACTTTTCTCTGCCTCAAGAAAGGTCTTTGATACATCTCTTTGGCTTTCACTTTAAGGAAAACCTTTTGAAAAGTATTGTCTGGCTCTAGGACTCCAGGTATTTTTCTGTTTCTTGTCCCCTGGCTCCTACTTGTTTATGTGCTCTAGTCTATGTGGGTGGTTGGCACTAAAAAAGATGAGACCTTTGGTCCCTGGCTGCTGCCTTGGAGGTGATCAGGCAATCCTGGAGACATTTGAGCACTCTCAGTTGCCACAGAACTCTAACGTGAGCTTGGGTCATGGCACCTGGTTTGTACGGACACCTGCAAAGGAGAGGCTGGCATTCTTGCAGGTATTTATCTTAAATAGCAAAATAAACCCCAAACTAAGAATTCCTGGGCAGGGAATTTTCTCTGAATTCAGATGTTCTGTTTTCTGTTCTCTATATTGCTTCTCTCTCAGTAATCTATGGCAAATGTCAAGGACCCTGGGTATCAGACCAAGCCTAGGAGTTAGTAGGATTTAGGACAAGAAGGTATCTTTAAAGACCAATCTCCCTCATTTTACAGATGAGGAAATTAAGACTTTTTTTTGGTGGTGGGGGGGTGACTTCCTTAAGCCCCAGGGATGTGCCAGTAAATGTTTAACAATCAACTCAGGGAAAAATACATACATGCATGTATGTGCCGGTAAATGTTTAACAACCAGCTAGAGAAAAACACATATACACATTTTTAACTTTAATCTGTACTATTAACATTTTTTCTGTCATTTTCTTATGTCTAGACATTCAACAAAACAACAAATGAAGCCTCAATTTGTAGCATTTGTGATGTATAAATGCACACACTGAAAATATAAGTTGGTTCTTGTGGTATCAGGTGCCTTCAGGCCACCACTGTTAGGCTGAATAGTTTTGTTAAATAGCAAAAGTTAAAATTTGAATTCAGGTCTTGATTCCAAACTCAGCACCGTGCCCTTCTCCCATGATGTCTCCTGGTTTTGGGTTAGGCAACTAGGTTGTTCAGTAGATAGAGCACTTGACCAGGAGTCAGGAAGACCTTGAGTTCAAATTCAGCTTCAGACAATGAATAGCGGAGTGACTTTGGAAAAGTCACTTGACCTTTGTTTCTTCCTCTGCAAAGTGGGGTAATAGTAGCACCTACCTCCCAGGGTTGTTAAGAGTTTTGAAAGAGATAATATTATAAGGTACCTGCACATGGTAGACTATATATAAATGCTAGCTATGTGATTATCCCTTCTTTGTGACCATTAGTCTAAATAGATTTTCTACTGAGTTTCCAAAAGTGAATCTTTCCTTGATGCCTTTCTGCTGTAGGAGTCCAGAGAGTGATTTACTTGATTGAAGTTTTTTCTGTGTACCTCTCATCGAGTACATCCTGTAATAGGAGTGTGCCAGGAATGGCATATGAGGTGCTGTGAGTCCCTGAGGGAGGATGGGACAGGGACAAGGAAAGGGAGCTGTGGAAACTTGTCTATGCAGTCTCGGAGGCTCCCATCCAAAGGAATCAGTTTTCACTTGGATTGTTCCAAGACTCTTTGGCCTCCTGCTCCTTTGTGGTCAGACTACAAGTGGTCTAGATTAAAAGCCCAACTTTGATCTTCTAGAAATTGCTGGGTGTAATTTACAATGTGTTTAAGCAAACACCAGGACTCAAAACTGGCAAGCAGGTATACTTAATCCTCTTCACTAATAAGGCTTCTAATCCAGCTCTCTAAATTCCAACAAATACTTTTTAGGAATCTGGCCTTAGTGGTGCACTTTCTTGGGTAGAAGAACAGAGAAGAGGGTTATGGGGAGAGAGGAGAGAGGGATGCTTTGGGGAAATCAGCTAGTTAATCAATAGGCAGTTATTAAACTAGTTAGATGAGCCTACTAAGTATCAGGCATCATAGTAGGCAAGAAGGATGCAAAGCTTTAAAATAACAAAAAATAGGATTTGAACCCAGGACTTCCTAGCTCTGACTCCGAATATTATATACAAACTAGGTACAATGTGCTATTGGGACACCATTTTAGAGAGTGGGGACAGACAAAGTGGAAGGGGTTTAAAATCCTAGGGATTGCCACTTTTTTTGATTACCCAGACCAGGCAGGTCCATCTAAGCATACCAAGGATGTCCTGATTCTGATGGCTTCCGTTGATCTTCTCCCAGGAGTGGGTATTTTGACCTCCAGAACCTGAGCTGTTGGAGAGTCGAGGAAAGGGATGTCCACAAATGCTTGGGGGATGTCCCAGGGTTTGAACAATCCATGCTCAGGATTGGCACACAGTGCCAGCCCTTCTCTTGGGCTCCCTGCAATCTCAGAATGAGCTGGTTCGTCCTCCTGTTATCGTTTGCCAGATCAGTGATCCGTGGCCCTGTGATCGATGAAGGTGCCTATGAAAACTGAACAGCCTAATGGGGTAGTCGTGGCTGGCTTGTAGAGCCCTCTGAGTTATTCCTAATGAAGAACCTGGCAGCTCCCTGGCTTACCCTGCTGCCTTCTGTGAGACAGGGGCCTTTTTTTCCTTTATCCTAACTCCCACCTCTTTAATTAGTTTGTTTTTTTTTCCTTGGGTACTGTGAATTAGTTCATCTCATAATCACATGCGACACCTTTGGAGGAGACACACTGATCACACCTCTGCTGTCTGAGAAAGAAAATTTAAGTTAAAGGAAAATGAGCTCATAGCAAATGGGACCTTTCATTCTTTGTAGTAGTGTGCCTGGTACACAATAGGTGTTTAATTGATAAAGTGGATACCTGGGAACTCTTTTTCCCCATCTATATGAGAGCAAATTCTCTGAATCTAATTCCTATTTGTATCACCAGGAGCTTTCTGGGAAAAGAGAGTAAAACAGGAAAGTATTTATTTTTAATGTCATAGGTTAGCCCTCAAGAGATAATAGTTTAAAATATTAAGAGACTTAAAGAGGGATTCAGAAGGCATGGGTGCCAGTCCGGGTTCTAATTAGCTGTAACTAGGCAAGACAGTTTTGCTCAATGGACCTCTGTTTCCTCATCTGTAAATTGAGAGGATCGAAATAGATGGATCTCTCCCAGTTCTGACATCCTATATTTGGAGACCTTTCAGCTCTGACATTCTTTGAGATCTTTATGTGGCACAGTGTATAGACTGCATGTACTAGAATCAGCAAGAACTGAGTTCAAATCCAGCCCTAGACATTTAATAGCTGTGAGACCTTTACCTCAGTTTCCTCATCTGTAAAATGGAAACAATAAAAGCACCTGCCTCCCAGGGTTGTTGTGAGGATCAAATGAAATGATTGTAATTGTAAAGTTCCTCGCACATAGTAGGCACCATGTAAATATTAGCCATCTCTGAACAGGAGAGATATTCTAACCTAGTACAGAGTCCCATTGGCTAAACCACTAAGAATACTTACTAGGTAAAAAGAGACCAGGCTTGCGATGCCGTCTTCCACCTTAAGAAGGATGACCTTATACAAGATATCTAATCTCCTTTGGCCTCTGTTGGCTCATCAGTAAAATAACATAGCTCCCTGAAAGCAGGAGGTTAGAGCAGATGAACCCTTGAGGTCCCTTTTAACCCAGACCTGTGGTTGTCTGTGATATATTTTGCTGTTAGAGGGCATCTCCTTTTGGAAAGTCCCCAAATGTCTCACAAGCATCTGGTTCCCACGGCACTTGTGCCTCAAGGTGGAGAGCTGCCTGCCATCTCTGTAGGACCTGTTCCTAGTTCCCCACTCCAAACCATGTGATAGTGAATGGGGCCAAGTCTAAATTCATCTATTTGTGTTACTGACATTAATATGTCACCAATGGGGGAATTGAGCAGTGTGGGGACTTTCCCAGGGTCATTCAATAATTTAGTGGTTGAGTCAAGAATAGACCTCATGGGCTGGAATGTCCCTTGGGCAGAACTGCAAACCAATATGTCACAATGTCTTTGATCCTCAGTTTCTCCCTTTGTAAAATGAAGGAGGTGAAGTAAAATGAGGTCTTTCTTAAGTCCTTTCCAGGGCTCAATCTTAGGATCCTAGGGATACAGAGTAAAGGGGTAGAAGAGAAAGGGATTGAGTCTATAATTTCTGATTTCAAGTCCAAATGGGAACATGTCAAGCTAATTCTGAAAGAAAAGGGAAAGAGGTCTCTTAAGAACTGGCCATAGTTTCTTATTAGGTGGTACCATGGATAGAGTATTGGAGCTGAGAAGATTTGAGTTCAGAGCTTGCTTTACACATTGATTGTGGGATTCTGGGTCAGTCACTATAACATCTCAGCCTTGGCTTACCCTCTTTGTAGAAGGAGAGGGCTGGACTTGATGACCTCTAAGGTCCCTTAACAGCCCTAAATCTATGGTCCTTTGGGGGTCTGACCCTAGCACACCAATGAACCACACTCATTTCTGAAGTCTCTAGTTGCTATCAAAGGAAGAACCTTGGGGAATCTCAAGCTATGTGGCTTTTTAGGTAACTTGGTCTAGGTTATAATTTATCTGGTAGTTCTCATGCTGGTAGAGTGAGGCACATTTTTGTTTTCAGATGATCTTGGAGGGATGTCAGCTATATTTAAAAACAAAACACACCAAAACAAACCAACCCACAGAATGTTTTATTTTGCTTTTATCAGTGACTCGACTCCAAATACTCCAGTTACTACCTCTTCTTTTAAAAAAAAGTGCCTTAAGCTCTAGGAAAATCACATGAAGGCAGAGCGAGAGATACATGAACCTTCCTTTTGTGGAGTCACTGGTATCCTGTAAGAACATCTAGCACTAGGAGGCACCTTGGACATCCTTCTAGTATCTAGTTCTCCCCCTGTTATACGCAGGAGGAAACTGAGACCCAGTAAGGCCACTTGGTTCCAATGGGACATCCATCTTCCATCCCTGACCTTTTGTGTTGGTAGTCTCCCCTGCCTAGGACTTTCTGCCTTGTTGACCTCCTGCTCCTTCTGCATCAGGCATTTTTTCATCCCTTCCCCTTTCAGTCTTCTCTCTATTCTGCCTGTACCTTGTAAGTATAGTATACACACATACATATACACATAACACTTGTACGTACACAGAGCTAGGTAACACAATGGATAGAATGCCTGACCAGGATTCAGGAAGAAGCCTTCAAATCTGACCTCACACACCTCACTTACCATCTGTGTGGCCCTGGGCAAGTCCCTTAACCATATTTGCCTCAGTTTCCTCATTTGTCAAATGAGCTGGAGAAGGAAATGGCAAACTATTACATTATCTTTTCCAAGAAAACCCCAAAATAGAGTTACAAAGAGTCAGGAGTGAAACTATGTACATACATGCATATATACACACACACATAAATGTATATATGTGTGTATATCATATATGTGTGTGTGTGTGTGTGTGTATGTTTTTCTATCTAATCTCCTATCTCTCTATGGCTCTATCAATATGTCTAATCTGTCTACATCAGAAGCAGTATTTGAGCTCAAAGTCTCCGACACTAGTAGTACCAAACTCATAGAAATGGGGCCATTTGAACCTCTGCATATTGACTTAGAAAACCATATTACCATTATTTGTATTTTATTGTATTTTTATTTATTTCGTTAAATATCTCCCAATTACATATGTGGGAGTATTGTGGGCCACGTGCCTGGGTGAGTGTCTAATACTTCTGTTCTTTACCACTTTATTAAGATAATATGAAGCAGTTCAGTGTATTATTATTATATTGAACACGGGCCTCCCTGTTCTGTCCAGACTGGAAGTACAGGGGTTACTCCAGGCTCAGTTCCGTTGTGGAGCATCATAGAAACTTTGGACTGCTGCGTTTGGGACCTGAGCTGCTTTACACATCTCTAGGTAACCTGGTGGGTCCGGCCTCCCAGGGGCTAATCTTATTGGTGCAAGGCCCAACTGACTTAGCCCACTGCAGCTCAGAACTCCTGAGCTAGAGACATCCCCCAAGATCAGCCTCCTGGTGGCAGGGACTACAGGCGTGTGTGCCACCATGACTGGCAGTATACATGTATATTCTAGAATCGTTTGCTTTTAACATGGAAAGAAAGAATAAGCATTTGGTGGTAGGATTCGTGTCCTCAGGATACCTGATTACTATGCTTAGCCTTTTAGACTTTCTGCTGCCACTTTATTGTAATGGGTGAATCTTGATAGCTGCTCAGGGTGCTGGTGAAATGAAGTTTTGCATTTCAGTTATTTTTATTATTTCTGTGGCTTTCAAACACTTTAACCTTCTCATTCAGTTTTTGTTGGTCGGAAATGAAGCCACACCATTTATGACCTTGTCTTGGGCAGTGTGGTACAACCAGCCCTGGTACAACCAACCCATATATTATCCAAGTATGTTAGAAGATTGGCTGGTTCAGAGTCAGAATTTGGCTCTTTCCCTCCCAGAGGCAGCTGTGCTTAGAGGATCTAGCTTCTGGTCCCAGCTTGGTGACTTATTTGACCTATATGACTTTGGAGAAGTCCCTACCCCATTGCCCCTCTCATTTTTTCTTTTATAGTAAGAGGAATCTGGACTAGATTCTCTCTTCTAACTTGTACTTTTGAACCCCAGTTGAGTTTGGCTTCCATACATGTACCAGGGTTTTTCTTCTACTTAAATCTTTTGGTGACCTGATTGTGTAAAGGTAGCCTGTGATTTTGGTTGGACCCTGAATCCATTGAGAGTCAGCAGATGTTAAATGAGCTTTTACTAGGTTCCAGAGACTATGAAGGATATGGAGGGGTCTCAGGCATGCTGCTGTACATCCTCCACACCCTGCCCTCCTCTGTAAAACATCCAGGGTGACCAGATACAAATTTGAAAAGATAACCAGCACCCCCAGAGAGAGAAAAGCAAGTAAAGAATGGAGAAAAAACTTGGAGATTTGGATCAAGAAGACCAGGGCTTAAATTCCAGCTCTCCAGCCTATACTGTGTGGATGACCCTTTCTCCAGACCTTAGTTTGCTCATCTGTAAAATGTGAACTAACTGACTTCTCAGGTCTCTTCTAGCTCTAAATCTGTGGTCCAGTGTATGACTGGTAACATGTGGGACAGTGTAGCTTCTAGGATTTAGAGGGAGAAATCCCTGTGTGTTAGGGTGATCAGTGGAGACTTTTCAGAGAATCAAGGCTCATTTTCCAAGAAGCAGAGTTCATGCTGGGCATCATGATGCCCAATTTAAGGGTGTAAGGGTGTGTGTGTGTGTGTGTGTGTGTGTGTGTGTGTGTGTGTGTGTGTAATGCCTTTGGTCAGGCTGTGAGCTGGCCATGTGCTGGATTCCTCCTATCAATTCTTTAAAGCTCATTTCAAACACCACTGCCCCTGATCCTCCTCACAAGCAGAATTTACATTTCCTCCCTTGGACATCTCATAGAATTTTCTCGCTTATGCAATAATAATTTATTTACTATTATTGTTTTCTCTGTGAGAGAGATTCCTGCTTAGATCACTAGCTTCCATAAACTTTATCTCTTTCCCAGCTCCCAGCACAATGCTCTGCACACAGTGGGTGTTTAATAAATACTGGTTAGATTGAGGTGAAGGAACTTTACTAAAGTTATTCAGCCTTTCAGTGGCTGAGTCAAGGGCAGGCCTCTTGAGTTTGGAATGCAGGGTGTTCTGATCTCCTGTTCATATCACAGACAGACAGATGAGTGAATCTTGATGAATCCCCTTTGAGGAAGGAGGTTGGACCAGATAATTTTTTGGACCCCTTCTAGCTAGAACATAATAAAATGGTAGAAGATGAGTCTTCCAGGCTCCAAGTCCAATGCTCTGTCCACTATACCACCTAGGTGCCTCTGTTGGCAGCTGGGTGGTGCAGTGGATAGAGCACCAGTGCAGGAGTCAGGAGGACCTGAGTTCAAATCTCACCTCAGACACTTGATAGACACACACTAGCTGTGTGACCTTGGGCAAGTCACTTAACCCCAATTGCCTCATCCTGGGTCATCTCCAGTCATCCTGATGAATATCTGGTCACTGGATTCACATGACTCTGGAGGAGAAGTGAGGCTGGAGACCTGCACAGTCCTCCCTCCCTCACTCAAAACAAAGTCAAGTGTAAGTCATGTCATTATTTCTCTGATGGCATGGTCTTCTTTGGCAACAAAGGATGAACACACACAATAAAATGATAATATCCAGCATTGTTATAGTGCTTTAAGGTTGGCAAAGGACTTTTACAAATATTATCTCATTTTTCATTATAATCCTGAGAGGTATAGAGGTATCATCCCCTTTTTACAGACAAGGAAATTGAGGCTCAGAGAGGTTAATTGATTTGTCCAGGGTCACACAGTAAGTGTCTGAGGCTGGATTTGAACTCAGGTCTTCCTGACTGGATCCAGCATTCTTTCCACTGCACCATCCAGCTACTACCTGGAGTTATCTTAGAATCATTCCAAGAGTCTATGAATTGAATAATGAAAAAATGTACAATAAATACTCTTAGAACTTTCAGGGCATTATAAAGGGGTAAATTGTGATGAAAGACAGGCAGATACTGAAAGATTTTCTGATGCTTTCAGGAGTGTAAACTTGAGCCCCAAACAACGTGATTAGTGGACATGTCTGTGGTAATTAACCCCACCTCTTCCAGGCTTTGTGCTTTCTCTTCAGTAAGGTCATTTACCCTGGATGGTAATTCTCCAAAATGTGTCTCTGGATGCAGCTTCTGATGGCAGAGGTCTGGGGCTGAAGCTGTAAGGTAGTCTGGGTATGACTATCCACGTGGCTTAGCTGTCCAAGGTCTTTTCTTCATTGTGTAACCATTGAATGAAACACTGAATTGGAAGGGGCATGTTGAAATACTCAGTAGACCAGAAGAGTAGCCACTGAAGAAAGCAATCCCATTTTACTGTCGGAGTATTGGCTCATCTTTCTAAATGGGATTTCTTGATTGAGAGTCAATTAGAGTCTTCCAGATTTTGTAATTGAAATGGCTTTCAGACACAGAAAGTCCAAGTTTGCCTGGGTGTCTTAAGTATTATAATGGGAGCATCAGACATTTTTCTCTTCCTCCACACTCGACCTCTGTACCCTGGGACCCTGATGTGGGACAATGACCCGGTTGCTTCTGACCCAGGGGAACCCCCACTTTCAGTCAGGCCAGGCACCATTTGGGTATCTAGACTTCTAGCTGCACTGAGTGCCTGACTGCTTGGCAGCTCCCACAGCCCTGGAGAAGTGTGAGCATCTGGCCTCCTTCCAGTCCAGCACCAAGGCACACAGCATACTCCCTCTGCTTAGGGGACAGGTGTGTGCATTTCAGGTGTCATGACCTCAAGCTGTTCAGCACTCAGCCTCTCTCAAAGCCCACTCTAGTAGAAGCTGGAAGGCTGTTTTAATGATGGCCCCTCCCCAAAAGGCACCTGACCGCCTTTGTAAGGAGCTGTGGGTCACATATGGAGAGCCAACTCTGCTGACTTTAGGAAGTGAAGGAAAATGACTAATAATTCTAATAACCCCTTCTTTCCAGGTAGCTGATAGACTCATTACCTTCTGGTATAGTCAGACCATATCTAGGATACAGTGTTCAATTCTGGGTGACACATTTGAGGAGAGGTATTGACAAAGAAGGGTAGCAGGGCATAGAAAATAGAAGGTTGGCCTTGGAGGCAGGAAGACCTGCCTGTCCCATATATTGTAGGACTAAAAGCAAGTCAGTGAACTTGTTCCTATTCCTGGCTAGTTGCTGACTATAAATCATAGGTGATTGGGCCAATCTGTAATCATGGAGGGAATTTCCACAGTGGGAATGCACCAAACCAATGAACTCACAGGTTTAGACTAATTTCCCATAGGGGGAAAAATTTTAATAAGCTACAGATCAAGAGGCCACAATGATTTGATGGATAGAGCCCTGGATTTTTTTAAGTCAAGAGATTGTTATTTAGTTGTTTCTGTCATGTTTGTGTTGGATTCTTCGTGACCCCATTTGGAGTTTTCTCAGCAAAGATACCGGAGTGTTTTGCCATTTCCTTCTCTAGATCATCTGACAGATGAGGAAACTGAGGCAAGCAGGGTAAAGTGACTTGCCCAGGGTCACATAGCTAGGGAAGTGTCCAAGGCCAGATTTGAACTCAAGAAGGTGAATCTTCCCGACTCCAGGCTTAGCACTTATCCATTGTACAACCTACTTGCTCTACAGCAGCAGACAGTAACAAAAGCAGAATTTGAACTCCGAGCCTTGAACTGTAAAATCAAGAGTCCCTTTTACACGTCATATTGCCCTCCACTTTTTGAGACTCTTTCCAACCTCTTCTCAAGCCAAGAACATTTTGGAGTCTGAGACTTCTTGCCATCCTGCCCCACTACCCACCCCACCAAGTGACAAGCTTCCTAACCTCGTACTGATTGAATGAAATTTTTATTGTCCAATTAATCTTACATATGTACCTCTGATATTATGAATGAGTAGTGTTCAAAGGCACATCTTAATTGGAATTTTAGATGGATTTCTTAGGGAATAAGTATAAAGATGTCACTAGAGGTCAGGCCCAGGAAGGTGATAGACTTAGGGTTCTAATTCAAATGTCTCCTGGGGAATAAACCCAAGAATCACAGGAAGAGAAGAAACTTTGGAGGTCATCTGTCTCACCACCTCAATTTCCATAAATTTAAAGGGAACTTAGAGCTCTGTGTCCCAATATAGTATGCACTTGGAAAAGTCACTGCCCATCTGACCCTCAGTTTTCCCGTCTATAAGATGGGAGAACAGCAAACCTAATAATACTCCCTTGGTTGGAATTCATCAAATTGCTGTGGAACTATGAGCTACTGTGATAAGGAAACTGAGACCGAGGAGGGTAAAGTCAACACAGCCAGTTAGCAGCAGAACTGAGTCTCTGGACCCTGATTCTGGGGTCCTGGTTGCTGCATAGAGAACAAGTCAAGTTACTCATTTATAACTCACTTTTTCAATAGTGGGAGGAGAGTTTTGTTTTGTGCTCAAGTGACAAAATAATGATGATGAATGGTACCTTTGGGGAAGCTAATCCCTGACATTAGAGATCCCATCTACTCATTTTTTTTTCATATCTTCCCTTGGCATTTACTGTAGGGCTCTGCAAACTATAAACATCGATTTATTAATTGGTAATCTAGTACAACGTTTCTTAAGCTTTCCATGGGCCGTCTGATGAAGTCTATGTATAGACCCCTTCTCAGGAGAACATTTTTAAATGCATAAAATAAAATACATAGGATCACAAAGGAAAATAAAGGTTAGTGGAAACAGGAATGTGAATTTTTTTTTCCTACCCAAGTTCACAGATCTCCTGAAATCTATAATGTTCCATAGATTCTCACTTAAAGTACCTCTCATCCAGAGGGTAATGGGGCAGCTTTACACCTCTCCTCTGGGTAATATGCAAACCTCATACTCCTTTTCTAGGGAAACAACCAAGTCGATTTCTTTAATCGTGACAAGGAAGTTCTCATTCTTTGAAAAATAGTTGAAAGCTGGAGTTATTATGGACAGGTCCCTTGAGTCTGAGCTCCTGCCTCTGCCCTGGGATGACATGAGAGGATTCCTAAGCCCTTGGTCCCACTTCCTGCATCCCAGATGGGGCCACTGAGGCATAGCAAGGAATTGGGCTCAAATGAGATCATATCTGGCATCGAGGGAATTGAAAGTAAAAATAGGAGGGCTAGGATCAAATGAAATGACATGTAAAACATTCTGTAAACCTTAAAGTGATATATCTATGTAAATACTGTTATTTTAAAATTGTAAGATTTAGAACTGAGATATACCTAACGTGGTCCAACCCCTGTATTTTACAGCAAAGAAGTGTCAATTCACCTTTTTATAGAGTCTTTTAAAATTTACAAAGCACTAACCTCACAGCTGTTGTCCAGTCATCTTTCCGTTGTGTCTGACTCTTTGTGACCTCATTTGGGGTTTCATTAGCAAAGATGCTGCAGTAGTTTGCCATTTCCTTCTCCAGCTTATTTGACAGATGAGGGAACTGAGGCAAACAGGGTTAAATGACTTGTTCAGGATCACACAGATAGTTTATGTCTGGGGCCGGATTTGAACTCAGGAAGATGTCATCTTTATTCTGGATCTTTCACTCAGTCCACTGCGCCATGTAGCTGCCCTGTGAAATAGATGGTACAAGAGTTATTCTCATTTTCCAGATGAGGGATTAATTTATCAGTCGATACATCTCTAATTGGAAGCCCAGGGTCCAAGAGAAGTTGCCCTGGCGTGACAAAAGAAGAAAAGTATTTCTTAGATGGTCAAACCTTGATCTTTTGCTGTTACAGCCAAAATCTGCTTTCTCTTCTTCCTGGCCACCCAGTCACCTCATTCCCAACATTGCCAACTTCATTTTTTCTTCAGGAAACCAGAAAGACTTTACTGAACTCCCCTGGAGTAGACTTGTGAAATCTCCTGGGAAGATGTCTCATCATCTCTGGGGGCTGCCTCTGCCCTTCGATCAGTAACATGGTAGAGCTAGGGCTTCTTGCTCAAGGGTACCATCTCTACACTTTCACTGGTCTGGGTACGGTAGGGCCCGCAGTCTCTAGGATATTCCAGCACCAGGTTATTTCTTAGGCCACATAGTACCACTGTAGCCCCAAGCAGAAAATGTCAGACTCAAAGATTGGTGAAGTCAATGTCACTTCACATTCCAGATCAGAGTGTATGAGCAAGAATTACTACAATCCCTCTGGGCCTCAGTTTCTCTCTTCTGCCACCAACCAAGACATTTTTGACCTTGAGCAAGTCACTCAGTTATCTACTCTAGGGCCTCAGTTTCCTCATCTTAAAATGGAGTTGGATGAGAAGACCTTTCAAGGGCTTTCTCAGCCCCAAATCCTGTTTCCTTGTCCTCAACATCACTGTTCCCCAACTGTCATCATCTTGGTTTTTAACCTTGGGCCAATCATTTCTTTCCTTTTCTTGGGTCGCCATGTATGTCTTCTGTAAAATGAAAGGATTTAATTAGATGACGCACCTATGCTTCCTTCCAGCCCTGGCTTTCTAGGATTCAACCTTGCTAACATAAGACCATTCATTGGGCAGGATGGTCATTTGGCCAGATGTCTTCAAAATGGACAAATTTTGGCCTAACCACACAGAAAGGTGAAAAGTTGGCACATCTCCTTCACCAGTCTCTTCCCTAACACCCATAACTTTCAGGCAGCTTCTCTGAATAAGGGGGAAACATTCATGTTTTAGAGGCCAGGGCCCCCCAAAAGAGAAATCTCTGCAACTAAGGAGCCTTTAGTTAAAACACTCCTTATTTTTACTGTCCTCAAGGACCCCTAAAGGGAAAGAAGAGTCAGAGAAGCAAGGAAAGGAAGGACAGAAACAGCCAGACATCTTGGCATACTAGAGAAAGAACTCTGGACTGCAGATTTAGGGGGGTTTCCCTTCATGCCTCAACCCTGCCCAGCCTCATTTGTGTGACTTTGGACAAGGCTTAAAGGGACCATGGAGACCATTTAGAATATATTGTTCAACCCCTTCACTTTATGGGTGTGGAGACAAACTGAAAAGGAGCTAGGTGACTTGGCCAGAGTCTAGACTTAAAATGACTTGACATGGACATAGTGAGGTTGGCGGATTTGAATCCAGACCCTATTTTCACTGGGTCATGCTTCCTCAGATACTTGTAAGCTTCATGGGTGTGCGTGGTGTGTGTGTGTGTGTGTGTGTGTGTGTGTGTGTGTGTACACAACAGGCATACTTTGTGGGAACTGTCTGTATCCTAGGATCCCGAAGGCATATTGTTTCAGGATAATCATCACCCCAGAGAACAGGCATGGCTGTAGTCACAGGCCCCAGCACTGGTTAATATCTCTCCTTCTGCTTTATAAAATTGTTTTGCTAGAGTTTTTTTTAACAGACTGTAGCATTGTACAGTTCGGAGAAATCTTAGAAATTGTCTCGGCTAAACCCCTCATTTTACAAAGAATAAAACGGAGGCTCATGGAGACCAGTTTCCACAGCCAGGAAGCAGCAGGCTTTGGAAGGGTCAGACTTTAAAATCCAGAATCCACCATGTTGTGTTTGGGGTTTAGAGTCAAGAGGGCCCTGAGAGGAGATCGATCGTCCAGTTCACCCCCATCATTTTATAGATGAGCAAAGGGAAGCCTAGAGTGATTTGTTATCAAGGTCACACAGGGAGGAAATAGTAAGATCCAGGATTTGAACCCAGGCCATTCCAAATCCCATGTGGTTTCCTCAAACTAGCCCTCTCCCCAAGAGACCAGGCCTGCCAAACCTCCTGCTTTTTTCTTTCCTAGCCCAGCTAGAGGCATACAGAGTTTAAAGTTTTAAAATGCAAATATTTCTCTTTTATGAATGCCAGCTGTCTCCCCAGAGCATATTACCTTGGTGCTGTACTTTATTGTCCAATTAGCTTCCTGTATCTGGATATTAGAGAGTGGAGGGAAAGAAATTAGAGGGGGAGATTGAGGGAGAGGAGACAGCCAGAGGAGAGGAGGGAGAAGGCTTCCGTGAGAAGTTTGGTGCTCCCTAGCCCCCTTGTAACAACCCCTTTGCCAGCATTCAGAGCAGATGAGCTTGGCCAGGCTTCTTCCTTTTTCCTCCCAGATGGGGGAGACAGGCAGGTCACCTCGCCTTAAGGTGATGGAAACCCTACCAGCTTTGACAGCCTTGATTGGAGAAACAGCCCCCTTCAAAGGAGACAGACAGGGCGTGGGGGAGGGCTGAAGGGAGAGAGGGGAGGTGGACAGGGGCATTCTTTTCTTCTAAAAAACCGTATCCAGCCCCACTCACACTGGGCTTCCTTATGCATTCACCTCGCATGCTTTTCACCAGAGCTGGCTTCCCCATTCACCAGGGCTCTGCTGCTCTTACAATGCAAGGCAATTAGAATTGAAAATCTATGCAAAACAGCTGTTAACTGATTGTAAAGGAGTGCAGCTGTATGCTGGGTACAGATTGAAAACAGAGGCCCTGAAAGGAGAGGAAGTGTTGGAGCAGCCCAGGGTTAAGAGGCAAACTGATGTAACCTCGTCAAAGGGAATTTTATAGGGCTTAACCCTTTCGGGGGGAAGGGGGGGTGTCTGGGTATATGACAGTGACTTCTCGGAAGAAGCCTAATGAACCTTGGGGGAAAGTCCTCCTCCAGAGGGGACTTGGGGGGTCGTGAGGGGGGTTTAAGGGTCAGGATCCAAGCCTGCCCTCAAAGCAGCCTTCCTCAGCTCCCTGGATACCACAATAAACTTCCTTCTTTCTGAGAATGGGGCACACAGGGAGAGAAACAAGTTGTTCTTCTACCAAAGCGCCTTTATGTATTTCTTTTCATTCATTTATTCATAGAATCTCAGACTTGTATAGGACCTCAGAGATCATCCCAGTTCTCCCCCCCCGCCCCCACCTTGGATGCTCTCTGTTTTATATCGCAGACATTTCTCTGTATCCTTCTCCCCCACCCCAATCATCACCATTGAACTCTTGCTTAGAACAGATGAAAAACAGGTCATCCAAACCCACACAGCCACAGCTTGAAAGCTTATGCAGCAGGGAGCCCACCTCTACCTCTGTCTTGAGTAGACCTGTGGGTGTCTCAGTTCTTGGGAAATAAGATGGCTCATGGCGATTCATCATTCACCCTAACCCTGCTTTGGGGTAGTGTTCTTATACACATTATTGGAGTCATTTATGCAGAACTCTCCTAGTTCTGTTTATTTTCTTCTGTATCAGTTCATATCAGTCTTTCCATAGTTCCACGAATTCTCTCATTCCTCTTTTCTTAGGGTTTAATAGTATTTCGTTACCTTCATAGACAACATTTTATCCCACCATTCCACAATCGAGGGATGTCATTGTTTTCCCTTTTCCTACCATCAAAAGTGCTACCAGGAACATTTTGTTATATATAGGATGCTACTTTCCGTCGCTGCCCTTTGGGCTGTCGGGGTCACAGGTTGGGGCCTTTTTGTATAATTCCAAGGGAACTTGGAATATCAGTTCACAGTTTCATGCCTGTCTTCTACCCTGTCTATATACCGTATGGACTTTTTGTACTTTCACCATCTTTGCCAATTTGCTACAATCCTTGTTATTTATTTTTTTGCCAACAAGGAAATTCAGTCCTAGAGAGAAGGAAGGGGCGGTGTTGAGGTGGGAAGGGATGTTTCTTGCCTAAATTTACACTTGACTGGTAAAGCCAAACCAGCAGTAAAATCTAGCTTACTCTATTTGTTAAAAAATGACTTGAGCATTACCACACATTTTGCCCACAATAACCCTGCTAGGTAGGTAGGTTGCAAACATTGTCAATCTCATTTTGCAGAAAAGAAAACTCAGGTGCAGAGTTTTAAAGTATAAGCAAGTCACTTAATAGTTCTGGATCTCAGTTTCCACATCTGTAAAATGCAAGCTATGAGGTCCCTTCCCACTCTAAATGTGTGATCAAGCAACATTAGGGGAGGTTTGGTTGAGTAAATAAAGTTCTAAAGGAGAGAAAAAAAATTAGGTTAAATGACCTATCCAAGTGACATGCAGCCAGTTAGTGTCACACTTTGTATCCAAAGGAATACAAGATGTGGTGTCTAACCTCCAAAAGTACACAGTGTCCTTGAGCAGATAAATCAGGCATGAATGATAGATAATACAAGGCAATTCAAGCTCCCGGTACCATCTGAGAGGTGTAAATGGGAAGGAAGTACTATAGGGAAACAGGTTGGAGACATTTTTGTGAGCTGACATGTTGGGGAAGCCTTCAGGAAGTCAGTTACATTTTTTACCTGATCTTGAAGGGTCTACCGGCAGAGATGGCAAAGGGGGATTATGGAGAAATATGGGAACAGAGACTTCCCTGCACCCAATGTGGCATCAGAGGAGCTGGTTTTTGATCAGTGAGCTTGCCTTTGAATTGCTCAGACCCTGTGGATCATGGTGTCCACTGGGGTTTTCTTGGTCAAGGGACTGAAGTGGTTTGCTGTTTCCTTCTTCAATGGATTTTCAGGTGTTTAAAGGAAAATTCTTTTGTTTGGGCTTTTTACCTGATTAATGAGGCAAAACCTAGGACAAAGAGAATTAAAAGGAATATATTAAAAGTACGTCACGGTAGCCTTACGTAAAGGGGCTGATCCCTGGAGATCACAGATAGCCAACCTCTATTAATAACTTTCATAATTAGAGAAAGACCATTCAGATAGGTCATGGCCAACCAAAGGGTCTGGGCTCTTGCATCTGAGTTCCTTCCCCATGTAACAAGTATGTGACGATTTCTAGGTACTTACCGGGAGGGGGTGACTTGACTAGGTGACAGATATCTGGGAATTGGGTGATATCTCCCCATTCCCCCCCCACAGTGATCGACAATCAGGTCTGGGAAAAATGGGTCACTGAAGACCTGCCCTGGGTCACACAGCTAGTAAGTCACATTTGAACTCAGGATTTCTTAACTCCAGGCCCAGCCCTCTCCACTGAGCCATCTAACAGCCTCCGAACACTCAAGTACCATTTATTAAAACCCCTTCCCTGCCCTCGAGGGTACAAATTACATACACCCGACAGTTTGAGGATTGTCCTGGGGGCCCAAGATTAAAGAGGATTGTGAAAGGCTTCTAGCCAAAGGTGGGATTTAGCCGAGATTTGAGGGAGGGGGTAGGGAGTGGAGATGAGCATTCAGATTTCAGCTCTGATAATCTACACTCTGGGACAACCTAGGGCATATTACTCATCCGCTTCTCACTCCGGAAAAAGAAAGAGTTAATCTGAGATCTTGAAATCCTCTAGCTGCTCTCCATCTCTGCTCCTAAATGAATATTGTTTGTATTGTATTGATTTGAACTGAAGAGCTGAGGTTTCGCTTAGACCAAACCTTTCACCTCATTACCCCTGGGGCTACTTTCCCGAGACCTGGAAAGAGGTCTTCCTAAGGATGAGGATAAAACTCACACCATTATTCTGAGGTCAGACCTACTGGAGAATTTGACCAAGTATTGTAATTCCTTTGGGGTGTGTCTGGGTGGGGAAATTGATGGCTTCCCTTTCTCTTAAGAAACTGTCTTATACCCTCAGGCTGGCGGGTCCCTTTTGAACAGCTAGTGCAATTGTTATTGTCCAACCCACCTAATTGTCTCGCCTACTTTTGTCTGCATTCACTGATTCCGCCAGCACTTCTTGAGCTCCTACTGCATACCAGGCGCTCTGCTTTGGCCTTTGCCTACCTCATGGAAGGCAACCCTAGTAGTTCACTAGGAACTTGTGGGCGACTGGGTCACTGGTACACAGAGAAGTAAATATAAAATTTAAATATAAGAAGTAAATAAAATATTTGTATAAACTAGGGGTGGGAAACCTGTGACCTCCAGGCCACATGTGGCCTTCTAGATCCTTGAGTGCAGCCTTTTGACTGAGTCCAAGTTTTACAGAACGAATCCTTTTATTAAGGAGGTTTGTTCTGTGAAGTTTGGATTCTCTGAAAGGGTCTCCCCTGAGGCTCAAGGTTCCCCACTCCTAGATTACAAAGAAATGTAAAGTAATTTAGGCAGGGGAGAGCACCTAGTACTGCTGAGAGAGGAAAGGCCTCTCTTTGGAGGTAGGACTTAAATCTTTGTGGAATTGAAATCTTTGTAAGATCTATGCAGATAGGTCAGTGATCTTTATCGTCTTGGAAGCCTTGAAAAAATGTCAGGATTTAGCTTGGGAAATAGGAATTCTGAACCTCTGCAGGCCCTATTGGGTGGCTGTTAACCTCCAGGGACTGATTCCTGTCTCCTGCCCCTTCCCCAAGCCTGGTCTAGAGGAGGGAAGATAAGAGATGACTTGGAGGATAGCCCTTTTTTTTTACTGGTGAAACTGAGCCTGGAGGAGGTTGTGACTTGCCCTTGCTTACACACACTGCTAAATAGAAGACTGGAGGCAGAATCTGACCTCTTTCCAAGCCCAGTATCCCTTTCTTTATTAGAGATAGAGACAATCTGGAATATTTCCTAGTTTTTCTGTCTTATCTGACTCTTCAAGATCCCATTTGGGGTTATCTTAAGGAAGATATTAAAGTGGTTTTCCATTTCCTTCTCCAGCTCATTTGACAGATGAGGAACCTGAGGCAAACAGGGCTAAGTGACTTGCCCAGGGTCACACAGTTAGTGAGTACCTGAGGTCACATTTGAATTTAGGTCTTCCTAACTCCAGGGCTGGCCATCTATCCACTGTGCCACCTCCTTGTCCCCCACCCTTCCCCCAAACTTGGGGGGAAGTTCCTCCATTTTACAGATGAGGAAACTGAGGCAGGTAGAAGCTAAATGACTTGCCCAGGATCACATAGTATCTGAAGCTAGATTTGGACAGAGGGTAGGTCTTCCTGACTTGAAGTCCAACAACTCTTATGTATATTTATTTGGACAACTGGCTAGCCTTATTTTTCCTTATTGGCCTGGTGCCAACAATTACCCCTCATCTTAATTCTGGTTGTCTCCATCCTGGCACATCTCTTCCTTTTCATCATCTGGTACATAGTTCCCTCCAAGAACCTGAGAACATCAGGCTAAGCTGTGTGACCTAATGGGATCTGAGAAGTAGGGCTGAAAAACACCTCCAAGGTTATTGGAGGGCTAGAAGGGGTTATGGAGACTGGGAGGCTAACTACTTTTCAGTCTTGACTGTAGAAGAGCTTGAGATGAGCAGTTTTCCCAGTCAGGGAACCAAAAATATTAAGGTTTAGGGGTGCTAGGGACCCCAAAATAGCAACATACCAGGTTCTGCCTGAATGAATTCGACCCAAGCCTTTTTTCAGCCAAAGAAAAACAAAGTTTTTTAAAGATTCGCCCAATTGGGTAGACTCTTAAGGAATCTGAGCACTGGTGAGGCTTGTATTGACAAGCAGGCCAGATTGAATCTGAGCCAGAATGAATCTGAGCATCTTCATGGAAGCAAGATGGATCTTATGTACAGAAAGACTGGGAGGGATCTAGGGTTGGCCAAGTGGTCTGGAGTGACTAGAGTTGGGGTTTAGGGAGGGTCTTGAGGACTCCAAGGAGCATCTTAATAGGACTGGAGTGACTTCAGAGGTCAGACTCCTAGAACTGAGAGAATGGGATTTTGATGGGATCAAGGGTGGGAGGTATCCTGAGGCAATCAGGAGTAGCAGACAATGGAGCACTAGGGTAACTTAAGGCAGATTTAGACATGAAAAGCCAGATCTAGTGGGAAGATTCAAGGAGAGTTCTAGGGGGTTCCCAGAGCCTATCACCTCATCAAGGTGGCACCTGTGTAACCAGGGGCAAATCATTTCACTTTCTTGGAGCCATTTCTTTATCTATAGAACAAGGGGATGGAGGTGGACTTTGATGGCTTCTCCTGTCCCTTTCTCTTGAAAGTCTATGATCCTGGCAAGAATGTCAGAGCTGGAGGAGACCTTAGAACATAGGACATCAGTATTATCAGTATGTAGTATTCAGCTTCTTATTTTATAAATGAGGAAATGAAGAACAGAAACCAGAAATTATTTGCTCAGGGTAATAGCAGCAGGGCCAAGGCTCAGATTCAGGCCTCTTGACTTCACCAGTGTTCTTTGCACAGCTTCATAAAAAGCTTCTAAAGAGAGGGATATGGCGGTGGTTCTGGTGGGTCTGGATTAGGTCTTTTTTCTTTTAATGGGCCTGGGGAGATTAGAGCCAGAATGGAATTTAGGATTTAGAGCTGGTAGGGCTTTAGGCATCATCTAATCCATGCTCTTTATTTTTCTTTTTTAAAGACGAGGAAATTTAGGCCCACGGAGAGGAAAGGAATTGTATTCTGGGTGCAGAAAATAAACGCTCCACATTGAAAGCTTGCAAGGTTACACTGAGGTTACCCTTTTGCAAGGTTAATGTTGGTTCATTTTGTTGGCATTATTTCTGGGAGAGAGATCCTGGTATCATGTGAATACATTTCCAGACAAGCTTCCCTTAACCCACTGCTTTTCGGAAATGCCTCCATACAGGCTCACGGCAGCATGCCTATATGACGACATACGTCAGTGCCTATGTCTCGTTCTCCCATTAACCCATCTCCCTCCCCCCCACTCCTCTCCCCTTGCCAGCTTTCCTTGCAAAAACAGAAGGTGGCACATTGGGAAGGAGATGGGAAGTAGTAGGGAAGAATTGAGAAAAATTGGCGGGGCTTGACAGCCAGCTGGGGGCACCTGAGGAGGAGCAAAGGGAAAAGAGGCGAGCCATGGCTGGAGAGAAAGCAGGGACAGGCTTGAGCTGTGCGAGACCCGGAGCTCCGAGCCCACAGAGCAGGCAGGAAATTAGGAGTCAAGTACAGAACCTCGTTAGCAAGCGTACAGGCTGCAGGAGAGCAATTCCCACTCTTAAACTTGGAGGCCGTGCTCCCAGATTACTAATTTCCTTGGGTGTTATAAAGCGCTCCTTGGACCGAGTATAGTGACAGCGAGGATCATCAATCTCAGTCTTGCCAGCTGGGTGGTTGGTGAGAGTCTCTGGGAGGCATAGGCGAAAGCCAGCTCTTTGCTGCTCTCTGCTGGTTCTGGTCCTGATTGCACTTACTTTGCAAACTCCTTTCTCCACCACTGACCCCTGAGGGCCCACTTGACCCAAGACTGTGCCTTTACTGCTTGCCTGAATTCTGGACAGCAACATGGCACATGCTGATGTAGTACTGCTAATCTGATGCCCTGTTACTGGCCTGGGTACCGTGGTAAAAGGGGCGCCTGATGGAGCCCCTGCCACAGAGCCTGTCTCAAATCTTAGAATTCCTTTTTCCCAGACATAGACTTGTTATGGCTACTTAAATGCTTCAAGGATACATCTGGGGGTTTTTTCTCCATTGGTGCAGATCCCCTATACCTAGATAAGACCGTTTGATTAAGTTGTGACTAAAAAGAGGGGGGAAAATGGAGTGGGAGTCAGGAGGACCTGAATACAAATCCAGCCTCAGACATTTTACTA
This sequence comes from Potorous gilbertii, assembly GCA_028658325.1. Lineage (NCBI taxonomy): Eukaryota > Metazoa > Chordata > Mammalia > Diprotodontia > Potoroidae > Potorous > Potorous gilbertii. The sequence continues at coordinate 134,581,152 of CM053769.1, read as the reverse complement.
GCTGTATGGTCCTGGGCAAGTCATATATCCTCTCCTTGACTCAATTTGCTCAGCCTTAAAATAAATGGGGAGGACCTGATGGTCCCTTCTAGTTCAAAAACCTATAACCCTATGAGGTGACTTAGCAAATTTAATTACATTGGTCTTCCCATAAGAAGACACTGGTTTTTCCAGGACAGACCATGGCTGGTAGAACCATGTTGGAAATCATCACTGGGGTTGGTAAGATGTGCCAGAGCTGTCACACCACTGCCACAGATTTTGAGAATCCAATGTCACTTCCAAGAGATGAGACATGGGGAAAAAGCTTCAGCTGAAGCCCCCTTTCTCACTGGCCTCAGAAATACCCCCTCTTCTCACTTTCACAGCAGCTCCGGTGGTTCCTTCACACTGTGCTGGAGATCTTTCTGCTTCCGGCTCCCAAGGAGGTCAGTCCCAGGGTTGGCCTAGCTGGTACAGAGAGGGTAAGAAAACTCATATTTTATTTTGATCTGTATTCTGCTGGAAGGGAATTAAGAATTGGCTGCATTGAATACTGACTGGGTTGGCTGTTGCCCTGCCTGAGTGGACATAAGGGAGGTAGTTAATGCTACCTACATTCTGGAACTCGATTTTTGCCCAGTGTTTGACCATGAAAAGATGAACATCCTTCCTCAAAAATCTGTAAGCCAGGTCCCCAGAGATGGAGGGAGCCGGAATCCAGGAGAGATTCCCCAGGGCTTTTGCAGTCCAGAGGCCAGTGGTTAAATTCCCTGCCTCCCCCATCCCACACCCTCTTTTTGGTTCTAGTAACTTCCTGTCTCTCGCTGTCAGGAGCTTTAGTAGCAGGCAGCCTGACCACCCCTCCCCCAACCCCCCCAATCCACTGGGCTGTGGGTGGTATAAATTACAGGAGTCCACGGTGTGAAGACACCGGGTGGTGAGTAAATTAGAGCATCTGGTCGCAGAGGCTGATAACAGGAAGAGACAAACATTAAGAAGGCGCCGGCCAGGGATCACAAGTCGTAAATGGGAAGGGGCCCCTCCTGCCTGGTGCCTGGCTTGACTCGCCGGCGCCCGCAGGTAGGAGCCAGTAACGGCCTCGCTGCCTGGTTTCCCCACTTTGGTTTGTGGTCTGAGGGGGAAGCCTTGTGTAAGGCACCAGATCTTGCCCCCGCCCGAGCCCTCGAGCTCTCAGCGCTGCTCCCCGGAGGCAAGGTCAGTGGGTCCCCTGGACCCTCCCCGAGGGTGCGCCCCTCCGGTGTGTTCCTCCACCGGTCCCCCCTCCCCTTCTCTTTACAAACTCCGCTGGGGGCAGACAGACTGGTTCTGCGCTCACCCCTGGCGCGGGCTCGGAGTGCCAGAAACCCGCCAGCGTCATCAGGAGCAGATGGATGGGAGATGGCAGGCGCCCAGCGCTCCCTCCCTTCCCTTCCCTTCGCAATCCGGGACTGGAGGTGGGAGGTGAGAGGGAGGAAGGGAGGGAGGGCGGTTGGGAGGCCCGGGGATGGTAGTTGGCGCACTTGCCAAACGAGTCCAGGGCATCTCCCAGGGCAGGTTTGGGGGCTGGCAGGATCGCAGTGTTGGCACGGTGGGCTGAAAGCTAAAACCAGAGCGACGCCTGGGCTACCGTGGGCTCCCCGGCCATAAACGGCGTCTTCTTTCCTCGAGGTTTGAAACCAAGCTTTCATCTTAGCCCTCTGCCTCCCACAAACACACTCCATGACAGCAGGAGAATGAGGCCTGAACCGTAGGCCTCCTGGTAACCTTTTGACGACCACCCTGAACGCAGGTTTCTTTTCTTTTGGCCTCAGTTTCAGTATCTGTAAAATGAGGGGGTTGGTCTAGGTGGCCGCCAAAGGCGGCCTGTTAAGTTCCATGCATGCGGGAGGCGGTAAGCTGAGTTCTGCCTTTCGGGGCCAGACTGACCCCGCCCCCAATCCCTCCAGGCCAAGCAAGCCCTATTAACATCCCGGCTTCTTAGGACACCGGGCCGAGCCAGGGTTGGACCCGACTGGCTCAGGGGCCCTGCGGCAGGGGCGTGGGGGAGGCCGAGCCCTTGGGGTAGGAGTGGGAGAACCTGTAGCCCTCCCTGTCCGTTCCAAGCGGGCTGTGGGTGCCCAGGAATTTCCAGACGCTCCCTGAGTCATACCTGTGTGTCAAGTGCTTGGGTGAGGTGGGGTGGAATAATGAGCTGAAGCCTATCCCCGACTCGGGAAGAAAGGAATGGGCCGGCTCTGGGGGAGACAGCAGTGCCAGTTTCTGAAGAAGCCCTTCTTGGTGACTGGAAACTCCCCATTAATTAATGAACCCCTCCCCCCCAGCCTCGCTAGCCCGATTCATCTGTACCTGGAGGAGGTGTCCCTCCTTTTCTTCAGAGGACTGCCCCCACCCCATCCTTAGGGACTGCTACCAACTCCTCAAAATGTCGTATCAATAGGGCAGAGACTTCTACCACATTCACATCCCCCTCCACATCGATTTACATCTGGAAAGGGCCTCTAAGGTCCTTTCATTTTACAGTTGGGGAAACCGAGGCACCAAGCGATGAAATGATTAAGGGTCCCAAGCAGCTGAAACCAGGTCTGCTTGACTCCAGATCTACTGCGCCACCTAGCTGTATATTGCATCCCTTAGCCCTTTAAAGACAAGCCCAAAGTTTTAAGAGGTGGGGACTCTGCCAGACTTGGAGTCCGGAAGACCTGAGTTCAAATTCTGCTTCAGAGTTGGGTAGCTGAGTGATCCTAGGCAAGTCCCTTTGCTTCTCTGAGCCCACGTTAATAAATTATAAAATAGGGGTAATAAATGGTACTTACTTGGGAAGATTGTTGTGAGGACCTTATGAGACTATGTATTTGGAATGCTTGCAAATCTCCTGACTTTCTTTGCTTGTTTGTAAAGGAGAAAGGTCAGTAACCTTTCCCGGAGAAGCCAAGTCAGTGTCTCTCCGCTGAAAGTGGAGGAGATAAATGGGGCCTGCCTTCTATACAGAGAAGTCTTAGTTGAAGTAATTGTGTCCATATCAAGGGCTTGACTTTTCATGTTGTTAATTAATTCACTATTCACATGTCCAGTGCAGACTTTGGGCTGTGGTGGGAGGATTTCCCCCATAGTTCCTTCCTTTTACCTATGAGTGCCTTCGGCTCACCTGGGTTATGCTGGGCCGGGTCTGCCTGTGTGGGCTATGGGGAGGGGGGGGGACGGGACAGGACATGAGGATGTGTGCATGCGGGCATACACTAGGGTGTCCGTGTGTATGTGTGTGTCTGTGTTTGCAGGAGAAACTCGACACCTCTGGTTGGCGTAGGTCAGGAGCAGGGAAATGAGCCAGTGGCATGGGGCGCGGGCGGGGGAGGGCGTTGGGATTGGGTGTGGCCTCGGCGGTGGCGGCGGCGGCGGCAGCAGGTGTTTCTTGGCCAGGGCCCCGGAAGCTCCACCTCCCCAGCGGGCCAGCTCCCGAGGAGCCGCGCCGGAGCAGCCCCGGGTGAGCCAAGCAGTTCAGACAAACAGTGGGGTGATGATGGCTACACAATGTGTCAGCTTGCTCTGAGGCGGAGCTGTGGGGCCCTGGCATGAAAGGTGAGCTGGGGACGGGAGGGATTGTGTGCGCCAGTGTGTGTGGCGGGGCAGCTCGGGCGGGGGGCCGCCCCCCCCTTTGCCAGGAGCCCGCAGGGGGTCTTTGGGCCTTTCCTGCAACAAGTTCTCGGGTTTCGCGGGGTCTGGCTGGCTGGGGAGAGGCAGGGGGGCGGGAGGAAGGCTGGGAGGGGGCGGGCGGGCAGCCAGCCGCAAACGGCTCTCGGCAACTTCCCCCAGAGTGTTGCGGGCGATAAGAGCTGGGCGGGCGGGGAACGAGACCAAAGGGCAGATCCGTCCCCCGTGCGCCCCTCCCCGGCCCCGAAAGCGCCTCCCTGGCGCGCGCGGGGGTGGAGGGAACAGCGGCCCCGGGGGCTTCGGGAGGTGCTGGTCTGGGCTCGCTGCTCTGCTCTGCCCTGCCTTCCCCTGCCCTCTTCTCCTGGAGCCGGGGTCGGGATCGCCGGGCCCGGAGCCCCGCCCCGCATCCGCCCCTCGCCCACCACCCGCACGGACCCGGAGTGGCTCGGACGGGGCTGAGAAGGAGCGCGCTTCTCCCCAGCCTCGGGGCCGGCACTCGGAGGCCGGCGGCCCTGCTCCTGCCCCTACTCGGCGGGCATCGGGACTCGGATCTGGAGTTGGCCCGTGGAAGGCTCCGCGGTCCGGAGGAGAGGGAGCCGCTGCCTGTGTACGTGGGGATGGGGACGACTCGGGGGAGCCGGGAGTGGGGGGTGGGAATGGCTGACTGGAGGGTTGAGTCCCGAGGCGGGGGAGTCTCGCTTGCTCCCTCGTTTCCCGTCCCTTTGGGCTGGGAGCGGAGTCGGGAAGGAGGAGGAGGAGGCAGCGGCGGCCGGGCTCCTTCCTTAGCTGCCGAAATAAAAGTTTGCTCAGCGGGCAGGAGGGTACGGCGGCGGCTGCGTGCCCCCATGGCAGGTGTTGGGTGCCCGGCTGGGCTCTCCGGGGCGTGGAGGCTTCGCGGTAATGTTTCGTGGGTTTTTGTGGTCGGGGTTGGGGGAGGTCGTCTCTTAGTTTGATTCGAGGGACAGGGCTGATCGGAGAGGCGGGGGCTATTAGGAGCGGAGCCCCGACTTGGAGGCTGAGGATCTAGCCGAGGCTGCTGAACTGGTGCCAGGGCGCCCCAGCTGCCACCCGCCTCCTCCTCTCACAGGACGTGGTTCCCCAAAGCCCTCTGGAGCTTGGATGTGGGGCAGACTTCCCTCTTTATTCTCAACTGCCCTTAATAAAGAGATCCCCCTGCAGCTTTTGTGCGGCCCCCCCAACCCCCACTGGCTGCCTCTACCTCTGGCAGCCTGGGGCTGGCATTCTCTACCCTCCCCCCCCTTTGAATTCTATCTTCCTGGCTGCTCCTTCCCTCCGCCCGCCCCCACCTCTAAGATGGCCCGGGCTGACTCCCTGATAGGCGGTGAGTAGCCAGCCTAAGTGGAGCCAATTCAATTAGATTGCAGCAACTGAGACACCTCCTTTCCAGCCCTGCGCTCTGGCAGGCTAATTAAATTCCCTTCATGGAGGCGGACCACGGGTTCAGCTCACCCCTTCCCAGCCACCTCCTGGCCTCCGATCCCTCCCCCACCCCCAAGGTTAACTCATCCCCACCCCCTTTTTGGTAGTGGGAATGATCCTCCCTCCTCCAGCGAGGAGATGCTGCTCCGGAGTGGTGGTTGGTGGTGGGATGGGTTTTGTTTTGTTTTCTGGGACAGCTCAGGTGTATTGGGCAGAGGAAGGGTCCTGCTCTCCTAAATTACCGAGGAGAAAATGTGGGGCCACGGGAAGATCTGTTTGGTTTTAAATTCACAAAGGCCAGCGGTCAGCACCTGCTTTGACTCCTGGAAGCTTGATTGATACAAATGGAACGGACTAGATGGATTGGTCTCTGTCGGGCGAACGAGCCTTTGTCAGCAGAGTGGGTTTAAAATAAATTAAACCCTAGTTAACCCCAAGATGCCTTATCTGGGGAACAAAAAAGGGAGACTCTCACACTGAGGTTAGCAAAGTTTTGAAAGGCAGAGACGCCCTCTCCCCCTCTAAAAAAGATAGCTTTTGTTTCAGCGGCACTAGTAGCCCCTACAATGCTGAACTCTTTGCCCTGAGTGATTAAGCTGATTTCCAAGACGTGAGGACAAAGAATGTCAGGGTTTTCTGTGGTCACTCACCTAGCGCACTATGATTTCTCATATAACTTTTTCATTCTCTCTTTTTTTCTTCAGAAATTCCCATCCCTTCCAAAACGGGTTGTACAAACCCTACGTTCTCCTGTGTAGACTGGAGTTTTTAATAATAGCCAGCCTGGAATACTATTGCTAATTTTTTAAAATGATGTAATATAGGCTGTTTCCAGAATGAGTTGTTCTCTAAAAGGAAAGAAATGGGGGGTGGGGGATGCTGTTATGTGTGAATTACTTCACCAGTCACCCCGCACCCCGAGCTGATTTGATCTATTTTTCCAACTAAAGAGCTTTGTGACCTTAGACAAGTCACTTCTCTCTGCAGCTTTCTTTTCCTCACCTATATAGTGGAGTTTGGAGTTATCTCTAAGGTTGTTTACAGGGTTAACATAATTAATTTGGCTCCTAGGGCTAGTAAATCTGAAACCTCCTGTTGCTGGTGTTCCAAGAGCATGTTAGAATCCATTGGTTCTGCCTGTGGCCACTATTGGTCTTGATGGACAGAAATACAACTAGCAATAATTCCTAACCACTTGAGTAGAAATCTCATCTTTTTGTTTCAAATACCATGTGGTGTATATTTCAGCATGTTTCTCAGAATTTTCACAGCAGATCACTGATCTGAGAGAGTGAGTGAGTCTGTGTGTGTGTGTACACGCACGTATATCTTCTGCCCATTTGAATGGGTAGGGTAGAGAATGATAGTAAAAGGTTGGGGGGGGTGCGTGATTTCTTTGGGAATTATGGAAAGTAGAGCTTTTAGAATCTGGAAAAGGAACTAGATCCTGGAAAAAGTGATTTAATAACTAAAGCTCTTTGAGGGCATTCCTAGATACTATTTCCAAGGGAGGGGCCGGCCGGGAGAAGACAATACAACTGTCAATTCTGGAACGAACATCTGTTTAAGGAAATATGGGATTATTTTTGAGAATCCCACATTCTGGGCAGTCATCTGAAGAGTATAGGGGTGAGGAAACTGCTCTGGAGGTCTGGGTACCTTCTTTAACACCCCCACTCTTGAGCTCTGCATGGGGAGCTATAGACATACCTCATTTCCCTATCTGCAAAGGAAGTTCCTTGGGATGCAAATCGTGTTTTCTGTGGTTTCAGAACCGCAGGGCTCAGAGGGGAGCAGTTTGTGAGCCCAGAGCCTTGGGAAAGCAGCTGATTCCGAGCCTTCTCTCATCCAGGTGCATTAGCTAAGATACAGACCATGTGGGCCCCCTTTGCCTTTTGCAGATCTGGCAGGAGAGTTTCCATGGCGCCACTCAGTGGCCAAACCAGGACCTGAACCTGCCAGTTGATTCCTGAACTCCCAGCCTGTCCTAAACCCATCAAACCATACTGTGCCTGAACCAGGCCTTGGGCTTGTCCGGCTCCCTCAGTTTACCGGTGGAAAGGCTGAGACCCAGTCCAGGAAGCCGCTTTCCAGACCTAACAAGAGGCCCAAGTCACCTTGTCATCAACATGCCTCTCCTTACTTCTGCTAACTTTCCCTTATTCCCCTCCAGGACCATGGTGTACAGTAAGAAGGATGGGGCCCCTTAGGTTGTGGCAAGCCCCTTAGGGTGTGATGGTCAGTCTTCTGCTTTGACAGGAAAGGGGAGGTAAAAAGAGAGGCCTTATTGGCTTCGCCTTTCCTTCCCTCATTGAGACTTGCAGGGGCTTGTGCCATCAGCCAGCAGGGCCGGTTTTCTTGGCCCTCCCAACCTAACCAGAACTCCTTGTTCATTCCCAAGCAGAGATTATTACTAGAAATCCAAAAGCCCTGGCAAGGCTTGTAAGGTCGTTTTTAATGGCCAACAAAACCACAAGGCTATGTGAGTTAGGCTGTCCGGTCCCTTCCCCTCAGATTTGGTGGAAACCCTTTTTAGCCTGTAATACATTTGCTGCTGCTGACTTAGCACTTGCTGATCAAGAGGAAGTGTGGACTGGCTTTGCTTTTATTATTTTATTTTTTCTGGCTTTGTTTTTAATGGATTTTCCTCGTTCTTTGAGTCTTCTGCGTTAATAGGAATGAACTAACAATTATATGGGGCTTTAAAGTTTCCTGTGTGCTTTAAAAATCTCATTTAATCTTTACAACAACCCTGGGAAGTTGGTGTTATTACTTATCCTAACTTTACAGATGAAGGAACTGAGAACAGGTATTTCAGCATAGGTGATGACAGGGGACTGTTGTCTTTTTGCTAATGAAGAACGAGGCAGTTAAGTGACTAACCCAGGGTCACGAAGTTAGGAGGCCAAATTCAAATTTGGGATTTTCTGACCCTAGGTCCAGTGCTCAATCTGCTGGCTCATCTAGCATGTTTCTTAGCATGTTTAGGTGATTCTTAAGACCACCACTGAGTTTTACTGGGCTAAAGGGTTCTACCATAGGTAGAGTTGCCAAAAGTCATAGCAATATTGAGCTGAAGCAGCCTGGAAAACAAGACATCATTTAGTTGAGATTGGAAGGTTTGAAGCCAGAAGGGACCCTAAAAACTGAGAACTAAGAGATGTAACCTTCCAAAACCTCTACAGCTAGGTGGTCTAGCCACAACTGGAACCTAGGTTTTCTGACTTCTAAATAATAACACTCACCACAATTTAAGGTTTATCACACACTTTATAGTAAATCTTGTCTCATTTGATCACCCTGGGAAGTAGATTCTATAATCCCCATTTTACTGATAAGGAAACTGAGTCTGAGAAAAGTTTAAGTGTCACGTAGCTAATTGAAGCTTCAGAGGCAATTTTTTAACTGATTCTCATCCAGCCTCTTTTTTATTTTTATTACCAAATGGGGTAATACCCAATGGAAAAACCTTCCTTAGGTATTGGCTTTCTCATCAATTTTGGCAAGTATTTATTTTCTAACCACTGTGTGCTCAGCATTACGCCAGCTACCCCAGTGTATGCTGGGAAAACAAGACTAGAACCCTCTTCTTTGTCCATTTAGGAAAACCTCAGGGAAATTGTAACAGGTAGAGGATGGTAATGACTGTGTAAATGCAGTCTGAGAGGCTGAAACATACTTCTGAGGAGCAGCAGCTCTGTGAGGACAGACATGTCAAATCAACTGTCCCTCCCTTCAGTTTTTCTCTGGTTCACGAAGGTGAGGAAGTGGTCCTTTAAGGCTTGCATATGATGACAAGTAGAGGGCCTCTGGGTTTGATTGCAGAGGATTTTTCAGGTCTCCGGGGAAAGGTTTGGGCTGTTTGGCTTTCAGCATGTTTGTTGTAGCAGGATGAAATTCTAGGTAAAAGAATTTTCCTTCTCTTTGGGTATCTCGATACTCCATATGAAGGGAACAGACTTGGTAATCTTTTATCTCCATGTGATGTTGTAGAAATGTCAGTGATGGCTACCTTTATAATCTAGGAGTCAGGTGGAGTGGGCTTTTCCTCTTGTGACCCTGGCTTAGAACTAAGACTAGACCTACTGTTTATCTCTGTGATCCCTGTGGCTCTTACCTCCTCCCCCTTACACTCTGGGACAATTTGAGACAACCCTCTGATCTGATAAGATGTAGAGAAAGAGGTTGCCTGGGTTCATAACATGAACTGGCTTGTGTTGATCCCTTCTCCCTCCCCACAGCAAGCCTTATGAACTGGGAAAACTCACTAGGATGGCTTAGGTAGCTCTGGATTCTTGAATCTCCAAGGATTTTCCACCATCCCAATTCTTGGACTTAGCATGCCCCCCTAATTTCAGCTAAGCCTTTAAATTCTGAACCTTCGTTGATTTCTCCAAAAGTTTATTGACTTGAGGCTCCAGTGACAATGTAGTTGACTACTTTATCTGGCTTGCTCTTCCTGGGCGTCAGTTTCCCTACCTGTAAAGTGAGGGTGTTGAATTCGATTGCCAAGGTCTTTCATCATAAATTTCTTTATTGTTTCACAGATACTTCCTCCGTATGCTATTTCTCCATAGAAATGCTAGGCTTTCCTGAAATTCATAGGACTTTTTTTTGCCACTAATTTCTCTCTTGAGTTATTAAGTGTTCTTTAATAATTTATATTATATATATGTGTGTTTATATATGCATATATATGCATGTACATACATACATACATGTATATGTCTTTAAAAGATTTGGAAAGTAGCTTTCTCTCAGTTTCTTCACTGGAGTCACACAGCAACCCTGTAAGGGAGGACTACTGGTATTCTTCAGGCTTAAAAGGGTTACCCAGAGTCAAATAGCAGTGAGATTTGAACCCAGATCTGACTGGCCCCAAGCCCACTCCACTGCCATACTCCCCTACCAAGAAAACCAGCAACGGAGGTGGAATGTGAGAATATATTATTGACTTAATGAGATCATAGGATTGATTTGAAGCTGGAAGACTCCAATACCTTTATTTTGCAGAGGAAGAAACTGAGTCTCCAAACTGAACAAATTTTCCCAAGGATCTTGATGGGGATTTAAACTGTGACCCTCTGGTTCCCAAACCAGTGCTCTTTCCACCATAGCAGACTGTTTTCTCATTGGTAGGAATTAGATGAGATCATCTATTAGGATCCTACGAGGCTGTCAAATTCTGTGATTCTGGACATCATGTTTTTTTTAAATGAGTGTAGTCACAGTGGTCCTGCCTACCTCACTGGGTTTCTGTAAGAAACAGTGGAGCTAATCTCTGGCACACCATTAAAATGTAAGGTGTTAAGGACAATCCTAACAGTTACTAGTTGGTGCCAGGAACCAATCTGTCCCCCTCCCCACCCCCATTCTGCAAGCCAGTCGCCCATCTTTCCTCCTCTTGTAACGGTTTCTGTTTTCGGTGCAGTTCTCCAAACATCACCCCCTTAAACAACCACTCCCCTCAGGACTGTTTCAACCACAGAATGTACTGTTCTTGGTGACTTTATTGAACTGCAGCCCACATGGGTCATAATTATCGTTCATTAAAACACATACAAAACCTTAAGTTTTTCAGCCACCAAGTTTCTCCCAATTAAACCACCCTGTTTCCGTGACTACAACGAATTCCCTTCCTGGATCCTAGGGCTCAAGGAGAAGGGGTGAGTTTTTGTAATTTATTTAGAGATCTTAGATTTTAGAGCTAGAAGAGATTTTAATACTCCCTAGGTCTGAGCCAGCCCTGTTCTGTTTGAGTTGGTTGATTACAAAGGAAAGAAAAGTCTTGAGGCCCAAATGACTTGACCAAGGTGGCTGCATCTGAAGTAGGAGGCAGCATTTGAAACCAGGTCTCCTGGCTGAGTTTCAGTGAGGTTTCCATTGCGCCTGGCTGCCTCTTGGGGAAGGAGGATTGAGCCATATTACTGTAATCCATAGCTGCTTCTTGCCCTTCTTGCAGAATTGCCATTGCCTTGGGCTGCAATAAAAGGTATTGATCCAAGAGCCTCCTGTCTTGTATTTATGTTGGATAGGTTAAGCTGTTCTTAAAGGGGGGATGCATTTATCAAACTGAGACTGGAGTTGGCAGGACGAGGCTAGTGATTCAGTGTGGAACAAATCTTGAACCTTGGAGGTGTCTAGAGGCGAGCGGCCGAGTCTTCCTCACCGTGGAGGGGAAGAATCTGTTGGAAAACCACAGCCTGTTTTTCTTTTTCCTTTATTTCCCCCCAAGGAATTGTGTGTAATCAGTTACTGTCCCTCAGGACTCAGTCGAGCTTGGGGCAGATGGAACTAGATGAAAACATTCTGGGCTTGCGGTATAGAGGGGTTTAGGGGAGCTGGGTTCTAATCCTCCCTCTGATGCTTGTGATCTCTTTGATCCTAAATTTCCTTTGTAAAATCAGGCCATTGAATCACATGGCCCTTGACATCCCTTTTTGCTCCAAATCTATGCTCCTGTATGGAGCTTTCAGAGGGTTAGATTTTGCTCTGTATCTGAATCAACTATTCAAATCCATGTGAAAGATCTCAACTCTGGAATTAGAATAAGGATCAGGGGTTGAATTCTAGCTTAGTGCTATAATAACTGTGTGGTCTTGAGTAAGTTCTTTCCTTCTCCAGTTATGTTTCTCTGCCCCCCTCTCCCCGCTGCCCCTTTAGTAAAATGGGGTTAGACTCTACCACCGGACTGGGGACCTTTAAAGAAAAGGTTGGTGAGACAGACCCTAGAGGGATTTTTGTTTTGAGCAGTGTTGGACTAGGCAGCCTCTGTCTGTTCCCCTTCTTCAGAGAGCCTTTCCTATTGTCTCTTCCCTCTAGTGCCTTTTCTCTATCCATTACTTCCAACTTAACCTACATAAAGCTTGTTTGTACATAGTTATTTGCATATGGACTCCCCCGTTAGATTGTGAACTCCTCCAGACCAAGGGCCATCTTGTCTTGGTATTGCTAGCACTTAACCGCAGTGTTTGGCACGTAGTAAATGCTTAATAAATGTTTATGGACTGACTGACATTTGGGGGATCAGATGTTCCCGAGTGTCCCTTGGAGAGCTGAATTGTCTATAAGCTTGACTCTTAAGCCATTATAACTGGGTTCTATCACTAGAATAATTCACCAGTGTATCTTTTAATTAGCAGCTGTATTAAGTTTCTAATGGTTGTTAGGTTCAGTCCCCAATGCTGGAGATAGAAGAGTGAAAGGACCCCAGTCCCCACTCCTGTTAGCTTTACTTTGTGAGTGGGGTGAGAGAGGGGTCTGATGACGACACTTTTATAGATAGGAGAGCTGAGGGGGAGACCCCAACATGGGATACATGGTATATTGTCTCTTCCTTCTAGTGCCTTTTCTCTATCCATTACTTCCAATTTAACCTACATAAAGCTTGTTTGTACATAGTTATTTGCATATGGACTCCCCCGTTAGATTGTGAACTCCTCCAGACCAAGGGCCATCTTGTCTTGGTATTGCTAGCACTTAACCGCAGTGTTTGGCACGTAGTAAATGGTATAGGTAGGTTGTCCTTGATGGAAGGAATAGGTTGATTGGCTGCCTTGAGGAAGACAGGAGAGAGGGATGGAGGGAGGGAAAGAAAAAATGAGAGAGAAAGAGCACTTTGATAGCCTTCTGGCCGTTGGGCTAGGGATTTCTGCCTTCCAGCCCAATTGGCTTGGATTTCCACTGCATCAGAGCTGTCCACCACTCACTCAGAATTTGGGTTAAGCCGGGCTGTTGTCTCTCCTCTCTCCTCCTGGTACATCTGCTGAAGATGGGCTAGGAGGGGTGAGGTGGGAGTGGCTGGAGGGATAGGGGGATATGCCCGCTTTCCACTCCAGCCTTTTCAGTCAAGTTCAAAACCAGGGCTCTGGGATCTGAGGGGAGTGTTCTAACAATAAAGTGCCCTTTCTGTCATTCTTGTAGTGGCTGGCCATCCATGTCCTGTATGGTTTAACTTTTCGTGGTCTTTTTACGATGCAATTATATTCTACTCCATTGCCAGGATTGTTGAATGTTGCTCTGAATCCTTCCTGGTTGAGGCTTAGGATTTATTCTCAGGCTTCATGGTCAGTTTCCTACGTAATTTATATGCAGCTAGTGGCACCCCCTCCCCCCAATCTTTGCTAGCTAAGTGCCTGGACACCTGGATCTTCTCAGCTTCTAAGGAAGGAGGGCTGCAGATAAAATATTTCCATTTTCCATGTGAGGAAACTGAGGTCCAGAGTGGTGCTAGGATTTAGGAGCACAGATGGCCAGGAGGAATCTCGGTCCAAGCTGTGCTGAAAAAACCGAGGTCCGGAGAAGGAAAGAAATATGTTTAAAGCCCTAGGAGTCAAACCCAGACTCTTCCCACTCCAAATTCCTCCCTCTAGACTCTATTGCCTTTTTCACCTCAAGAGATCAATTTTCTCTAGAGGAACCACCGCCACTTTACAGCCTTCCTCTGCTTTCCAGAAAGACTTTAGGTCTAGGGCTCAAATGGGCACCCATATGTGACAGATACCTTGGTCTGCATTCCAGTGTTGGGGCACTCCAGTGTTGTTGACTTAAGTCTCACCTGGCTTGCTGCTTGAGGCTGAGAATTTGCATTTCTTGGTCATACGGAAGGGATGAAATCACACTTAGCCAACAGTTTTGAAGGCCTCTCTTACTGCCCCCCCCCCACCTTGATTCCTGGAGTGCGACTCCCTTGTTCTCTGAAGTGTGAGGGATATCAGACATTGCCTGAATGTAATTAATACATAGGGTTTTGAGGATCTGGAGGCTTCCAGGGAGGAGAAAAGAAAAAGCAAGCAGAGTCTGTAAACCACACTTCTGAATGCAGTGGCACCTGTTGACCTTTAAACACCACTTAGCCCTGTAAAATGGGCTACTCTGGAAGGCCTGGGTTCCTTCTCTCTGAAGGTCTTCCCCAAATGGTCATTTCTGCCAGATGTCAGAGAGGGAATTCTTAATCAGTTATGGGTAGGGGTAGACAACTTGAGGCCTCCTCTGTTCTGTGGGCCTTTAGGTAGTCAGGTAACCAAACTTCTTCCTCAGTTTCCTCATCTGTAAATTGAAAAATAATATTTGGTGTACTCTAATTGTTTCTTGGAAAATGCTTTGTATGCTATAAAATAGTGAACTACTACTTCTTGAGGGCATGTTGTGAAGAAAACATTCAGTCATTAGAAAAGCCCAGACTCTTTAAAGTCAGAGTACAGTTTTCACCCCATGACCTTTTTCTACTTTGGAGGATCTTCCCAACTTGCCTGAGCAGATTTCCTTAGACCTTGAATTGATCATTTCCCTTGTTCTTTCCTACCTGCTCCCCTCAATTTACAGATTAGGAAGCTGAGTCCAGAGAAGGGATATAGTCAGGGTCAGAGAGGATATAACAAGTGGCAGAACTTGGAATTAGTACTTGGCACCCTGATTCCAAAGCTGGGACCTTGACACCGTACCATGATGTCTGCAGTGTTGCTGGGTTTACAGTCTACTCACTCCCCCCATGCAACTATCTAGATAATACTAATAAATTATTAGTTTATGAAGTACAAATTAGTTTATAATTAGAAATCTAGTTAATTATGCAGATTTGGAGAGGTTTCTTGCCAAAGAATGCCTGTCTTTTTGCAATAGGAATTTCATCACTCCCTAGTTTCTTTCCTATAAATTCAGATTTTATTAAATACATTGTTTATGGTCTTTGTTAAAAGCAAAGTACATCTGTATTTTTCTGACCATAAATCATTCTGGGGCAATCTGTAAATTGAGTTAGACTTGTAAGTATGAGGCAACTAGGAGAAATTCAAGCAGTAGGTAGAGTGTGCGACCTATAGACAAGATCTGAATTCAAATTCTGGCTCAGATTATTAGATGCATAATGCTGGGCAAATCACTTCATTCATAAAATGGAGCTAACGGTAACACCTCTCTCCCAGGGTTTGGGTGCAGATAAAATGCAATATTTACAATGCTCTTTTCTGAACTTAAAGTATTATATAAATGCCAGTTAATATTATTAACCTGGGAGCCGGGGGTGAGGTTGGTGGTGCAGTGGATAGAACACTGGCCCTGGAGATGGAAGGATCTGACTTTAAGTGTGACCTCAGACACTTACTAGCTGTGAGACTCTGGCCAAGTCGCTTAACCCTGTTTACCTCAGTTTCTTTATCTGTAAAATGAACTGGAGAGGGAAATAACAAACCACTCTGGTATCTCTGCCAAGAAAACCTCAGATGGGGTCGCAGAGAGTTGAACAAGACCGAAAAATAATTCAATATTAAGAAATCTAGTTTTAGGGTCTCTTTTCCCCTTTCCTTTGTTGTGAGTCTCCTTAGTGGTACAAACTGCATCCTTCTTTCAGACTCATCATTCCCTTTCTACCCAAGGAATTGCCTCCTAATTAGAGCAGAGTCTTCCTTACGTAGCCAATAGCTAATGTCACCAGTTCATGTACAGCCGATAGGGTTGAAAGTTAGTAGCTGGTTTCTAAGACTGGTCCATTGTGTTTAATGCCAATAAGATATTCAAATCTCCCTCCCTCTCCCCCATATGTTTTTACAATCCAAGCTGTAACGCCAATCATATTTCATTGAAACTACTGGTTTTTCCTTTTCAAAATTCCTAATTCTAATGTTCAAGACCCTTCACAGGTCAGCTCCAAAATGATCTTACCATTATCCCATCTCTCCTCCGCCCTTTCTATCTGCCCCTCTCTGATGGTAGCCTTTGCTCATACCATCTCCCCATTCCTAGAGTTGTCTGTCCCTCCTTCCCTCCTGCAGTCCCTTTTGTCTAATGTCCCTCCCTCTCTTCAAGGCCCACCCACCTGCCACTTCCTTAGTGTTTTCTGCACCCCTAGCCAAAAGTGATTTCTCCCTCCTCAAATTCCTGTACCCTTTGCTGGACCTCTATCTCACTCTCTTATGTCATGTTCCCTTGCCTCCTGGTTATTTCGTGTGCACATCTTTTGGTCCTACTAGATTTCAAGCTCTTTGAGGGGGGGCAGAGTCTGTTTTATGTCTTGATGTCACACAGGGATTTCCCCTATAAATAGCCACTTAATAAACATTTCTTAAATTGATTTGTATCCTTCCTTCCATGAGCTTAACCTGTGGTCCAGACTAGATCTCTCCCTTCCTCCTCCCACAAACTCCTTCCTCTATTGTTGTGGCACTTGGAATTAAAGGAAGGCTGTGTAACTCTGGGCAAGTCATTTCCCCTCTGTCTGCCTCGGTTTCCTTATCTGTGAGGTAAGGATAACATCATCTAATCATAGGATTGTTCAGAAGGTCAAAGAGCAAATGAAATATTTATAAGGCAAACCTTGATGCAGGTCATTATCGTCCTCCTTGACAGTCTCACGCTATTGCATCTTTGCTCTACCTTCATTTTTCCTTCCCTTCCCTCCTTTAAATGCGCTCAAATCTAAGCTGTGGTGGGGAGGGGTGAACTTGACCTTTCCATGCTTTTGGTTATAGTTGAATTTTTTCCCTTCCCACCCCATAATTGCCAAACTTCGAATAGAGAGTAGGACAAACGCTGACCATGTTTCTAAGCATTCTGGCTTTGGTTCCTGAAATCCCATGGAAACCTAGGATGGTGACTTACTGTTCTCCAAGTTCAGCTCTCGTTCTTCTCCTTGACCCTTAGCCTGCACTCAAACCCTCCCTCTTCTTTCCTCCCTTGGCTTCCTCAACCCTGCCCTCTCCAAGAACTTTACCAGCATCCAACAGAAGTCCTTTGTGAGGGAAACACTAAAGATAGCCGCAGGTCATTAGAGAGAGAGGAGCATGGACCAAATGAGGCCAAGGTCATGGATTGGTTCCTGGATGGGCCAGTTGTCGG
The DNA here is from genome assembly GCA_028658325.1 of Potorous gilbertii. Classification (NCBI taxonomy): domain Eukaryota; kingdom Metazoa; phylum Chordata; class Mammalia; order Diprotodontia; family Potoroidae; genus Potorous; species Potorous gilbertii. Next base: position 134,564,250 of record CM053769.1, on the reverse strand, counting down.
GGCTCTGTTCCATAGCCAGAGGCTTCAGCCTTAGCCAGACAGCTTGCAAAAGCATGTTCTTAATCATGAGGGAAAACTTTGCTAACCACTGGCTGAATTAGCCCCAAGCCCAAGTTGACTGATGGCAGAGCCATTTCTCTATCCCAGCCACCAGACTGGGTCTGGTCTAAAACCCACTGCAGTGTGTGGACACTTGGTCTATTCTAGGTTTACCATAACAATGACTGCCAAGGAATTATGCTTGAGACTGCAGCAAGCACTAGATATTCTGCCCAAGTCACTTCCTCCTCCATCACTGCATGTGGAAGCTGGGATACAGCCCCATTTCCTCTCAAGGACTGGATTTGGAGGTCACTTCACAAGTAGGAGTAAGAAATAGCTCCTTGTGATATGATGGGAAGAGTCAGGACCTGAATTCCAATCCTGTTACTATGCTTATTCCTGGCATAACCTTGGTCTCCCGTCCCTCATCTGTACCAGGAGAGGGCTGGGTTGGACAACTTCAGAGATCCCCTTGGTGCTTTGGATTAACAATTTCATGACTCTACTGTGCCTTGGAACTTCCAGTGATCCTGGAGCTGGATTTGGAGTTCTTTCTCCCTCTCAAAATGGTCTCTTAGCCATATGTGGGACCACTAACTTGGACTCAGAGAAGCCCTGAACTTATTTTAACCACCAAGAGCCCAGAGGCCTGATCAAACCTCCCTGTTGGCTGAGAGAGGAAGCCGCTGAGCCAAGTATTGAAGTCTTAAAGAAAGGAAGGAGAATGACCTGGCATAATAAGGCTTCTCAGCATCCTCTTTGGCCAGCCCAGGTCTCCCCTGATCTTATTAAAAGAAACCTTCTACTTGAAGTGCTTCTGATTGTGGCTCAAGGTATTTTCCTCTATCTATCTGTTTTTACTTTTACAGAGACAAACTGATTAAAAAAGTCCTTCTCCTAGAGGAAAAAGTGCTACCCTGCCTCATTTCCCTCCCAGGCACTCTTTTAAGTCACTCCTTGGCAATCTGGCCTCTGACCCTATAACGAAATTGATCTTTCCAATGATCACCTGACATCCATTTCTGTTGGCCTTGTCTCAATTCTTCTTCCTATTTAATGGCTCCGCATCCAAAGCTTTTAACAACGTTGACCCCTTCCCCAGTGCCCCATGAATACTTTTTCTTTCCTTGCGTTTTGTGATGCTGATGTCCCCTGATTCTCTTTCTCACCACTCTCTTCTGAAGCATCCGTCTGCCCACTAGTGTGGAAGTCCCTAGTGACTCCTTTCTGGCCCAGCCTTTTCTTCTTTTCCCTTGAAGACCCTCACCAGCTTTGATGGATTTGAGTCTCTTTATGAAAATTACTCTCATCTATTATATCCAGCCCTAGACTCCACTCCCAAGCTTTCCATTCGTCTCTGCATCTTGTCCCACGAGACTCAACATGTCCAACTCATTGTCTCCCTAAGGCATCTGTATCTTTCTAGGCACCAGAATGCAGGACCTTGGAGCCATGTTTGATTTTTTGACTTTCCAGCCAAATTTTGTCAAGCCTTCCTCCACAACTGTTCTTGCATCTCCTCACACCTTTCTTACCACAGATAATGGCCAGCAATCTTAGTTCAATTTTTGTCTCCTTGAGGCAGCTAGGTGGTGCTATGGATAAAGAGCACTGGGTCTGGAGTCAGGAATTCCTGAGTTCAAGTCCAGCCTCAGACACTAAACTAGCTGGGTGATGCCTGGCAGATCGCTGCCTCAGTTTCCTCATTTGTAAAATGGGAATGATAATAGCACCTACCTCCCAGAATGGGTCAGATGAGATATTTGTAAAGTGCTTTGCACACCTTATGGGTACCGCATGAATGTTGACTGTTATTACTGTTTTATCCCTTCCTCCAATTGGATTCTTTCTCTACGCCATCCTCCACACACTGTTGTCAAATTAATATTCCTAAAGTAGGACTCCTGTGATGGTTCTCCATTGCATTTCCTCCTATGACTGTTGCTCTTATATACCTTTCCAGACGCATCTTGATATTACTTTGCTTCTCATACTCTCCATTCCATATTGGTTGGATCTGACATTCTACCTTGCGGCCTTTCCTGCCTTCGCACTGGCTGGAATGCAGACCCTTCTCACCTCTACTTCTTAGCATCCTTCAAGGTTTCTCTCAAGCACTTCTTCCTGATCCCCAGTTCAGCCTTTCTTTCCCTCAAATTATCTCGTATGAAGGTCATTGCCAAAGAGGCCATGTACTGCAGGGAAAAGAATATTGGAGTTGAAAAGACTTAGTTTTGAATCTTAGCTTGGACTTTTAGGAGCTGTGGAACCTTTCTTTCTCCATTTGTAAAATGGGAGTGATAGTAAGGACTAACTTTTATCTCACAGCTGGTATCAAATGGGATAAAGGTCTTAATTGTGAGCCCCCATCCCCAGTAGAATTTTGATTTTGTGTCCACATCCCCTATACCTTGTACATGTTAACTTAATAATTTAAAAAACTAAAGCAAATCAGGCATGTGAAAAGCATTCTTTGGTAGTTCCATGAGTCCAGGTGCCGACCTTTTCTTATTAGCCTGGCTGTCTCAAGTCACGTCATCCAGTCTCTTTGAGAATTTGTGTCATCTCTAAAATGGGACTAATAACTAGTGCTGCCCTCCCGGAGTTATTAAAAGATCAAACAAACAAGTGTGCAAAATGCTTTCTTGTAAATGAATGTGCTATTATTAATAATCCAGGCCTGAAGCAGGCACATAAGGCCCACCTTCAGTGACTTTTGAATGGTCCTGGAAAGGATGAACCATAGCAATGCTTAGTTAGTAAAAAGCTTCCAGCCTTCCCTTTCTCTCTCAGTGTGCTTGTAGAAATGAGACTCACTCCAGGCTCAGCTTGTTTTAAAAAAGATCTCATCTCTGCCCATTTTTATTTTTTTCCCCATAACTATCAACACTTGCTGTAATCAGTACAAACCAACTGCAAGTTTCTGACCTCAGTGCTCTCCTCTCTTACCCTCTGCCCTAACATAGAATCATAGGTTTAGAAGAGATATAAGATCATTTAGTCCAGGAATGGGGTATTGCAGCTACTTATAGCCCTCTTGGTCTCTAGGGAGAGGGAGACTGAATCCAACCTAGAGGGCCACATGTGACCTTGAGGCTGAAGGTTCCCTGATTTAGTTCATTCTTCCCCCACCCAGTGGCAGAATTTACTCTCTGATCTGCCAGGCTAATAGCCTTCATGGGCTACTTGCCTTGTTCTGAAGAAAGTGCTATGTAAAACTGACCATTCCATGTGGCCACCATCATGCAGATACTCTGTCAGCACCCTATGAACTTAGTAACCTTTTAACTTGCCCTCCCTGCCTTCTATCTGCTTGCTGTCCCACTCCCACTCCTCAAATCTAGGCTCCACAGCTGCTTAAAATAATTTTTTTCAAATACTTTTTCCATCTGTTATCTTACTTCTTTTCATTGATGTATCCATTTACAAAAAAACTTACTGTAACTCTGTTGCCTGTGGTATTGGAAGCCAAAGTTCTATTGACCCCCAACCTCAACTCCCTCCTTCTCTGTCTGAATGCTCTGCCCCAGGCAGCATCAACTAGCTGTACCCTTGTCTTTCCTGGAGGGCTTTCCTACCCTTCCACAATCCATGTTTCTTTCTTGCTGATAAATTAGCCTGTAACTCTGGAGAAGGGAAATAAAACCCAAGGGTAGAAATCAGAAGAGAAGTAGATTTCAGCTGCAGAGAAGGAAGAAATTCTTATCAACAAGGGAGTAGGGGGAGAAAGAAGTAGAGAGTTCCCAGACCAGAGAACTTGGCTGATCTTCTGTTTAGAATACTGGAGTTAGGAGACAGGGATGAAATTCCAACTCTCTCACATACTGAGTGGTCATGGGCAAATTACTTTTTCTCTGGGCTTCCTTGTAAAACAAAGAAATTGGATTTATTTTCAAGGGTGCAGAGAGTCCTTCAGGATTAAGTGATTTGCCTAGGACCATGCAGCTATTATTATGGGTCTGAGGTCAAGTTTGAACTCAGGTCCTTCTGACTCCAGGGCCAATGCTCTATCCAGTGTGCCCACCTAGCTGCCCTGGACTTAAATTATCTTTGAAGGTTCTTCCCAACTCTGGAATTGCAGATCTTGGCCTAATGAAGGCCAGAGACTAACATAATTAATCTCATTTCATCTTGGCCTCTCCCGTTTAAGACCATTTTGATATTTCATGAACAGTTTCTTTAGATCAATTTACACTGAGTTTATAAAAGTGTTCTGTTTTCAAGAGAGCCTTCTCTTCATTAACTGCAACGGTTGTGCAATGAGATGCTCTGCGTAATTTAATTTTCAGAATCAGCGAGCATTTATTAAACCTTTGCCCTGTGCCAGGGCAACTAAGTGGCAAATGGATGGAGCGCTGGGCCTGGAGTCCACAAGACTCATCTTTTTCCTGAGTTCAGATCCAGCCATGCTAGTTGTGTGACCCTGGCTGGGCAAGTCACTTAATTCTGCTTGCCTCAGTTTCCTCATCTGTAAAATGAGCTGGAGAAGGAAATGGCAAACCACTCCAGTATCTTTGCCCAGAAAACACCCGCATAATTCACCAGGTACTTTTGCTGAGTGCTAAAGAGACAAAGGGGGAAAAAAAGCAAAGGTAGGGCTTGCCCTCAAGAGCCTTACATTCCAGTACAAGAATGGAAGAATTAGGGGCTATTCATTTTGAACAGCATGCCCCTCCCCCTCTACATGTTACCTTTTGTTAATCTCACATTTCTAATTGTTTAGTTGTTGTAGGTTCAGGTTATTTGAGCAGGGAGTGCTTTTCTGTTTCAACTCTCGTTGGAGATCTTTCCAATTCAGACAGTCTTGTCTTGATAAAAGAATACAATTGAAGATTTCTTTGAGTCGATATCTTACCAGCAGAGCTGCCATTAAGGATACTAGCAGTTACCAACAGGAAATACAGAGAGCCATAGGATCTTTGAGGTAGAAAGCTTCATCTATCCCCCTTCATTTATTGATGAAGAGACTGCAGTCCAGATGGGTAAATCAATGGGAGAGCCAAGACTTAGACCCTAGGCTTCCAACTCTGAATTCATTGTGTTTGCTACTGATGTCTCCCAGGTGGCATTGGAGGCTGGACCACATTGTAGGAAGGTAGGTTTAAAGTAAGAGGCCATCTGTCTAGTTCAGCTTGTTCCTTATACAGATGAGGAAACTGGCCTACAGACGTTAAGTAATTTGTTTAAACTCGTAAAGGTAGTAATTGTCAAGAATCGGAATTTGAATCTAGGCCTGACTTTTACTCCAAAGTTCAAGATGTATGTAAGTTCAAGTATGCTGTGCTGTACTGTCTCAATTCCAAATGCAACATGAATTTTTTTAAAACTTAAGTCCTTAGTTTGAGCTTTTTCCCTTCAAATATGGCCCTTTTTCTTACAAGAATACACACATACACACACACAAACCCACTAGAAAAGGGGGAGGGGTTTAAAAAATTAAAAAAAAAATTTTTTTTAAAAAGAAGGGGGGGTTCTATATCTCCTGTGTGAGAACTTGCCACCTTCAATTTAGTCTGGTGCTCTCCAATCAGACAATAGATTTTGTTGACTGACAATTTGGAATTTAATGCCCCAATCTACAGCAACACCTTTTTATAGATAATGGGGCAGTTTGGGTGAGGCCTCCAGACCTCCTCTGTTCCTCTTCTCCTTCCTTCCTTGAAGACCTCCTTGTGTGTTCCTGAGGTCAGGGTGAAGCCTTCAGGCCTATGGATCTGAGGCCCTGTGTGATACTGTACTTTGCCTCAACACTTAGAATGGCAATAATTGACCCTCCTGGCCAGCTATTGTAGTGGCACAGTAGTTTTCAGTTGTGGGTTAGAAAAACCCATCATCTTGACTTGAAGCCTGTGTACACACACACACACACATACACGCACACGTTGTGGGTGAGAAAAAAATCCTTCTGTGTCTGGCTTCTTAAATCAAAGTGTGCGTATAAGTACACACACATTCACACACATATATACACCCCTCCTCCCATCAGCCAGCCCCTACAATCTTGCAGTGTTGTTAATGAGAGAGTGAAGGCCCTACTCTAATCTTTCCAAGAGCTGGGGGGACCTTTTAACACATCTCCTCCCCCTCCCCACCCTCACCACACACACACACACACACACACACACACACACACACACTCTGCCATATGCAGGTGAGCTCAGAACATGCCATAGGCAAATGTATTTATGAATTTATTATGAAGTGTCTGTTATGGAACCTAGAGATGGGGGGGAGGGGGTTAGCATTAGCATCATCTGCTTCTGTGTGTTGTGCAGGGTGCTCCCAGACTTGTTACTATGCTGAAGCATTGTCCCTTTGGGGGAGTGAGGGATTGTGGGGGAAGGAGGCACCATGCAGAAATCTGGGGGACGCCCTGTATTTGTTCACAAACATTTCTTTCTGTGGTAATGAAAAATTACCAAGAGGGGTGATTAGGAAATTCAGGCCGAGCATGCAGGCCTGTGACTAAATGTGAGGGCCTGCTGTGCTGAACCTCACAGGGTGTAATTACCCTAGGGGGGGTTGTCAAGGGGGAAGGGGCGGATTGGTGCTTGAACTGGGACCCAGCAGAAAATTCATCTAAGCTATTAGCTTGTAATTACAGAGCATAGAGGTAGCAGGCCTGAGGTCTGGTGTCGGAGAAGAGCCAGGGATGAAAGGAAGGAGTAATTATGGAATCTGCAGGAGGCAGGCAGACTGCTGATTAGTCATGCTCCCTGAACCATTTATGGAGGGGAGGGAGAGAGGGAGAGAGATACCATATTTAATAGAGTAGAAGAGGCTTTTTATTTTTTTCCTGTAAAACAAAATCTGTTACAGGGAGGGTGTGGGGGACTAGAGCAAGGTGTGAATTTATGTTTGCTCCATTGTGGGCACTCAGCTTGATAATGTAGTGGGAAAAGAATACAGGCTAGATCGGGGAGTTGGGAGACCTAAGTTTTTGGTCCCTGCTTTGCTGATAATTCTGTATGACCTTGGGTAAGTCAGCTTTCTCTCAGATCTCCTGTGAAAATGAGGAGGGTTCCATCAGTGAACTCTTAGGTACCAAAAGTGTGTGCTCTGAGGGCCCTTCCAACACCGACAAGTGGGGTTCCATACCGTCCAGAAGCGATTGATGGCACTGGGGACTGTGAACCTCTTTCACCTGGTGTCTTACTGACACATCTCTCCTGGATGGGAAGGAAGGGGTGGGGGATGAGAAAAATCCGAACTATTGATTGAAGAACTTGGCAGTGGATACAGGATGCAACTTGGGTCTAGCTTTTGTGGGTCTTTTTTCCATTTTTGATTCAGTGTACTAGCTTTCTCCTTGCTTGACCCATTAACAAGATTTCACGATCTCCACTCTGTAATAAAGGCAATGGGGAAGAGTGGAGGGTAAGAACTCGGGAATCATGCCAGGTACCCCAGCTCTCCTTGCCTAGGGCACAGGATCCCTCTGCTCACAGTTCTGATCCATGGAAACAGAATCAGACCCGGAGCAATATGGCTACGAGGGAGTTAGCTCCCCTGGGGGCTCAGCCTGCAGCTTGTTTGGATGCCTGCCAGCTAGCCCTTTGCCTTGGGTCTCAAGCAGTGGCTAAGGATGAGTTTGGTTAGAATGTATCAGGGATGGTTGTTTTGTAACTGCCTTGGTCACTTTTACTGGAACAGGCTTGTAAACTTGGGTTTGGGCGGGGACGGGGGAGTGGACGGGGGGGGGGGGCACGATAAGGATTGATACCGGGCCTGGGAAATGAGAGGAGGGGAAGAAGGCATACTGAGAGGCGGCAGCCCTGGGGCTTAGTTCTCCTGTGCGCTTTTCTGAGCCTCTGAAACCCTCAGGCTTGAAGCGATTGTGCTGTTAGAAGGAGAGAGACCCCCTAGCTCTTCCCCCCTGCTGCTGCCCACCCAACCCCTCCCCTCCCCCAATATCCCTGCCCCCCAAACCCTCATCCATCACAGCCTTCCTGCGGAGGATTTTATTCCCAGCTGTTAAGTATAATGAATTTACATGAGCTGATAATGTAGACAAGAATTCAGTCAATGGCTGAGAGCGCAGAAGTTAATAAATGCCTGTATAATGAGGGCAGGGGGAGTGAGATCCCAGCACTCATTCCAGGCCTCCGGGGGGCACAGGGGCCAAAGTTTAATAAATACTGACTGACGCCCATGCCGGTCCCTCCCTCCCGGCTGGGGGTGGGCACTCCCAGACCCTCACAGCGACACCTGCTGGTGTCTGCCCGAGGCATCAGCTGGAGAACACCTGCTCTGTTTTCTTTGTTTGGATTCTTGAGAATCATAGCCTTGAGAGACCCTACAGATCACCTAAACCAACCCCCCCTCTCTGTTTACAGAAGAGGAAACTGAGGCTCTGAAAGGCAGTGAGCCAGGGCCCTACAAGTAGCAGAGTCATCATTGGAACCCAGGACCTGATTGAACATCCAAAGGCCATTATTGCTCCTTAACTTTTAGAATTATTCATTTTCAATTAAATTAAAAAGTCACTTAAATTAATTTTTTAAATGAACACAATTATTTTCTCTCCCCATTTTACCTCCCATCATAAGGCAAAATGACAGACAGTGGTTAATCCCTTACTGTATGCCAGGCCAAAGAAAAAATGAATGGAAATGAAACATCCCTCCTTGTTGCAAACGTTTTGAGGTAGTGTTGTTACCCCGATTTTACACATGAGGAAACTGAGGCTCAGAGAGGTCATGAGTGACCCCAGTGCACAGTATTGAAGCCCAGATCCAAACCTAGGTTTTCTTTTGCCTTTTAAATCGTTATTCTTTTCCATAGTTCCTGTAAGGGCGTCTCTTAAATAGGGTTAATAATGGCTGTGTTTATATAGTGGTTAACAAAGTGCCTTAGACCTAGCTTCCTGCCCATCCTAGATTCCGGAGTTATAGTATTATCTTAGAGATGAAGAAATCTGGGGATCAGAGAGGTTTGCCTGAGGTCACCCAGCCTAAGGCAGAATTTAAGTCCAAGTCTCTTCGGCCTGGTGTAGTTCCAAGTCTTTCGCCATATTGCTAGGGGGTAAACAAGTAATCTCTTCTGGAGGTCTATATCTCTCTGAAAAGGACCAGGGATAAAAACAGAACTTAAATTTAATCTCTCTATGACAATATCTTAACTGTTGCTGAGAGACTCAGGGCAGACCATTGTGCCCTGTTGGCTCCTGGGTTCTTGGGGCTTTCCCCTTCTCTATCCCCAAATCAGGAACAACTGGCTTTGCAGTGCGACTTTCCCTCTCCTCCTCCCTCCCATCACCTCCTCCACATCACCTCCACCCTGCCTATCCCGTCCCCTCCTGGTGCATGCATGCTGAGGAGAAATGCTAATTTTAGACTCCTGCTAATGAAGCTGCTCATTTGAAATTCTATTTTAAGTGACCTGACATCAGCAGGGCAGCTTTCAAGGGCTTATAGCTCCAGAGCCTAGAGTTCTGACATTAATGTGGGGATGTTAGCCCTTTTGGGGGGAGGTGAGGGACAACAGAAGGGATGCCCAAGTGTGCTGGCTTGGCTTGGCAGAATGACTCCCCGTCCCTGGGCCTAACCTTGTTAAGACTCACTCCCTTATAGCTCAGGGATTCGGTTGCAAGACTTTGTCCAGTGGGCCTGGAAGGCCTGAGGATGTTCAGCGGAGGGGATTATTGCCCAGGGCAGCAGCCGAAGCTCCAGGCAATCCCTCTTGTCCAATTCCTGCTGTTTTAGTGATACTGAAGGGACAGAGGTCAGTGCCAAACAGTGACAGCCCCCTATTACTGAAGGCCCTGAGATTACCCTGCAGCTGGTGCCCACAAATTCCTAAAATGAGATACAAGCTGACGTGGGGTAAAAGGCTGCTCTATAGAGTTTTGGTTGGCTCATCTCTTAAGTTCCTTGTAGCTCTGACATTGTGATAAGGTGCTGCTTAAGGGAAGGAAGGCTTGAATGAAATTATAGCCTCCTCTCTGAACTGGTATTCCCTTGTCCTTTAATGTCCCCGGCCAGTTACATCCCTGGAGAGGAAAGAGTGGCAAAAATCTTAACTCATTCAGTTCCTGCTCTTGAATCCAGCCTTCATCCCAGTCTTTTTACTTAAGCCTTTAAGTATTGGTCCTTGCTCTGTCTAGGAAACTGGAAATTTCATTTGAGGCTCTCAAGTGACTGCTGAATGCTTGAAAAGAATGCTGGACTTGTGGCAGACCCTTAACAGACCCCTGGGTGGGGGTCGCTTCTCCATTTGGGACCCTAGTTTTCCTCCTGTAAAAATAATTTCTAAAACCCCACCTTTGATGACAACTAGTAGCAGAGATGAGGTTTAAAATAATGCCTCCTTTTGCCTCGGTTTCCAGTAAACTTTGTACCATACTAAGATTCCCTCTGGATTTATCTTCATCCATAGACTTTCACAGGAGGCTCCTAAGATGAAGAGGAAACTTGCCTTAGGGCACAGCCATGGGGCAGCTTCTAGTGACATAAACAAAGGAGTACCTGGAACTGTAACCTTCCCTGCCTCCAGAGCTTCCAAGATGGAAATTCATTGTCCCATGCTGTAGGACACAAACTGGAGCCTTGTCTGACTCAGAGAGGTGATTAACTGGAAACGCTCCTTATCCTGAGGTGGGGAATAGAGGGGCTTTCCAATCCCAGACCCTTTGGAGTAGTACAAGGAATCAGCCCGTGACTCCTAAGCTCATCTCTTGAGAATCTTCCTGAGGGTCTGTGCTTCTGGGTGAAGGCCAGTGTATCTGTTTGTATGTAGATGCTTGTGTGTCAGGCAGCTACCGATGGGGGCTGGGGTAGAAAGATGGAATGGGTGCGTGGCATTGATGAATGGTGGACAGCTGGTGACAGTTGGGTGGGCATGTGAATGGCTTTCCCCCCCTTTATATTCTTTGACCCCGTCTTTTGGGCACTGTTAATGTTTCAGGTCAGGGCTTGTAGACTGGGCTAAGAATGAATATCTTAGGTGAGTTCATTGTCTTCAGAGGTCTCTGGCTTGGTTTTTGCCTCCCAATCCCAGCCTATACTGAAGATGTCTGGAGAATGAATTAGCAGTAAATGTGTTATCTCTAAGATTCTGTGAAACTTTCAATGTGACTTATGGTTGTGGATGTCAAGTGCTCACTGTTATACATTTCCCTGCTCTCTCTGGGGATGTTAGAGGTGGGCATCTGTTCCCTACAGACAGGGAGGTCTGTGCTATCCAGGTACATGTGTGGACTTGATCCGTACTTAGATGTGACCTTAAGGGATAGTTGAGTCTAATATTACCTCTTCCCTGGGCAGAAGAACACACTCTTGCACAGAAGAAAAGACCAGCCTGAGCACATATGGCCCAGTTTTCCATTCTCAAGTCATCGTTCTTTTCACCAGCTTACCTCTCCAAGCTAAATTTTGGAGGCTCACCTCCTCCGTGGAGCCCGCAGCCTTGTTGATTCCCTTCCCTCTCTGAGAAATAGAGGTTTTAATGCTGATAGACTTTAGAGACAGAGGAAGGAGGTGGCCCCATGGATAGAATGCATCTGGGAGTCCAGAAAACCTGAGTCCAAATCCAACCCAGACTTTGGGCTAGTCACTTGGCTGCTGCCTGCCTCAGTTTCCTCATTTGCAAAACAGGTGTAATAACAATAGGTCGCACCTCCTGTGAGTTGTTGTGGGGATAAAGAGAGATATTTCTAAAAACTTTGCAATCTTTAAAGTACCGTCGTTATCATTGTTACTGTGAGAGATTGTTCAGGCCACTTGGACAGACTGAGGAATCGGAAACTCCGAAGTTAAGGTCATATAACAAGCAAACAGCAGATGGGGGGAGGGGTGGTTGGAGGGGCAGCATTTTCCTTGTACCTTCTCTATACTCACCTCACCCTTGAAAGCTGCTTTTCCTAGTCCTGTTTATGTTTTGGTTTCCCCTACCTAGCCTCTGGGGAGTAGGAAGAGCCTTTCCTCTGAGCACAGCCCTTTGCACATAGTAGGTCCACAGGAAATGTTTGACATGACTTTTCCTTTGAAGAAATTTGATCAAGAAGGAGGAGCAGGGGCTTTTGGAAGGGACTGACCTGATGGCAGTTCTAACATTGCAGGTGGATCCCTAGTTGATCACACTTTGACCCCTTGGTTGAGAGTGGGAGACGCTGCTTAGATTCTTACTGGATCAGAGTGGAAAGAGAAGGTGAATATCCCAGTCTCCATTGCACCCTAGGAGTGGCCTGCATCCCCACATCAGCAGATCACTCTGCTTTTTCTTTGTGATGACAAGGTTCTCAGTCTTTGCCTGGGATCTGTTTCGCTGACTATAGCAACAACAAAATGTATCTCAGATGTTCGGATATTTACGATGTGTGTATATCTAACACTTATATAGTGCCTACTCCGTGTCAGACACAAATATTATTTCATGGCAACCCTGGGAGGTAGGTGCGGTTATGATCCCCATTTTTACAGATGAGGAAACTGTAGATGTTAGATGAGGCCAGTAGATGTTACCATGACTTGCTCAGGGTCACTCAGCCAGTAAGTGTCTTGAGGTCAAATCTGAACTCAGATCTTCCTAACTCCAGGTCTAGCTCTTAGCCAAGGAAGAGACCTCATGTTTAGTACTGTGTGTTAGGTAGAGTGATGAAAGGGAGAAACCAGGGCAGGCAAGCAGTCAGACAGAGGGGAAAAAAATTACCAGGGTATTCAGGGTGAAATGACTCAAGTTGGAAACCTGCCTAGTGAGCCTTTGGGCAAGTCACTTGTCCAAAGTGGGCCTGTTTCCTCACTTGTTAAATGAGGTCAGGTTATATAGCTGTCCAAGGTGCCTTCTATCAGCTGAGCAGGGGCATAGTCAGGTGGGGATTGGTGGAGGGTTAGGGGGTAACGGATTCTTCCAGTCAAGCAAATCTTGCCTGGAGCAAGGGCTCCTTAAGGTGCAGTGGAGTCAGGACCTTGGTTCACATTCCTGTGTGATTTTGGTTCTTTGTGACTTTATTTCCCTGGGCCTTTGTAGGAGGGAGACTGATAATTGACCTCTGAGGTCCCAGGTCACCATTCAAATCCTCTCATGCTAATATTTGCCACTGGGTGAACAAGCCATTTAGTAGAAGTGGTAGATTCTTGTCTCTCTCTGAACCCCCCCCCTTTTCTCCCCTTCCCTCCCCCTCCATGTTGGTGGCGGCCCACTCTGCCCCCCAGCCTTTCTCTCCAGCCTGGCCCCTTCCTGCTTCCATTGCTAGAGAGAGCTGAGGACACAGAGGGGTCAACGGCTGGATCAGTGCTGCCCCAGACACATTCAAGAGGGCCTGCTGCTCCGTTCTGCTGACAGACTGCCACTGTTATCTCCCTGCAACCCTGAATATTATAGATTGGCTGGGGTTGGTCATGTGACACCTCAGCAGCTGGTCGGCCAGCTTGCTTTCAGTGGGCAGCCCTGCCTCTGTGGCTGGCGGGGGCTTTGTTAGGTGAGCCACCACTACCAGCGCTCCCCAGCTCACGAGCTCTTCTCACCCCACTGAACTCTGGCAATTTTCCAGCCCTTCTGGACTAGATTAAAAAAATGTCCTTCCTCCCTCCCACCCTACCCCAAGATCCTGCCACCCCAACCAGTCCTACTGCCAGACCGGGCTTCCTCCTGAGCCTGAGCAGGGGGCTCAATATGGAACCTTTTGCTTTTTTTTTTTTAAGGGAATATAGAAAAAAAGTGGCCAGAGAAATCCTAACAGTAAATATGGTAAATGTGTGTGTGTGTGTGTGTGTGTGTGTGTGTGTGTGTGTGTGTGTGAAGGGGGGTGCTGTTGACATATGGAAATGTGCCTCTTAGGGGACAGAGAAACCCCTATGTGTGTGGAGGGGGGGGGCAGCTCCCACCAGTCAGTCAGTTAAGCACTTACTACATGCCTGGCTGGGGATACAAAGAGAGGCAAAAATTGGGCCCTTGCCTCTGAGGAGCTCACTCGATAATGTGGGAGTGGGAACTATATTCAAACAAGGTATACAGAGAACACATTGGAAAGTTGTCTCAGAGGAAAGGTAGCACTGAGCACTGGAAAAGACCTTGTACAACAGGTGAGACCCGGCTTTGAATCCCAGCTTCCTGTGTGACCTAGGGTAAGTCACTGCCCACTGTGGTCCCCATCTGTAAGATGGAGGCAGGGTTTGATTTGCAATCCAAGATTCTCCACTCTGCTTGTGTTCCCTGGATGGAAGTTGGTAGTTTTTCCGTTTTTTTCCTTCTCCCTCCAACAGAGGGGTCGAGAATTGGCAGCAGGGGAGGGAGCTGGTTTCTTGTTCATCTTCCTCTGTCTTGTTGAAGGCTGCTGGGCGTCAGTGTCTGAGCCTGCTCATCTGCAGGGATGCAGGGAGGGAGGGGGTTGGGGGCATGTTCCAATTAGGCTTGTTTTGAATAGACTTGTGAGTCAGGGGAATCCCCTGAGAAAGAGGTTCTCCGGCAGATGGAGAGTGACTTTGACCTGACCTGGGGAAGGACTGGCTGTCTCTGAAGCATACCTGCTCAGGGAGGGGCCCTCCTTGCCTTGCCCCCCCTCCTTATCTCATTGGAGGTTCATTTTACCTCTCCTTCATTCCCATGTATTTTGGAGGCTCTTGCAGTATGTAACTTCTGCTCTCCCCTGGTATAAACCATTGTCATTCCTGCAGATTCTGCCTGTATTTGGGGGAAGCTAATTTATTCCTGGTGCAGGCAGCCTAATTGGAGAGTACCAACCGTCCTGACCATTGGGCTTATTTCTGAGAGTGTGGTCTCCGGGTTAGGTCTTTGATTTACTCCTTTTTAATGTACCCACCTTGAGGGGGCGGGGGACATCTGACGGTGCCAGGGCTGCCCTTTCTATCTCTGGAATTGCAAAGGTGGTCAGAAATGTTAATGGAAAACTTATTTATGGCCTGGTTCCTCCTTGTGCTGAGACAGAGCTGAGTTGAACAGGAGCCAAGGTTTTATTGATTGTACGAGAAGAACACAGCTTTTTCATTGACACTTAAAAGGGAAATTGAAAGCTCTGAACTCCTTATGGGGAAGAGAAAATAGGGGAACTGGTGCCCCTTGCAGGGGGAGGGGTAAGCCTGGTGTCATCTCTGGTGGTTCTGAGGGGCCCCTGCCTGTGACAGGCTTTTGCTGCAGGTGGAGACAAGAGTGTCAGCTGGTGTCGAGCCCTTGGGGCCTGAGCTTGACTCACGAGTGGGAAATGAGGTTTCTGTGGGGCCTGGTTTTTATTTTTCATATGTTTTATTTTTAGTGGGCATGCAGTAAGGACCCCATTAGGGGACCACAAACAGCTTTCGAAGGTCTAGGTTAACTTCCTTTTTTGTTTTCTTTCTTTCCTACCCCAGCCCCCTTCCCTACCCTTCACCAAAACCTGTTCAAGTCACCATTCTCCTGAAAGTTTTCATGCCTATATCTTTGGTGATAGGTCCCCAAGGTGGCATTCTAGGCCTAGGTAGATTGGCCTTGTTTTGTTAGTCAACCAAGGCCTAGCAGAAGGGGCTTACTGGCATTGGGGGGTTGGGGGGAGGACTCCCACCTAGTATGAACGTGTTCATCAGAGTCGGCCAGAACTCTCCTCTTTTCACTCTATGATCTCCCTGCCCCAGGCATGAAACAGTGGGTAGAAGGTAGTAGCATCAGGGACAGGGATTTCTAGATCTTTGAGCAACTTTAAGAGTTGATGCTTTGGGAGAAATTCCCCTAAACAGGCTTTGGAGGGCATCTATCCCCCAGGATAAGCCGGGTTTGTGTCATGGTGCTGTGACCTCCTTTAAAAGATACCCACCACAGTCCACCATGAAAAATTGAGTCTAACCAGCTTTAAAGGGATTGCTGGTTAGATCATTTCCTTATGAGCGTTGCTATCTCTGGGGATGGGGAACACTACATGCACCCCCAGCTGGCCTTTTCTCTGCCTTGCCTCTTCCCACTCTGTGAGGTTGCGTCTCCCCAGCTGCCCCCTCACCTGCTCTGGCCTATGGGTGTTATCCCAGTGTCTGGTCCCTCCTTTCCCGCCCCCACCTTGGTGATTGGTTGTTTTCTTGATTGTTTCAGGCATGAGCCATGAGCCAAAGTCCCCTTCCATAGGAATGCTTTCAACAGCGACTCGGACCACTGCTACTGTCAGCCCCTTGACCCCTTCTCCTCTCAATGGCTCCCTTGTACCCAATGGCAGCCCAGCAGCTACCAGCAACCTGTCAGTTCAAGCAGCGCCTTCCTCCAGCTTTGCTGCCGCCCTGCGCAAACTCGCAAAACAGGCAGAGGAACCAAGAGGTAAGAGAGGAGGAGATGGTGTCATCCAGGCACCGCATCCGATGGATGGAACAGGGAGGTTGGGGATTTAGGCTTCCTACACTCATCCCCTCCTTTGCCTGGAGAGTGAGACTCAGTTCCCCGAAATAGCATGTACTGTAGGCCTTGGGGAATGGCTGTTAGCCTAATAGCCAGGAAAACTCATTGAGGGAACTTGTGTGTGGGTGTGGGTGTGTGTTGTCAAGAGAGATAACATAGCATAGCAGAGAATGTGTCAGATTACAGGCAGAGGGCCTGGGTTCGAATCTCAGCTCTGCTGACTTGCCATCTTGTGACTGAGGCCTCAGTTTTTCCTATCCTCACTTCTATTGTAAAATGAGAAAATCAGTCTCACCTCTCTACCTTTTGTGTGTGTAACCGTGGACCCTTAGGCAGTCAGGTAAAGCCTCTGAACCTTTCTCAGAACCATATTTGTAAACCTATAAAGATAAAAATTCATAGGATGATAAAGGAAACCAATTATAATGAAATTGAATTATCAGAATATTGTACAAAATGGACACCAGATAAAGAAATAACTCCTACCCTGGATGAATGTCCACCAAGGTCAGCTCTACATTCTGCCCTCCCATTCTGAGCAGCCTCTGCCCTCACCTCACTCTCCCTGATATACTTTCAGAATCAGAGCAGGACAGAGAAGCTGGGCCAACCCTTTCCTTGTGTCTGTAAGGACTTGGAGTCCCAGGGTGGGGCATTAAGTAGCCTCAGGCCATACAGCAAGAGCTTGGAGTAGAACTCGGGTCATTTTCTGGATCTTTTCCCCTTGAACCTGTTTTGTAGAACTCTGGCCATGTTTTCCTCTTGTTAGGCCTTCTTTCCTGAAGCAGATGTCAGTCCCTGTTTTCTCTCTGTGGTATATGAAAGGTCTTCAGAGGGATAGAGGGACAGATCATTAGGAGAAATGCAGCCGTTGGCCCCAACTGAGAGTCCCTATCCATTCAAACATGGCGATTTCTGTCCCTAGAGCCAATATCCTAACCTGCTCCACATTCCCAAGCCCTCTCTCTATAAAAGGGGATGGCTTTAGGGTTGGGTGGAGACCCTCAGGGGGGAAAATGCCTTCCTCCAGGATGGATGCACCAAGCCTAGGACAAGACTGACTATCTTGGCTATTCTGGCACATACCGATTGCCCAGTTTACAAAACACAGCCCTCTAGGAGGAGAAGAGCTGTGACTTCTGCATTCATTCCTTTACCCCTGGCACAAGGACTTCTAGGCCCTAAACGCTCAATTACCAAATGAAGATGGAAGGACATTACTGTAGTTTATTAGAGAGAGTACAAAAATTTGATGTCAGCAGGACCCAGGATGGAGCCCCATCTCTTGAGATGGTCTGTGTAAACTTGGACAATACACATGACCTCAAAACTTTGGTTTCCAGTTTCCTCATCTGTAAAAAGATGGGGTTGGGAAGGTTGATTGGACAAAATGATTCTCAGGTCCCTATAAATCCAACCATAAGCAACATAGACCACAGAGCTGGAAGAGGCCTCACAAATCATCTTTTCCCGTCGCTTTAGGGTTACAGATGAAGAAACTGCCAGCAAAAACTTATAAATAACAGAACTGGAATGAGATTCTGGGTCCTCTTACTTCTAGTGCAGTGGTCACTTGTATTTCCCAGGCCTATCGTCATCAAGGTGGCTTGAGAAGTTGGAATTCAGCCGTGGTCACTCACTAACTCTGTTACCCTGGACAAGTCATTTAACTTCCTCAGTTTCCCCATTTGTAAAATGAGGGTAATAAGAGCATTTACCTCCTATGGTGGCGGTTGTGGGGATCAAATATATGCAACATATATTTGTGGAAGCTATGTGAATGCTCTCTCTTATTGAATATTGAAAAGTGATCATGATAGATGTTGAATTGGGTGATTTTTCTCACTTTAGACAAATA
Source organism: Potorous gilbertii (assembly GCA_028658325.1). Classification (NCBI taxonomy): domain Eukaryota; kingdom Metazoa; phylum Chordata; class Mammalia; order Diprotodontia; family Potoroidae; genus Potorous; species Potorous gilbertii. The sequence goes on along the minus strand of CM053769.1, from coordinate 134,546,042 downwards.
TGGCCAGGTTTCTCACCTTCCTGGCCAAGAACCAAAAATTGGGGTAAGCTATCCCATGTCTGCTCCCACCATGCCCATCTCTAGTGACTTCTGTTTGCTTAGGATTCCCATGTGTGGCCCCAAGGAATCCTCTGTCCAGCTTGGCACTGAGGCTTTGGGTTGGTTGCCTCTGATCTGTTTTCTGCTTTTGCCCAGCCCTGTCTCAGACCCTGATTCCTAACCTTTCCCTGTGGGAGGACATGGACCATGCCTCCTCCACAGCCTAGTGGAATGCTCAGTAAATGTATGAAAGAATGAAGGTGGAGGAGTTTCTGAGGGAGGGAAATGGATCTTTGTCAAAGAGGGCTCCATGGGGCAAAGAGAGGCTTTCTCCTGCCCCATTTATGCTGTCTCTTTCTTTGACAGTATCCCTCTTGAGGGTCTTGAGTTAGAGCCAAAACTGCTCTGCACAGGGTCCATTCTTACCTCAGCTCCTGGAAATATGCAGAGAAGAGGTTTGGGGCTGGGAATCCATCTTTGCACAAGTGAGCGTTTGTCATCTTAGTACCTTTTCATTTATCATCCTTACCTTCAGGGGGCTAATCTTCTCCAAGACCTGGGAAAGGGGATACTAAGGTTGATGGCCTTAGCTAGCAAACTGTTCGCATCAGAAATGGGCAGTGCATGCCCCACATGTACCATTCTGTGTGTCCCTTCCCATCAGAAATGGGCAGTGCATGTCCCACATGTACCATTCTGTGTGTGTACATACACATACACACACACACACACACACACACACACACACACACACACACGTGCATGTGCACCCAAACTGCCACTGGGCTTTGCCATTCTGGGCCCTGGCTTATGAGTCAGACAAGGAACAGATGGCTCATCTGAAGTCTGTGTGTTCCCCTGTCACCCACTGCCTGCCAGCCTCTTCTGAGGCAGTTTCCCCTGACCAGGGATCACCTAGGGGTTTTAACCACCTCCAACATAAGGAAAACCCTGAGGGAGGGGAAAGAGGAATCCTCCTGAGAGCCCTACAGCAGGGAATGGGAGCTAAGCCCACAGACCTTAGGGCTTCTCTAAAGATGATGGAGGGCCTCCTAGGAAGAAGGGAGATGTGGGTGGTCCCTCTGGGGCTCCATCCTCAGCATCTCTAGGTCCTTTTTCTGCCCTCCCCCCAAGTCTCAGAAGATCCGATAGGCAGGGGGAAGCATAAGATTCTGGAGCCAGGATTATAGCAGAAAACTGGCTTTTCTTGGGTAAAAATAACCCATGTGATATACAGCAACCAAGCATAGGCTGTCCCATGCAGGTCGCTCCGGGCCTAGATTCTGTGGTTCTGTAAGAGATTCTCAATTCGGTGAGCTGAGGGTCCTTGCTAAGGCTGTTGCAAACCCATCCACCAGTGGGAGGAAAATCCTTTCTCAGTCTGGAGAGCAAGAGCACATGAAGTAGGAAGTTGGGGGAAGAAATTTGAGGAAGCCTTTTTTCATACCTGGTCCTTTCCAAAGATTTCAGCCTTACAAACAGGATCTTAAGTTTGGCTTTTTTTTTTTTTTAACTTAGCTCTTTCTGGCATCTCCCCAGGTCTGAATAGCTAGGCATCCAGCAGCCAGGGCTCTGTGCCAGGGGCTGTGTGGCCTGGCCCATCAGGGAACAAAGTGTACTTTCCTAACAGTCGTGATGGCAAAAGCCCATGAGGACTTGCCTGCTGATACCTGGCTGCTCCCCGGTGCGGGGTAGATCAGGCCTGTGCTATCCTTGAGATATTTCCCCTGCTAGAAATTTGACATTCATATTTATGGGTTTGCATATGGTCTTTTATAATAATATAAACTCTGATTTCTACCTTACTGTTAAGTTTTACAAAGCACTTGCCTCCCAATAGCCCAGTAGGACAGTATGTTTTGTAGTTTACAGATAAACTGAGGAACAGAGAGCTTGTGACTTTACAAAGGGCACAGAGCCAATAAGTATCTCAGCCAACTCAAGCCAATGCTTTTTACATTTGACTAGAGGCAATCAGGATGCAGGGTATAGGGTGCTGACCTTGGGAGGACTTGAGTTCAAATCCACCCTCTGACCTTTAGTAGCTGGGTGACCCTGGGCAAATCACTTAACCTCTGTTTGCCTCAGTTTCCTCAACTATAAAGCAGTGACCATAAAAGCACCCACCTCACAGGGTTGTTATTAGATAATATTTATAAAGCTCTTGGCACAGTGCCTGGCCCATAATAGGCACTCAGTAAATCCTCATTTCCTTCCTTCCTTGAACACAAGTCCTTGGCTCATACATGATTTGGAGAGGGAAGCACAAGTCTTTTATGGAGAGAGAGAGAGAGAGTGTGTGTGTGTGTGTGTGTAAAAGAATACTCAAAAGTTGTAACTGACAAAAATGGAGTTCAGTTTTGGGGAGCCTCCCCTTTTAGCTAACACTGTCATTAGGTCCGCTCCTGAGCCTTGTGGTGTTTTTTCCTCTCACTTTGAGCTGGACCCACTTTCCAAATGGAGTTTTTGAAAGGTAGAGGCTAATTTGGGCTTGCTGGTCATTGAACGGAAAGTACCCATCTTCTTCTCACCCCTGTATTTGCCAGCTGGTTCATTGTTCATTGAAAAGGGGGGCTGATCAAAGCAGAGAAGGCATCTTCTCACCAGAGGTGTGTTACAACAGTCACCAAGGAGGAAAAAGGGAATTTGCCCCCTTCCTCTTCTTTCCCCAGGACTCAAACCAGACCCTTAGGCAACTGCAGAGTGCTTAGGCCAGGAAAGAGGAGAACAAAAGAGGGAGAGGAGGCCCCATTGTGTCTTTATTTCCAATACCTGGACAGTTGCCAGGCCAGCATGCACTCAGACCACAGTTCTCTTTATTCTTCGGGGTGGGGTGGGGTGGGGTGTGACTGGTTGGAAAATGGAGGCCACCAGAGAGCGGTATGGAGGACCTGGTAGTCTGTCATGGTGAGAAAGGCCATCGGTTGATGTCTGCTGGGGTGGAAAGGAGAAGATGGCAATCTTTCCTGCTTCCTAGAGCATCCCATTCCTATGGGTCAGTCGGTCGATAAGCATTTATTAAGTGCTTATTGTGTGCTGGGGATACAAAGAAGAACCAAAATAAGACTCTCTTTCTTGGAAGCAGCAGTGTGCAAACACAGATTTATAGAAGGAAGGGACGACTAGCCTCTTGCCAGAAAATGGGATTTTCAGCTATGGTCTAGAGGGAAGCTTAAGGAGGGAGGGAATTCCAGGCATGGAGGACAGCCAGCCAAAGGCATGGAGGCAGGATATAATAAGTGTCTCATCCGAGTTACTACAAGTAATCCAGTCTTACTGGATCGTTGCTTGTGTAAAGGGAAGTAAAATATGAAAGCCGATTGGTTTTGTATTTGATCCTAGAAGTAATAGGGAGTCACTGGAATTTATTATTTAGGAGCCAATGATGACCCAACAGGCCATGTTTTATCATGGTGCCCATTGAGACGTAAGAATTTAGAAAGTAAAAGTAGGGATATTGTACTCCCCTTTGCCAAGGGCATTCTGGCCCAGGGATTGATGTGCAAGTCCCTTCCCTTCCCTGGGGTTTTTTTCCCTCCCAAAAAGTGAGAGAGTTCGGACTAAAGATGACTTGCAAGGGCCCTTCTAGCCTGAAATGTGTTTAGGATCATATAGGGGTGTGGGTGGGTGCATGGGTGCATGCGTGCGTGCGTGTCTCTGTGTGTATGTGTGTATGTGTGTGTTTATAACAAAGGGAATGGTGGTTAGTGATAGGGAATGATGTCCAGAGTGAAGAGCCTAGAAGGCTGCTCTCAGATCTGAGCAGAGTAAATAAATAGCAAAACTGAATTTACAGGGAGCTTAAGTCTAACCCTACTTCCAGCCTCTCTAAGAGCTGCAATTATAGCTAATCAACTATTCACTCCTGCCAAAGGAATCCCATGCCCTACAGGACAGCTTTTTTTATTTATTTTTTATCACTAAACCTTTTGTCAGTTGCAGAAAAGCTCCCGATGTGTGTATTTTTCTTTCCTTTTTGCTATTGGCTTATCTCCATAGAGCACCTTTTAACCTTCCTCAGCTTCCCTCCTCCCCTTCCTCCCCTTCAAGTTGCTTCTTATTTTTAGCCATAGGACTGAATTCTTTCCATCCTTTCATGGGCTAATGTCTTTCCTCAGCATCGTGTCTCGAGGGTGCAGTTTAAAAATTCAATTCAGACAAAGTAATCCAAATGCCATATCATTTGCTGTACCCCGAGAGAAAGGATGAAGAGGAAAGAGGAATCTGTCCCCCTCAATAGGTTTCCGTGCTGATATGCTTCATTGAAATTTTATTTTTCCTAAAGGCTCCTAAATGTGTTCTCAGAGCAGCCAAACTGCCCCTGTTAAATTACAGCATCAGCGACTGCTGGGTGCCTGGATGCAGAAACGCATATCTGAATGTTTGTCTCACTAATGGGCTGTAGAACTGGCTGGAGCTGAGCAGAAGGACAAGGCGCCACCATCAGCAGGATTTGGTGGAGGGAGACTGCACTGGATCCTGGGCCCTGGGAAGGAGAAAGAGGAGGGGAGTATAGACTTAACTAGTGAAGGAAAGGCTGATGGATTCTGAGTTCTCAGGGCACTTTGGGCTTTAGAGACTTTTAGACTTAAGAGATCTTCTGGATCAACACCTTTGTTTTACAGAAGAGTGTACTAAGGCCCAGAGAAAGGAAGTAACCCATCCCAAGTCACACAGGTAGTCACTAGAAGACTCGGGATTTGAACACTCCAAATCCATGATTCTTCCTACTTACCCTAGGAAGTAGCTCATTGTTGCTTCTGAAGATGAGGCATTAACTTGAGATGAGCATTGTGATGCAGTGACCAGTAATTCTAAGGCCTTTGTTCATCCTGATTTCTTCCATACTGATGAGAGTCTTGAGGCCAAGTGGGAAATAGAAGATAGCCATTATAAATAATCCCAGTGGTATTTGGCCACCATTGTCATGAATCTACCTAAGAGACCAAGACATACTGGAAACATTCCTTGCATGCACACTGATGTGAAAGGCGATAGTAGAGTACACAGAGTTTGGAGACAGAAGATCAGGGTTCAGATCCTGCCTCCAGCGTGTGTTAGCTTTGCCACCTTGACCTGACCTCTGGGTCTGCCTTCTTCCTCTGTTTTCCAAGGGGGACCTTAAATCTCTAGATCCAGCAGGTATATGACCTGCTACTTATTTCCCTCTTTGGGGATCATTTTTTCCTTTGTAAAGAGTGGTGGTGCTTCAGGTGTGGGCTCAGTTGGATTAGATGCTGGCATTTGTTGGTAGCATCCCATCATCAGTAGGACATTTTTTTCTGCAGTGGTGCTAGGTTGTATTGAGTCAGCACCTTGTGTTGTATAAGAAGTTGGTTTCTCTTCCTTAGAGAGGACCATGCATCTTGGATATCTTAGAGGGGTTTTGTGTTTTAGATGGAGGATAGAACTAGATAACATGATCTTCTGATCCTGAAATTCTATGACCCTTATATTCTTGCCTGGGAGCCCCAGTGGGAAGGATTACATGCATTCGGGGAGTCCTACCTGAGTTGAAAAAGACATAGGGTAGGCTGTGATTGTGAAACAGGCTTTATTCTCCATGGTCCTAGCCCCAAACCTCTGTTGGCACTGACTGGACAGATCTTGGCTGGAAATGACTAGCATAGCCAAACTGAGATGCTTGAGCTGCATGGAAAGGGGCAGATGTCTTTCTGAACCTACTACATGCTGATGTTGCCTACTCTGCCCCAGACAGCTCTATCCAAGACTTCTGAACATTTGACTCGGCACCAGAATGGTGTGTTGCTTAGGTAGGGAAAACACCTCGTTTCTTAAGCTCAGGCTGTCATCAAGCCTCAAGTGTTACCAGGCTTATCTTATAGACTGTGTGTGTGCGCACGTGTGTGTGTGTGTGTGTGTGTGTGTAGATAGGATAAAATCCCTGCCACCATATGCCTCCATGTTGGGGTTTCGGATCTCTGGAGAAAGGGCTCAACCTTGGTCAATCCAGTTTGATGATTGGGACTTTTACTTCATAAAATAGGGGTACTGAACCAGCCTTGGGTTAGTGCCTAGAGAGCTGGCTTCCCATGGCCTTGAAATCAGGAAGGCTTAGGTTCACAATTTTGCCTGTGACACATACAGGTTATGTGACTCTGGGCAAATTAGGGGCAGTTAGATGGCACCATAGTGGATCGAGTTCTGGGCCTGGGGAAGACCCATCTTCCTGAATTCAAATCCAGCCTCTGACACTTAGTACCTGTGTGACACTGGGCAAGTTATTTAACTCTACCTCAGTTTCCTTATATGTCAAATGAGCTGGAGAAGGAGAGGACAAACTACCCCAATATCTTTGCCAAGAGAACCCCAAATGGAGTCACAGAGAGTTGAACCCAACTGAGGAATAACAAGAAGTTGCTTAATCTCCTGGGCAATTCTAAGACTATATGGAAGTTGTAGAACAATTGCTAATCTTCATTGGAAGAGTGTTTTGGCAGTTCTCTACTTCGGTGAAATCAGGGTTCTTCCCCCAACCCCTGCCAAGAAGAGAAGGGGGGATGATAGGGAATAGGATTCTCAGACATTTCTGAGGAGTCCTCTAAAGCTAGGATGGAAACCCAGGGCTTCTGACTGTCGAGAGCCCATCACTCCACACCACCCTGGGCTTCAGTTACCTCATCTGTAAAGTTGGGAGAAATTGTCTCTCAGGCTCCTTTCCATTCTGAAAATACTTCAATCCTATAAAGGCTTCTTCCCGCAGATCAGTCTTGTGGCCCTGTTGAACTTCGAAGCCTCCTGACGGGGAGGGAGTAGGTGCTTTCACAGGTACCCAAGAAGGCTTCCAGGTAGCAATTGTCAAGCCAGCCGCTGATGCTGACCTCTCCTGGCAGCGTTTCCATTGACCAGTATAAAATGCATGGATGGGGGACTGACTGGGAGAAAACAACAGACATTGCTTTTATTTTATTTGACTTCATGATTATTTTTTAAAATTGCCCTAACTGTATGAGCAAGATTGCAGCTGGGGCCGCTGGCTCACAGGAGGCTGACAACACCTGCATTAGCTCTGACCTCTCCTGGATGATGCGCCCCTGCCCCTGTCCTCTCCTGCTTCCACCTCTTGCCCCTGAAGGGAGCCAATTCCCAACCTTGGCCCTCTGAAGCATGACACAGCAGTGGTGACTGCCAAGCTGCAGGTTAGGAGTCTGTACTAGGAGCTGAGGCCCAGGCAAGCTGTGTGACCATCTGCTTGTACTGCCCCCGCTGCCGAGGGCTCTGCCTTCCAGTGGGGAACACAGCTACAACCTGCTTGTGTGTGTGTGTGTGTGTGTGTGTGCGTGTGCGTGTGTGTGTGCGTGTGCATGTCAGTGCAGGGAAAGGTAGGGAGCCAGCCTTTCCCATAGCATCCATCTAGAGACAGCCAGATACAGAAGGATTGATCCTGCCCCAGGACTTATAAACAGAATCTGACTTCAGTGGTTAGAATCCACAACAGAAAAAGAAATTCACTGATGGTTCTCTTAAGGAACAAAGGTACCAAGGTTCCTTCCCTCTTTGCCAACTGTAAAAAGTAATTTTTTTGTCTTGCTGCTAATAAGTAGAGAGGGCCCCGGTCCTCAGCAGGGGAGAGGAAGCTAGTTTGCTTCTCGTGTTTGTTGGGGTATCTGTGACCTGTGACGTGGCTTCTTCTTGTTCTTAGCCCTTGAAGCATGAATCTGAAGCAAGGGGAGGGCCCAGCCAGCTACCTTCCCCAGTGGTGAATTCATTTTGCATCCTGTGTTGCCCAGGCCCTAGCCTAAAGAGTGACCCCATCCAGCATTCCCGTTCTCCTTGCCATTGACCACTTCTCCTCTCCCATCTTTCCTGCCCGAAACAAGTCTGTACCTTGACGAAGACTAGTGAGGCATTGGGTCTTAGCTGCCTCCCATTGGAAGTCAGAGGACTTCTATATTGGCCTAGGGAACCCTAGGACCTTAGTACAGCAGCTGCCATGTACCAATCCCCTCTCTTTTCTTCTTCAGTGGCTCATATGAAATGACATTATCCTGGCATTCCCCAAATGTCATAGTTCTGACTTTCCATGACTCAGTGATTCTGGCAAGGAACCTTAAATAAGGATCCTCCCATCCAGGGGTTCTTAACTTTGTTGTGTGTCCTAGACCGCTCTGGAAGGCTGGGGAAGATTTGGGGATCCTTTCTCCCAGGCATGTTTTTAAATAAACAAAATATGTAGGATTATGAAAGAAACAAATTATATTGAAGTATAATTATCAATATAGTAGATTTTTTGAAAAGTTAATTCTTAAGTTAAGAAGCCCTGATCCTGATCCAATCCCTTTGTTTTATAGATAAGGAAACCTGAAGGGGGAAGGAAGATGGTTGGCAATTACCCAGAGTGGTATAAACAGCAATTAGGTCTCAAGGTCTTTCCACCTCATCCTTAAGGGCTGCCATTTGCCCAGAGCAGCAAGTCAGGTTTACTGCCTCCCACCCAACCTGTCCCAGTGGGTGACAGAACAGTTCAGATGATTTAGATGTCTGACATGAACCAGGGCTGGGGCTTTCTGATGGTTGTTGGGATTTGAATTCCAAGCTCCTTTGAGAGTAGAACCATTGAGTAGAAATGGCATTCAGAAGGCCCTGGATCAGAGAGTGATCCTATGACCTCTAGGGTTTCTGGGCCTGGCATACGTCTGGGAGGCAAAGTGTGGTCCACTTCAATGGATCTGGGCTTTTAAGTATCAGTGGCTCATCTAAGCTGCCAATATCACCATTAGAAATCTGTGTTTGATCATCTGTGTGTTGAAATATCCTCTCTGGAGACTGTCTCTTTAAAAAACCAAAACAACAGTAAAGAGGGGTGAGGGGGAAGGAAAAACCCTGGCTGGCATCATGAGCGATCCATTTGGAAGTTCATGTACATGTGTCAATCATGATACTAGCATGGTTTGGCAAAGCAGTCACCCCCCCATCCCTGTCCCCCTCCTCTGTCTGGAGTCCCATCTGTTTAACTCTCTGCCTTGTGAACGAGGGCTGAGGCTTCTCATTCTCTTTGTAATTGGGGGGATGACTGGGGGGATGGCAGCAGTGGCAGCAGCCGCTCCTGGAAATCAAGACAGGCTGAGGCTTGTTTCTCAGACAGAGTTGGTGTTTTGGGAGAAAAGGAAGGGAAAGGAGGCTCTCTGGCCTGGGGCTTACCTCACCAGGGACTCTGAGGGCCCTCGAAGGGTGGGTGGGAGGGTGCTGACAACTGCCTGAGGGCTGAGCATTGTACCAGGAGAGGGGCTCAGCTGGCTGCTCTGAGGGTAGGATTGCTGTCTCCTCCTGCCCTTGCTCCCACCATCCCCTACTAGACATGCGTGCGCACACACACACACACACACACACACACACACACACACTCTCTCTCTCTCTCTCTCTCTCTCCCTCTCCCCCTCCCTCCCTCCCTCCTTCCCTCCCTCTCTCCTTCCCTCCCTCCCTCTCCCTCATCCTCTCCCCCTCTCCTGGACTTCAGTTTTTTTATCTCTAAAATGAGGTCAGAATGTGATCTTTCTTCCAGCTCCATCCTCTGAGTTGAAATCCAGGGCTTTTTCTGTTACATATTCCCCTAGCTCAAAGTAGAGAGATGGTTTATGAGAGGGTATTGATTAGAGGCTTTCCTGTTACCCATTATTTTCTCTTCTTTAGTCCCTTTCTCCTCTCTTCTACTCCCTTCTGTATTTTCCTCCCTGTCCTTCCTTATTTTTCCTCTCCTTCCCTCTCTTTTTCCCCAGCCACCTCTCTGAGCAGTCCCTCCACCTCTGCAAACCTCCAGCTACTTTAGCTCATCACCCACATTAGCCAGTTCTAGCCTGTGTTTTTCTGACGCGTAAATTTCCCCCATCCCCAGGCCTCTCCATGGAAGTTGTCATTTTTCTTAGCACGTATTCACAAATATCTGCCCCAGTAAATTCATTTCATAACGAAAATCTACACATCCCCTGTGTTGACTTAGACTTAACTACTGTGTAATGTGCTTGTGAAATCCTGCCTCAGCCCAAGCCCACCGTCTGGCCGGGTGCGCTGAGATGCATCAGCTCACGGTTCAGCTAGGCTGCAATTCCTTCTTCCAAGGCCTTACGTTAGGATGAGGATACAGTAGAGTGGGAGCCTCCTGAGAACTGGGAGGAGGGGAAGAAGAGAGAGGAAGGAGCAGGCAGGCATGTCCCTTGCCTCAAAGGACTGAAAGTTGCCGTCAGATGGGGACTTGGAGGGATGTGGTGATCACTCACATTGCTGGAGCATGTCGAGGTCGGCTAAACTCTTTTCTGCACAATAGCCCCTTGAGGTCAGACTGTGCAAACAGTGTCAACAATTTTACCAAAGAAATAGGTGAAGCTCTGAGAAGTTGGAGGATTGGCCCATGGGCACAAGAGCTAGTAATGGCCCTCTGGCACTTGATCCTAGCCCAGCCTTGGGGAGAGTGTCCAGAGATAAAGAGAGTTTGGCCAGGGAGGCATTAACATGACATCTACCTTCCTGTTACCGAGAATCTAGAGCAGCAATCTTTTCTGTCTCCTTCCCTCCTTCTGCCCTTCATTTTGCACTGGGGATGGTGTGGTTGGGGTTTGTGGTTGCTCAGTCCTTGTGTCTGCTCTTTGTGACCTCATTTGGGGTTTTCTTGGCAAAGATACTGGAGTTGGTTTGCCATTTCCTTCTCCGGCCCATTTTACAGATGAAGAAACTGAGACAAACAGGGTTAAATGACTTGGCCAGGGTTACCCAGCTTGGAAGTGTATGAGGCCAGATTTGAACTCAGGAAGAGGAGACTTCCTGACTCTAGACCCAGCACTCTATACGTTGCATCACCTGGCTGAGGTAAAAACCTTGAATTCAGAGAGAAAATAGTGGTAACCCAAGGGCCGTCTATTTAGCAGGACCCAAACATCTCCTGTTTGTTCTTCTTCTTTCTCCTTATTTCCAAAGGACCTTCCCATATTCCAGATGTTTGCATCTTTTGAAAAAACCTGAGTAATATATAAAATATTTTTTGTTTCTAAATTCCTGGGGGCACCAGAAGTGTGTGTGCATTTTAAAAGATTGCCTCGTTAACATTTTCCCCATGACTTTCATTTTTAAAAAATACTGAAAGGTTTTCCATGCCCTCGAAGTTTCCAGAGGTTTTTGTGCCTTGAGTGGCCCCAAAGGGGTATTAATTGAGGTCAGGAAAGGGTTTGAAACGCATGGTCAGGTTTATGCCAAGTGTTGGCAGGAAGCCAAGCTCAGAGAAGGGCCCTCCCTCTCCTGCAATAGGAAAGGCTGGTGGGGAGCAGGCTGTGCGGTGGGTGACCAAGGGTCCTGACCTTTCCTTCTTTTCTGATTTCAGTCCACTCTGAAGGAAGCAGCTGCTTCCTGTCCCCAGAGCAATAGCCCACCAGAGAGTGTGTCTGATCAAGAAGCCAGGTTGCTAAAAGGTGTAGAGAGCCCTGGACCAGGAGGAGGCCACATATCCAGGTTCTCGTCTTCTCTGATAAGGAATATGGAATGTCAGAATTAGAAAGGGAGAATGCCTCTTACCTCTAGAATTTGGCTACAGTGTATGGAGTCAAAGAACCTGAGTTCAAATCCCACCTTTGACAGTACCCCTAATCTTGGGCAAGTCCCTTAACCTCCCTTGGTCAGCATATAATAAGAACTGGCATTTATAGGGCACTTGGAGGTTTGCCAAGTGATCTTATGCCCTCAACCATCCTGGGAGGGTGGTACTAATTATTGTTGCCATTTTACAGATCAGGAAACTGAGGATGAGAGATGTGACTTGCCCAGCGTCCCACAGCTGGCTTGCAAGTAATTGTTAGTGGATTTGAAGTCAGGTTCTCCTGATTCTGGGTTCATTACTTTACCTTTTGTGCCCCGTGGGTTTCCTCAAATATAAAAGGAGGAGAATGAACATTTATTAGGAGCCTACTGTGTGCCAGACCCTGTGCTAAGAACCTTCCATTTCCTTCACTTTAAAAGAAGGGATTCTGATAGGTGACCAGAGAGGTCATTCAGGGTTTGAAAGGTGATCATGCTTCTGTTGAGTCCTGTGCAGACAGGCAGGGATGGGCATTTTCCTAGGATCCTGCCTTTGTTGGCAAGTGAAAGGAAAGCTTGTCCTGATTGGTCTCCCATCAGTTCCCCTGACCTGAACAGACTAGCCAGAACTTGGGGCAGGGCCAAGGGCCTGGGCTACATTAGGCCTGGGTGAGAGCCCAAGAAAACACCTTCCTTGGAATCTGTCCCTTCGTCATCTCCTTGAATCTTTCTCCCCCAATTCCTCCTGCTCTCCCTCTCCTTATCTTCCCCCTTCCCTCCAAACACTCATAAATCTGTGAGGTTTGTTTTTCATTTCTGAGACCCACCACCTTCCTTAGTCACTCTCATTTCCAACTGGGTGGCAGCTATTTTGTGGAAAATACAAGTCCAAGCAAGACCAGTATTATGATGAGGTTTTTGTTGGCTGAGGTTGTCTTCAGTTGGGCCCAGACCTTGCCAGAGAGTTTTCTGTCCATTTACACGCACACGCACACGCACACATATTTTTGTGTCTTTTTCTTGCGGGGGGAGTGGTATTTCCCTCTCCTTCCTAGAACACATACGTTCTCATGATGGTCAGTAAATCTTAGGACCACTCACCAACTGTCTGTTGGGCTTGGGAAGGAAGAAAGCCTTTATTAAGTGCCAAGCACACACCAGGCAATGGGCTAAGTGCTTCAGGAATATTGGCTCATTTGGTCCTCAGTTAACCCTGGGAGGAAGCAACTATTATTAACCCCATTTTACAGTTGAAGAAATGAGGTAAGCAGAGGGTAAGTGACCCGCTCTGGGTCACCCAGCTAGTGCATGTGTGAGGCTGGATTTGAGCTTGCGTTTTCCTGACTCCAGGACTTGTGCTCTATCCAGGGTACCTTAGATTCCTTGTTTGTCAGATGTGTAAAGGGATTAGATTAATTTTCTCTTAAAAGTCCTTCTCATTTTAATATTGTAGATCTTAAGGTTCTTTTCAACTCTGTCGTTGCACAAGGCCATGACTTTACTGTTGATCCACTTTGATTAACCAGACCACTGTGTATTGGTTTTAGAATGAATCATGGCAGATTTCCTATAATGTCTTCATCCTGTCACACTTCCCCCATATCCTCTTCTCATTGTCTCTCTCTCCCTCTCTCCCCCCTTTTCCCCTTCTCCCTCTCAATACCCCCCTTCTGTCACATTTCCCCATATCTTATTCTCTCTCTCTCCCTCTCTTCCCTCTCTTCTCCCTTCTCCCTCACTTACACTTTTTTCCAAATCCTTTGTATCTTCTGGGGTACCCAGCTCAAAGTGCTACCAAGCTACTCTAGAAACCCTTCATTGCTTTCCCCTCCATCCCCAGGAGTCTCCACAGCTACTCTGACCCTCCTTCCCAGAAGTGTCTTGTGTCTACTTCACGTCTCTTTGTATGTGTACCCTTTGTGTGCCCATTAGAGCGGAAGCTCTTTGTGGCCAGAGACAGTTTTTGCCTTGGCCTGCACACAATTAGTATCTGCTGGTTGTCGAAGTCTATGCCCACCATCCCTTCTTCTCCTTTCACATCTGCCTGTTCTCCGTTCCGGAGCCTAAGCCCCTTGAGGTCCGGGGCCCCATCTTAGTCTCTCCCTGTGCTGCCACAAACATCCTCCTTCCCTATAGGAGGCTCCTGGTAAACATGCATTGGCCCACTGATTGACCTCCTCTCTAGCCAGATTGGCCCAGGAGTGCCACCTCTCTGCTTTCTCTTTAGCTGATGGGCATCAAAGATTTCTTAGCTCCTCCCCACTCTTTCCTTTTGCTTCTTTGGGGTCTCAGCTGTTAATTCCATTCGTCTGCCTGCCTCCCCCACTAATCCGCTCTCCTGGAGCCTGGCTCAGGAGGTCAGACAACAAAGGTGACACGGTCACACTGGGTCTCTTGTCATCTACCATTCAGATGAGTCTCATTGACTAACTCCTTGCTGAATACCACCAGTTAATTATGATCACAAACGTTCCTGTTTAAAGCCACACAGTGAGAATTAAGGTTTTGAAGTAAGACTTTAGCTTCATTAATTGCTGGGTTCATTGTGATGGTATTGATTGTTAACGCTATCGGGGTGAGTAATGGTTTCCTAACACAGAGGGGATTAGGCTGCTAATTGCTGTTGGCCTTGCCTTGACAAGATACACTTCAGTGGGTGTCAAATCCCTAGCCTTCGCTTCCTTTGTCAGAAGCAGCCTTTTCCTATCTCCCTGTCTCCTCTCCCCCTCCCTTCTGCTCTTATAAATGAAACTAATTCAGAGAGACTCGGGAATAATTAATAAGGCACTGTAACTAATAGCTCTGGCCTCCACCCTGACTGGGGGAGGGTGATGGGAAAGGGAAGGCACCCTCCCTCTCTCACTCCCCATGTAATCTTTCCATTAAGTTCTTCTCAGACCTGATGGCTCTGGGCTCTTGTCAACAGGGTTAGGGCTCAGTATCTACGCCTTTGAAGGCTAGTCTACTCTAGTCATTTGAGTGTGCTGTCCCAGAAACCCCCATCACTTGACTTGGAAGGGATAATGCCCTTCAACTAGATGTCTTCTGTTTCTTTAGGGCAGTCGCTGTCCTAGGTAGAAGGCCACTCCCCTCCCCCATTTTGTGTAGTGGTCGATGGCACTGCCTGGTACGTTCTGCTGTTCAGGGTAAACACAGGGCCTCAAGCTGGAAAGGGACCTTAGAAATCAGGCAGACTAACCCTTTGTGGGTTTTGTATTCATTAATTTTTTTTTTCAAATAACAAGCATTTTATTTTATCCCCACCTTCCACTGAGGAGAAACAAGAAAAGCCATCGCAATATATGCATAGTCAAGGAAAACCCCTTTCCACATTTTCTCTGTCCACAATGCATTCTGCATATTCAGTCCGTCAGCCCTCTGTTAGTACCAGCCCTTCTGCTTTATATACAAGGGTCTCTGAGGCCCCAGACAAGTTAAACGGCCTGATCAGAGTCACATCAAAAATAAGGAGCAGAGGGAGATTTTCTGGCTCCAAACCTAGATTTCTTTAAGCCATCTCCTGTTGCCAGGCATGGGATCCTAGACTGTCAGAGCAGAAAGCGACTTTAGACATGAGCTAGTCCCAACACCTTCATTTCCCTGGGGAAGAAATCTGGAAGAGAAGTGGCAGGGAGTTTGAGAGAAAGGAGGGAAGGGATTTCCCTGAGATCATAAAGCTTGTTAATGGGACCCAGGTCTCTGAACTCCCAACATTTTTTAGACTTCACTTCCAGGCCTCGGCTAATTTAGGTGGGATCTTAGGGGGCAAAATCTGCACCCATAAGCTTGGCTTTTCCCATTTCTCCTCAGATAAAGTGCTGAAGCAGCTCAGTATGTTGGGAATAGTACTGGCTCTGGAGTCACAACCTGTGCGACCTTGGGCAGGATAGCCAACCTTACTCCGTTCCAAAAATAAAGAGTTGAATTTGACCTCCTGTGTTCTCTTCTGCCTCTTCATGGCCAAGGTCTGACCTTCATTTGGGATTTGGTGGTTTAGAATCTGAATTCAAATCCTAGTCTGTCATTTACTATGTGACCATAGACCAATGAATTAAACTTCCCTGGACTTACCTGTTCATCCAGCCTTCAAGGGTCCCACTCTCTCCCCACCCCCACCCCAGTTCTAAGGCAGCAGGCCTGTGATAAGATTCTTTCTACCCTTTTCACCTTCCTGGGGCCTCCCATAAGATGTGTTATCAGGTACCAGACAGATGTGCCTGTCTGTCCAGTTGGTGGCTTGGTATTTGTTGTTGAAAAATCTTTTGAATTGTCATTTTAAATATTCTACAGAAGGAACCTTTTTTAAAGGCTAAGAACCACCCGCTCCTTTGTAATAGAAAGGTGTATGTGTATGTATGTTAATATGCCTAGGCACGAGCATATTGTACTCTATATGAATGCATACACTGTATTTTTTTAAAATATTGAATTTGCTGAGAGGTGGAACAGATAGTTGACCTTGGAGCTGGGAAGACTTGGGTTCAGGTGTTGTCACTGACATAACTGAGCTCTGTGGCCTTGGAAAGGTCACCAATCCTCAGATAATCATTTTAAGAGTAGATGTTACTGACATCTGAAACAGTGATCTGTGTCAGTGAAAGTTCCCTAGGAGGACTCCCCAGGCCTCATTGGGTCTGCCCCTAACGAATAAAAAGTATATTGGAGTTTATATAGCTAGTACCTTTTCCTCCTGCTTTTTTTTTTTTTTTTTTTTTACATTGGGATCCAGGGCACAACACATCCATGTCCTCATTTGAAATGGAGATGGGTCCATCTTCTGGGAAGTCACATAGTTAGTCATTGTCTTTCCTGGGTCTGTTTCACGGATTTGTCAGTGGTGTAGCCAGGCTTTTCCACCTTTAACAACTCTTTGTCCCATTGTGTCCTCACATTAGTGTGACTAAAACTGCCTTCCTCTCAATAGTTCTGAGAAATGGGAAGTAGCAATATTGTCCTATTTTTAAGATTGGGGAAAGCAAGGCTCAGCATGTATATGAAGGGACTAGCTAACCTCATGGAGTTGGGTCTGGAGCTCCAGATTCCCTTGGTAAGTATTTAACCTGCAGGGCCTCAGGGATAAGTTCAGTTACACTAAGGCCAGCCTAAACTTTTGGGTGCAGGGTTCTAGTCTCTTGAACCCCATGGCTTTCACCCCAGGACATCTTGGGAAAAGGGTTTACTTATTTTTCTCGAGAAATGAGTCAGTCATAGTTCTGGGTCATTGTACCCTCGAGCAGAGATAGTGTGACTCATCTTACCCCTCCCCCCAGACATACACTCACTCTTCCCTCTCTCTCTCTTTCTCTTTTTCTCTCTCTCTCTCTCTCTCTTCCTCTCTCCTTGGCTGATCCTGGCATCTGGGAGTTTAAAAGCCCCTGAGAGCAGAGGAAGTGTGAACATCCAGACACTGTGCCCTAGCCTGAGCTGGGAGTAGATTTAAAGGCACCTGAGCATAAATAGCCTTTTTTGTGCCTAAAGCAAGGCAGCTACCTAAACTTTGTCCTTTTCTGAAATCTGGTTGTGATTTCTCTCTTACCTCTCCGCCAGCTGTGTTTTCCCCTCCCTCTCCCTTACTCTAGGGACTAAAGCTCTGGAAATCATGGAACATTAGATCTAGAAGGTTCCTCAGAACCTAGAACAGAGAATGTCACTCAGTAGATATTTATGTAGTTCCTTCTGTGTGCCAGGCACTGTGCTCAGGATACCAGTGCAAACAAGACGGTCCATGTTCTTAAGGAACTTACAGAGTCTAATGAGGGGAGACATCGTGCTAAAGGAAGTTTAAAAAGTGAGGTGGGGGTGGCCAGGGAAGGAAACCCACGATGGAGCATGGTGGAGAAGTCTGAAGAGTCAGCTTCCAGAGATCAGCACCTTTGTAGGTGTTAGAACCCATAGGATCCTTGAAATCCTGAGAGGATTTGGGCAGGGTTATCTCAAAAATTCCTTCCCAGCTCTCCAATCTGCCCCTCCCATTTTGAGGATACTGAGGGATTTTGTATCATTCAGATGTGAAGCTAGGATTCAAATCCAGGATCTCTGATATCTCTACCAGACCACATCCCTCTATGCTTTTCCTTCAAAACTCACTTTCTTCTGCAAATCCTGTTTTCATTCTACCCTTCTTCTAGTTGTTCATTCACTTCTGCTACCTCTGGGCATTTAAGAGGGTAGTTGCAAAAGCCTGGGCAAGGCCTTCCCCTTCTTCCCCCTCTTCTACCCCCATTTTCATCAGACAGTTTCATTTAAATGTCTATTAAATTTTTTTTATTGCTGCATTTTGTTTTTACCTCCCTTTTTGCTTCCCGTTTCGGTAGCCATTTCAGATAATAAATGAACTGAAAGGACAATAAAAAGATGAGGGTAAGAGCAGACCAACAAGTCTAACCTTCATTAGGGCTTAAGGTTCTTTGGCCAGTAGGTTAGTAGGTGGCTCCACCCTTTGAAGAAGCACATTGCAAAACCCCGTTAACCCGTAGACAATCCCTCCCTGTTTGTCGATCAGGGGCTGTTCTCCCCCTCTCTGCCCCCTTCCAAAATATCTGAGAAGGCAAGCATCTCCTCTAAGCAATAAAGAGATGGAGAACGGAGGGGAGGCACTGTATTGGAACCTTGATCCCCTCCCCACTGATATAACTGCTACCATTACCATCAGCAAATTAGTGTGGTTGTCATTTTGTCCTTTTCACATTGAGCATTCAGTGTTGACCCCTTTGGTTCACTTGGTTAAATCTGTCCTGTGGAATCATAAAATGTTTAGACAGTTCTGGTTCAATCCAAAATCCCAGACTGAGGCCCTGAGAAAGGAAATCAGATTTCAGAGAAGACTGTCATTATATGACAGCCAAGCTGAGACTAGAACCTTGAGTTCTGATGCAAAGGAGCTCCTTGTAACCAAAACCAAGCATGAACCAGCCTTTGCCCCTCAGGCAGACTTCTGTTCTGTGGTGGAGATGATGTATACAGTCCTTTAGCACTGCAAGAGATGAGCTTTGGGGGGAGGTTGGACTCATCCATTTTACAGATGAAGAAACTGATGCCCATATTCAATGACAAGCCTTTTCCGCCATCTTGGAACTCTGAGCATCTTCCCCATATGAGTCATTAGCATGTACATTACTGGTAAAACTCGCAACTGGTCCCAGAAAATAGAAGCCAAAAGTTTCCAGGGCCTGCCACTGCTCTAGGAGCTCAGCATTAGAGGCAAGTGGTCTTAGGGGCAGAAGTTGGACAGCCTTTTAGGATCTGACCACTCACGGGGAGTGGTGTATGTTCTCTGTTAGCTGTGTTCTGTAGCTTTTTTGCTTCTTGCTTTAAAACATTTTTACTTTGTGCGTGTGTCTTGTCTTTCTCCAATTACATTGTCTTTCCTTCTGGGCAAGGTCAGTATGTCCCAGTTCTTTCCTCTGTCTCCACAGCACCTTGTATGGCTTTCTGCACATGGAAGGGCCTCTGGGTTCAAACTACCTGACAGATCAGTCTCATCTCTTTGGCTGATTGTTTCTTTCTTGAAGGCCCATCCCTGTTTGGTTTTGCATTTAACTCAGCCATCAGAGGAAATTAACTGTGGGTTTAAGGAAGAGTAATGGGTGCTTGGCTGAGACAACCATCATTGAGGGAGGGGGGAGAGTAAATTGGCGCCATACGGCCGTCTTACATAATGATTGTGGTTCCTGGGCTGGATAGATGAGGTGTGAGGAACTCAGCCTTGCTGGGGCCTAAGCCTAGGGCCTTTAAACACCAGAATTCCCCCATGAGCTAAGGGACTGGGAAATGTGGCTTTGGCAATTGCTCCCACATCCTGTTTCCAGGCCTAAGGGCCTTGGAGGGCAAGATGAATAGAGCCAGATTCAAAGAGCATGAGGTGAGAACCCCACCTTGCAACCCTAGAGAAATTAGAGGAAGGAGGGTCAGGGATTGCTATATGCATCTTTTGCCTTGCTATGCCATTCAAGCATTTAATTGAGCTCCTGCCACTGGAGATGGAGGCAAGAAAATGAAACTTCGCAGCACTGAAGGATCTTAGAGTCTACTGAGGGAAGCTGTGTACACAGACATAAACAACATAGAAGAAGTACAAAGTAATTCTTTGGAAGAGGTGACTCCAGGAAAGAATCATTAGCAGCCACCATCATGCAAGGTTATTGTAGCCAAGAGGGTGGGAGGACATAGAAACCACAGCATGCAACAGTAGCCTTCTCCCCTCTCCTCAGCTGGAGCTACCCCTTCCCTTCACACATGGCTTTCTTCCCTCAAACTGTGCTTGTTAGGCTGGTGATCTGCTTTTGTTTCCTTGCAACTTAATGGCCATGTTGCTGCCGTATTTCTCCCCCAAATCTCTTAGACATAGACCCTTCCTCCCTTTGAAACGTCCAGTCAAGCCAAACAATTGTTGTCCGTGCCTGAAAATGATGTACTTTTCTTGAAGGAGGCAGGGTCGATGAGTCTACCAAGGTCATGCTTGGTGCCAACTTGGAAGTCTTGCCCTTGTGTTTTCCTTTGTGGGATTGTGGTCATTGCCTAGATTATTCTTGGGGTTCTGTTGTTTCATTCTGCATCTGTTCATAAAAATCGTTCCCAAATTTTCTTCATGTTCATCTTTTTTTGGTAATTTTTTTCATTTATTTTAAATTTAAATACAAAATGAGAAAAGAAAAAAATTGCCACGTACACAGCAGAGCATGAGAGGATTCTATATAACACAATACTGTTGTGTCCTTTGTTTTTCAAAGAGGACCATGACATCAGGGAAGTGGTGATGTGACTTGCAGTTGACTTTGCTTTTGAGTGAGGGAGTATGAGAAAACAATCACTTTCCAGTTCAAGGAAACCTATATAGTAAATATTGCACATCATTTTCAAAGCTGCCCAGCTTTTCTTGGTTTCCTGGTTGGTTTTCTTTTGTTTTCTGCTGTGCACTTTTTTACTTTTTTGCCCCCTTTCTTTCTCCTTCCCCCCAAAGAAGGCTGCAGCTAAGTATGGGTATATATGGACAATATACAGATATCTATAAACATACGCACATGTACACACATGTAAGACTGTACTGTGCTCATTTCCACTTGTCATCTGTTTATCTCATTCATCATTTCTTGATTGACCCTCCATTACAGATCATAATTTGTTCCCCAATTGATGGGTGCCCGCTTTCCCTTGTAGTTCTTTGCTCTACACAAAGGGATACTGGAAATATCTATTGTTGCTGTTAATATTAGCTAGGATTTATATAGTGCTTTAAGGTGTTTTGCAAGTAGTATCTCATTTTGACCTCCCAGCAGCCCTGGGAGGTAGATGGCATTGTTATCCTGAATTTATAGATGAGGAAACTGAGGCTGAAGTTAAGTGACTTGTCCAGGTCACACAACTATTAAGTGTCTGAGGCAAGATTCGAACTCCAAGTCTGGCATGCTATCTACTGGACCACCTAGCAGCCTCTATGAAAGCACCCTACTGGTACAGATTTAGAGCTGAAAAGGACCTATGAAGGCATGCTTTTTATGTACACTGAGGCTGAAGGAAATTGAGTTGCCCAAGGTCCCCCAGCTAGTAAATATATGAGGCTGCATTTGAATTCTGGTCTCTTGACTTGGGGTCCAAAATTTCAGCTACTAGGCCAGTCAGCTGCCTCCCTTTAAAAGAAAAATTTTTTTTTTTTGAAACAAATTGTTCCCTCTGTCTTGGACCTTCTTGCCATGTGTGCTTTGAAGTGGTATTTCTGGTTCAAAGGTTACTTGGAATTGAGTGGCTCTGGATTTTGTTTTCAAAAACAATCTGACCAGTTCACACCTTTACCAAGTATCTTTGTCTTCTGAAGGTTCCTCCAACATGTGGCATCTTTGACTTTTGTCATCTGTGCTGATGGGTGTGGGGAGTAAAATCTCTAAAGTTGTTTTAATTTATATTTTTCTTCCTAATGAACTGTAGCATTCTTTCATGTGGTTGTTGGTCATTTGCATATCATCTTCTGAAACCTTCCTGACCACTCGTCTCTTGGGGAATGACTGTGGTCCCTTTGGTGCTTCACCCATGATTCTTCAACCCTCTGACCTCAGTTTCCCCATAGAAATCTAGCCCTGTTCACTGCAAGTGACCTTCAGTCCTCCTGGCAGAATTCTGCCTCTTAGTCTTAGCCTTGGTCAGAATTCAGTCATTCCTTCCTGTTGAAGCACCATCACTGCCCAGCTTCCTTCTTCCTGATCCTAGGAACCCTGGAAACAGAACTTGATTGAAACCTATCCTCATTAAAATAAACTCACTGTTACTGGAAATATTGGAGCAGGTGAATGCCCTTCTTGACTGGGATGTTGCAGGAGAAAGTCCTGTCGAGCTATTGATTGGAATAGGTACCATCTCCGTGGCTCCTGGAGGGTACCCCTCTTTTGGCTCTAAAATCTTAGGATCCTAAGGACTGACCCATGAGAGTGACCCGCATTGAGCAAGAGTTTACTACAGAAGTGTGGATTTGAGGTCTTTAACAAGTCTGAAATTTTGTGACTGCTTCAGTTGGGAAGATTCACACATCATGCCCTTTACAAGATGATTGTCCATCACTGGCCAACTGCTATACAGTTAGATTCTTGGGGGTGAGAGAAGAGGTGGTGCAAATGTTTAGGCTTTGAATAATTAATTTTTAGAATTCCTTAAGCCACTATCTCAGTCTTGAAATAGGTGTTCAACCCCCATTTTCCTGTAGGATGGAGGCAGCCACCCGGTCTTATCACTCATCTCCCTCCCAAACTTTTATTAAGCATCTGCTGTGTGCAGAGTACTTTATGATATCCAGGAGTGTTCAGAAAGAGAAAACAGTAATATAGGCTTTGTGTGCAATGGAGGGGGTACAGCTTTGGAGACAGGAGGGTCAGGTGTCATTCCAACACTTCCCTGAGGGCAAAGGAGAGGTGCCAGAGGCCATAAAGATGCTGCCCTCAACTCCCTGTGCCTTCTACAAAGTATTTTCCATCTTGGGCTTCCTGTGAGACCAAGCTATAGGAGCTGATCAGGGGCATATTGAATAATAAACTCCTAATAGATTTTGGGGGCTTTGAAACACTATAACTGCAGGAGACCCCCAGTGCCATGGCCCATGGTCCCTTAAATCTCCAGCTCTATCCCCCTCTCCCCACAAATTCCAGTCCAGTATAACTAACTTCCTGCTGCCCTCAAATGCCTTATCACTTCAAATTCAACAGTATCTAAAATGAAACCCCTCCTCTTTCCTTCTCCCTCCTGACTTTGCAGTCTTATCAACTCAAGTTTCAGAATCTCCAGGTTATCTTCCCCTTCTCTCAGTCCCCCAACACACCCAGCTAATCAGTCACCAAGCCTTGTAAGTTCTTCTTTTGAAAACCTCTGACATCTCTTATCTTCACTTTCATGACTGTAAGAACTTTACTTTCTTGGCCCCCTACTATCCCATTCCCCACTATGTGTTCTCAATCCTGCATGATCCCGGACTAAAGGCCATTTTCATCATTTGCCCTTTCTTCTCTCCCCATCTTTGCTTCCCCATTTTTTAGGACCCTATTCACACCTCTCCTTTTCTCCTCTTCCCAAGTCATACTCGTTCACAATGTTCTTTGTACTGTTTGGTGCCTAGACTAGTAGTACTAGACTTGTACATTGCAGGTACTCAATGGCTGCTCATTGGCCCAAAGGGTTATAGATTATCTTGGCAGTTTCCTGTATTGCTTTGCTTTCTGTTTATTTCCCATGGCATCAAGGACCATGTCTTATACATCTTTGGAGCCCCTACAGCACCTACGACAGCAACATGCACACAGTCACTCTTTGCTGTAGGTTTAGTTAGAAGGAGGAACCTCTGGGATCCATCACTGACTTTTGGACTGGATAGGATCTTGGTTCATCTCTTTTATGGAGCCAGGATTCTAGTAGTGTGGTTCCTCCTCTCCTCTTTTCATGATATATCACTGAAATTTTGCCCCAGCCCTCCCTACCCTGTCATAGGAACTGGCTTTGATGGTTTTTGGCTTTTACAGGAAGCTTGGTATCTCCTGAGCCTTTGACCTTGTTTTGACTTGTACACTCAACTATACTTCTCCATGAGAAAGAGGAACCATAGCCGGAGATTGAGCTCTGCAAACATTCATTAAACACCTTCTGTGTGTAGAACATTGTGATAAGCATGAGGATTTAGAACTAAAGGAGACCTCTGATGATCTGGTCCAATCCCATTATTTGGCAGATGAGGAAACTGGGGCTCATTGATGTGAAGCTCACAGTGTCACAGTCAGAGAATTAGAACTCGTGATCTATGACTCCAGCTGTGTGCATACGAAGTTTAGGTAAGACAGGTTCACTACCTTTCTAGTCTGGTCAAGTGATAAGACTCAGAGATAAATGTCTTTAATTGCGTTAGAGAGAGGAACGCAAACCATGGGTAATGTGAGGTCATTGGGGAAAGGGGAGTAAAGCTTCATGGAGACTGTTCAACTGAAGATGTGCCTGTAATTAGCTTGTTGATTTTTTTTGTTGTCTAGACATTTCAGTTGTATCTGACTCTGTGACCCCATTTGGGTTTTTCTTGGCAAACCTACTGGAGTGGTTAGCTATTTCCTTCTCCAGCTCATTTGACGGATGAGGAAACTGAGATCAGCAGGGTTAAGTGACTTGGCCAGGGTCATACAGCTAGTAAGTGTCTGAGGCCAGATTTGAACTCAGGAAGATGAGCCTTTCTAACTCCAGCCCTGGTGCTTTATGTACTATGATGCCACCTAGCTGCCCATTGATTTGTCTTCGCAGATGCTAGATAAGTATCTGCGTGCCCCCTTTTTCTCCTTCAGGAACGTGGTGCTTCATAGACTGGATCATTAGAAGAGCCCAAGCCCAAAATTACAGATTAAGTCCTGGAAGGGCCCTCCAAAGCCATCAGGTCTGATCCTCTTGTTTTACAGGTGAGGAAACTGAGGCCAGAGCAGTCAGGTGACTTGCCCTATGGAGGACACAGAGTGAGTTGTTAGTAGAGCTAGGAATAGAAACCAGATCTGCCTCCCAAGTCTAGAGCTCTTCTTACCATTCTGTGGTTTTATCCTCTACTTTACTGAGAACAGTACAAACAAATGTCTAAATTCGCTAGGGGAAGCCCTGAACTCTGCTCTGAGCTGAACTCTTTTTAATAGAGGAATAACAGTTACAGTAGCTAGTATGTTACAGAAAATTTTAAGGCTTGAAAACACTTTACAGATAATGTTTCATTTGATCTTTACAACTACCCAGGTTCCCTTGTTAGCCCCATTTTACAGATGAGGAAAGTGAGGCTGTCAGAGGTTAAATTACTTGCCCAGAATCATACAACTAGCAAGAGTCTAAGACCAGACGTGAACATCAGACTTCCTGAGTCCAGGCCCAGTGCTCCAGTTGCCCGTTGGAAAGTGACCCGTAGGAGCACTTATTTAGAACCAAAAGACATTTCAGAAATCATATAGACAGTCCTTAGAAGAGTTGAAAAGAAGGAGGGGCCTTTTCAGGAGGGTCAGCCAAAGAGCTTCAGTGTTGGAAGGAGATTTCAGAAATAATCTTCTCCCCTCTCATTTTACAGATAAAGAAAGAAAAGTCACCTGGCCCAGGGTTACACAGCCCAAGTGGCAGAGCCCAATCTTGGTCCTAGATTGTCCAGCTTTGGGCCATATATCTCTCTCTCTTCATCCCTCTCTCCTACTCTTCGCAGATGGGAAAGCTGAAGATCTCTTTAGTCATTCTGCTTGATGAGATGGACATCAGGCCTGCTATATATATACCCTTGGGGTCTTGACACACCCATCCTAAATTCAAGATTGCCATTTTGTCGTTTATTTCTTCCCTCTTGCTTCAGACTTTTTGTTCTCTTACAGGGTCTTCAATAAGCAGTGAGTCTTCCCCAGTCTCTTCTCCGGCAACTAACCACAGCTCTCCTGCTAGCACGCCCAAGCGAGTGCCCATGGGGCCCATCATTGTTCCTCCGGGGGGCCACAGCGTCCCCAGCACACCCCCAGTGGTCACCATCGCGCCAACGAAAACGGTCAATGGTGTCTGGAGAAGTGAGAGCCGACAGGTAAAGTGGATGTGTTCATAATTTCTTGCTAGAAGGACTCACGTGGTGTGTGGGTGTGTGTGTGTTTGGGACTGTTTGACAAAGGATTAAACCACTGTACAGCCTACCTTGGCTGTACACTAGATACTTGGGAATATGGCTAGATCTGGGATCAAAATCCAAGATACTTGGGAAAATGCTGCCCGCCTTTCCTCAAGGTCAAATCAAATCCATTTCCTGCCAAGAGGAAGCTATGTAATTTTTCAAGACCTGACTAAAAGAAAGAAGAGTTGATAGACCCTCATAATACTAGTTCCCGTTGCTGAGATTCACAGAGTGCTTTCTCTCACAGCAAACCCAAGAGGGGTGGAACATAAGAAATCATCATTCCCCTTTTACAGATGGTAAAACTGAGGCACAGGGGACTGACTCCCAAGTTGTGCCACAGATTTACTGTGTGACCTTGGATAAGTCCCTTCCCCACTCTGGGCCTTGGTTTTCCCATCTGTCAAATGAGTAGGTCTTATTGAACTAGATGGCCTTTAGAATTCCTCTCAGTCTAAAAAGAAAACTCTCCTGGAGTCGCTCATCATGTTCCAGTCACCTTGACTCTCAGCTGTGCAGAAATCCCACAAATAAACCTCCTGGTGTGAGAAACTGAAGAGAGCAGAGAAAACAGAAAACTGGGAATTGGCCTTCAAATGACAGCTATGATAAAAAAGCGTCCTTTCCAACACACCCTGTCCAGGGCCAGGTTTCATCCAACCATTCCCACAAGCCCTGCTGTCTCCATGCAGCTGCCTGCCTTTTTGGGTCTCGGCTCCCCCCCTCCTGCCCCCCTCAGGCTTCCCCGTGCTGAAGATATCCATCCCTCCACCCTGTGTACACACATGCATGCTGCAGTCTGGAGTGAAGCACTTCCTAATTAAGAACCATTGTTAGCAGTGATTCTCTCCTGGATTTTTATGACTGTTCCCGGAGGGATTACACCACTTGGAAATACTAATTAAACCGAAAAGAAAAATGGGGGAGGGGTTTGAGGCGGGAAGAAAATCCGCTGCTTCAAGTAATGCACAAAATTCCCACCTGGAACACCCTGAAAATATCTTTTGCCCTGCACAATTTTGAGCAGTAGCAATGTGGGGACACTGGGCCTGTCCCTGATTAAAGCATGTGGTGACTGGGATGAGCTTCGTCCCCAATACCTGGTGGTGCTGACTTTTCAATCTCAAGAAAAGGCTGGGAGTGGAACAGGCCCTCCTTGAATCTGGAGGAAGGCCCAGAAATCCTAAATTCTCCATCTGGCTGGGCGTTACTCATTTGCTTTTTCCTTCTGCCTGGGCCCATTACCCCCTGACCCAACTCCCAAGGAGCCAACGCTCATCATCTCCTGACTCCCAGTTCCCAAGGAGCCAATGTTCACCCTCCTATTACTGCCTTTTAAGAATGGCATTTGGAGACAAAGGGTCTTTGGGAAGTCACAGTGCACAAATGGAAAGCTTGAGGATGTGGGAACGTGGTGGGAGATTCCCTCTAATTTCGGGACGCTTGGCACCAGCTTGAAGTCCTGAATCTCTTTCATATTTCTCCTTAGTGTCATGTCTGTCCCTTACCTGAGATTTTAAAAGACTTTGACATACATTCTCACTTGGTCTTCACAAAAACCCTACATGGCACCGGTGTTGTTACCCATTGTTTGTTTTCCAGGTAAGGAAAGACCCCCAAGTGCAGAGGACTGCCTTAGAGAGGCTTTGGAGGACAGGGCAAGGAGTTGAATTTTAACTTGACTGAGCAACTTTGGGTCAAGTCTTTCTCCTCCCTAGCCCTCAGTTTCCCAGTCTGCAATGTGGGTTGGTCTAGATTTCCTGAAGTGCCTTCTAGGGCTAAACTTGGGATTCTCTGAGTCACTTTTAGTTACATGACTTGTTACCATTTAGAATTACTGCTTGGAAATCCAGACTTAGGTCTATTTACTAGTTTGGTGCTATTGGGCAAATCATTTCACCTTGTTATTTGCCTCAGTTTCTTCCACTGTGCAATGAAGATAATGATAACAGCTCTTGCGCCCGCCCCCCCCAGGTTGTTACGGAGATCAAATGAGGTCCTAATTGTAAAGCACTTAGCGCAATACCTGGCGTGTAGTCAGTACTCTGTGAGTGTTCGATGGTTATCATTGTCAGAGGAGATATTGGTACCATGGTGCCTGGTATTTAGTAGGTGCTTAATGTGTGCCTGTTTCCTTCTTTGCTTTTGGACCCTGGTGGATGGCAACTGAGAGAGTGGTACGGGGGAGGTTAGCAGCTTCCTTGGAGTTGTTTGGTTTGGGGTTTGTTTTTTTCCCTTTTCTCCATCAGTTTCTATATGCAGTCCCCTGGGCCTTGTCTTTTTACCATATGCAGGGAAGATGGAGGGCTGCAATTTCCCTGCCCTCCTTCTGGGACTTGGCCCTGGCTCTTGCTTCTGTGCTGCGGGGGATCGAGCACCCCTTGTCCCTGCTCGGTTCTTCCTCAAACGTGGGAGCACCTTTGCAGATGCAAAGGAGGACATCTGTCCCCCTTCTTTCCCTCCCTGCTCCCCAGTTCAGCAGATGCTCGGCCCCGCTGTCTCCAGTCACACGGGTGCAGGAGCGCTCATAAATATTCCCCTCATGGAGCCTGAAGTGCCTTGCTGGGTGACTCATACGCACTGCACGCCATCGCTCTCCTCAGAGAGTCCTTACTGCCTTAGAAATATTTAGTAACCCCAGAGAAAGGGCTGTGATATATCTGCTTCCAGCAATTTACCACCGCAGCGGTTAATGAAACACTGAGGCCACCAGGGAAAGCTATAAGGATCGGGAACTGGATTAATAGATGATGTATGGCCCATCAAGTCAGGCACAAAGACGCAATTGAGAATTTAATCCTTTGGGGGGGAGGGGGAAGGAAAGATGAGGGATGGGGGGAAGTGGGGGAGGGAAGAGACAGGCACAAAGCAAAGAAGAATAACTTTATAAAGTTATCGGGGATGAGTCGTTAAAGGGGCCCAGACGTTGGATGCTGGAGTAAGTGGGGAATGGGTGAAGTCGATCCATCACCAGCCCCCTTCGTGGGGGTTACCGATATTTCCAAGGTAATAGGGAGGCTGTGAAGGGACAGATTAAATGAAGACTAGTCTATTTTAAACCTAATAGGGCATGTCCTGCGTTCTGACTGGGGAAAATTATTCACTAATCACCAGGGAATGACTGATTTTCTCTCCCTCGAACAGGGCGCCCCTCCCCCTCCCCTTCTTTCATCATTGCAGCTGCACTCCCAGCCGCTGCTCGGGAAATAAATAAATAAATAGCAGCCCCCACAGATGCCGCTTTTTGAGAGAGGGCCCGAGCAGCCTTTCCCCCCAGTTAAAACACTGAGCCTTTTGAAACACGCCTGTCTGCTGTGGTGGGGGGAAGGGATGCTGTGACTTCCTGGGCCACCAGCCCTGATCCTTGGCTATGTGGTGCTGCTGGTCTCTGGTGAGGGTCACAGGGCTGTCACCTCCCCCCGCATCTTCCCCCTATGCAGGCCCTTTCCATCCTGCTAAGCTTTGTTGACCCAGTTCCCTGTTGGCTCTCTATGAAGTTGGCTGGTCTCCAGATGGGAGATGAGGACAGAATTATCCTTTCATGGCAGGTTTGTGTGTGTGTGTGTGTGTGTGTGTGTGTGTGTGTGTGTGTGTGTGTGGTATGTAGTATTGTGTTGTTGGGTTGCTTCCCCAAGCCCCACCCTGTGTTCCACCCACCCACTTTAGCCTCTTGTATTTGAAACTCTGAGACCCGGATGGTGCCATCTGCCCCTTGCATCCTTCAGGGCCACAGCTCTGAAAACTAGCCAACCACAGGATGCTATTTTCTCAGGATTTACGCGCACGCTCGGTGGCCTGAGAGAATCCTGTTCCCCTCTCTCTCTCTCTCTTTCTCTCTCTCTCCCTCCCTCCCTCCTTCTCTCTCTCTCTCTTTCTCTCTCTCCCCCTCCCTCCCAACCTCCCTCTCTCTCTCCCCCAGCAAAGCCCTCCACCATCCGCCCCCCCCCCCTCGTGAGTGGAGGTACCAAGGTCATCCCTGGGTCTGTTCTATCCAGCTTGGCCTGCGTATTAATTAATCAAGCCATTATTTGTTGCAAACCAGAGCCAACAGAGGAGGTAATGGGATTTCTCTCCCATTGG
>CM053769.1:134465343-134515775 GCA_028658325.1 Potorous gilbertii | reverse complement strand
AGGAGAGCCCCCTCCGTCCAGGGGTCTGGCATCTTTCATCAGAGATAACTGGGAAGGCTCTGGCTTGCCCTTATCTCGCCCCCAGCTGCAGTCCTCGAGCCAAGCAATGGATCTGGGCTTACCTGCCTCAGCAGGGCCAGCTCAAGCTGGGGAATTCTGAGCCCTTCCTTTCTTGTCTCCCTTCAGATCCCAGCCCAGAAGGAAAGGAAGCCTTACTCCCAGCCTGCATCTCCAAAGACAAACTGAAAGACAAAAGGACTCCTGAGTGTTGGGGGCAGGCAGGAGGGCCCAGTGCAGAAGCCAGGATTTCCATAGGGTCTGCTTCCCTGTTTGCTTTGAATGTGATGCCTGAGTAAACTGTTGGATTTATGGCATTCCACAAAACACTTTCTCCTTGCCATTCTGCTTGGGTGTCCTCAGGCATCTGCATCCTCTTTAAACAGAGGCACCTATAAATGTAAAGGCAGGCAGGTAATAAATGAACCTATCACACACACACACACACACACACACATACGCAGGCAGGTAATAAATGAACCTATCATACACAGACACACACACACACACACACACACACACACACACACACACACACACACACACATCCATCTCTGTCCTCCTGCTCCTTCATGCCATACCTGTTGGAAAACAGCCCACCAGGGTATGCTGAACAGAAAACCCTTCTTCTTTTTCTGGTTCTATGTCCTCTCCAATAAAAATGTCACCTTAGAAGGATTATCTCGGGCCTATCCCTGCCTTTCCCTCTTGTTTGGCCTAAGCTACTGTGCTGGACTTGAGACTGGTAGGAACACTGGTCTCTCTGGCTTTACCTTCCCTTTGACCATTGACAAAGTTGGCATCCCATGCCCCGCCCCTCCCCCAACACCATTTAATTTCTTCCTTCTGTAAAATGAGGATTTGAATTTGGAACCTTGGGTTCAAATCTGAACTCTTGTTATTGTATCACTGTGGACAAACCTCATCCCCTCTCTGAGTTGGAGACCCCAAGATTGATTATTTTTGATTAATTTTTCTCCACTTAATTGAAACAGATTTTCTTTTCCTTCCCACCACCCAGCCCTTGGAAAAGAAAACAAAATTCTTGTAACAAATGCACAGTCAAGCAAAAAAAAAAAATCTGTATTGGTCATGTCCAAGAAATCTATGTCTCACTTCTGTACCCACATCTGTCACTTCCCTGTTAGGAGGTGGGTAGCATACTGTATTATCAGCCCCCTCGGGCTGTAGACCCTAAGAGTTTGAGCTGGAAGGAACCTTCATAGATCATTTTGCAGACAAAAGGACCATCATCTTGTGGAGACCTAAATGACATGTCCAAGGTGACACACAGCCAATAATTACATACCTAATCCAGGATAGGAACCCAACTCTTTGGAGTCTAAATCCAAGTCTTTCCATTCTACTGTGTTGGGCCTCTGATTTTAAAGCATTTTTTCTTCTAAATTTTTATTTACAGCTCCAAATTCTTTCCCTCTCTTCACCCTTTCTCCCACCCATTGAGAAGGCAAGAAATGGCAGACCCATTTTACATGTGAAGTCAAAAAAGCAATTTGATTCTTTCAAATGAAATAGCTGGATTATGTAAGCTTTTTCATCCATTCTAGCCCTAAAATATTCTACAAGTTGCCCTCCTTTCAGGGATGACCTAGCCTTATGGAAGGGAAAGTCAAGGGCATCTCCTATTTTTTCTTTGCTCCTATGCCATTTGGTCTTTCTTGACCTTTTCTGGGCATTGAGATTATTATCCTGTGAACAAACCTTATGGAGGAGGTCAGAGGGCGTGCGCAGGGTATGAGAACAAGGGGGTCTAGAGCGTTGTAGGGGTGGCCCAGTGCTGTGCACAGAGAGTGAACAGATGTTTCTCATTAAAAATTCCAATCACTGGGTCCCATCTCTTTCAATTAATTATAGCCGATGTATCTTCTGGAGAGATTATGAAGTCTTGAGGAGCTATCAACCGCTCACTGAATGTTTGTTGTGGCCGTGTTTAGTAAATACACTTGACTGATGAAGGCGATTCTCCCAGTGGCACAGCACAGCCTGGCACCAAGCTGCTTAAATCTTATCTGCTACGTGTTCCAAGATGTCACTGTCTGGTGATATGAAGATGGATGGTCTACCTGAAGAAGGGCGGCCTGTGCAGTAATGATGCACTCATTCCTTCTGCCAGCTAGCCCCCCTCCTCCCTCCACTACCCAAGCATGTTCAAGCTTTCTCTGTCTCTCCCCCTTCTCTCCCTCCCCTCTATCTCTCTGTGTACAGTCGCTTGTCCCTCCTTTCCTCTCTCTCTTTCCCTCCTTCTCTTTCTCTCCTTCTCTCCCACCCATCTCTAGAAGTTTAAGATGGAGGCACCAAGAAGGGTCCTTCTGTTCCAGGAAAGACTGCCTTTTCCCTTTGAGAGCATGCTAATCATCTGCTGTGGAGACCAGGGCAGCAGCCAGTGTCCATCTCCCCCCTAGCTAGCTCTTCATCACCTAGACCTACAGGAGCTTCAGGTACACTCTCCTTCCTCCTCTCCTTGTCTCTCACCCCCCAGACAGACGTCAAGTTCCTTGGGACTCTGATGTCTGTTTCACACCTGGGTCAGTAAATATTAGCACTGTCCAAGCTGAAGGAAGTAGGTAGATTGAATAGGGCCATGTTTTTGTGCACTCAAGAGTTTTCCAAGAGGCCTTTTTTTTTAAATTTAAAGACAACATCTGGTTATGTTGCCCTATCCCAATACCAGCCTTGCCCCAAAGCTACCTACCTCATAGACTCCTTTTTGGAGCTGAAAGGAAAGTCCCTTAGTGACCGCCTAGTCCACACTCTAGTTCCCTAATCCATCCTATTCTGTGTGCTTGCTGGGGTGGAATACAAAGGAAATATAGTGCTTGTGGATTTCACAGACTAACTAGGGAAATGGGGTACATGCATACATACAAAAAATTAATTTACAAAGTAATGATAGCCGGCACAGCATTAAAATCTTTGTGATATTTTTAAAACAAGACTCCCAAACAGCTCCCTGTGGGAGGTGCTTTTGTTGTTTCCATATCACAGGTGAAAAAACTGAGGCTGAGTGGTCAAATGATTTGCCACTGTCACCCATTAAGCTCCAAGCAGGATTCAAACCCAAGTCTCTCTTCTGACTCCCAGTCCAGAGTTCTATCCACTGCGCCACTAGCTGTCACAAGTTGGAAGGGATCCCTTCATTCCATCATGGAAAACAAAACAGGCACATTATTTTCCCCTCCCTCCTCAGCCCCACCCTTAGCTTCCCATAGATTGTTTGCCAGGATGAGATCAGAGGTTCCATTTGTCTCAGGTCTCAAGACTCAATCTATCTAGATTTTCACAAACCTGTCTTTCCTTTCCTCTCTCTGAGTGGGAGACTGCAAAGGACCAGCCCTACCCTGAAGCCATCTTTCTACTCCTCATAAGTGACCCTTAGCCTCCAAAGAGGACCTATCTCTGGGCCCAGGTATCTGCCTGAGTCTGAACTGGGCCGCAGAAGTTTCAGTCACCGATTAACAACAAATTACCCAGGGAGCTGCTCCTAGCTTTGCACCAATGCCCAGAATCACATCATGGTTTCCTCTCTCTTCTCCTCTCTTTTAATATTACCATTAATCATAGTAGGAGTAAAAGCAGTTACTCATAAGTCTGAAGTACTTTACAAACATTATGTCATTTGATGCAGCATCCCTGAGAGACAGGGCCAAGATTATCGTCCTCATTTGGCAGATGAGGAAACTAAGGTGCTGAAGTGAAGCGGGTTACCCTGTATCACAGGTGTGAAATTTCAGAGCCACTGGGACCCGGTTCTCGTGACCTCCAAGTCCCAAGCTTTTCCCACTATACCTCTGTCTCTATGAGAGTTAAGAGTTGGGGCCCCATAGTGAAAGGAAAGGGAGGTGGAATTCAGCTACCTCTAGGTAGCTGAAAAAGTCCTGGACCCAGATTAGAATAGGCTGGGACTCCCAGTAGCCTGAGCACCTGCCCATCCAGGTACCAGTGTTTTGGCAATTGGATGGGATGGTAGTGGTACATTTCCCTTTAGGGCAAGAAAGGGATTAAATGTCATGGTTCAGCAGAGGATTCACATGAACTCTCCCCATGGGTGACTAGCAGCTGTTAAGGAGGAAGGTTGAGCACCTGTTTAAGTTAAAGCCAAATAATTTTATCTAGAATAGACCTAAAACTTGTACCACTTAGAACAACTCTCAGACTCCATTACCAGGTAACCCCTTCCCTGATCCCAGGTGCAGGAGTTCTGAATCTCCTTAGGGAAGAGCAGTCAGAATCCTTTCTTGTGCATTTCCTAAAATCTGAGCAAAAGTTCTTTTCCTCCTGATATTTAAGGCATTTTGTGCCTGGCACAAAACAGGCTTCTGTGCTCATTGACTATTAGATGTGTGTTCATCCTTCATTGCTGAAGACGACCACGCTATCAGAGAAATGATGACATGACTTGTACTTGACTTTCTTTTGAGTGAGGGAGGGCTGTGCAAGGTCACCAGCCTCACTTATCCTCCAGAGCCATCTGAATCCAGTGACTAGATATTCATCAGGATGACTGGAGATGACCCAGGATGAGGCAATTGGGGTTAAGTGACTTGCCCAAGGTCACACAGCTAGTGTGTATCTATCAAGTGTCTGAGGTGAGATTTGAACTCAGGTCCTCCTGACTCCTGCACTAGTGCTCTATCCACTGCACCACCTATCTGCCCCCATTAGGTGAGTGAAGGCTTGAAAGGCCAACCAGGCAGACAAGGACTGTGCATGGAGAGGTGATAGAGGGAAGGGCCTAAAACTTGTCTGGGTATTTCTAAAATGACATGCCCACATTTTAGAAGGGACGTTTGCCAAGCTAG
The DNA here is from genome assembly GCA_028658325.1 of Potorous gilbertii. Classification (NCBI taxonomy): domain Eukaryota; kingdom Metazoa; phylum Chordata; class Mammalia; order Diprotodontia; family Potoroidae; genus Potorous; species Potorous gilbertii. The sequence continues at coordinate 134,510,898 of CM053769.1, read as the reverse complement.
AAAGCATTTAGGGAACGCTAATGAGGATGGTTTGGAGATACAAACGTCTTTCATATGATGGCCTATTCATAAAAGATGTACTTTTCCTGTGGAGTAGGATTCAGCTACAGCCACGTTGGTCTACCTGTAGGGGTCTGTCCCATGCCTATCGGGCAATCCTTAGCGTAGGAGGAAATAAACACCTCTGATTTCTAAAACTCCTTCCCAACATCCCTATAAGACAGACATTGCATCCCCTTTTTACAGAGGTGGCAACTGAGGCTCAGCTTAGATAGACCCAAGGTCACACAACGCAGGAGGATAGATTCAGTACTCTCTCCATTGCAACATGGGGTCCTCCTCATTGAGCTCCTGTGGCTATCGAGTCGAGTTAATATTAGATCTGGGTCATGAAGAGACTGAATCATGAGACTCAGAGGAGCTGAATTCAAACTCTGGCTTGTCTACACATGGTGGGTGAGGCAGGAAGTGAGTCCAAAGGTTCGTAAAGCTGGGATCTGGAAACCTCCTTAGAAAGATTTCTGGAGGTTTGAGAACTTGGAATGGGGGAAAACATTTTTGTCTTACATGGCGCCTTACTTGGAAACTAGATTGCTAGAAAGGGTCCATGACACAAATAACCTGATGTAGCCCAGGCCCCTTATTTTACAGATCTTGGAGGCCATGTGGTCCAACCCCTTATTTCAAAAGAGAAGGAAACTGAGGCCAAAGAGGGATCATCAACTTAGAACCGGAAGGGAACTTAATGAAAGAAACAGACGTGGAAAGGAGAAAGGAGGTCACCAGGTAGTAAATAGTAGACAGAATTTCAGCCCAGGGCCTCAGACGTCAGATCCCATTCCTCTTAATAGAACGCCACGAGGGTCCTGAAGAATCAGTCTAGACAGCATAACCCCTGTGTGCCCCCACACACCTACACATGTATTTAAAAACCCTGCCATCAGGTATTTATCAGGACCGTTAAATACATTTCAGTAGGTGTCTTAGTTCCAGATTTCCAGTCGTATCTGTTTTTTCCTTTTTTCCCCTCTGGTTGAATGGACTCAGGTCTCTAGGTCTCTGATATTGTGTAGCTTGTCTTTGACCTAGTACTAAACTCACTGAACCACACTGTCTCCCCAGGGCCTCTGAGCTCTTGCCTTTAATCTAGATGGTGACTTGCAGTGATCTTGCTGCCATAGACTCCTGGAAATGGTGGAGGCCCTTCCTCCTCAGTCCTTAAGTCCCCACCTGTTCATTCTGGATCTTTTGAAGTTGGTTTTTCCGCTTTCCTGTTTCAGTCCAGTCCTCTGCAGAATCTGCTATTTCTGGCTGAGGCCCCTCTGGCAACCAGGAGTGGAGGGGCTGACTGCAGGGACCATGGGGTCCAGTCGTCCTCTCCCTCCTCAGCTTGTGTCTGTGCATTGGAGTCACCAAATGGGCTGGATCAGCCAAGGCAGAGCAGCTGCCTTTGCAGCTGATACCAGGGCCACCCCAGGGACTGGCTGGTTGCAGACCAGCCTGTTCGACCCTAGTAGCAGTGCCAGTTTCCTGATGCCCCTTGTCTCTCTCTGTATGGGCATCAGGACTGCCAGGATATCTGTAATGGCAACCAAGCAGCTGCTGTCACAGCTGATGCCTTGTGTCACTTTAGGAGCTGGCTGGGTTTGTATTATGGAGGGCTCTTAAAGACTTTTGCAGCAGGATATCCGCCACATTTCCTGACTTTGAGTTGAAAAGTTCATTTCCAGGAGCTGTGGATACCCAGGGAGGATTCAGCCTTCTGGGTTTTGTTTCTGAAGTATGTTCCTTTCCGTAATGCCTGTAGGACAGAGAGCATCACAGTCCCAGTGTGGAAGTGGATGCTTTGAAAGTCAATTGATTGGGAAGGAGGGGTGTGGCGGTGTGTGTGTGTGTGTGTGTGTGTGTGTGTCGGTGTGTGTGTGTGTATCGGTGTGTGTGTACTGGAGTTTTTGCTCAATGCCCTGAGTGGATGTTCTCAAAATAAAAGCCATCTTGGGATGAGATGCATTCGGGTTCTTGTGTTTCCTGATGTCAGTTTTCTCCAGAGAAGAGGCCTGTATGACCATGAACCCCTTGACCAGAGGATGCTGCCGGTGGCCTCTTCACCAGCCCCATCTCGCTTCATCCTTTGTCCCAGCCACTTCTTTCCCCCACTTCTGACTTGGCCTGTCATTTCTGTTCTCACAGCAAGAAGCGGGCTCTCGAAGCGGCAGCAGCAGAGACCGCCTGATTGTGGAGCCACCCCTGGCTCAGGAGAAGGCAGCAGGGCCAGCCATCCCTTCCCACCTCCTGAGCTCTCCCTACCCCTTCAGCATCCCCCCCAGCTCGGTCGTTCAGGACTCCCGCTTCCCGCCGCTGAAGTGAGTCGCAGGCCATGGGGAAGGGATGCGACACTGGGACTGATTTCCCTGGAAAATCTTTGAGACAGCCCCCAGATGCTAAGGGCTTGGGGCTAGGGTTCTGTCCATTCTCCGTTCTCTACACTCCATGCTAGAGGAGAACGTGTCTGGAGTAGATTAGGGCGAGAGCCCTGGCAGATGGTCCCAAGTGTCCACCCCAGGAGGGGGGCCTGTTTGATCACAATCTGCAGTTGCTTTTCATTCACTTCCTTTTAAGAATCTCTCCCTCGCTGATTGACTTTGTCAGAGAACCTCCCATTCAGAATTCCCCGGGTATCTGAGGTGGGAAGGACAGCCACATGTCAGTTGCTTCACCCCGTGGCTCTCCTGGGGCACCCAGGGAGACTGATCTGGTCACCAAGGCCAAGGACAGGAGGTATAGCCCGAGGGGTGGCCCGCAGGACAGCTGTGACTCTGCCTTTACAGCAGCTGGTCCAGCTCCCAGCCCCAGGCCTTCTCCCTACTCATTAGAGACTCTTCCCTCTCGGCAATGAAAGAGCAGCAGCCAGCCCTCCTGAGTGAGCAGAAGAGAGGAGAGCAGATAGGTTAATGAATTTCCTAGACTAGAAAAATAACTTTGTGCTAACCTCTGCTTCCCTTCTTGTCTCATCTTTCCCCTAGCAGCCTCCAGCGCCCTGTACATCATGTGGTCCCCCCCAGCACCGTCACGGAGGACTATCTTCGAAGCTTCCGACCTTACCACACGACAGAAGATCTCCGCATGTCCTCGCTGCCGCCCATCAGCCTCGATCCAGCCACAGCTGCTGCCTATTACCACCCCAGCTACCTGGCCCCCCATCCCTTCCCACACCCAGCCTTCAGGTAAGAGAATGGTAGCCAGGGAGAGTGGAGGAGAGGCCTCCCTTCCTGTCCCTCCTTCCTTCCCTTCCTCACTCACAAGTCAACCACAACTCTTTGTTGAGCGTTACTGATGTTGAAATCGACACAGGTCTGTCCAGTCTCCCCTTTATCCTGTTTCTCCAAGGGTTCTTTGTTTTAATGACAAGAGAGAACTTTTCCAGGATGGTTATCCCCCGTAACCCAAAGCAGGATTTAAAACATTCCCCTTTTAGCCATCACTAGGATCCCAGGGTAAATGTGGTGTAGAGGCTGTAAGTTTTAGGGGTCTCCCAAGGTATCACACTAAATAATAAATAAGATACCAATTTACTTACATCATTGGAGGGTAAACTCCTTAAGTTCCTGGATTCTTGCTTACATGTCTATCCTTGGCACTTAGCACGGCCCCCAGCATGTAATAGAGATTTAATAAATATTTTCAGATTGATCACTAGTCATATGCATTGAATTTGTTGAGAATCTCAAGTCAATTCTAACCTGATGCCTATATAAATTATACTATGCTACACCATATACATGCTATATGTACTATACTATTATATTAGTATATTAGGATATTATACTATAAGATGTAGTATATCAGGATACAATACTATATGCCATAAAGTAATAGAATTGGTTCTTTGGACCCAGAGCTAAGGTGCCTATCAGTCTGCGCTTACTTTTTGAATCATTGTGCTTTAAAAAAGATCCCACACGTACTGATCTGACTTGCTGTTGTCTGTGATCCATGACCATTCAATCAGAGGTTGGTTGTGTCCACCCTTTGGGCAGGAAAGTGGGAATGGTCAGTATAGTTGAAGGTGTGCTCTTTGTTGCCCTTGACAGACCAGATTCTCCTATGAGTCAGACCTGCTGCTGGCCAAGGGCTTTATTTCTGTCCTGGGTTGGTTCCACTGGAGATATGTGGCCCACGTCTCAGGGAGCCCAGAGGCGACATCCTCCGTCTTTGAGGGAATGAATCCTGGCCTCTTTCTGGGAGTTGATTCCCGCAGCTTAGGGGGAACTTTTCATTTATCCTTTGACCTTGACGACAATAATGCTTCTTTCCATATCACGATTTTTTCATGGACACAGGAAACTTCTTTCCTAAGCCCACAAATTTGAATAGATGGAAAAAAAGTTATATTTATTTTCACTCACCTTTGATGTCTCTTGTCCTGTTATAATTTATTTTCTGCATTATTCTAAGAATGAGTCCATAATCTTTCCCAGATTGCTGGAGGGGTCTATGTTATAAACATCTTTAAGAACCTTTGCTATGAACAAAAATCACTCTGGATACAGACTCTGCGTTCTCTAAAGTCCCTGGTTATGACTGCCCCCAGATTGAGTCAAGGTCTCACCCCTAAGTGATGGTTATGGTCTCGTTCTTCCCCTGTACTGGTACATCTTCTGTTGTGGTGGCACTAACTCTGTTCTCTCCCCCTCCCCAGGGTGGATGATTCCTACTGCCTTTCAGCCCTGCGGTCCCCCTTCTACCCAATCCCAACCCCTGGCTCATTGCCACCTTTACACCCATCAGCTATGCACCTCCACCTTTCGGGGGTTAGATACCCTGCAGAACTCTCTCACTCATCCCTCTCAGCACTACAGACAGAGCGGATGTCAAGTCTCACTGCAGAGAGGTAAAGTCTGTTCTGCTTTGCCTGTGTCATGATTTGGGGTTTTGCTGTGGAAAGAAAAGAACCATGCATAGAGTTATGTCTATATTTGTATCTCAGAACATCTTATACAAGGCTTCTTAACCTGGGCTCCATTAACTTGATATTTATTTGTTTGGGTTTTTTTTTTAAGAAAATATTTGACTAGGTATATATTTTTTAAAATTGATTTTTAATATTTTGAGTTCCAGTTTTTTTCCCTACCTCACATCCCCCTCCATGATCTACTGGTAAACAATTGGATATAGGTTATACATGTGTAATTATGCAAAACCTATTCCCATATCAACCATGTTATAGAAAAAATATAGCGAAACACACACATACACAGAAAGTGGGGGAAAACAGTATGCTTCAATCTGCATTCAGACTCCAGCAGTTTTTTCTCTGGATATGGATGGCATTTTTTCATCATGAGCCCTTTGGAATTTTCTTGAATAATTGTGTTGCTGAGAAGAGCTAAGTCATTCACAGTTGATCATTGTACAACATGCTGTTACTGTTACAATGTTTTCCTGGTTCTGCTTTCTTCACTTTGCATCAGTTTTCCAGGTTTTTCAGAAGTCATCCTGCTCATCATTTCTTAAAATACAAAAGGCTAGGTGTATTTCAGTATAGCCTGTTTCCTTTGTAAACCTATGGTTTTAAATTTTATTTTCTGCTTTTAAAAACATTGGCCTGAGGACAGTTCCATAGCATTCACTAGATTGCCAAAGGAGACCATGTTTTACATAGAAGGATCTGGGATCAGCCATTGTTCTGACATGATCAATCCTGCCTTCCCTAGGTCTCACCATCCTGGGCAGGTCTTATCTATGTTTTTCCATATATTTTCCATTTAAGCATTTGCTTAACGGTGCAAAGACTTTTTCTGATTCTTTTGCTGTCCTGTGAATATCATCTTTGAGTGTCTTTCCCAGTCATCCATGATGTCCTTAAGGACCTGTGATACCAATTGAAATCCTACTTCTATATCATTTTCATAGAAATTCCAGTTTTACCAAATAAAACTTAAATTGTATATGTGTGTGTTTATGTATATGTATGCGTGTATATCATACATATGCATATATATTTATGTCTATGGCAAATTCACATACCAAGCTCCTTTCATTAAGTTCTTGAGATTACTTGCCAATTTCTAGTTTTTTCTAGAGTACTGTTTTTATAGATTGACCTTTGTCCCCATATTTTTTTTTTTATCATTCCTCCTTTTCAGGTTACAGATGGATGAGGAGCTGAGACGGGAGAGGGAACGGGAGAGGGAACGAGAGAGGGAACGGGAAAAGGAACGAGAACGGGAAGCTGATCGGGAGAGAGAGAAGGAACGGGAAAGAGAGCGAGAACGTGAAAAAGAGCTGGAAAGAGAGCGGGAGAAGGAGAGAGAGCGGGAAAGGGAGAAGGAGCTGGAGAGACAACGTGAGCGTGCCCGAGAGAAGGAGCTGATGGTCAAGACCATAGAGAACCAGTTCCTGCCTGTGTCTGAGCTGCATGGGCTTCGAGTCCTTCCAGGAGAGGATCGGGTGAAACCTTCAGAGCAACTAACACCAAACAGACCAGGTGACTGTGGCCCCAGAGCCTTGGCCTGATGTCCACATAGGGCTTTGGGAGGTAGATGCCTGGACTATGGCCAGAGGCTTTTTAGTGATGGTAGAGAAGGTAAATGGACTGTTTCAATGCTGCAGAATGGACTCGTTTGGCTGTTCAGGAATCTTAGATATAATCCAAAGGCTATTTTGGAGACTGTGGTAGAAAGTCTGTGGAGGTGGGGAACTCCCAGTGTAGACATTCCTTCCGCTGATGCAGCTCTGCCACTGGTCTTGAGAGGTGGCCGGGAAGACGATCTGAGAGGATCTGTAGCTTGTTACTGCCAGTGTTCCAAGGCAGGACTTTCCACCTCAGGTCTCCTTGACTCCCAAGCCTATCTTTCTAGCCCCGCCTCCACCATACTTTCTCTCTAAGGGTGGAATACATTCCTTGAAATATTCATGTGGCTAAAATTACTCCACTTGTACTCTCATTTCTAGTCAATAGAGGAGGCCCCTGGCAAGAAAATCAAGGAAAATAACATCTTTGGTTAGTTAAAGGTGAAGAAGGGTGGGGAGGAGGAGGAAAAGGACTGAGCAAACTCATGAGTCAGATCCTTAATACCTTTCTGTGATGTTTCTTCCTCCCCCTACAGAGAAACTCAAGGAGCCTGCCCTGCAGACCCCCAAGGCTGTCCAGCATCCCTTGCACCCTGCACCCACCTCCCATCACCCGGTGCCCAGTCTCATCTCCAACCATAGCATCTTCCCCCTGCCCGGGAGCAGCGCAGCCACAGCCCTGCTGATCCAACGCACGAATGAGGAAGAAAAATGGCTGGCTCGCCAACGGAGACTTCGGCAAGAGAAGGAAGACCGCCAGTCCCAGGTGTCGGAGTTCCGACAGCAGGTCCTGGAGCAGCATCTTGACATCAGCCGCCCCCCAGCTCCAACAGAGCCCGAACATAGGCCTGAGAACCCCAGGTACCGCCTGTGGGCTGTAGGTGGATACAGGGTTGGCAATACCCAAGGTTGACTTTCAGTCCTGGAGGACCTGGAGCAGTGGTGGGGCTTGGGCCTCTGATAGCTGCTCTGCTCGCACTGTCGACTCTGGCCCAGCCTTTGAGGGATTCTCTAAATTGGGCTTCCTAATCAGGGCTCCACAAACGATTTTCTTTTTTTTAAATAATTATCTCAGTATAATTTTATTTCATCCTACCTGTTCTTATGAGTATAAAAACATGATTTTGAGAAGGGTTTCACCAGACAGCCAAAGACGCTTTGCTCGGGGTGGGGGGACACTGATATGATGGAACTACCTGTCTACTGCAGATTGATATTAATGTTCAGTTGTGTTCGAATTTTCATGACCCCTTTTGGGGTTTTCTTGACAAAAATACCTGGAATGGTTTGCCATTTCCTTCTTCAGCTCATTTTACAAATGCAGAAACTGAGGCAAATAGGGTTAAGTGACTTGCCCAGGGTCACATTGTTAGTATGTGTCTGAGGCCAGATTTGAATTCAGGAAGATGAGTCTTCCTGAGGCCTGACACTGTATCTCCTGCACCACCTAGCTGCCCTCGATATTCATAGTTAGCATTTATGTAGTACTTTACAAAACAGATTATTTGGTCCTCACAACAACCCTGTGAGTGCTGTTATTTTTCTGTTTCACAGATGGGGAAACTGAGGCTGAGAGTGACTTGTCTTGTGGTTTTCAGTTAGTCTAAGACAAGATTAGAATTCAAATCTTCCTTGACTTCAACACCAGCTCTCTATTTTAGCTGATATTTTAACCCTGAGGAGGAGGATCTATACTGTTATCACCTGTTCACACAGCTGGGCCTGGTTTGGGGAGGGTAGAAATATTATTTGGGGGGGTCCCTGATTTCAGTCAGCCTGAGCTAGAATCCTGTCCTCTTCTACTGCTCTTAGGGAATTGCTGGTAATTGATATTGAAGGCATTTCACTCTGACTTTTAATAGACTTCATAATTCTCTGGCTTTAAGTAAGGTTTCCAAAGCTTTCTGCCCAAAACAGCCCTGGGAAGGAGGCTAGTGCTGTGACTTCCCTTCGTTTTACTTCATTCCCGGGTCAGGGGGTCAGACTTCAGGTCCCCCAGGTCTCACTCGGCCCAGCACCAAATTGAGTCCGTGATTCAGATCGCCGCTTTCCAGTCCTTGACTTTTACTGAGAGCTAAATTTACAGCTTCCAGAGATGAGTGGGAAGGCTGACTTTCCCTTTGAAAACCCGGAGGTATAAAAGCTGGCATCCCAGCAAAATGGCTGTTGAAGGGGAACACACTTGGCCATTAGGAGCCCTGGGCCCTGAGCTTTACCTCAGCTCACTAGCTGTATGTGACTTTGCATAAATCACTGCTTTCTGGGCCTCAGTTTCTGCATCGAAAACAAGGGGGTGAGAGGAGATAATCTTTAAAGATTGATTCCATCTGGAAAATATTCTAAATCTAGCTGAAGGGGCCTCTGTATCTTTAAATCCAACCTGTTATCTTTGGTTATCTTTCCTCTCCACACCCCTCCTCCCTTCAGCCCGGCTTTCCTTCTTCCTTCAACCTTTTGGCTGATTGACAGAACCTTCTTTGCTTGGCTGCTGAGTGCTTAAACAGGGCTGGCTCATCCAGTCTGCTGTGCCCCTGGATTCTATTGTTATTTTGGGGCAGCAAGGGGATTAGTTAAACTAATCAGGTATAATAGCAAGCAGATTTCAGGCCTGCCCAACAATGGCAGATCCTCCCTCCAGCCTTCCACTGTTGTGGAATTATTTCATTCTCTCCCTCTGACAGCCCCTGAAAAGCTAAAAGAAGGTTGAGGTCACCTCTGCTACATGCACTGGAGAGATAAGTGCCTGGGCAGAGGTGGGGAGGGGAGACCAGTGGCCTGTTCATTTTGGTGCCTGACCTGACCCTCTAGCACCTTCCACATTTCTTTCATTCCTCTACCCCTCTACCACATTCCCTCCCAGAGATGATGGGTACATAAGACTCCTATATAGAAACCTGTAACTCGTCGGCTTATGAAGGAGGCCTTTTGGCCCTTGGAGATGACTCACACTTGGAGGATTGAGATGTCAGGCTAGTTAATATCCATCCTTGGGGAGGAAACCTGTAGGCTGTCTTTGTTTCTTGATGGGGCTTTCCTTCCCCCCCCCCTCTCCCATCCCCAGCCTTCCTTAAAAGATCCATTAAAGCCTCTCAGACAGCCACTTGTTCTGTTAATGGAAACCCATTGATAGGGAATTGCCTGCCCAAGATACTAAGGCCTCTCCTGCAGAACCAGTGCATGAGGGAAGGGGCCTTTCATAGGAGAGGGGAAAGAGGAGGAGAAAGGGGTGCCATTCTTAAGCCTTGTGTGGCTCCCTTGGCATCTTGGATGCTGAGTTCAACAATGATCTGAACTCGATGTTCTGACATGTGGAGGGCTTGTTCTCTGAGCCGGAAAACTGTGAAATGCTTGGCGCTGGTGCACGAAACATTTATTCTGCTATCGGGTTTTTATTCCTTGGCCGTTTACTTAAGAACAAACAGTTTCACGGTATCTTTCCCTTCTGTACTTGGGTGATCTTGAAGCTAGGTTTTATGTTTGTCTTTTTAACCCCAAGTCAGTCCAGAATTAACAGAGGGGAGGTGGCTTTTGTATTTGGCTCAAGGGCAGTCCTCCATCTTCACCCAATGTCTGGGCATTGGCTGCCATACCATTTCTTCCACAGCCTGCAAGGGGAGGGAGATGACGATTGCCCCTTTCATTACTGTCTAATGATACCCTGGGCACAGATTGCCCTCATAGCATGGAGATGAGGGTACAGGCATACCTCACTTCATATAACAGACTTGCTCCTGGTGGAAGGGAGTGTAACTCCAAAGTCTGAATTAAATCATTTTCAAATGACTTCATTAGTGGGGAACTGGCTATTTAAAGGATTCCTGTGGTAGATCATCTTGTAAACTGCAGAATCTTTTATTGATGAAGGAGCTTCCCCCTTTCCTGATTTGTCTTTTGTGTTTGCTGTAATTCTCCTTTGCTTACCACTGAATACAAATGTGTGGTAAGTGGATACCCCAGCCGACCTCAGGTCAAGCTATACTAACCTAGTAACCCATAGGCCAGAGAACAGGCCAAGTAACTAAGGGCTTTTGAAAGGACATTTGAGGCAGCCATGTACAGGAAATAACTGGCATCTGTAGCCAGAAGACCTCAGCTGGTGTGGGTCCTGGCTTGGGTACATGGTATCTTTGGGTTTGCTTATCTATAAAATGGGAATGATGATGTCTGCATTACTTACCTCACAGGGTTGTTTGTTAAAATCAGATGAGGTAATGTATGTAAAACATTTCCAAGGAATCTACATAAAACATTCCCCTTTGGCCAGTTGCTTTGTGAGGCTATTGCTGTTTTCCCAGCACCCACTGGGTGTCAGCATAGCTAAAGATGTGTCCCATTCCAGGTACCTTTAACCCCATAGACCCTGGACTAATGAATGGTAGATAAATCATTGTCTCCTTCTCAAATGCTGTCTTCAGATAACAGTTTATTAAGTGGGACGTTCAGTTGCCAGCAGGAGAAAAAAAGTGGTTATTGCTTTCAGTGTCTACTCTTAAAGATCATAAGACCATAGAACTGAAGCTCCAAGAGTCCTCAGAGTGATCGCTTTATAGATGAGGAAAAGAAACTGAGGCCCACAGAGATTAAGTAAGTGACTCAAGGTCACATTAGGTAGTAAAGGTCTGAGGCAAGATTTGAATCCAGGCCTTCTGATTCTGCAACCTTTGTACTTTTCTTTCCTCTGTACTACATGATCCTGTTATGATGAGATGCCACCTGTCTTCCACAACCCGCAGGAGACTTCACAAATGTTTCTCAGAACAAATGAAGAAATAGATGTTTCACAGTTTAATTTTAAGAAAGAAGTCTAATGGGAGATTTCATGTCCACAGATCAAAGGCATACAGATTCCCACTTGGAAAGGGTCTTAACCATTCTCTGAAGTGCAGGCGTGATCATCCCCATATTGTAGATAAGGCTCTAAATGGTGACATGATTTCTCCAAGGTTTCATTGTCAGACCTTAAGCCCACATACTCTGATATCAGGTTCTGGGTTCTCAACAAGACCCCACTTCCTTTCTTGAGATATAGTTGGGAATGGGATCATGTTGAGAAACCATTGTTGTGGGTTAATGGAAAGAGTTCAGTTCATACTGGGAGTTGGGAAGCTCTGGCTTCAGCTACTCATCAGTTACATGATCTTAGCTAAGTCACTTTCCTCTTCTGGACCTCTTGTTTCCTGTGTGAAAAAAGGAAACTGAAGTTAGGTGATCTTTAAAGGTTGTTTGTTTTTTTATCAACTTCAGAACTCTAGATATTGCCTCAAATGATCAGGTGTTTTAGAAAACACCCACCTGGGCTTCCATGCACTGCCTGGGGGGTAGGGTAGGTATGTGGGCGATGGACAGGGTGTGTTTGATTTCTGCTCACACAGTACTTTTTTCTTACGGGTCACTCTGTTCTCTCCCCAGACCGGGACCAAATCGTCATGAGCCAAGTAGCCGAGACCAGCCACAGCACTTTGGAGGGCCCCCGCCGCTCATCTCCCCCAAACCTCAGCACCATCCCATGCCCACCTCACTCTGGAATCCAGTAACCTTGATGGAAAACACCCTGGAGCCACGAAGGATACAGGAAAACCATTCTCTCCATACCCACCCACCTCCATTTGAGCCCAGTCGACAAGCCATCCCCTTGGTTAAGGTAGAACGAGTTTTCTGCCCTGAGAAGCTTGAAGAGGGGGCTAGGAAGAGGGAGGCAAGCCTGGAGAAGTACCAGCCACTCAGGGAGCCTGGGCCATTGGAGCACAGTGGGTATTCTCATGGGCCCTTCTTGGCTGAACTGGAGAAATCCGCTCAGACCATCCTCGGCCAGCAGAGAGCAGCTCTTCCCCAGCCTGGACAGCTCCCTGACATGAGCCTGCCCCCGAAGCCCAGCTCTCCATACCGGCCTCAGCCCCCCAGGGGTCCTGACCCCGTGTATGTGTACGATGAGTTCTTACAGCAGCATCGGAAGCTGGTCAGCAAGCTGGACCTGGAGGAGCGACGGCGGCGGGAAGCCCAAGAGAAAGGTGAGTTCTCTCCCAGCCCCCCTCGACCTCTGATTCAGGATCAAGACTCTGGCGCTGTGAGTGGGAATGGAAGTACTAACTGTTCCCCCAAGTCAGCCTCTTGAAAGGCAGGTGCTTAGACAGGAGAGAGGTCAGTGGAGGGGAAACCACCTAGGAATTTAATAAGCCCCCAGTAGTGAGTTCAGATGGCCTCTCTAAAGCTAATGGACACCTCGGAGTAGACAGACCCCTGGAACCTTTCTGGCCTGTCCTCTATGTAAATTGTATTGAAAGCCGAATCAAAGCCTATCTGTAAATCCTGTTCTCCAGACATGCACAATTAATAAATGATGAGCTGAGGCTAATAAGATGGTTTTAAATATTAATAGTTCTGCATAATAGGGGGATACACCAGCCAGGGGAAGGGCCCCTCAAGCGATGGGACTCTGGGCCGCTCTGACAAATGACAGAAGCCCTACAGTGGCGATATCCTTCGTTTCTCAACCCCAGCTAGCTACTCCTCCTATCTGACCGTCCCTACAGGGTTCATTTTCTGTGTTCCCTTCAGCCTCTTCCATGGGGTTGGAGCCATTTTGTCACTGCCCCTGTCTTCTCCAAAGAGCTAAGAGGAGCAGGTGAACAGGAAGGAGCCCGGGGCTGAAGCCTTAGGGCCTTTGGGATACGCTCTGCTGGAAGCTGGCTGGGCGTACCTGCTTAGCTGGTCTGACCAGAAAGAAGTGGCCCTAGAACTCTGTTGTCTAAGCCAGCTTGTCCCAAGGAGAAAGCCAGGGAGCTTTGTTATAGGAAGCTTGGTGTTCACTGCTCTCAGATGAGAAGAGTGCTAGGGGAGGGAGCTAGGTGGTGTGGAAATAGCTCTGGATTAGGAGTCGCTGGAACTGTTTAAATCCAAGTTGTGAGGCTTGCTAACCTTCGAGATCCTAAGCAAGTCAAGTCAACAAGCTTTTATTAAACACATACCCTGTGCTAGGCACTGTGCTGAGTTCTGGGAACAGTCCTTACCTTCAAGAAGTTTACATATATAAGGAAATTCAAAAGGTGGTGGGTTAGGGTGGGAGAGACCACAAAAGGTGCTGTGGAGGGGTATGGTGAAGGAAATCCAGGGGAAAGTCCTAGAAGGATAGAAAGTGGCCCACCTGTTCTGGGAGGAATTCGGGAATAGGATAGTCATGGGGTCACCAGTTTAGAGCTGGGGACCTCAGCTTGTCTAGTTGAACTCAGTTTTTGTAGGCCTCTGAGAAGGAGACACTGAAGCCAGTGTCCTCCTGGTAAGAATTTTTTAATGACCTGAAGGATCATTTCCTGCTGTAAATCCTGGGGACCTTTGTTTTGTTTCTAAACCACTGAGTTATTCCTTTAGATTCCTTTGAAGAAGTAAAGAAGGGTCCAAGTTTGGAAGAAAGCCATTTGGACTGGTTGAGGAAAGAGATTAGCAGAGCTTGAAAGGACCAGCAGGTCCTCAGGTTGGCTTTTTGAATGCCAGGGGGAGGGATTTGGAGGTGGTTCATGGAGGGACCCCACAGTTCCCTGTAACTCTCTTCTTACCCTTTTTTGTGCCCCAACACCCCATTATCCATCTGGTCCAGCCTCTTGGACCCCTGGGAATCATAGTTTTAAATGAATGAAATATATAGGATTACAAAGGAAGACAGTCATTGAAATATAATTATCAAACTTTCGGTTTTTGTGTTTTTAACAAAACACCAAATTCCTGGACCCCAGGTGAGCACCCCTTCTCTTGATAACATATGTGGCATGCCTAGAAAATATAGCATACATTATTCAAGCATCAACCAAAACATTTCCATGAGACAGTCATGATGGATAGGAAAGAGCCAAAGCTCCAGGGACAGCTCTGAATTCTGTCACTGCCTTTATTGGGTCCCTTCTAGTTCTGACCATCTGTAATTCCATAAATAGAGAATGTAATTCCCTGCCTCCCTGTGAACTGGGCTTTTGAAATCTTACAGTCCCTAAGAGTACAGAAAAGTATTTGTTCAGTAGCTGTGGTTGAATAGTGTATCTGATCATACATTCCTCAGTTCAGAGCCAACAGGAGTTTTACACATATGCATACGTGTACACACGTACATACACATAGGCACATGCGCACACACACACACAAATGTTTTTGTTCCTGGTATCCTCTCGGGCTCATATGTGACTAAAAAGTGGAAAAACAGGCTGGATTTGAAATCTGCGTTCAGCACATTCCGTCTTTGTCAGTTCCTGCTGTGTGGCCTCAGGCCAGCTAGCTAGCCTCTGTGGGTCTCAGTTTACCATTTGCCTAGATGCATGACTCTATACTGTGGGCAGAGACCATGCATGCCTCAAGCTTCTTAGCTCTAGCAGGCTGCTAGGCACATAGTAGGCATTCAGTAAATGGTCATTTGTTGATTGATTTCAGGCTATTACTATGACCTTGATGACTCTTACGATGAGAGCGATGAAGAGGAAGTCCGGGCCCACCTCCGTGGTGTGGCTGAGCAGCCTCCTCTCAAGCTGGATGCTTCCTCTGAGGTATCTTGCCCCCGCGTGCCAGAGACTGTGCAGGAGCTCTTCAGCCGGTGGGGAGGGCGTTGGGGGGTGTTTTGCTAAGTTTTTTTCTCAACTTTTATCTCCCTGTGAGCTTGGTTGTGCTTGGTCAGAACACCGGAAACTCCTGCTGTCATTTCACTGGCAGCATGGTGCAGTGGGCCCCAGGCTCAGAACCCTAGCCCTGTGCCACTTCCTACATATGGGGCCTTGGTCCGCTTCCCCTGCTGAATGAGGGACTTGGAGGTGATGAGATTTTACAGTCATTTCCAACCCTAAATGTATGCATGTACCCCTGTGAGTCTGTGCCCTGGCTTTCTGACCTCCACCATTGTTACTCCACAAGGAAAATGATATCAGAAGGACAGTGAAGAAACCCAGGGACATTTCTCACTTACCAGAAAGAGATGTTTTTGTGACCTGCCAAGGTTGGGAGATGATTAATTTATCCTTGTGTAATGAAAAAACTTTAGAGGTGGCAGTGAATTTGTTATTGAATAAGAATGAGGCATCAAACCTCAAATCTATCACTGTTTCTTTTCTCCCTCTTATCTAACCCCCTGGCAGCGTTATAGCATTCAGAGAGGAAAACAGGTGAATAGTTTGTGGTGGGAGGAGCCAAGCAGAGGAGATCTCCTCTTAGTTAGGAATTGTACAGTCTCATGTCCCCCAGGTGTGTGATTTTAAGGGAAAGGATAGGGGACGTGAAAATAGTCAATTCCTCCTGGTACAGAAGAACACAACCACAAAATGCTGGTCCAACATGGTGGCTGTGACTTAGCAAGGCATGGGATCAGAGGCTCACCTGTGGAGTCTCATTCTGACACTGAGCAGATGCCTTTTTTCTCATGACCATGCCCTTGGGGTAAGCAGATTGAGATCTTTTCAAGGCATCCAAATCCCAACATGGTCCTTGAATGGATTCTGTGTCAGCCTTCAAGTGGTCTTGCCTCGCTTGCAGGAACAGCCCTTTGGATCTCTGTACATCCCCTAGGAGGTGGTGATCCTTCCCCTGTCTGTTACTTGATGTACAATGGCGTTGGCCTGGGTTTCTCCCGTAGGCTGTAATCCAGCTTTCTTGAGGAAACAGTTTTTCCCTTCACTCTGTCAATTACAGAGGCCGCTGTCAATTGTTAAATTGTAATTCTGATGCTTATTAGCTTTTGTACTCACAGGTAAGTCACTTGAGAAAATCCTTCAGCCTCAGTTTCCTTATTTGTAAAGTAAAGATGAGACTTTCATCTACCCATTACAGCAGTTGTGAAGAAAGGCCTTTGTCAATCTCCAGGCATTGTGGAAATCTGAGCAATTATCATTCCCTCATCCTTTGCCTGGAGGACAAATGGCATTTTTCACAAATTGTCCACACATGCTATTCTTCCCCACTTCTGTCAGTTGTATTCTCCTGGGGCTTTTCATATGATCGATCACCACATTTGTGGTTCACTGATGCCTTTGGAAGCTAGCTCACCATCCCTAAAGAATCTGAGGTACAGCAGGATTCAGGCCTGATGAGGCCAGATGATGGTGAAGAAGGAGAGTCCTGGGTTGGTTTTTAACTGACTTTGTTTCCCTGTCCGATGACTTCTTTCATTCAGAAGCTAGAGTTCCTGCAGCTCTTTGGCCTGACCACCCGACAGCAGAAGGAGGAGTTGCTGACTCAGAAGAGGAGAAAGAGGCGTCGAATGCTAAGGGAGAGGAGTCCGTCACCCCCGGCGGTTCAGAATAAGCGACAGACCCCTTCCCCCAGGCTTGCTCTCTCTACTAGATACAGTCCTGATGAGATGAACAACAGCCCCAACTTTGAGGAGAAGAAGAGGTTCCTGACCATCTTCCACCTGACTCACATCAGTGCTGAGAAGAGAAAAGGTATAACCGGAGGCCTTCCCCTCTCCATGGTGTTTATCCAGGTCATGGGGTTTGGTGATTCACTCTTTTGAGTTGGGCTGAGACTGACCAAAATGAACGCTTATCTTGAGTCAAGCATCAGGGGCATTCCTGACTCACAAGTCCTGAATTCTGTTCTGGCTCTTAGGTGGGTGTATAATCCTATATCATCTCAAAAGCACCTCCGTCTGTGTTATTCTTGAAAGCTCTCCAGTAAGGTAATCCTGTCCACCTCTCCACTTGACACCAATCCTAAATCTTGACTTCTTTTCTCTTTTTTCCTCCTTGGTGGAGGTGGAAGACAGCTGATCATCTTGAAAGGTGGCTGTTGTCCCAGATGCCTGTATCGGTCCCTTAAGGTAAACTTGTTAGCAAAGTATCCAGCTCTGCTTAGGAGAATGAACGAATGCCCTTTGGTACCAGATCTGTCCATCCATCATGCTCAGTGGATACAGCCAAGCTTCTTTGCCTTCTAGGCTCCATCAGGCTGAGCTGTTTTCCTTCTTGATGCATCCTCTTGGCTTGTTTCAGTGGTTTTTGTTTTCTGAGGGGCAAGATAAGGAGATAATTATTGGTTGCTGGCAAAGCTTGTAGAGACCCAGCTATTACTGTGCAGAAACAGAACCCTTGAGTTTCTGGGATTGTGCCAGGAGAGGGGAACACCACCAACTTGACCCTCCACCTTTCCCACTACAGCCAGGGAGCCAGAGAAAGCAAGTCTCCTGTTTGACTCTGAGACATGATGGGTTTTGACACATCAGGTTAGCGGCTAAGGAATGTGGCCAAACAGTTGTTACTTCAAGTACAGCAGTACAGGCACATACATGGGCGACAGGCCAGCCTTGCTTTGTGCTTATTCACTTAGCCCTATTTTTGGTTCCTTCCAGTATTCAGTTTGCTTAGCATCAGCCCAATAATAGCTCTGAAAGAAATCACAGAAGAAGGGGGAAGAAAAACATTTAAAAATCCCTATGGATCAATCCAGAATTCATTTTCATAACTGTGTTCTTGGTTTTTTTTTTTTTAAATCAGTAGGCAGGATTTCCCTTCTTTCCTTGAAGGAATAGCAATTCATCTGTTGAATCATCAACTCTTAAAGCTAGCTGGGCTCTGCCATCAGTGCCCGTCAGTAATAACTTCTACTGCCTTTCATTTTGTCAAGAGAAGGCAATATTTCTTTTAGCTGTTTAGTCCTGCTGGCTTCCAGGAGCAGGGCCACTGCCAAGAGGGCTGTATAAATTTCATGGTGTCAGAATTCCCAATAAGGTGGCACAGAGAGTCTATCTGAGTCAATCTGCTCTTAGGTGAGCCCTCAAAGGGCATGTGAGTGGAACTGCATTCTGGGTGGTTGTGTAGGAAAATACAATAGCACACAGATACAAATCAAGTTCTGACAGGGTCAGGCTGCACACTAGAGCGAGGGTTGGGCTTTTCTTCCCTGTGCTTTTTATAATACATTAGGACCAAAGTCTTTCCAAGGGAAAGACATCTTCAGTATCTTAATGTAAATCCATGGACAGACATTCTTTGTCTTAGCACTTGCTAAGTCATTACACAGATTTTCTGCAAGGCATCTGATGTCCAAGTCCAGGTAGCAGAGAAGAGAGAGACTCATCATCAGTCAAGAATTCAATTTTTATTACCTTGGCTTCTATAGGCTCCTCTCAGTTGGGGATTTCTGTGCATTAAACACAAACCTAACACATGATGTTTGGTTTGGTTTTTCTTTTTGTCTCGACTTCCTGTTCTTGGAAAGCTGATCATGGCCTACGGCTACGATTCCCACTTTTCCTCTCTCTCTCTCTCTCATGATGCAACAATCTCGTTAATCCCAGGCTGCTTTTCTCACAGACAAAGAGAAACTTGTTGAAATGCTCCATGCCATGAAACAGAAGACAATGTCGGCAGCAGTGGCAGACTCAGTGAAAAACGCTTCGAGGGACAGTCCCATTATCTCCCTGAGCGGTAAGGGGCAGGCCCGGGAAGGGGCAGCCAGAGCTGCCCATAGGAGGTGCCCTGGACTCCTCCTTCACCTTGAGTCTTACCTCCATAAGGATGGAACAGCATTCTGTCCTGTTGTCTAAAAGAGTGGGGAAGATTTCTTCCCTGCTTGTGTAAGTGATTAAAAACACCAGAGGTCAAAGACAGTTGACTGGGTCAGTGTCAAAGAGAAATGAGGGGCCTCTCAGAGCTTAAGAAGTGAGAACTTTGTGTCCTAGGAGGAAGGGCCCACAGTCCTTTTTGATTTGGACCAAACATAAAGTGCACAAAGGTCTACTTTTGGTTGGGTCAGTTGAGTTGCAATAATTCCCCATCAAAAACCATTGACGACCCTTCACACTAACCTAATTGTGTGTCAGCAGATACCCACACAGCAGTTTTCTTCTGTTTAATTTTTGCAGCCAAAAAAGGAGGCTGTCTGGATTAGTCTCTTCTTTGCCTGCTGTGTACCTGGTTCTTTTCTACATGGATACTTTTGCTTTCCGCTTCCAGCTTAGATCTATAGGTATCTCCAGCACTTGGTCTCTTAATCTCTTCTCTTCTGTATATTGCTTTACTCACCTTTCAGCTCTGCCGGAGCAGGTTGCCTCATCATCTGCGTTGGTCCTGCCTTGCCTCCCTTTCTCTTCCTGATGTAGTCTTTCTTGCCCAATTTGAATAAACAGACTTCCCCTTTATCAGCCATAAAGTACTCTCATCCATCCTTCACACTTCTTTCTTCCTAGAAGTGTGGCCTATGGCGTCCTTCCAAAATGGGACTTGGTGCAATTAAATAAACATGCACTGTCTTCAGTGAATGAATCTGTCTCCATGATCCACTTTATTTCCATCTTCAAGTGTTTGTTCTGAATAACCCCCTAGCAGTCTGCCCTCTTTAGAATGTGTAACCTCCTTGGAATTGAGCACCAACCAATATTTGGGGGGCTTCATTGGGTTATATTACATCTTAATAGGTGCTTCATGATCTTTCTAAATTTTTGTTTCTAAAAGAGCCTCCAATGCAGCAAGTCCCTGCAGATGCAGATAAACCCATTAGTACTGCAACCTCCTTATCTGACACCTCGAAGCCCACAGAGCCTGGAAGACTTGAACAACTCCGACCCCAGGAGCTACAGAGAGTTGGGGATCCAGCCTCTGAAAAGGCTAGAATGAGTGAAAGCCACGGCGGGAAGAAGAGTTTAAGTATGCTCCATTATGTCCGGGGCTCCCTGTCCAAGGATATCCCCATTCCGTTGTCTCACAGCGTGAATGGGAAAAACAAGCCCTGGGAGGCCTTCATGGCAGAAGAGTTTGCACATCAGTTTCATGAGTCCGTGCTTCAGTCTACCCAGAAGGCCTTGCAGAAGCATAAAGGTAATGAGAGCTGAAACCACTTACCAAGAGGTGGACATCCTCTGTTCTCCTTTGGGCCTGGGGCAGTTAGTGTTTACATAGCAATGAACCACTTTGTTATAGGTTCTAGAAAACTTGGGCATGACGTATCACCTGAACCTTTCAGTGTTTTCATTTATTGTCTCATTGATCTTCACAGTGAGGTCCGGTCCTTACTGGCAAATAGTGTTCTCACTTAGCAGTTGGAAACTTAGAGGTCCATAAAAGTTGGCTTTTACCAAGACTGTGTAGGCTTAGGCATTAGAGCCAAGCCTTAGTTCAGATTTCTGTCCACTAGACTAGGGACCTGAGAATCTAATTATTCAGTGGCCACAGAAGCAGAAAAAAATGATCATCTAGCAGATGGCCTGGCTGTCCCATGCTGTGGAGAGCCTCTATAATTTGGGGGTTACAACACTTGAAGAACCAAGAATTGTGCCTACCTTTGTTTGGGATTAGTTTTTCTTACTGTATGTTAGTAATTTAGTAGTGTGCATCGTGTAGCAATTTTTTTTTAAGTTTAATCTGTTTTGAGAAAAGACCTTGATGATCTAGTTCTAGAAATAAACTTCAACAAATTCCAAGAGCAAAAAACTAGTTTCCAGGAAAAAATATTTGAAGAGTTAGGAAAGAAAAAAACCCAAGAAAGCAAAGGAAAGCAGACTTGACTGTAGGATCATTGGATTAGATAGAGACCTGGAGCAGGGAAGGAATTCAGAGATCATTTGGTCCAACTCCCTCATTTTTCAGATGGGGAAACTGAAACCCAGTAACTGATATGAATGACAGAGCCTGGATTCAGCCCCCAAATTCAGTGGTCTTTTCACTGCTCTGAAAGGGTTTTGTGGGTTTTTTTTTAAATAATTGAGTATTGGGGGAAGAGGGGCAATGAGATAATAAATTTAAGTTGTTTTATCAGTGTTGAAGTGATAGAGAAAGGCCAGCTGTGGTTACTGTAAATGAAAGAGAATTTTATTAGTGGATGAGCCAGTGCAGATAGGTATAAAATCTCTGGCATCAATTTTTAAAAAATTAATATATAAAAAAATGTAGTTATTTAAAAAATTTTGTATTACAACTACAAAAAAAATTGTATTAAGAATGTTATCCTCAAATGGCTCTTCTCCTTTAAGAGGTTGCTAATCACTGGTCTTATTGAAAAGGAGGGCATGGTTTGCCTCATTTTCCTTCCCTCCTACCTGTGCTCTGTCATGGACACATGAGTTTTTTTGAACTGCTTTGAAACCTCAGTAGTCTGTTTTATTTCTGGAGATCCTTCCTCTCATTATTCTGGGATACATGGAACACGGATTTTCTACTTCACTGGTGTTCCAGATAATTTCCAATACCATGACTTTAGCTATATGTCCCCAAAGATTCTGTTTTCCCCATGATAGTCAGGGGTGTGTTTTTCAGGGCTATATAAATCTGCTTAATCAGTGGAAAGCCTACAAGTTTCTGGCCTTCTTTCTCAGAGACCATAAAGACAGGTAGAACGGAGTCCCTGAAACCTCCACCTTTTGAGGCTGGCTAGGGCTCTCTGACCTCCCAAATGAGAGCCTTTGGCAGAGTGATCTTAATGTGTCAGCCCCAAGCCTCCAAATTTGGGAACTTAGAACTAGCAGCAATGAAAACAGACTCTCATACCTGGACATATCATGATTCCTGATGAACCTAAAATTTGGCCTTCGATTTTGGACTTAGGAGAAGACAGATGGATACCCCAGAATGCCCTCCCCCAATGCTGCAGACAGAGTCCCATAAGGGTAATCATCCCTAACAAAGCCTCGGCTACTTGTCTCATTTGAGCCTCTCAGCAACACTGGGGGAGGTAGGTACAGTAGATATTTGTAAGTACAATAGATATTATCCCCAGTTTTACAAATGTGTCAGCTCTGAAGAGCTTTAGTGACTGAGAAATGGTCACCCAGAGTTGAACTCAGGACTCTCCCAGTCTGTTGTCCTTTTTACAGATGAAAGTGATAGGACAGATCCACTATCAGAAGGATGACACATTTGTGCCTGCTTCCCCTTCAAACCACTCCCAGTGCCAAATAGTGTAGGTAACAGGGAAGGAGCCTGCTGTGATGTGTTTGGAATGCCTTGTCTTTTGCCTTATAGCCCTTCTTTGGAGGGCTGAGCAGGGAACCCTTGTGATCAGCAGGTGCTCAGTCGAGTGGTTGTGGGGTTTGTCTCTTTGTTCCAGGAAATACCACCTTGCTTTCTGCCGAGCAGAACCATAAAGTGGACACTTCCATCCACTATAACATTCCTGAGTTACAGTCCTCCAGCCGGGTATCAATGCCTCAACACACTGGGCAGCAGGAGCCCTCATCTGTGAGGAAGGGCCCCATTTCCCAGGAGCTGGACAGAGACTCGGAGGAGGAAGACAAAGATGAAGATGAAGAAGAAGAGGAGGAAGATGCCCCCAGATCCAAGTGGCAAGGGATTGAGGCAATTTTTGAAGCTTACCAGGAACATATAGAAGGTCAGTGTAGAGGATATTTAGCAAACCTTTTGAGGATTCCCGGTAATTACATAATGCTTTATAGCTATAAACCTTTATATGTGTGTGTATCATCATATTTAGCGGTTATTAACCCAGAGGGGTCAGGTAATGCAAACATTTTATAGGTTAGGAAGCGAAGCCCAGGGAGAGCATATAACTTGCTTATGATCATGTAACTCACAGTGGGTCCAGCTCTTTTGATTTCTCATTCTCACGCTTCTGAGGGGATGAAATTCTAATGACAAAACTAGACCTAAATGCCAGAAGAACACGCTGCCACCATCTTTTATTTCTAGGGAACAACAAGTTTTTCCTGACTGATATCTGTCCAGAAGTTATTCTGTGAGTTTATTCACAGGTAGTTAATGTCAAGCCTTATACAAAAGGCAGTAGTAGAGAAACCCTGAATAGTAGGTGGATCCTACTACCAGAGGGATCTGACAATGCCAAACAACCTACAGAGAGGGCTTCTAAATATAGTCCTAATCATATGCAACCTGTGTTTTGAAAAGTGACCTAGTTTCATTTCAGCCCCAAATAACCCCATCTGCTCGATGACCATCCATGCCTCATCCCTAAGGGGGCCAGGGGCATTTCCTTTCTGGGCTGGCATCCATTTCAAGTGTTCTGACAAATATATACCTATACTTAGATGATCTTGAACATCCCTTCCAGCCAGAAAATATTGTGGCACCCACCCCTCTTCCTGCCAAGTAGATGATGGATAATAACCACTGAAATAGTCCTGGTGTTATCCAGTTCCCAAGCCCAAGGATAGGGTTAGAGGCTGGCTTATCAGACAATGAGCTGAAGAACCAGAAAGAACTTAGACCATCCCTCTAAACCCTTTTCACCCTCTCATTTTACAGTGAAAGGAACTGAGGATTACATGTCCAAATTCACACAGTTATTATCTAGTGACAGGTTAGACTTAGGGCTTCTGATGCCCAGACGTTATGACTACAACTGGTCATTCTGAATTAGACCTATAGAGTCTGGTATAGATGGAGTTTATCATACATTTTGGAGGAAATAAATAGCTGTCCTATACCTGGAAAAAAAGAAAGAGAAACTGTCTGTTCTGTTCTGGTTGGTTTGTTAATATTCATTTAGGAAGAAAGAGTAGATTATATCACCCCACCATAACCCATTCTTCCTAAATGAATATTAACAGACCAACCAGACCCGAACAGACAGTTCCTCTTTCTTTTTTTCCAGGTATAGGACAGCTATTTATTTCCTCCACACAAAATAAATGGTTAGGAAGCAAAAGACTCCTAAGGCACATTGATAAAGACTTTAAAGCATGATTCAGTAACCCGTACTCTCCAAAGATGTCAATACTTTAAACAGAGAGCACTTGGTGGGACTCTTGAATTGGTATTTCACCTTCACCTTAGCTCTGCACTGTCCAAATGATTCCTTCAGGGTTCATGTCTTTTGGCCATTCAGGCCTTGGATCTCTGTGGTCATCTTCTCTTAGAAGGCTGTGCTTGTAGAAATTGTCTTCTTTCTAATTAAAACCGGGCACCTTGTCTTCTTTCTTGGGTAGGTGAGCAAGGCTGGTATGTGGCCAAGCAGAACGTGAAAAGAAGCTACTCGTTACAAACTTGCTTTTGATCACTTGATGGCAATAGTGAAAAAGTCTTTTGTCTTCTTGTAGAACAAAACCTGGAAAGGCATGTGTTGCAGACCCAGTGCAGACGGCTGGAAGCCCAGCACTATAGCCTCAGTCTGACAGCAGAGCAGCTCTCACACAGCATGGCGGTGAGTGAGTGCCCAGGCTCAGTGGGCACCAGGATTCTCCTAGTTCCCACTTACTTCTGTCACACTTTTATGGTAACAAAGCAGCAGAATCTTTGAAGGATCATAGCATATAGAACCAAAAAGATCTTTAAATCAATCAATCAGCAAGCATTTATTAAATGCCTACTAGGTGCTAGGCACTGGTGAAAACAGATACCAAAGTGAGACTTTCCCTGTTCTCAAGAGATTCATATTGTGCTGAGAGGGAGTATGCACCATATTCACAGATGAGTAAATACAGGATTTTTACAAAATACGTCCTTTGTGCTAGATGTGGGATCATTGAGACAATGAAGAAAGATGTGATTTAATCTGAGTCCCTTATTTTGGAAATAGAACTGGAGCTAGGAAGAAAAAATGATTGTCCTAGGTCACACACATTTCTGAGATTTGCACTACAAATGCAGTGCTTTCCTCCTCGCATTTTGTTGTCCCTCTCCTTTGGTCCTCCCAAAGACCCTTTTGTGAGGTAGGTAGTGCAAATATTCATGTCCCTAACAGTAAAAGAAGTAATAAGATGCTTTCTTTTGCTTGGGCTATTTAAGACCAGGAAGAGCATATGAAAACTTGACTGCTTTGGATTCCTACAGAAACATCCTTACCAAGTGATTCCATTTGGAACTGCATACACTTTCCTCCAATAATTTTGTTCTCAGTTCACATTAACCCAATGGTTCAATAGACATACTTATGCCTTCTAGGTGAACAGTGCTATATTTGGTGTTGAGAATACAAAAATGAAAATGAAACAGGTCCTGCCCCTCAGGGGTATACACCATGCACACAAATAAGTATTGCCACAGAGTAGTTTCAGGAGGCAAAGGGCACTAAGAACTGAGGGACTGAGAAGGGCTTTGCCTTTCTTTTTTCCAGTTAAGAAGCATTTGTTTTCTCTTCTTCCCATCCTACTGTCCCCCACCCCCCAACTCCCCAAAAGAAAAGGAAACCTAGACTCTTGTAACAAATATATTTGTTTACTCAAACAAAACAAATTCTTGCACTGGCCATGTCCCCAAACATGTTTCCTTCTGCATCTTGTGGTTTTCAAAGTTGTTTGTCTTTGCAATGATATTGTATGAATTGTTCTCCTGGTTTTGCTAACTTCACTCTGCCTTCTGTTCATGCACATCTTCTTAGGTTTCTGAAACTGTCCTTCCTAATTCCTTTGTCAGCAATATTCCATATGCCATAATTTGTTCACCCCATTTATCAATTATGTTGCAGCTCCTTTGTTTCTGGTTTTCTGCTGTAACAAAAAGAGCAGCTAAAATATTTTTGTACATATGGGTCTTTTTCCTTTCTTTGATCTCTTGGAAGTATAAGCCTAGTAGTATTCGGTATCCCTGGGTCCAAAGATGTGCACAGTTTAGTAACCTAAGGCATGATTTCAAATTGCTTTCTTGAATGGCTGGACCAAACATGGCTCCACCAGCAGTGCATCAATGTCCCAGTTAGACTGCAGCTCCTCTGACATTTGTCATTTTCCTCTTGTGTGTATTAATTAATACTTTGGGAATACATATTACCAAAATAATATATCCCTGTATTGAGTAACAATTAAGGGACTGGATCCGATCATCTGTAAGTTTCTTTCTTGAAGGAAAAGACTACTGCTGTCTTTACACAGCTTACTAGCAGTTGGAAAAAATGAGAAATTAAAATTATCTCTGTGATATCCATTTTACCTTTCCTTCTGACTCATAGAATGCAGTGCTGGACATGATACTCCAGTAAAGTCAGAGAAAGATTCCATATATAGGAAAATAGTCATTATGGCACCTTTTGTGACACTCCATTCATTAAGGAAAAGCTAAAGTGTATTGTGGTACATGAATGCAATGGAATATTACTGTACTATAATAAATGACAAATTCAAAAGAAATGGGAGAAAGCTGATATGACCTGGTGCAGAGAGAAGCACTATAACTGATTACAACCATAACTAGAAAAAAAAATGAAATTAAACCTTGAGCAAAAATTAAACTGTTGCCCATTTTGCCTGCCCTTTATAACGTTTGAGACACTGCTTAGCTGCTCCAGTGGGTAAAACGAAATGGAAGTTATGACCTTCTGCCTTCAAGATACTCACTGTCTCTTTTGGAAAAGGAAGTAGATATATAAAACAGTAAATATATAAATCCTTATTCATTAAACCCTAGACAATTAGATGTAAGATGGTTTTCATTCATTTATCTATTTTCAACAACTTTGAGACAAAGCATACTGTGTTCAGACTGGGTGACTCCATGACAGAAGAAGGGTTGTAAAAGGACAGTGGGCATTTTGGCTGAAGGTGGTAGTAGTAAGGACAGTTATAATGAGGGTTTTGTTGTTTTGATTGTTTTTGTATTTGGATAAATACAGAGCTTTTGTTACCTGGCTCTGTTGGCATCTGCTTTGACTATTGAATTGGCATTGGCACTGTTGAGAGGGGAATTGTGGAGTTTCTCTTACAATATAGAAGCTGTCTTGACAGCAAATTTCTTTTCTGTCTCTAACAGGAATTAAGGAGCCAGAAACAGAAGATTGTTTCAGAAAGGGAGCGACTTCAGGCAGAACTGGATCACTTACGAAAGTGCCTTGCGTTGCCTGCAATGCAGTGGTCTAGGGGTTACTTCAAGGGATATCCCAGGTGACGTTCCCTTGCACTAGGCCGAACATATAGTATAGAAATATTATCTATTTTATTACCTTGAATATTTAATATTTTTCACTGGGAGGTTTGAAGCTTAAAAAAAAAAAAGAAAAAAGAAAAAGAAATTGAGAATGTGCCATGCATGAAGCAAAGGATTCTGGGATCCAGGAAAAAAACTTAATCTTGACTTCAATGCAATCGAATCACCTTTGTAATTCTGCAAGCAACCCAATTAGGAAGCCCATAGCTTTTGTTTTCTTTTCCAGTTGTTTTTTGTCCCCCTCTATTGTTTTGGCTTTTATATATATACATATATATATATATTTATATATATGATGAAGATGAAGGTTTCGTTACCAACACTAAGACCCATTCAGTGTCCCGGGAGTGTCCACCTGCACTTGACTGGATCAAACCAATTCTGTATTCTTTCTGTTGCCATATTAGTACTAAAGAACTGAATTTCTGCTTGGTGAGGATGGGGTTGGCCTCCATCTACCCCACGAGAGTATGGCTTTCTTCGGTTGGAGAGGAGATTGGGTGCATTGTAAGTGACAGGATTGTTCATTTCAATTACTCGAGTAATTATCTTCAGAGCATCATGTCCTGGGAGCAAACAAAGCCACAGTACTTGAGACTTTCCCTAAGGCTTTCCCACTGGAAATGCACTTATCTAAAAATAAAATGAATAAACAAATAGAAGGTACCTTTTTATTACGGGGCAGGGAGGGGGGTTGAATTGTACAGAACTATACATATACACACAAATGCACACACACACAGAGACACACAGGCCCACAACATTGTGTTACTGCAGTGGGTTATGTTTTCATACAAACACAAATTTTGAGAGAAAAAAAAAGTCAAAAAGGTGCTTCGGCCTTGTACTGTGTATATATATTAAAAAAAAACAAACAAAGTTTTGTATGTTTTTATTACTTTAATTATTGTTATAAAAAGCCTGCCATTTTTAATATGTGGTTTTGGGGGGGAGGTTGGTTTGGGGGTTGGTTTCCTGTTTTGGTTTTTTTTTTTGTTGTTGTTCTGTTTTTGTTTTTTTGTTTTTGGCAAAAAAAAAAATCCTTGCTTTTAGTGTTTGTACCGCTGCTGGTCAGAACATTAAAATATGGAAGCATTTTAAAGAATTTTTTAAGCGGCAAAGTAAAAGCTTTCCACTGGCGCATCCGCTGTCAATTCATTTTCACCTTGTGTTGCACCAGAGAATTCTTTCAAAAGCCATGCATCACTTCTAACCTCCCTCCTTCCCTTCCTTTGTTCTTTCTGTTGTTAATTGTTTTTTTTCCAGCACTTGGAAAGTAAATTGCAAATATGACCAGCTGCTATTGAGTGAGGAGGGGATAGTCTGTGTTGGGAACAAGATAAAAATTACTTCTGTGTGAGTGTGTGTGCGTGTGTGCGTGCGTGTGTGTGTGTACGTGTATTTTCTTTTCAGAGACCTTTTCAGGAAGTAAATGTTTTGTGATCTAAATCTATGATGTCTTACAGCAATCTGAGCAGGTGCAAAGTAGAAAACTTAGCAGCTTCACTTAGATGCAAAGTTTGAAGAGCTTTTAAAGAGCCTAAACATAGAGGCAACATAACTTCTGAGCTGAACTCCTCTTCCTTTTTAATGGATGTGGGAAGCGCAGGAGGGGCTAGAACCTGGAAGGGAGAACTGTAACTGTACAGAGCAGGAGAGGGGATTCTTCTATCTTGCCTTAGCTTTGGTCTATCTCTGCACTGTTTGGGTAGGTTCACTGTGGATGGGGAAATTGTGTTGGAAAGATGGGTCCCATTCCCAGAGAAAAGAATGTTTTGGGACTATAGAGCAGAAGACGGAGTGGTCTTGTTCATTTGTGATGTTTAAACTTTCCCAGTTAGCAAGTGAGCAGTTGAGTTGCTCGGAATGGTGCTCTTTAGTTGGTAAAGGGTGCCCCAATCTTTTCTCAGTATAGATACAGTTTTCTAGCAGATGGCATTAACATGGCTTTATCTGTTCCTACAGTTTATTTTGTGGGTTTGCCAGGAATCTTCCAGTTCTTAGCAGACTCAGACACAAAGGGCCACCAGTATTATCAGCAGTCAACAAGCGCCTTCCTTTCCAAGACATTACTTGAAGAGAGATGAAAGGCTGTACTTGTATACCTCCTCCCCTCAAAAGACATTGTGAAATTTGCCATGTACTCTGTAGGTGGAACTTAGGGGTAAAGGAGCTAATTTGCCAAAGACAAGGGCAAAAAGTATCAATGTACTTTCCGTAACAAAATCTGCTTGCTGTATCTAGTCTGGAATTTCTGAGGGAGGGGCATTTTCTGCTGCTGGCTCTACTCTAGAGCCCTTTTCCACAGTCCATGAAAAAAGCTTGTTCTTTTTTGTTGTTAACTTCTGGACTAGGAATAGCCTTGGTTGAAGGAAACTGGGCAAAGGAAGGTTTACTAGCTCATAGGCCTGTGACATCTTGGAAGAGGGAAAGGATAGCAAAGGACTTCAAGGAACCAGGTTAGCCTAGAACACACTTAGCCACCCTGGCCACCAACTTCAGACTTTGAGGAATATGTCAGGTCTTGCCTTGCAATGGACTCTTCCCCCAGCCATTCCGCTGTAACAGCAGGTGAGAGATAGTATGGTTCCAGAGGTGCCTGTTGATGCCATGGGGCTGAGACTGCACTACTTTTAAGAGAGCTTTCACTATACTTGTTTCTGATTGGTATTTGAATCTCAGCTTGACCTCCGAGCTTTCAGTGCCCATTTCCCTATGTAGATCTCTAAATACTCTTCTTCCTCAAAAACAAAATCGAAACCCACAAGACAGAAACATGACCATTAGCATAAGGAATATTGAAATAAAAACATTACTGAAGTGTGTAAATACCCTGATGGGTTTCCTCCTTGTCATGTTTAGAGCAGCACTGACACAGAAATAATTTACAATTATTTTCATACACTTCTATTCTGAAAAATGTGAGAATATGGCAGTCCTTAGTCTTTTTAATTTGTCTCTGAGAAAAACTGACAAAATACAAAATCTGGGAAGCTTTTAAATTTCTTGTTGAGATTGATTGAAAAGCAGAAAAAAACCCTTTCGAATACAAAATGGTAAAAGTTCAAATATTTATCACCATTGGCTCTAAATTTGACAATGCTCCCTTAGATTCACAATTTTACACAGAGACGCTGGTCTTTAGCAGCTAGAAATGGCGCATCATTTTTGCAGAAGTAAGGCCGCAACCTGGACTTGGTAAGGGGGCACTGATGAAAACAACTGAATCATAAGGTTCAGCAGGTAAATAGGTATTTGCATTTCATCCTCAAACTGAAACAAAGCAAAATGCTCCTGAGGCTTCTTTGTTCCTTGGACTTACAACCCGATGATGTGATTTTTCTATTGCAAATAGACATTCTGGAAGCAACACATGGCTGGCACTGCTACTGAAGTAAGATACTGATGGTAGTTCAGGAACAGCTGATGTCTGTCAGTGCTCTCAAAAAAAAAGTAATGGAGATGTCATCTTCAGCCACTTTTGTATGTTTGTAGAGGTGAAATTAATTGGAAAAATCTGAATCAAGGGCTTCAATTGGAGAAATCACTAAGTTGCCATTGCCCTTTTAAGGAAATTAATTTCATTAATCTAGAAACACAGGAAGCTGTGATTCAAATTCATTTATGAATGGCACTGGCCCATAATTGCTGTATTACAAAAAGCTGAATTTCAAAGAGGACCCCTTTTTTGAATCTTGTTAAAAAATGCATCCACTACTCCAAGTTATGTCTAAGTTGCAGGAAGTGATTTCAAGGAGCTGCCACTAGGTGGAGAAGGCCCACACGCGCCAATTCTAGGACTCTAACTGTATATTAGCCTCTTGCAGCAATTCTTATACTCTTTAAAGTAACAAACGCTGTTGATTCCTTTTTTCTTAATCCTTCGGTAGCCTATCCCCAACTTTTGGACCCTGTGCTTTACTCTAAGGATTCTTCATTCTGCCTTGACCCAAAGCCCATGCTGATTGGTTGTGGTTTGTGCGTATCCTGTGCATAATTCCTAGGGCAGTAAATCAGTACATGGGAGGAGGAAGGGCACCTCAGTCAACAGGGGGCAGTTTAGATGCTGTGAAATTAAACCTGTTCTAAGTGTACTTGTTTGAATTAATTGTATTGTAATATATTATTTGTTGAATGTAGTAATTAGGTATTTATGAATATATTGCTGTAATTTCTGACAACATCCAAAAAATAAAATCTTCCTAAATCAGTGTTGAAGATTATTTTCTGATTAAGGCGTTACGAAGGACCAGCTGGGCCTTCACTCACCGTTGAAC
The DNA here is from genome assembly GCA_028658325.1 of Potorous gilbertii. Lineage (NCBI taxonomy): Eukaryota > Metazoa > Chordata > Mammalia > Diprotodontia > Potoroidae > Potorous > Potorous gilbertii. The sequence continues at coordinate 134,479,259 of CM053769.1, read as the reverse complement.
ACCTCCACTATGACTCAGACTTGGGTCCCTAGGTTAGTTTCAAAAATTGGAAAAACGAACATTTCTGACATTCCAGTTCTGGAATATGTTTCTTCCTTCCACTTCAAAAAGCCAGTATAAATAACATGGGATGTAACCATAAAGAATAGGAATGAGAGTGAGCTAGGATAAAGGCCGGGAATTTCTTTTGCTCATGACCTATTCCAAAAGGTGGTATGAGCTGATACATGAACCACCCAACATCCTCACTAAATGTTCACAAGAACAGCTGCCAGCCAGGCAGTTAATCACAAAACACCTGACTCCACACAACTATAAAGACTTTGCCAAGTCTTGCATTTCTATATTTGTCTTCCATGATGTATTTGTCCCTAGTACAGTAAACACTTCATTAATCTTAGCCCAGAGTTAAAGGGACAATTAAAATCAGCCATGAAATCATAGTTTTAGAGCAAAAAAAGAAGCCTAGGATGAGATTTATATAGTGCCTCCAAGTAAGATTTGGCTTTAAATTCTTCCTCATTTTCAAACACGCCAAACTTCCCTAGTAGATGATGTACAAGGATATACTTGACAGCCATCCTCAGTACTGAAGACACTGGCCACTGGGTGGCAGTACGCAGTCCCGTCAGAGGCCTACACACCCTCCTCTAGAGGCAGTGTTTTCAAAGCTGTGGAATTACTAACCATTCCAAACACAACAGATATCACCAGTTCTCCCAATAAATACTTGAGGTTTTGTTTAGGAATTGGCAGCCTTTCCTCAAGACTTTTATGACATAATGCTGCTCGAAGTGACCATGGAGCAACTGCTTAGCTACCAATTTTCTTCTAGTTGATGGGGACATTATACCAATTTTTTTTCCTGATCCCAAATTGTTTTTGAATAGTACGTTCACCAGACAGAGTAGGTAAGTGAAGAGAATGCTTCTTCATGAGTTCCTTTTGAAGTGTAACAGGCTGACTTGAAAGTCTACAAAGTCAGTCATGCAAGTTACAGAGGGACCGTAGCCCTTCACGTTTGCCCTACCCATCTCATCTGGTCACAAATACCTCAGATTGATTTTTCTGATATGGAATCCTTCGGAGAAGCAGTTATGTTACAGTCAATCGGCGTTTATTAAGCACCTTCTGTGTGCCATGACTCTGCTAGATGCTTTCAGTCAGTCACCAATGGTAAGTATTCTGCATGTGCACTGTACTATACAGGGCTCTGGGAAGACATCATGCCAAGACAAGAGTCTTTGTACTTAAGGAACTTATTTTCACACTTGCTATTCTAGTCCACTTCCCGAAATTCAGAACCACTAGTCAGATATTATCTCTAGACGTTTCCTACACCTGCATTTTAACGCTAGTGATTTTGACTGGTAATTTTGGATAGACACATCACTATCATTTGAAACTAGAACATTCTTTAAAATAATAATAGCTAGCACATCGCACTTGGGGATTTGCAAAATGCTTTAAAAATATCTCATTTGATGCTCACAACTACCCGGGGAGCAAGGTGCTATTACTATCTTCTTCTGACCAAGGAACGAAGCTGGGAGGAGTTAGCTGTCTGAACCTTGATCACCTGCAACCAAGAGCCATTCTCTGGATTCCCTATCAAAGTGGGGGTGGATTTACAGAGAACTCAAATTCTCTGCTGTGCTTGATGTCTTTGGCAGTGCTTGTTACAGCTTTGGCTTTTTCATTGGTTACAAAGATTTTCTTGAATTAATGGTCCTACCAGCTGACTCAGCAGAGGCAAAGGGAAAAGCCCATTTCAGTCCAAACAGAGAGAAGACTACAAGTTTATTGGCAAATCACCAACCAAGTGTTTTTTTGTGTGCAATTCAATTTAGCCTTTAAAATGACCTAATGATGAAATGGTTGCTCTTTCAACCATCTCAACACAACAGCCAAGTGACTATTTACTATTACTGTAATACTGGGCAAAAAACCCCAAAGCATTCCACCATTTCTGGGGTTCATTCAGTCTACATGTTTCACCAGAGACAGCTAAGCAAACTACAATACTTTAACTTCAGTAACAACCCAATAAGACTTCCAATGTGCCAGCTTTCTAAGTCTAACAACAATAGAATGGTTAAGAAGGTGTTAGGCCAGCAGAAAAGGAAACAAAGTAGACAGAATGAAATTCTAAATCACACTTTCATTATTGTGCCAGTGAAAGCTTAGGAAAATATACATGAAAAAGAGAAACAACATCCTGCTGGTAAGGAAAGGGTAAATCCCAAAACCCTGAACCTACAATATCTAAACACTCACCTCAGCAGGAGGTGGGGGAGGGGAGGGTGGTGGATGGTATTTTCCAGGAAGAAGAAATTGTTTTTCAACACATACTCAAAATAGACATGAGTCCAAAGACATCCTCTGAAAGTGAGGGAGGCCTGATGATTAATATTCAGTCTCACACCTGTTGCTTCTCTTACTGAAAAGGAAAGGGTAACAGTGCCCTTTGTCATCTACATGTGCTTTTGACATCCGGAGGACTTCCCAACTACAAGAAGTTCATTCCTGAAAAGAGGGCAAGGTACCAAACTAGCCTCCTTTTCACTGTCTACCTTCAGTCTCACAAAACTTCAGAGGGGTCTCGCTACATTTTCCTCTACAAGTCCTGGGACTGAGCACTCTCTGCAGGATGGAGGTTTGTACGGAGTTTGTACATATGGTTTAGGGCTTCTGTAAGGAATGCTCCGGTAGTGTTGATCTCCATCAAGGTGAGGTTATCCAGCTAAAAGACAAGAAAAAAGACAAAACTCTTTAGGTAAATATGTTCACTCTAAATCTGAGGGATAAAGATAAAGTAAGAAACGGATCACAAAAACCAAGCCAGAATTACAAAAGACACATTCTATTTGCAAAAGTCATGCTCAAATGCCATGCCACATTATGTAAAACTTCTATTAATTTAATAGAATCAGGCTTTTCAAGGAAAAAAACACCTGATGTTTAGTTTCACTCAAACCTCAGCTACCATTCAAGTGACCAGATTATTTCCATATGAAATACGGAACTAGACAAAGTCTAGTGGCTCACAGACCCAAGTATCTCATCCTTTTCCCTCTCAAACAGCTTATGTAGTCCCAGAATGGAGTGAGTCCGTGAAAAGTATCTTACTGTACGTATACATATACATACATATATATATAGATATAAGTACCTTGGCATGGGCTTCCTGCTGTTTGACAAAACTGTCTGCAGAGACTCGGAGCTTAGCTATTCGAGTATCCCACATATCCTTAATCAGGGTCCGGATCTCATCTGCCTTGGGGATGTTATCCGAAGCACTATAGGAGGCAAAGATGCATCAGAATAGGTACAAAGTCCTAAGCCAAGGGTAGGGAACCTGAGGCCTTGAGACCCTCTAGGTCCTCAAGTTCGGCCCTCTTGACTGAATCCAAATCCTTAAAAAGGATTTGTTCTGTGAAGTTTGAATTCAGTCAGGTGGCTGCATTAGAAACGTGAATAAAGTAAAAATTAATATTACAGGATCCTTTTGCTAAGTAGAAGAGTAAAGAAAATCATTTAACATACAAATGTTTCAGGCGAGAAAGATAAAGGAAATATATTGGAAGCTGGGGTTGGGGAAAAGGATGGCAAAAGTCAGGTAAGCAGGAGGAAGCCAGATGATTTGCATTTGGGGCCAGGAACTAAGGTCATAATTCTTTATCCCTCGTCTCCTCTCCCCAACCCTGCCCCAAACACTGTCGTTAGTAAATGCTTAATGGATTGAAATCACAAAGACAATACTTACTGATTTAACAACAGTTTAGTAAGCTCCATGTAGTAAGGACTAGGCATTGGGGTGAATGTTTCCTCCTTTCTCTCTTGATCTCGTATCTCTTCCAATTTTTCTGAAATGTATGGTGTAAAATGTTTTATATTCACAATATTTGTTTTTTAAAAAAAATCATAAAATTTCATCTATTTCCACTGCCAGAGTACTTCTGGTAATTCAACTTAAACAGAAAGGCTAATTTAAAAAAATACTAGTAGACTGATACAGGACAAAGTACCCAGATCATGCCAAATTTAAGGTTTAACTTGGAGAAAAAGCAGAAAATAATAGCAATTCCAAAATTAGAGGCATCAAATAGATTACAGAGCGGATGGCCACTTCCCTGGGTTGGGAAAAAATAACGATAAGACCTTTTTCCTCAGCAAAAAGTATTTATGTGTTATGGCTATCTCTTCCTTGAACAAGTCAATGAGACTTAGCTGGTACATCAACCAGGTCCGATCTGTGCCAAAGCCTCCGATACACCAGGATAATCACATGGTGAAAGGATATAGTGAAATTACGTTTTTATTCTAGTCAAACATGACTTTATGGCCTCTTAAAACTAAGATGGACATAATCTATTTAAAAATTCCTAACTATCTCTGCACCTAATTCTTCAAACACTGAATCCTTACTGAACTAGGCTATAAGAGGAACTTTTGCCCTTAGCCATCAAGGACACATGTTGGTGAAAGGAATCTCCAAATTCCTTTCCAAATCCCCCAAACCCTCTTTTATAGGATAGGACCATGAGTGAATTCAGTTCTTATCCAAGAGAGCACTGGTACCATGGAGTATGGAACCAAAGTGACCTCTCAGAGGTTGTTTAATTCAACACCCTCATTTTAGATGAAGAAACAGAAGTTAGGAGTCTTGTCTCGGCCATAGCTACTAATGTCAGAGCCAGATTCCTAAACCAATGCCACAGCATGTGACTCCACAGCCCTAACTGTGAGTGGAATCTTCAAGGGCTGCAATATCTCAACGGTCCATTAGGTGCTTTTTAAAAAAAGGCCCCTTACAACATGGGAAACATGCCTTCCACTTCTGTGCTGAGAGGCACAGACCCTTGGCATTCCTCTCAACTGGCTTGGGGCTTCCAGAGCTAGATGCCTCTCTAGGAAGGGAGGGAGGGCAGAAGTCTTCATAAAGCACCTATTAAGTGCTGGGCACTGTGTTATGCACTTCACAAATATCATCTGCACCAGCCCTCTGGCGTAGGTGTTATTATGGCCCTCATTTCACAGAGAAGGAAACTGAGGCAGACAGGATACCCAGCTGGTCCGTGGCGGAGGTCATATCCAGGCCCAGGACTCTAACAAAAGAAGATCCCTCTGAACCTCGTTCCACTTCTACTGGAAAACAAAACCGCCAAAGTTTAAAACTTAAATAACATATAACTAGAGCCATTTGGATCAAATGGCTCATAATGGATGAGGAGTAATAAATTCCCCTTTGATGAATGACTAACATGCACCCCGGTCAGTAAAGATAGCTCCGATCCTAAAGGCAGCCCTATAAAATGTTCTTCAATGGAAGGCAACACAGTAGGTATGTGAAATCAGTAGGTTCAGTTCTGGTTCCTCCATCCCTGTCATGTTTCCTGCTCCTGCTGGGGGCCTTGGGAAAATTCTTTCATCTCGCTAAACTTCAGTGTCTACCTATAGTATGCATATACATATACATATACATATACATATGTATATATAAGTATGTGTAAAGGCATAATACTACTTACACTGTAAAATCAAGAGAGAAACAAACTTCCTCAAGGATACAAAAATTAAATAAGAATGCAAGGTTTTGTCATGCAAGTCACAGTTCCCTAAGTGACAATAGCAACTTCAAGTGTTCAGTAGATAGGAAAAAGGTAAGCTCCTGCCCAACCAAGAGCAGAGAGAACCCACCACTCAAGACATAAACCAATCCACCATCCCTAAATCCCTAGCTTCCAACTAGACTTCAGGCCCCTTCCTTACCGACATCCATCCATTCAGGAGGAATCACCCGGCACTTCTGTCTCTGTTTTAGGCTCATTGCCAGCCAAAGAGGTACTTCCACAGGTAAACCAGGATTAAAAGGTCCCAGATCTCCCTGCCAGAGAGGGAAAACAAGTCATCATAAGAAAGCAAGAGATAGAAAACACTAAGGTGACCCTCAGCCCAAAAAACTGCTTGGATTCTGTAGAGTAATGGTATTAAGGAAAACAAGATATAAAATCACTCAAAGATGGCACCATGCCACTGACACTAGAGTGTCCAAATATAGCTACAGCTTAGGTCACTACAATAACTTACTGTTACTCTCAGGAAGTCTACCTCAAACCTGCAATTTGGGGGGGACACAAGAACAGGGAGTGAGGGAGAGGGACAGAGAGAGGAAAGGGGCGGGGGAGGAGAGCGGGGCAGGGAGGGGGAGGGGAGGCAGGGAAGGCCAGAGGAGGCTTCCAAAGACAAGAGGGAGGGATTCGGGGAGGAGAAGCCCAGGTCCGGGGTGGGGGTGCTAGGGGGGCCGACCGCAGCCCCTGAGGGCCTGGTCCGACACTCGGGGGAAGGGGACGGGGAGGGCGCAAGGGCGAGGGAAGAGATGAGGTCCTGGGAGGCCGCGAGGCTGGTGAGGCCTGAGGGATGGGGGGCGGGGGGAGGAGGGGAACTGAGGCACGGGGGGAGGGGGCGGGGTGACCCTGGGGGGGCGGGGGAGGCCGGCATCCGAGTACCCCGATGAGGTAGATCTTGTCCAGGCTGAAGTTGGGGATGATGGTGACCATCTCCTTCTCGGCCAGGAACTCCACCTCGGCCGGGTCCATGGGGAAGGCCGGGGTCCTCCGGAGCGGAAGCCGGAGGGAAAGGCGGAGGCGGGGCCGCCAACTTCCCGCCACTCCGGCCGCCCCGCCCCCTGGCGCGCGAGGAGCCTCAGGAGGACCTATCAGGAGAGAGGACGCGTCCAGGGGGCGGGGCGTCACGCGTCACCTTCTCAGGGATTGGGCGAGCGCGCGCCCCGCCCCCTTGGTCGGCCCCGACGTTTCCGGGTTTGCTAGGCTGGGGCCCGGGTGCTGCCTTTCCGGGGGGTCTCGAGTGCGGGGGGTGGGGGCGGGGTTCCCTCAGAGCCGCTGGGCCTCCAACGTGGGCTCCCCGAGGGCCCCCCGAATGTTACCGAAGCCCAAGTCAGGAGCGTTAGGCCTCTGCGTTGGCCCCGACCCCGGTTGGGAAGCGAGTGTGTGGCTCGTCCCCGATCCCCGGAGCAGCCAGGAGTGACCTTCGGGAGTGACCTCTGGCACCCAGCCAGCAGCCCCTCACCCCGGGACTCCTCCTACCACGGCGTTGCCTTTGGGCAGGACGTTGTGAGGAGCGGTGCGCTATTGGAGTCGGGCGGCCCTGGGTTCAAATGCAGCCTCCTGACCCTGCCTGGCTGGGTGAGCCCAAGCAAACCACCTCCTGCCTCCATTTCCTGTTTACTCTGTACATAGCTTGCTTTGTATATATTTGTTTGTCCCCCATTGGATTGTAAGCTTCTTGAGAGAAGGGACTGCCTTTTGCCTTTTTTTGTATCCTGGGGGGGCTGAACACAGTTCCTAGCACTTAGTAAATGTTTACTGAAGTAACATGGATTGAGACGGAAAATGGAAGGAGGTAGAAGCCAGACTTGAGGCAGCAGGGAGGGAGCACTGAAGATAATATCTCTAAATTGTTATAGGGAATTCCTGGATAAGAATTTCTCTACCAAAGCAGACATATATGTTCTCTGTAATTCATCATTTTAGACAGTTGCCTAAAGCCCCAAGAGCAGAAGAGTGTTAGCTCAAATGATTGTTAAATTTTCATTGTGATCATCTGCACCTTTGAAATTGGCAAAGGCCATCGATCGGGGCCTGATTTATTATTGTACTGATGGGCTACACTTGAGAAAGAGAGGGACCAAATATTAATGATGCAGATTAAACTTAAAAGTGCATCTTAAACATTTACCAGCACACCCCTACCTGGCAAGTGAAATAATAGAGGTAAACTTAGCACAGAATCTGGTGCATGGGAAGTGCTTAATGGTTATTGACTGATTTGTCTAGGGTGACAACCAGCACTTTCTGACTCCAGGGCCATCTCTGTGTCCCCAAAGCAGGCTGTCTTTCAGTGTAAATAAAAATGCCATATATTATCAGCTAGTGGAGATTTGGAGACATTTAAGAAAAAGTCTCTGCCCTCAAGCAGTTCACAACCTAGTTATAATCTAAATTAACAAATCAGAGAAAGAGGATGCAAGTGGTGCACTTAGGCCAGAGAAGGCATTATGTTTCTTTTGAATTTTTTTTGCATGTGTTTTTTTTAAAATTCTGAACTTAAGAAATAAAACAAGCATTTCTAGAACAAAGTGGAATAGGAAAAAAGAGGATTACACCAGAAGCTGCAGATCCATTATGCCATTCCTTTCAAATATACAATAGTTATCCTGTAACTTTCTTTTTCCCCCTCCCCACCAGAAGGATAGACATGTGTGTGTGTGTGTGTGTGTGTGTGTGTGTGTGTGTGTGTGTGTGTGTGATCAGTTCCTTTTCTGGATGCAAACAGCATCCTCCATAGGATCTTTACTTGGGGTATTTATTATAGTCATTATTCTACTTCCTTGAGAAAAAGATCTCTCACCCTTTTCCCAAATTCAAATCCTGTCAGCTCAGTGATGCCCATAATTCTTTTAATATGGGGGAAAGTCTCTTATTCTATGAGGTAAATTTGGACTTAATCTCAAACCCTGAAGGTTCCACTTCATCTACAGACTCTGGGCGTTCTCTCTGGTTGTTGCCCATGCTTGCAATGATCTCCCTCCTCCACGATGACTCCTTGGCTTCCTTTAAATTCCTTTAACTAAAATCTCACCTTCTACAAGAAGTTTTTCCTAAGCCCTCTAAATTCCAGTGCCTTTCCTCTGTTAATTATTTCCTCATTATCCTGTATAAATATTACTTTGTATTTATTTATTTGCATGTTGTCTCTCCCATTAAAATGTAAACCTTTTGGGGTCAGGGACTGACTTTTGTCTCTTTTTTATCTCCAGGACTTTGCACAATGCCTGGCACACAGTAGGTTCTTAAGAAATGTGAATTGATAGAGGAAAGGTCATAGTCACTGACACCAGGGAGTTAATGAATTGATCAACCTTAAGCAAGTGGAAAGAGAGAAAGAGACAGAGAGAAAGAGAAAGAGAGAGAGCTCACATGAATAAACAGTCAGACTTTGGGTTGTTGAGATGGTGTGGGAACAATCAACTGGAAGTTGGGGAAATGATGCCCAAGGGAAGACTGTGGTCTGAAGACAAACTCCACAAGACTGCATAGGCTTCTCACTCCTACCCCCTTCCCAATTTAGAAATTCCTCCAGGCATCTGATGGCAGCTTCTGCCAAATTGCCCAGACTTTTGATTGATGGACGGGTGAATGTCTCCTTGATTGACAAAGATTTGTGTTCCAAAGTACACAGTTTAGGATAGAGAAAAGAGAAGAGCACTTTGTGATTATACTTCATGGACCCAGTCTTAGTATGCTGAGACAGAAGAGAACCCAGAGATCATCCAGCACAAGAAACAAGTCCAGATAAGAAAAACGACTTGCACAAAGTCAAACCTATAATCAGTAGTATCGATCGATTTTCAAAGTGCTTATACATGTTATCATATTTGGTCCTCACAGCAACGGCTGGAAGGAAGGTGTTATCATTACCTTCATTTTACAGATGAGGAAACTGAGGTAAGTGGAGGTTAAGGGATTTGCCCAGGGTCACACAGCTAAGAAAAGTCAGGTAAAATTTAAATACCTGAATTCATCTTACCAATTCCTGGTCCAATGCACTGCATCATTTACCTACTCGGAGAGTAAGACACAGTAACCCTCAGAGCAGGGTTTGAAACCCAGGTCCTCCGGTGAGCAGTGGAGAGCTCCTGTGCTGTCCCCCAGGTTACCTCTCATTTGAAACAAACACTCAGTAGGGTTTGATAAGCCTGTAAAAGGCTTACTACCCAAAATCCTCCAGATCTCAGAGGATTTTACTAATCCATGAGGCCAAGAGGAAGGGAACCCTGGGTTTCAATCTCACTTCTGTTAATTTCCATGAACTTGGGGAAATTATTTCCTCTCTGAGCCTCAGTTTTCCCACCTGTAAAATGAGAGAGTTAAACTAGATGATGCCAACGTTGCCTTGCAGCCTGATAGCCTGTAAAACATCCTATTGTAAGAAGAATGAGTATTTGGGGTCCCTCCCTGTTTAAGTGTCACTCAGTGCCTTCCTAGCCTTATCATAGCCCTAAGGCAATTTAGAAGACCTGACGACCACTGAGAGTTTAAAACTGCAGGAATTGTGTGTATCACTTCCCTTGGAATCGGACGTAATTGTATGTAGCCAGTACTCTGGGACAGGAAAGAGATTAAATTGATTTATGTGTTCTGACCCAGCTAGGAGGAAAGACTGGGGACTTCTATGGAAGGGAAGGAGACTAGCAGTGAGATGAGTTGAGAAGATGTTGTTTTTATGAGTCCTGAATAACAAGACTGAAGATGAGTTGCTGTGGTTTCCCCTCTCCATCCCTTCAGAGGCAGCTAGGTGCATTGTACTTAGCCCTGGACTTAGAGTCAGGAAGAAGATCTGAGCTGACATTTGACCTCAGATTCCCTGCTTGGCTGTATGATCCTGGCCAAGGCCTTTAACTGCTATTAGCTTCAGTGTCCTCATCTGTAAAATGGGGTATAATAGTAGCACTCACCTCTTAGGATTGTTTTGAGGATCAAATGAGTTAATCTTTGTAAAGCAATTAGCACAGTGCCTGGAACAAATTAGGCGCTTAATAAATGCTTGTTATCTATCAAAAAATAAGCATTTAAGTGCCTACTGTGTGACAGGCTCCGTGCACAATCTTATCAACACAAAACGTCCCCTTCCTCCAAGGAGCTCACAATCTAATGGAGGAGTATCTATGTATCTAACTTCTTAGTGGGTTTGGGCACTTTCTCAAAGATGGGATAACACTCTCCTCCTTCCCCCTGAGAAAGAATTCCTGGAAACCCGATATAGTTCAAGCAGATGGCAGAAGCAGTTCTTGAGAGAGGAAAGAGAGGTCACGGGGTTGCTTCAGAGACTGGAGTGGAACGATGATGGCTAAGGGCAAGCTTGACCAGGGTTCTGGGCACAGTAAAAACTCTCCTTCCCCTCAGAGTCGGAGTTTTGTGGTCAGTGTTCCTTTCCAGAACTCCCACTTCCCAGTTTCACTGACAGTCCTATGCTCCTCTTTGAGAATTCTCCCCCAACCCTTTCAGCCCCACTTTGTGTGTTGACTCCACCCTTTAGAATCAGGGACAGGGACTGTGTCATTTGCCTGTATTTCTATCCCCACCACTTAGCACAGTGCCTGGCACATAGTAAGCAGTTAATAAATGCCTTATGGGGGCAAGAGTGTACAAAGATTGAAAACAGATAAACAAATAAGGATTCTTTTCTCATCTATCTACCTGTATATCTATATTTTAGATCCCCAATGACTTTCTGAGGCAGACCACTATGCTTTGGGAGCAGCTATGATTAAGAAACTTTTTTCCTTACATCAAGCCAAAATGTATCTTAAACTTTTACTCACTGCGTCTGGTTCTGCCCTCTGGGACTGAGTAGATCAGACACTCTTTGATACAGCAAGCCTTCAAATACCTGAAAAGAGTCATCCTATCCTCAAGCACAACTCACACATTTCTGTTTCCCGTTCTCCAGGTTAAATATCCCCAGTTCCTTCAACTGACCACCACCATGGCATGATGTCTGGCCCCCACCCAGTACTAGTCATGCTACTCAAATTATTTTATTGTAATAGACTTTTTAAATTGGTCTTTGGATCATATCTCACAGGATCAGAGCTTTAGAGGTATAAGAGACCTCAAAGATCATGTAATCCAATCTTATCATTTTAGAGATGAGGAAAATGAGACCAGGAAAGATTATGACAGGCCAGTGGTCTCAGAGGTAATGTGTGACAGGGTTAGGCTTAGAACCTAGAACCTCTTACTCCAATTCTAGCACTTCATCTGTCAGAGGACACTTTCTGAAATATTCACTCCAGGAAAGGTCATCAGCCTTTGTAACCTTTTCCTTTCCTACCTTTCTACTCTCCTTATACCTTCCTCTCCTCCACATACTCTGCTGTCCAGTGACACTGATCTCTTCCATGTTCTCTACACAAGATCCACTATCTCCTGACTCCAGGCATTTCCTCTGGCAGTGCCCCATGCCTGAAATGCTCTTCCTCCTCTCAGCTTCTCTGGCTTTCCTGGCTTCTTTCAAGGCTCAGCGGAAGTCCCACCTTCTGCAATAAACCTTTGGCAGTTCTTAATCTTAGTACCTTCCTTCTGACATTATCCCTACTTTATACTGTGTGTATCTTGTTTGCACATAATTGTATTTTGCTTCTCCCTTTAAGCCATGAGTGCTTTGAGAGCAGGGACTGACTTTTGTCTTTGTATCCCCAGCCCTTAGCACACTGCCTGGCACGTAGTAGGTGCTTATAAATGATAGCTGGCTCACTGACTGATTTCTGCAGTCCTTCATAGAACTTATTACTGTGAAAGAGACAAATTTCAGTCAAGCTTAGTTTGCAAATCAAAGACCATAATCTCTTGATTCAGGTCACTTTGGGGCTGTTTAGTCATATCTGACTCTCTGTGACCCCATCTGGGGTTTTTTGGTAAAGATACTGGAGTGGTTGACCATTTCCTTCTCCAACTCATTGGGCAGATGAGAAAACAGAGGCAAACAGGGTGAAGTGACTTGCCCAGGGTCACACTACTAGTAAGTGTCTGAGAGCAGATTTGAACTCAGGAAAATGAGTCTTCCTGACTCCAGGCCCAATGCTCTATCCACTGTATCACCCTAGTACACAGTAGGACCTAAATAAATGTTTATTGAATGAATGAACCACAGGTAATTTGTCTTTGCTCCTATCCTTATTCCCCCATCCCCCAGTGTCCTACCCATGGGGACATTCAAATGTTTGTTGAATTGGGTCGCTAACCAGCAGTTAAATGGAGGGGTGGTTTGTTCCTTGGGAGAAGGCAGGCATTAGGAAGAAATGATTGGCAACAGAAGAATACAGGATGGAAAAGATCTCCTCGAAGCAGCCTAATTCTTCTGTCCCTGGGCCCAAGCTGCGAGAGAGGCAGGATTACCAAGCAGAGTCGGTAATTGGGCAGCTGGCATCCACCACGCCGCCACAGGTATTTCCCCACCTACCTGTGGCTCAGCCTGGCACCGAGTCCAAGTTCCTCCCAGGAGTGCCAGCTTTTCTATTTTTTGAAGTTCACCCAGAGAGAAGATCACAATCCTCGGGCTCCAGATAGCGCTCCTCTCTTCCATTCCACAGGGGAGCGACAACACAAACCCTATTGATATGCATTACAGCGGTGCCAGCCGTTCATTCTATAAATGGCTCCGACATGGTGTGAATACACTTTTGTGTCTTTTGCCATCTGCTGCTGTCATTAAAAAATTAAATTTCCATCTGTTTTCACACTTTTCTCTTCCCCCTCCCCACTCCCCCGCTAGGATTACTGATGAGTTCTCCTTCCTTGTACCAAAGCCCTACCTCTCTCTTCTTGGAACCTGGGAGCCTTCCTATGGCACATCAGGGTCAAGGTTAAGAGGCTCAGTGTGTGATTAGTGCTATACACTTTCCATTTATTTCCTCTTCACACACCATTGACTAAGTCCTTTTTTTCTCTCCTTAAAAAGCTTTTAAAAAAATGGTTCTTAATTAGCCCGCTTTGCCTTTATATTAAAAATCAATGAAAACTAAGGGGAGCGATAAGCACCATCCGTGAAAAGGAAAACAAAATTGAAAAGGTAGGCTTTGGAAATGGAATCTTTGGATTGAAAAATGGATAGAATCCTAGGGCTGAAAGTGACCTTCAAGGTCATGGTCAAGCCCCTCCCACTCCCATTTTATAAATGGAGAAACTAAGGCCCAGAGAGGGCGTGATTTCTCCTATACCAGGTGGTTAAGTAAGTAGCAGAGCCAGAACTCCTTTTCCAGATCTGATCGAAATGCCTCAACCCTCTTGGCCTCAGAAAACAGGTTTCTATAAATTCAGCTTAGGGGGAGGTGC
>CM053769.1:134444665-134464843 GCA_028658325.1 Potorous gilbertii | reverse complement strand
CCCCTACTTTTCTCTGGAAGGACCAGGAATCCTTGTGTTAATAAGCCAGGCTCTGGGGCAGGCCTCATGGGGGTGGAACAGTGGGCTCACGAAGGCGCTCACCTCCTTCGCTCCCCACTCTGCTCCTGTTGCCATGGGCACTAAAAGCCTAGAATAAAGAGCAGAGGATTACCAGCAAATGGAGACCAGGGGCCAGAGAGAGTAAAGGGAAATGAAGCAAGGAGCAGGGCGGCCATTGGGACTTTGGGCAGGGGTCCTCCGGAAATCCAGGCTGTAACCACAGCAGCCCAAAAGCACACGGGCTGTTGGATGGGCTGTTCAGCTTCCCCAATTCAAAGCCTTTCCTAGAATCTCCCCTTCTTTCCTTACCCAACCTAGGGAACCAGGCAGCGGTCACTTTTTTCCAGGTTAGCCATTTGACCATCACATCCCTCAAACCCTTTCAAGCCCTTGGGATGTAATTTGTTATGCCAGGTGATTTAGACTCATTTAGAGCAACTAGGTGCTTCCTTACCAGGTCTTCTCCTGGCTTAGGTTTCAAATCCCAAGGAATCTTATTTTTTCTATTTTAGCTGTTCTAAACATTTTTCCTTGATATAAAAAACAGAAGCAAAACAGTTGAGGAATCTCATTTTAACACCAAACTATTTGCCTTAAGCAAGGGTCCCCCCTCAGTTTATCCTCCCAGGTCCTTATCCTTCCCTTAGTCTTATAGTTTCCCAAACATAGGCTTTTAAAAAACCTTTTTGTTGTCCAGATCTTACGATTAATTTTGGGTCTCAGTTTTTCTGCCATTCTTACAGACACATACCCTTCTCTTTTTTATGCCTTTTATGCCTTCTTCAATATATGCCTTTCATGTTCATCCTTTTAATATCTGAGTTCTTGGTGGCACCACAATGGTCTGTTTCCTTGCCTTTCCCTTTAATTCTCCAATGGAGCTATTCTCAATTGTGTTCTTAAACCATCCTAAACCATTCTTAGCAGTTTCCCCTTCTCTCTAGAGTTGCCTTGCTCTCTAGACACCAAGGCCACCTGAGTTCATTTCATTAAGGAGAAGTCAGGGGGCAAAAAAGGCAAGAGAAAGCTTGTTGCTATGATGATAAGTTATAGAGGGTCAACAGGGAGAAGCTTGGTGGTGTCACACTTAATGTACTGGATTAGTGACCCCTGCTTCTACTGGAGTTTGACACACTGATATAGAGAAATACTCCTTGATTTAGGAAGACCTGGTCTTTCAAGTTCTACCCCTGACACATACTGACTACTTGAGTCTAGATGGACAATTGGCCTGAGGCAGTTCTCAAAGACCACATGGAGCAGGGCAGTATCTAACTGCATTAGGAGAAGGGAGTTTATAGAGTGGGAGTTCCCTATGCCAATGAAATAATGAATCTAGTAAATTTAAAAAAAATGAGGGAGGGGGTCCCTAAGGAGAGTGGGTGGGAGAGGAAGGGCTTCTGTGGCGATAAAGGTTTGGGGGCTACTTATAGTTACTATAATTACTTATAACTACTTATAGTTAGAAGAGTCCTGAATATTTCACTGTACCACCAGTGACTGAGCCAACCCCTTTCACCAGATTGACATCATTCTTGAGTCACAGCCTTGTTCCTATTGTGGGACAGTGGGGAGTATACAGCTTTGGGGTGGTGAATCAACCTTATTCCTAGTGTCGTAAGGAAAAGTCTTCTTATGGTTGATTCAGATCGAAGTACAAACTCAACCCATGATACCAATTTCTTTCCTGAATCCTGGTAGGCAGAATGTGAAATTAAGATCTCTTCTATGGCTCTACCACATCCCTGAAGCTCAAAGGTCATAAATACTTAAGAATCAAAGAATTAACTGGAAAAATTCAAAGGATTATCTACTCCAAGGGTTCTACTCTGAGTCTGTAGACATATTTTGGAACCTCCATAAACGATTAGAAAAACAATTACATTTTTCTTTTCATCAACCTCTAACTGAAAGTTAGTATTTTCTTCAATGATGAATGCAGGCAATCCTGAGAAAGGGTTTCCTCTGACTACCAAAGGGGTCCATGACACAAAAAAAAGATTACGAGTCCCTCATCTAGTTACAAAATAAGAATGAATGTCTCCTGTGTCCTACATTGGTGCTTTATTGTGCCCACTCCTCTTGTTCACAAGAAGGCTTATTCAACAGAGTTCCCTAGGATTCTTCTGATGAAGGTACAAAATTGGGAGCATAGACCTTTTTTTTTTGGTCATTGTATCTTTATCATAACAAAGTCAGCCAAGAAAACAGAAAGACACATTTAAGTCCTGATTTTGACACACCCAAGGCAAGACCCTTCACCTCAAAGTACTCTAAGCAACTTTCTAAAACTCTAAATTACTGAGATATTGACCTGCATCTGTAGAGAGGGTTTTGTCAATTGGGAGTTCCCCACACTAATAGCACTGGAACCACAGGGCCAGATTCCATCCTTGGTACTTCTTAGCAAACAGCATCCTGCTAAGTAAGCCAGGATTGCACTGTCTCCTTCATCTTCTGCAGTGGAGTTCTGAGGTCTGATCCAGCATCCAGAAGTTGACATGACTAAGGGAAGGTATAAGCTGCACAAAAACTCTTTCATCTCAGCGATCTCTATCAATACATATTAAGAAAGATTTAAATTGAATCCTAAGAGCTAAAGGGCATCCCAATTCCTTAAATTCCTGAGTAAGAGTCAGGTTTGAAATACAAATACTCCTGGGTATCTAAGTATTGATTTTTTAAGTAATTCATACTGAAGTATAAATGATTGATAGCAGAGGCTTTCCTAAAGGCAAAAGGAGGTAAGAGAGCACTAGTTCTGCTCCAGGAGATGAGGAACAGAAAGAAGGAGGTTAGCAAAAAGGTGATGGAAATGGGAAGATGGAGGTAACCTACCTATTGACCCTCCCAGTGATGTCTGTAGAAAGTTAGAGCAAAAAGGGTTTTAAAAACATAGAAAATGTTGGAGCTGGAAAGGACATTTTACTATAAAACATCCAAGCTTCAATATACATCTCGAGAAAAAATTTTAGAATTTTTGGTCTTGTTTTTAATTAAAACAAATTTTATTTTTTAAAGCAAAGTTTTGTTGTTTATGTGATTTAAATAATTTTAATCATCTTTAGTTCATTTGATGAATTAAAAATAATGTTCCTCATGATTAAGTAGTCAACGGTCTCCTTAAAAAAATAATATTCCCAGGGGATGCCCCAATGGAATAGATTATGCATGTCAAGGATTGGAAAGGTGGAAGGTCAGGGCTGTTAAGGGTCTTAGAGATTGTATTGTCCAATCACCTCCTATTACATAAGAGGAAACTGAAGGTCAGTAGGACAAAGTATCAGGCCCAAAGTTAGTGCCAGAGTCAGGACTGGAATACTGATGACAGCAATTGTGATAGAACTAGCATTTATATAGTTGTTTAAGGTTTTCTAAGTGCCTTACAAATATAACGATTTTGTGGGGTAGCTGTTATTATTCTCTCCATTTTACAAATGAGGAAACTGAGACACACAGAAATTTATGATTTGAGCAGTGTCAAATAGCTGGTGTCTGGAATTCAACCCTAATAGCAAAGCTGATAATTTCCAAGAAAACATAGTTTTTAAAAAAGAACCTGACTTAATCTGATATGCTATCTTTTCCAGTCCCATCTGTCAGCTCTCCTGGTGAGAGGTGTACAGTAAGGCAGACTTACCCTGAGCCAGGCAATGAAACACTTTCCTCCTTCCAAGTCCTTGGGATGGGTTATGGATAGCAGCACCTATCTTGGCTTCTTCCAGCTTCTGGTTCCAGGTGCAGCTGTCCATTTGGCCACATAGGAATTCAACTCCCACGGGCATATCCTTTTAAGTCCCTCTCCATGTTTTGAGTGAAGGAGGGCTGTGCAGGTCACCAAATTCACTTCTCCTCCAGAGCCATATGAATCCAGTGACCAGATGTTCATCAGGATGACTAGAGATGACCCAGGATGCACTGGGAGGCCTTGGGCCCTTTAGTCCAAGGTCTTTGCAGGTACTCACTTAGGTTGAGGCAACACCCATTCATTGAATAGGCCTGTTTAAGAAGTAGCCAGGGCATGGCCCTTTTAATGAGATCAAGGAAAAGAAAGACTTCAGGTTGGGTGGGAACCAGCAAGAGTTACTAGTGATAATCAGTCTAAAACTAGGAGCCCTTAGGCAGGGGCCCATTGGAGTCCCATTTCAGAGTGCAGTACATTTAAGGTGACAGGACAGTGCAAGTCATGTCATCATTTTTCTGATGTCATGGTCTTCTTCAGCAGCGAAGGACAAACACAATCCTGTGAGTAGATGCAGCTGGCTGAATGGGGACCTAGCTAGCTGGGTAACTTAGCTGTCTGCCTCCCCCTCCCCTTCCTTCTCCTCTCCAAAGGAAGGTACATTTGGATGGCCAAAAGATGCCCAGTTGACTTAGGTTTTACTGTCTGCTTTTCTTCCTGTTCTGTCCTGTAACCTTAAATGTACTGCACTCTTTAATTGGGACTCCAGTGGCCCCTGCCTAAGGACTCTTCTGGGCCCTCCTAGCTTTAGGAGGATCTGTAGCTAGTGTAAGAGCTGCTTCTGCCAAGGTAGTCTGTGGCTCCTCCAAGCTTAACTGCTCATTCTCTAAATCTCTATGTCTGAAAACATCACCACCTGAGGGCCAGCCTCCTGATGATGAGCCTACGTCCCAACTTTCCTGGGTGGATCCTCAAAAGACAGACTCACAGTCGGTTGCTAAGCTCATATTGTTGTCTTAGCTAATGTTTATAATCACACCTACCTTCCCTGTGTCTCCCTTCGGCAAATGCCCAACCCAAAGAAACCACCGTTGGGTAAGTGATGATAAAACGAGAAAAGAATGCCGAGATCATTTCTCGCACCCACCTCATTTTACAGATGAGGGGAATGAAATCCAGGATGGGAAACAATAGAGCTAGTAAGTGGAGGTGCAGAACTTGAACTCACACCTCAACACCAAAGTCAACACTTCTCACTGTATACTGTACTGTTCCTTTATAGAATACTGATGGGAAATTTCTAAGCAAGAGAGGAGCCATGGATTGAATTTCTAAGTGGCTTCCATGAGGAAAGTCTTTAGAAATGGCCTACATACAAATGGAAAATTACTCCAAGTCTTCGTAGGAGGGGACTAGATGAAAGATTGTGTGTGTGTGTGTGTGTGTGTGTGTGTGTGTGTGTGTGTGTGTGTGTGTTATAACTCAGTGGAAGGGAATTGAGTTAGGAAATGTCAGGTCTGCGGAGTAGGTGGACATGAATATGAAACTATTTCAAGTGAAGAAAACAGAACATAGGGCATTCTCTGTATATGCTGATTTTATACACACACACACATATACATATGGGTGTGAACAAATTGGAAGAAAATTGAGAAGAGAAGTAATTTAACATTATAGGAATCATAGGATTTTAGAGCTGGCAAGGATCTTAGGAGTCATCTAGTATACCCTCTTCATTTTACTAAGTCCCATGTTGGACAAATGACTTATCTGTGCAAGGTTATACAAGTTGTAGGCAGAAGAAACAGAATTCAAACTAATGCCATCTTGTCACCGTACCACCCATTCACTGGGCTCTTTGTGTGTATTAGGAGTGTAAGTAGAAGCTGCAAAAAAGAACCATGTCTAGTTTCTTACTAGACAATCAGTGAAGGCCTCCTATAGGGGTCGTAGAGACCCTTCCAATGTTAGATTGATTGACTGTTACTTAAGACTAATAGGATATGAAAGTGAGAAAGAACTTTGGAACACTGCCTGGAGGGACATCGGGAAATAACTCTCATTTCTGAGGAAGATGAAGCGCAGAGAAAGGCATGGTCACATAATGGCAGAGTCAGGACTTTGACCTTTGACATCTACATTCTCTCTCATCTTTTTAAGACCTGCCTTGTGTGAGCTCTTTCAACAGACCCAGCCAGGAAGTGACATTCATGGTATGTTTTAGATGATCTTTATTTGTAATGACAAAACTCCAAACCAAAAACAACCAAACACAAGCCCCCCCACCAAATCCAGATCTTCAATTTATAAACCCTATTTAACCTTTCTTAATACTTTTAAAACATTTTTTTAAAAAAGAAACTATTTGTCTTGCAAGGTTTTATTCTTAGCCACACTCCACGATCTGTTTTTTGTGGCACCTCACATCGAGAGGGGCCCCATGGAACGGGGTATAGATGTGTGGTTTTCTAGTAGAGGAAAATCCCATCGGATTATGGAAAATACCACCATAGTCCATTCGATTTTCCCCCTTTCTTTCTCCATAATGGAGTTGGTAGGGAATTGCAAGGTTTACTGAGCATGACTCCCTTCATCCAGGCTTCTGTTGCTTGGTCAAGGAAGATATCTTGCTCTTTTCTCACTTTTCTGCCTCCTTCCATCAGCACTAAATGGCTCCATTGCTCCAACAGACAATGGATTTCACCCAGTAGGGAATGTCACAGTCAGGGCATCTGGAGTTAGGAAAAAGCTAAAGGACGAGGCCATACTGTGAGAGGAAACGGAGAACTGTGTTCGTCCGTCAGAGAGAAGCATCAGAGAAGGGTGCCAGGGACATAAGATCTTTGGTTTGTCTTCTCAGGGTTCGATATCTATTTCTCCATCATCAGAGTAAGACTCATCTGGCCACACTAGGGGAGAAATGGAGAAGCAACATTGGTGTCTGTCAATAACAATATGGACCTCAAAACTCTAAGGCTGTTATCATTGAAACTATCTGGTCTCGTGCCCTTTTTATGGCTTCCCCTGGTATATCTGGGCAATGGCACTGCTGTGTGTCTCACAAATGCTGCTATTGTGAGTATCCCTAGTAACTTAGGGAGATAGCCCAGACCCTCCACGTTGTCCTTAAGCCTGACTCTTCATTCCAAAGGCTCCCCTCAAGCCATCTTTTTATCCCATGCTGCCATATCTCACTTCAGTATGACCTCATTAGAAAAGTTACTAATGGATATTAACCAAAATGCAGAAACCTGAGCCAAGCCACCGCCCCCCGTTGGCTGTTTTATTCCAGGTTCCATAGTGCTTTAGATTCCTAGAATTAGAAGAAACCTTCAGGTCTATCTAGTCAAATACCCTCATTTTACAGGTGAGGGAAATGAAAGCACAATCATATGATATTTTAATAGCAAAGATGAGACTAGAACTCAGATAGTTGGAGCCTTTGAAGGTTGGAGCTTTTTTAGCAGCTGGGAGAGATCCTTCCTGGATGCTCTGGCCCTTCCTGTTTTGTTGAGGGAGACACTGAACATCTGCCTGTGGGGTGACTTTTGGGTCTTTTGTGTCTGACTTTACCAAGGAGCCCCCCCATGGGTCTGGTACAATACTAACCACTCCTACATGGACGAGAGCACTATAGGCTTCCAAAGATTTCCATCCATGATCCTGTCTGATCTGCCCAATGCTCCTGGCAGCCTCATAGACCCACACAGTGCTATCTCTGGACTGATCCCGTTGTGTGGAGGAAGAAATCAAAGCCCACAGAGGGGAACGGATCTGTCCATGGTCACTCAGCTTCTAAATTTTAGAGCTAGGACTCAGACCCAGGTCTCCAAATTATTTCCCCAGAGTGTCTCCCCATCGTTATCCTCACTTAGCTTGGAGAGAAGAAATGAATGACTCCAGTATGTGGTAGAACTAGGTTTCCTGACTCCAGCTCAGAGAGTCTCCTACATCTGCCTCAATAATTTGCCCTGTCAGCTATTGTGGTAATAAACAGTTCACATTTATAAAGCATTTGAGGTCATTGGTCACAGATTTAGAGCTTAAAAGGGAATTTGAAGGATACTGGGTTCAATCCCCTTATTTTATAGATGGGAAACTCAGGCCCCGGAGAAGCTAAGTGACTTGCCCATGGCCACATAGACAGTAAGTGACCAAGGTAGGACCAAAACCTTCTTGGGTTTCAAACCTCAGTAGGAATACTCCTTCCAAGGTTTGCAAAATATCTTATATACATCATCTCACTTGGTCTTTATAACCTTATGAGGTAGTTAAAGATAAATTAACTGAGGTTAAGATTTGTTGCCCAAGGTGACACAGCTAAAAAAGGTGTGAGGTAGGATTTGAAACAAGGTCTTTCTGAGTCTGAGTCTAATAGTATATTCACTACGTCATATGGCTGTTGTTAGTTATCTCACTGGATATCCTTCTACTAAAGGGCCTTTGAGAGCAGGTACCATTCTGTTCTGGTCCTTAGTCCCTCAGTGGCCTGAAACAGCTTTTTCTTTATATACGGTATATACCAAATAAATGAGACAGTGTATAATAGTGCAAGAGCTTCTGTTTGAAGCAGAAATGGGCTTGGATTTTGACTCTGCCACGCACTGGGTATGTGACCTTGGACAAGTTACTTGGCTTCTCTGAAGTGACCTTACAGGAGAGAGACTCGCTCAGGGCTACTATGTCCTGCTGTGGGATCTGCTCCTTTTCTCTGCTCTGCATTCTCATCCACCTTGCAGCCTCCCCTCCCTCTTGTGTGCTAACTTTGGAGGGCAAAGCCATCAGTCCCTGGATACCTGAGGGGCAGAAGTTTCTGAAACAAGATAGATTGGGGACATGGTGACTTCAGCAGCAAGGGGGATGCCAAGTTTTACCCAGGCTAACCTGGTGTGCCATTGAGGGTCATATTTTCAGGTTTTCAGGAGGAGGAGAAGGAGTAAACAGCAGTGCTGCTGGGTGGAGAGATGAAAACACAACTAAAAATTCCATGGGCATCCCAGCGCCATAGGCCCTTCCTCCCTCCCAGGCCCAGGCCCAGGCCCATTCATCAATCCTCTCCTCATTGCCGAGAGGAGCTGCCTGGTTAATTACTTAACATGCCACATCTTGCTGAGGCTAGTAATCGCGGGAAGGGCCCAGCAGTGAAGGTGTATGCAGATTCATTAATAAATCTTTAATAACCCCGGTTAAGGGAGAGGAGATGAAGAAAGAAATTGCACAGATGGGGCCCTCCGCAAGCTGTTCACAGCGCCTGGGAGACTGCTTGGCATCTCTAATATGCTCCCCTGCCTCTGTGGTCGTCCTTCCCTCGGCCTCCCCCGCCTCTTCTCACAGCATCTGGCTGAGCAGTTGTTGCACGGGGAGCTCCTCACCTGAGTGACTCGAGTCTCTCGGCCCCATGGTGGTACTCGTGGGGGTGGGAGGGGTGACGATGATGTCCGGGACATCCAATTGTTTTGCATTCAAGACGGGAGCCTCCTCGTTGCTGCTGTTACTGCTGACACACATTTTGAAGCCTGAGAGCGCAAGCCGTGAAAAACACACACACATGCACACATGCACAACAAAAAAACAACCGTCAGTACCATCTGGGGGAACCACAGTGGGTTGGCTGCTTCTGTCGTGCCTTAAATCAGCTTGAAGTAGGGGCAAGGGAGCCAGGAGACATGGTCCTCTAGGAGAAAGGTAAACCCTTGCATGGTACAGAGAGGGAATGGAGAGGCCAAATGACCTCTCCATTGGTGGCTCCACCTAGTCCTGAAGCGGGCAAAGGCTGGATTGACCTTTCCCTCCCAACAGGGCTCCAAGGTCAACCTTGCAACATCTCCTCACTGGGCACTTAGAGAAGTTCTTCATATGGCTGGTTACCCTTTTTACAGATTTTTTTTCACTGAAAGCTTTTCTAGGGCAAGTTACATTGTATTTTAGCCCTCTGTGCCCTCATGATCTAGCACAGTTCTTTACAAATAGGACCCACCAAGTGAATGAAGCTGTGTACTTTAAGGGAAGTGGTAACCCCTGTACCACCTGGGGCTGCTCGGTTTACCTGATGGTTAAATATTATTTGTACAATGCGGGGGAGTGGAGGAGATATTCTCTGAGATTCCTTCTTTCTATGTTCTAAGGTCTCTTCCAGGTCTGATGTTATGAGAATCTGTGAAATATGTCGGGGGGGACCAAAGCCTTTTCGAAGACTAGGCAACATTCCTGGCAGTTTTGATCTGTCTCTGATGAATTGCTTTGAAATTTAGCCAGGTTAATAAGGATGTGGCCCAGGATTACTGGGTCAGCTGAATAAAGGAAGCCCTAGTATACAGGAAGAATGATGGTGGCAGAGACTTAGGGGTGAAGAGAGGGCAAAACTAGGCCCCTGTCAATCTGTTGCAACAAATTAAGGATTGGAGCTGTTTGAGCAGGAGAGGGATGAGGGAATGGGTTGAGAATAAGAGGGGACAGGAGAGGGTCCCTTGTTGTCATGTGAGAGATATCTATATCTGGATCTCCATAAGAAATTTGGTCAGTTTGGTGGGACACTTGAGGGCAAAGTAACTCTCTGTGTGCATAGGTGTGCATGTATGTGTGTATGTGTACATATATATGCATGTTCACAAAATGGTTATGTCATTTCCAAACCATATAAGTGAGTGGCCTGTACATCCAGAGAAACCAATATTCACCAAAGGGATTCTGCCTGTTACAAAAAAAGCCAACATGTCTAGATTTGGAGTCTGTCACATGTGCAAATTCATTCTGGCTGAGGCATCCTCCTTCCCTCAGAGCAGCAGCTGGAGGAGAGGACCGCAGCCCCCATCACACACTTTTCATTACTCCATAGGAGTCCAACTAACCTGCATTGAATGGGAATTTAAATTAGCCTCCTCTCGATTATCTATGGTAATGGGAGGCAGGGAGAGCATGTATAAATTACATTCATAGACATTTTAAAAATTAAACCTTTTTAGCCATGATTTTCAAGCTCCTTCGCTCCCCAACCTTTTCCCAGAGCTATTAACTACATCTGATTTGAATCTCCCCCAATGCTAGCTGCTACCTACCTCCCTGCTGAGGCGCTAACAAGCAGTGAACAGGCCTCAAAGGGTTGGAAGAAAGAGTTCATAGCCTGGGCAGTAATCCCCTGTGGAACAGACAGTTGCCTGGGTTGACCTTGGAGAAAAGCAAACTAGGAGGATCCCCCAATGTCACAGGTTTCCCCTGAAGTGCTCCTTGAATACACAGCCCGCACTTTCCCCAACCACAGGCTGGACGGAAAGGCTGTGAGCATTGGACTTGGCGTAAGAGGTCTGAGTGTCAATTCTTGCCCTACCACAGACCATATATGTTACCATGGGACAAACTGCTTAGCCTTTCTGAGCTGTAAAAAATCACAGGTTTAGAATTTATTGTTGTTTTACAGGTGTTTCAGACTATTCATGACCCCATTTGGGGTTTTCTTTGCAAAAATACTGGAGTGGTTTGCCATTTCCTCTTCCAGCTCATCTTACAAATGAGGAAACTGAGGCAAACAAAGTTAAGTGACTCACCCAGGGTCACACAGCCAGTACATGTCTGAGGCTGGATTTGAATTCAGGAAGATGCAGACCTCGCACTCTATCCACTAGGTGATCTCCAAATCTTCTAGCCCTGAATCCTGTGATTGAATCCCCAAAGAATGTTTTTCCCTTCTCATTTTTGCCTTTTGTAATTCTACCCACTCTTCAAGCCCTGTGTCTTCCCTGTAATCTTCCACAATCCCCCTCCCCTAACAAATGATATCTCCTTACTCAAGACAGCACAGCATGCCCCTCTTGGATATCAATTGCCATTTGGTTATTTGGCTTTGTGTCTCATCTCTGCTTATCAACTCCATGACATCAGGGACTGTGATTCCCTCAGCCTCTAGCACGGGGCCTTAGATACAACAGATACTCAATAAGTGTGAAGGAATGGATAAATGAATGAATGAATAAATGAATGAATGAATGAATGACCTACTCCATGAATCCTTCCCAGGGCACTTAGGGCCACAAGTGACTTTACCTATCCCTAAATTCACTACATTCCTTCTTCACAGTGCTCCTGCAGCCTTTAGCATACACATATTACTGGGATGTCTCTTGTTTTATATTTCAAATGATCTCAGGTATTGTGCTTCAGTAGTTATAACAGGACTAGAGTCCTCCTTTAATGTCTCATCATGGCGTGGAGATGACCTGGGTCCTGGAAAGCCATTCCATCAGAGCTCCAGCTCTAGCTAGATCTTGCCAACTTATAAACACTACAAGTACAGCTCTAGTTGTAGATGGGCCTGTTGTCCCACCCCCCCCCACCCCAGTCCAGCCAAGTGCAGAGAGAATCAACTGTCTATCCACAGGTTGGCCACTGGGAGATGGAGCTTCTTAGTCATAGCAACTCTTGGAGACCATTTCTAAGCTCTTAGAGGGGCTGTGCTTGGCTCCAGTGGAGGGAGGGAATATGCTGATGAAATAACTGACTTCTGAGATTTTGGGATTCACATCCAGAACCTTCAGTCAGAGCATCTGATTAATTTCCTGGCCTGCCCAGAGCATGGGTTCGGCTATCATCTCAGGCTTAATGCTTCTGAGTACAAATGGAGTAGGGATCATGTCAGATTAATGTCCAGGCTCACTGCAGCTGTGGCCCTTAAGCTGCAGGGGGCTGCTGGACCTTCCTAATACTATTAAAGAGAGTGAAATCCCATCAAACTCTGGTCCATGGAACAGCATGACCTTTCATCAGAGTAGTCTCTTTCACATCGTGTAAGTCTCTTTCACAGCTGATCAGAGGCAAAATATCGTCATCCCCATTTTAAAGATGGAAATGCCAAAGCACAGAGTAGGTAAGTGGATTTTGTAAGTATGGTTAACTCTAAATCAGGAGGCAAGGGAAAGGACTAAGGTCTCCTGATAATACCTATTACAGCACACTGCCTCCTGCCTAGCACAGGGCTTTGCACATGCCAGATGCTCAATTAAATTTGTATATAGGGAGAGCCAGATAGTTCTTCTACAGAGTGAATGAATCCAAGTTGGCCCAGAGGATCACGGCCAAGTCATTTCCCAACCTCTAGGTATCAATTGTCACTTTTGTAAAATGAGGGGGTCAAAGTCTCCAGTGAATCTCTATCAATTGCAGAAGGCATGAAGTGGTGCAAAGTGGTGCAAAGGGAGTGAAGTCTGGGTTTCCCCACTTCATGCATTTGTGTAAGAAGGAAGGGGCCTCATTGGACGTCCAGGTCAAACTCATACCTGAACAGGTATCCAGTAGACAATAAACGGTGGAAGAGAAATTGTTCAAGTGTGGCTAGTTTGCTGATAGTCCCTTCCCCACCTTCCTCAACCCCATCTCCCTGTTCCCCACCTCAGTGTTAAAAGAGTTTGTTAACCTGTTCTGGGTCCTTGGAAAACAAGACCAAAACAAGCCATTTAAAAGCAAAACTGCTACAATTATCTCACAGCACCAAAGTATCTCCCCTCCCTTTTCCTCCTGCCACTGTCCACTGGGGCACTGGCTGCTTCTTTCTTATCAGTGCTGTGTCCTGCCAACATCAACCAGCTTGGCCAAGGTAACCACGGACAAGTCACTCCCTGCTCCCGGGATCAGTTTTCTCCTCTGTAAATTGGGGCCTCTCCTATATCAGTTCATTGCCATGCTAAGAACTCTCCTTTTTTACCATTCACTGCTCACTAGTGAAGAAAGGTTCTATAGGATAAGAGGGGTCCTTTTATCTGCCTGAAGGGCTCCTTTAGCTACCTGGGTTTTTGTAATAATAGTAGTTAACATTCATATCATATTTTATATGCTGCCAGGAATTTTGAGAACACATCTATGGCTCAATGTGTAGGGATGGAGTCAGTACGACCTGAATTCAAATGCAGCCTCACCAGTTGTGGGATTCTGTGCAAATCACTTAACCTCTGTCTCCCTCAGTTTCTTCAACTATAAAATGGGGACAATGATGACACCTGCCTCCCAGAGTTGTTGTAAAGGTCAAATGGGATCGTATTTGTAAAAGCACTTAACACAGGGTCTAGTATACAGTGGGTGTAACATAAACGCTGGCTGTTACTATTAAGACCCAGACACGGTCTCTGTTCGGCAGTTTAAGGTCTAGTTGGAGAAATAAAATACCACTTCTTCCACTTGAATTCCAATTTCCTCTTCTGTAAAATAAGGGATCTCCAATGTGTATCCTCATGTCTTACTAAGATTCAGGGATAATCAACATTTTTGCAGAAAATGAAGGTGAACACCTTAGTTGCTATTTGTTTATGTGGTCCCAAAGCTTTGGGTGCCTGTCTATTCAAAAGTAAGACCTAAAGGTTTTTTCTGCCTCACCCACATAATACTGTTAGGAGGCAGCCAGATCATGGTAAATGTTTAACATCCAGCTCTCTGGAAAAAACAGTCTAGCAGCATAGACTTTTAAGTTTAATCAGCATCATTAATATTTTCTCCAGTGCTCTTAGTCTGGATAATCAACAAAACAATGTATGCAGGCTTGATTTTTAGTGGTTGCTAATTTCTGAGGTATTAATACTCACAATAGCAATTTAACAACCAGTTCCTTGAGCCAGAATGAGCTGACTCAGGACACCAGTGACTAGAAGCCTTGCCCATCATCTGGAGTCTGCCATATCCAGTAATCAGTGAGACATGGATTCATATTTCCAGTAGGGAGGGAAAAGTCACACTTCGGCATTCACCCTCCAAGGCTGGTCCTCTGTGGCAGACAACGGCCCTCATTTATGATATCTTCTATGTACATCTTGTCCAAGGATAGAACCCATTAAAAGGTTGACAGGGTAACTAAATTGGTAGAGGAGGGTAATGTCACAGATTGAGCATGGAGTACCCAGATTTCAGCAAAACCACTTAACAGAATATCTTACAGACAAGATGGAAAGATAAAAGCCCTAGGCCCACACAGCCGGGGGGAGTTAGAACTAGTTGGATGACCAAGCTGAAAGCATCATCATTACTGAGTAGACATCAGCTGGGAGGAAGGTCTCTAGCAGGGTACTGCTGCTTTGAGACTGCTTAACACTTTTATTAATGATTTGGGTGAAGGCATGCTTACTAAAAATGTGTAGATGACCAAAAACTCTGAGCAGTGGTGGGTGACAGAATCAGGTTTAAAAAAAAAATCTCAAGAGCCAGGGACCTAATCTAGATTCAATTTAATAGAGAAAAAGGTAAAATCCTATAGTTCAGTTAAGGAAACAAACTTCACAAGAGCAGGAAAGGGGAGCTGGTTGTGTGAACAGATGGTACAAGTTTACAAGTCAAAGGTATGATATACCACTGCCAAGCACTCTCCCTTCCCTAGCTATACATGAGGAGGTGGGGCCCAAGATGGGGATGTTGTAGAGAAGTCCCCAGGTCAGGTAGGGGCTGGACTAGATAGTGCCCCCTTTACTCAGACATGATTGTGATTCACACACAGTATTGTGGACTGAAAGGCTTTGAAGCAAAGCAGCCTGGCATGGAGGACAGAGAGCCAGCCTCCAAGTCAGGAAGTTCTGCCTCCGACTCATGCTGGTGCTGTGTGATCCTGGGTTAAATGAGTAACTTCTCTCATCCCAAGCTACTCACTAAGACCACAAGTTCTGGAAAAGGCACAAATCTGCATGGGGCAGCTGGGGGTGCCACAGTGCACAGAGTGCAGAACCTAGAGTCGGGTAAAACTCATCTTCCTGAATTCAAATCTGGCCTAGACACTTACTAGTTGTGTGACCTTGGGCAAGTCACTTCACCCTGTTTGCCTCAGTTTCCCCATGTGTCACATCAGCTGGGGAAGGAAGTGGCCAACCACTCCATTATCTTTGCCAAGAAAACTCCAAATAGGGTCCCAAAGTTGTGGTTGCTAATTGTCTGTCCCTCATTCTCTAAGAGGACCACGTGAGCAAATTGGATTTAAGTAATGGAGGGCTGTGCAGAGTCACAAATAAAAAGGAAAAAGACTGAAAAAAGCCAGTAGAAGGTGGAATTTGAGCTGGGTCTCTTTTGTATATGGGTGTTAGACTAATAGTTCTTTAAATTTCCTCCCATTTTGAACATTCTGCAGCAAAGATGGACAGTGGATTCAGCACTGAGCCTAGAGTCAGGAAGAAAAGACCTGAGTTCAAATCCTGCTTCAGACATTTCCTCACTGTACAATTCTGGGCAAATTGTTTACTGCATCTCAGTTTCCCCAACTGTAAAATGGGGATAATAAGAGCACTTACTTCATAGGGTTGTTGTGGGGATCATATGAGATAGTAATTGTAAAACAAAAAACTAATCGTAAAATTTTCAAAAAAGAAAAACAGCACAGAGCCTGTCACATAGTAGGTACTTAATACCACAGCACAGAGCCTGGCACATAGTAGGCACTTAATACCACAGCACAGAGCCTGGCACATAGTAGGCACTCAATACCACAGCACAGAGCCTGGCACATAGTAGGTACTCAATACCACAGCACAGAGTAGTGGGCACTTAATAAACACTCTTCCTTCCCCTTAACTCTCTATGTGA
Organism: Potorous gilbertii; assembly: GCA_028658325.1. Classification (NCBI taxonomy): domain Eukaryota; kingdom Metazoa; phylum Chordata; class Mammalia; order Diprotodontia; family Potoroidae; genus Potorous; species Potorous gilbertii. The sequence continues at coordinate 134,448,564 of CM053769.1, read as the reverse complement.
TTCTGTGGCCATAGAGGCCTTCATGAATGTTGCTATGGCCTGGTAAAAAGGTCTGCACCGGGGTCCCTCCTTCCTGGCAGTTCTCAGATTGGAGGTGGTCCAGAAAGGCTGTCTTGGTTATTCCGAGTTGGCACTCAGATTCCACATCTGGACCCCACCGTTCTCAGCTAGAACTCCTCCCAGACTGATCACTACTTGGGGTGCTCAGGCTCTAGGATGTATGTATCCAGCATGTTCAGCTTAACTACAGTTCATTTTCCAACAGCCCAGAGAGCTGGTTCTTATAATAATGCTGGGCTGAAAATGTCTGGCTCCAGGTAAAGCCCTTTCACCCAGCTAGATTGACAGGTAATACAAGTCAGGGGGCCAACAGCACAGTCAAACATGGCCATTACTCAGTGACATTTGGTAATAGGGCTGGAGGATTTGCCAGGGCCAATCTCAGAGTCTTCTCTTGCAAAAAAAAACAAAACAAAACAAAACACAACACGCACACAAAATTTTTGCCGCCAATGATGTCTCAAGAGTGCCCTCTCCTGTCTAAAAGAGACATAGCTGGGCTCAGCAACCATTGGCCCCAACTAAATACCAGGCCCTGCTTCAAAAATTCCCTGCTGTTTAACACTCGGACACAAGGTTGTGCAGAGTGAGCTGGCTTCCAGGCTAGGCCACAATGGTTAGGCCCACAGGGTCGCTCAGCTATGTGGCTGGCCTTGCTTTCTTCCCCTCCCTCCTTCCTTGTGATCACACACTTCCCTCCTGAGAACCTCCCTCTAAAGTGACAGCTCAGCTGGGACCTCCTTCTTGTGCATTATGTACATTGAGAATGCTGTCATCACCTCTGAGTGGTGCTTAAGAAGAAACTAATGACAGTAATAGGGAGGTGGAGTCATGGGTAAAATACCCAACCTGTGTCAAGAAGAGAAATCTTCCTGAGTTCAAATCCAACTCTAAATGCTTCCCAGTTGGGTGACCCTGAACAAGGTACTTCACCCTGTTTGCCTCAGTTTCCTCATCTGTAAAATGAACTGGAGAAGGAAATGGCAAACCAGTCCAGTATCTCTGCCAAGAAAACCCCAGATGGGTCATGGAAAGCCGAACACAGCGGTACTAATGATAGCTAGTTATTTCTATAGAGCTTTAAGGTTTGCAAAGTACTTTACAGTGATTATCTCATTTGATCCACACAACAACCCTGGGAGGTAGGTGCTATTATTAACCCCATTTTACAGATGTGAAAACTCAGGTGACTGTCGTTGTATTCATCTCTTTAGCCTGTAGGGACCAAGGCCTCTATTAAGGTCTGAGTTCAAATCTCCACTCAGCCAAGTATGACCTATATGGCCTTACTTCACTTTTCTGCACCCCAGACTTACTTGTAAAATGAAGAAATTGGAGCCAATGACCTCGGACCTACCTTCCAATGCTAACTCATCAATCCTATGATGCTCTTTTCCTTGATTCCCCCTCCCCCACTACTCTACCCCCTTTCTACCAGGGGCCTCTCCTTACTTGACAAAAGTGTGTTGGAAAGAATGCTGGGTTTGGAGTCAGAAGATTTGGGTTTGAATCTTCACAGCTCTGCTATTTCATATCAGTATGACTGGACATGTCATATCTTCTGTTTAGGCAGTTAGGTGATGCAGAGGAGACAGCACCCAGCCTGGAGTGAGGAAGACTTGAGTTCAAATCCACCACTAGACACTTGATAGCTGTGGGACCCTGGCCAAGTCATTTAATCTCCATCTGTCTCAGTTACCTCATGTGTAAAATCGGTATAATGGTACCTACCTCCCAGGCTTGCTGTAAGGATCAAATGAGGTAACAGCTGTAAAGCCCTTAGCACAGGGCCTGGGGCGGAGTAGGAGCTATATATATTTTTGCTGTTATTATTGTTAGAATTTATACCACTCATTTCCTCTGAGGGCATCAGAACAGATGATCTCGAATGTTGCTCCTACCTTGGAAACCTATGAATTTCTCATAGCCTTTCATTTACACTTACAATGCTCTGGTTCACCGTGAAAGAGATAGGACCTGTGATTTAGCTGATATAAAAAAATCTGGGATAAAGAAACACCCTCCACTGATGCAGGTCAGCATCTTCTCCACAACTTGTAGTACTGGAGAATTGTCCGGATTATTGAGAGATTTGGCTCTCACAGTCAGTATGTGTCAAAGGCAGAATTCGAACTCTGATCTTTCTGGGGCCCAGGTCAGCTCCCTATGGGCAGCACTACAATGCCTCTCTGTTCAAAGTAAACTAATAAATGTCAATGCTTCATCTGCCCTTGTGAAAAGGTCCTTGGAGGAGCTAGATCGTTTTTCACCTTTGTATCTTCAGTGCCTAGCAAAGGTTCAGGCCAATACCTGATGTACCATAAGTATTGAATTTGATTAATTGAAAGCTTAATTGAATTGAACTGATCTAGAACCCAGTCACCTTATCTGACAGGGTCTTCATGAAAAACTCATTTTTAGTTCCAGAAGCACATGTCCTTGCACCATGAGTGGGGACTTTCCCACTCTCCCTCCTACACTGGGTAAAGGCAGTCACTGCAGGGAGGAAAATGGGAAGGGTTCCAGGTGTGCCCAGAAGATAATTCTAAGAGCTGTGACCCAGAAGTAGTCTCTTTACTAAGGCACTTGGTACATAGGAGATATTTATAATCTGAGCACCTGGAAGTCAGTGAACTGGGATGATTTCTTTTTCCATGAGTTTCTTAGGCTGACAAAGACCACTATCACACCCATGTAACCTGTCACTTACAATGGACAAACACACAGATCCACATATGGAAATGGCAAATAAAAAGAAGTCAAAAGCTAAATAATCTCAGATGAAAATTTAAGTGTGTAAGGAAATATGAACTTGGTACACATACAAGCATGTTTTAAAAATAGCAATATTTATAATTGTATGTGTGTTAGGTATAGAGATTGTATGTGTGATATACAAGGATGGGAGCAAGTCATGGAGCAAGACTGTGGTCAGGAAGAGTTTCTTAACAAAAGGGTTTGAAATTTTTTCAGGAAGGACCACACTTTTCAAGATGTATTCATTAAAGGAAACTTTACAACCTTTATATATATATATATTTGTACGTATGTATATATGTATACATATATAATATTTACAACCTTTGTAACATAATTTGTATCCACCTCCTTCTTTCCTCTGACACTGACTACTGCAATAGCCTGCTGGTTGGTATCCCTTCCTCAGGTCTCTCCCTACTCCAGTCTGTCCTAGATTCACCTGTTAAATTGATTTTCCTAAAGCACAAGTGTGGCCACATTACCTCCGTATTCAATTAATTCCTGTTGTCTCCAGAATCAAATATAAAATCTTTTGTTTGACTTGCAAAACCCTCCATAACCTAACCTCTTTTTCCATTTCTAGTCTCCTTACCTTATCTTCCTTGTCCCCACCCCACCCCACCCCTCCCTGTAGTCTGCAATCTAGTAACACTGACCTCTTTGCTATCCTTTTAATGAAACACCTCTTCTACAGACTGGGAATATTTTCTCTGGCTGTCCCCTAGGCTGATAATGCTCTCCCTCCTCATCTCTGTCTCTATCTTCCCTCCTTGGGGTCTCAGCTAAAATACCACTTTCTTCAATAAGTTCTTCCCAAGTCCACTTTAATTTTCATGTCTCTCCTCTGAGGATACCTCCAGTTTATCTGGTATATCCCTTGTTTGCACAATTGTTTTCATATTGTCTTTTTCATTAGACTGTACAATGAAAGCAGGGGCTTTTTTTTTTTAATCCCCAGTGTGTAGGTCTGGCACAAAGCAAGAGCTTAATCAATGCTTGTTGACTTGGCTAGATATTCTACTGAGGGAGACAACACATATTAATGTAAGTGTATACAAAATAAATCAAAGGTAATTGGG
>CM053769.1:134419256-134444565 GCA_028658325.1 Potorous gilbertii | reverse complement strand
GATGAATGGATCAGGGAAGATCTCATATGAAAAACAGCTGTTGAGTTGAGTTTTGGGGAACCAGGGATTCCGAGAAGACAGGAGATAAGGAGGGAGCTCCTTCCAAGCAAAAGCACGTAGATGGATGGGAGATGGGATGTCTTGGTGAGACATATCAAGAAGGCCAATTTGTCTAAAATATAGAGGGCATGAAGGGTGGTAAGGGTAAAGTCAGATGGTGACTTTTAATGCCCAACAGAAGAGGCTGTGTTTGAACCTAAAAGTAACAGGGAGTCAATTAGAGAGGTGGGGAAACCAATTAGGAGGTTATAACTATTGTCCATTTGAGAGATGTAACTAAGTGAGCAGAGAGGAGACAAATGGGAGAGATGGTGTAGAAGAACTGACAAGACTTGAAACTGATTATCTATATGGGGTGAGGGTGAGTGGTTCCTTCTCCAAAGTTGGGAACCACGTAACTGGAAGGATGGTGGTACCTTCCACAGTTGGAAGGAAGTTAGGAAGAATGGATGGTTTGAGGAGAAAGATCATGAAATTATTTATGGACATGTTGGGTTTGTGGTGCCTTTGGGACATTTAGTTCAAGATGTCCAATAGGCAATTGGCAATGTGGGATTGGAGCATAGAAGAGAGATGTGTTAGATATTTAGTTCTCAAAGGCAGCTGGGTGGCGCAGTGGAAAGGATACTGGATCTGGAGTCAGGAAGATTCATCTTCTTGAGTTCAAATCAATCCTCAGACACTAGTTGCATGACCTTGGGCAAGTCGCTTTAACCTGTTTGCCTCAGTTTCTTCATCTGTCCCATAAGCTGGAGAAGGAAAGGGCAAACCTCTCCAGTATCTTTGCCAAGAAAACCCAAATGAAGAGTTGGACACAACTGAAAAATAACAACCTACAGATCTGAGCATAACCTTCATGGAGATGATAATTAGACCTATATGAACTTTGATAAGGTCACTAAGACAGAAGGAAAGAGGGCCCAAGGCAGAATATGGATGATGAGACCACAAAAAAAGACTGAGAGGAATGACTATACAGGTAGGAGGAGCACCAAGAGAAAGGTGTGTCATGAAAACCACCCAAGAGAGAATAGAGGTCAGCAGTGACAGATGCTTAGAAGGATCATGAAAGATAAGGATTGAGTAGGGTTTTAGAGATCAGTGGTAACTTTGGAGAGAACATAAACAATGAGCTCTGAACCAGGATTGCAAGGAGCTGATGAGTGTGAGGAGAAGAAGGAGAGGCCACTAGTGTCGACATCTCTTTTTTCCTTTGAAAGGAGTTTGGTCATGAAGGGGAAGAGGCATGGCTTGAGGGGATGGCGGAGCCAAGTGAGGGTTGTAGAGGATGTAGGAGATGTTCACAGGTAGCAGGGAATAAGCCAGTTTAAAGGGAGAGAGCAAGGATTAGAGAGGGGAGAATTGTGGAAGCAAACTGACAAAAGGAAACAGGAGGCGGAATTGTGCTATGTGATGGATAGGATCAAGGATATTGTTCAGTATGACTTTGTGACCTTTGAGGAACCTGCTGATGCACTGATCCTGTGATTTTGAGGGAGGGACTTAGATTTGCCCTGTTCCCTCTGCATTGCAGAACCGAGGCCTGGAACAACCCTCATTCCCTCAAGCCAAGGACGGAGCCATGGGCAGAAGGCAGTAAGTACAGTCCTGGATTTCTATGAAAGTCAGTTGTGTTCAGAGCACTGAGTCTGTCAGCTGAGAACCTGAGTTAATTCCCACCCTTCCTATTTACTGCCCACATAATGTTGGACAAGTGACCTTTCTGGGCCTCAACTGGTTCATTTGTAAAATGGTGGTACTTGGCATGAGCGGGGGCAGCGAAAGTGGATGCTACAATAGAACTAGATGATCTTTGAGGTCCCTTCCTGTCCACTCCAAATCTTAATCTGGTAATTCTAGCATGAGTATCTCTAGCTACTTCCACAAGGACACACTTGCCCTGTGTGTGGGCAGACCCTCAGTCAGTCATTCAAATAATAGCTGAATTCCAAAATGTGCCAGAAAAAAAAATTATACAACAATCAAGCGTATGAGTCATACTGTTTTTCTAGGTGGGGACTACTAGGGAGCCTTCCCACTCTCCTGCCCTTTGAGGGTGGTCTTCTTCATCTTCAAGGAAAGGAGCTGTACCCAAACTTCAGCCAAATTAAACACGTCATGGATCTGTGATTTTCTCGAGTTGCTACTCCCACCATCATTGCAGACTACAACACCTCTTAAGACTTTATAAGCATTTAGGTAGGGTAATGGGTAGAACACTGGTCCTGGAGTCAGGAAGACCCAAGTTCAAATCCAGCCTGAGACACTTATTAGCCATACAATCCTGGGCAAGAGATTTAATTTCTGTTTGCCGCAGTTTCCCCATCGTAAAATGGAGATAATAAAAGCTCCCACCTCCCAGGGTGGTTGGGAGGATGAAATGAGATCATTAGAAAGAGCTTAGCTTGGTGTCCGGCATGCAGTAGATGTGATCTAAATGTTATGGTGCTAGAGTTGAGTCATGATAGAAACAAATGATGTTAAGAGGGGATGTTGAATGAGGACACCCTAGTGATGGAGGACAGCCCAGTGCACTGGCATTGAGATGGAGTGGAGGGATGTGTGCGAAGAACAGTACGAGGGAGAGTTTGTTTGGACTCTAGAATGTATCAAGGGGTAAGGTTTAACAAGACTGGAAAGATAGGCTCAAAATCCTAGCTCCAGTTTAGACAGAAAAATTTACATTTTACCCTAGAGGTGAGAGGGAGCCAATGGCATTTACTAAGAAGGGGAGCAACATGGTCAGATCTGTTCTTTTTTTGTTGTTATTTGTACTTTGCTCTCAAAGAGGAGCCACGACATCAGGAAAGCGATGTCTTGACTTGTGTATGTGAATTGGATTTAAGCAAGGCAGAGCTGGGCGAAGTCATCAGCCTTACTGTCTCCTCCAGAGTCATGGAAATCCAGGGACAAAACATGCCTAGGTCAAGATGATTGTTAAGGCCCCAATCCATTCTTTAGCAGTTATATGGAGGATGAATTGGAGTAGGGAAAGACTTGAGGCAAGATGGCCAATTAAGAGGATTGGAGACTGGGGTCTTCACTAGGGTGGTGGCCATGTGAATGGAGACAAGGGGATACATTGGATAAAGATATACTGTGGAGGCAGAAACAACGGGATTTGGCAATGGATGGAATATGAGTGGCTCAATGAGAGTGAGGGGTTGAGGATGATATGGGACATCCAATCAGGAATTTCCATTAGTCATTGCTAAAGTGGAGAGGAATTGATCCTCAAATGATGATCACGGCCACCAAGGGAACAGAATTGAATCTACAGAGGAAATAGCAGAAATACAAGGTACTGAGGGATATGAGCGATGCCTGGGATGCCCTACTTTCCTGAACACACACACACACACACACACACACACACACACACACACACACACACACTGTAAGTGCTACATAGTAGGTACTTGATAAATGCTAGTTGATCTGATTTCTAGCACTCTCAATGTCCTTCAATAACATTTCTCTTTCCAGTGATGGGTGGCAAACCATAGCAGATTAAACCCAACCCAAGTCCAACATTTTCTCTGAAATGCAAGTTTAAAAAATGAATAACTCCTTGTTAGATATGTTCAAGACAAAGAATAGAGGTACTAAAACGGTCGCAGCATTTCTCCTTTACATAAATTCACTCAGAGAACTAGGCTTTCCCCCCCCAGATGACTGTCCCGAGTGTGGTCAGGAGCCCATATACTTAGTTCTAATGAACAGTGGTGCAGCAGATATAGTTCTGGGCCTGGAGTCAGGAAGACCAGAGTTCAAATATGACTTCAGACACTTACTAGCTATGTGACACTGGGTGAGTTACTTCCCCTCTTTCTTTTTTATTTTTTATTTTTATTTTTAATGTTCTATAATCACTACCATAAAACTTAGATGTTTTCCCCCACCTCCCTACCCCCCACCACCCCCCTCCCTCCCCAAGACGGCATACAATTCTATATAAGATCTACACATACTTTCCTATTGAATATGTTTTCATAGTCATGCTGTGTAGATGAACTAAAATAAATGGAAATCATATAACACATCAAAACATAATACACACACACACACACACACACACACACACACACACAAATGATCTGCTACATTCTGCAAATGAATTCCATAGCTCTTTCTCTGAGTGTAGAAGGCATTTTGCCTTAAAAGACTGTTGTACTTCCCCTCTTTCTGCCTCAGTTTCCTTATCTGTAAAGCGAGGATCATAGTAACACCTACCTCTCAAGGCTGTGGTAAGGATCAAATAAGATTATGATTTGTAAGTGCTTGGAATGGTGCCTGGCACCAAGGAAGTGCTATGTCAGCGTTAGATAAGTCACTTAGCCTCTGTCTGCCTCAGTGTCCTTACCTGAAAAATGGGAACAAAAATAGCATCTCTATCCCAGAGGTGTTGGGAGGATAAAGTGAGATATTTGTAAAGTGCTTAGCATAGGGTCAGGCACACAGTAGGTGCTTGAAAGATTCTTCTTCCCTCTCTCTTCCTTCCTTGCTTCCATCCCTCCCTCCCTCCTGTCCTTCCTTCCTTCCTTCCTTCCAACCTGAACTAGGCATCTTGAGGTGTCCTGTACTTTCATACCTTAGATATCCATTATGTCATCAGTGTGGGTCCTCCTCCCACCAAGACAGATGGAAACTACTTCTGGGCCTTAGGAGATGGTCTTTGTAAGGTACAGTAGATGAAAATGTCTCATCCTACAGCCAACCTGGTGAAAAGACTGTGAAATGCAGTAAGCTTTGATCTTTAAGTGTGTGCATGTGGTCCAAACTAGCATATCCTCCCCAGACTGGTAAAGCAGGCTCCCTTCCACTACCTCCACAGATATTAGAGAAGGATGTTAGTGGAAATGTGCTCCATAGCTTTCATTACTATCCTGTGACACCTCTCTTACCAAGAAGGTCTACAAAGGCTTTACAAATATGAATTCCTAATGTTGTTATGGCACCGCCATTTTGAATGTGCAGAAAGTTGAGTCCTTGGGAGAGCAGACTCTTCTTGCACTGGTTGGAAGTAAAGCCAGGAATATGTGCGCAGGTGTTGTCTTTCCCTCACAGAACGTAAGCCTCTTGAGGGCAGGGACTGCTTCACTTTTGCCTAGATACCTCCAGTGTTTGCCTGGTGCCTGGCACACAGTAGGTGATTAATACATGTTTGCTGATTGATTATTCGCCTGTTATAAAACATCTGGAAGGGTAGCATCCTCATATAGAAACCAGAGTTTCCTCTATTAAACAAAAAGGATGAAGCTTGGGCCTCCTAGACTGCATTGTGTTATTTTCCTTCCCTTTTCAAGTCCCAAGAGCTGTGAGATGGAAACCTTCCCTGAAGAACCTGATAATTAATTGTCTACTGGTGGAGCGTGAAGGTGAATTCTGTCTCGTTCACTCTCTCACATTCAGCACTTCCACTGACTGTGAACAAAGCCTCCTCTGGGGATGCTGCGTTGTGGGAGGATCGTGAGCTCCTGTTATTCTGGAGTGGAGTGTAGTGATTAGCTTAGCTCTGATGGGATCTTGGAATGGTAAGCTATTCACCTACCCATGAAGATTATTTCCTGGCATCTGTTGAAAGTCCAGGAAGGAACCTCATTCCCTTCACCAAAAAAGCATAAGATCTGCTTTGACTATGTGATATATAATTCTATATCACCCTCTGGGGAAAAGAAAAGGGAACAAGAGAAAGGAAGAAGCATTTATTAAGCCCCTACTATGTGCCAGGCCCCATGCTAAGTGCTTTATGAATACTATCTCATCGATCCTGGTGCTATTACCATCCTTATTTTATAAATGAGGAAAATGAAACAGTTAAGTGACTTGACCAAGGTCATACAGGTAGAAAAGGAATAAGGGCCAGTTGTCAGATGGAGCTGACCGAATCCTTGACTTTGGACTTCAGTCTCTCAGGGTGGAATTGCTAAAGGAACCTGAGAAAGATGCTCTTATTGGTGGCCTAAAGTTCCGCTATCACATCAAGTTTCTCTGAGATGGCCATGACTCTCCAAAGCTTCCAAGATGACCTGTGAAGTTGGTGAGTTTGGTCTCTTGGGGAAATGACCCTGAAATTCTCATTCAAAGGACCATAGACTTAAAGCTGGAAGGGCCCTTAAGATCTACTAATTCAACTGCATCATTTTTTTTTTTTTTTGGAGATGGGAGAGGTGAGGCAATGGTGTTCAGTGACTTGCCCAAGGTCACAAAGCTAGTAAGTGTCAAGTGACTGAGACTGGATTTGAACTCAGGTCCTCCTGACTCCAGGGCCAGCTCTCTATTCACCGCACCATCTAGTTGCTCCCAACATCATCTTTTTGTGGACCAGGAAAGTGAAGTCAACAGGTAAGAGGATTTATCTGAGTTCACCCAAGCAGTTAGGGATGCAGTGGATTTAGTGCTGGACCTGAGTTCAAATCCAGCCTCAGACACTTACAGGTTATGTGACCCTAGGAAGTCACTTAACCTCTCCGTGCCTCAGTTTCCTCATTTGTAAAATGGGAATAGTTATAGCACTGCCTCCCAGAGTTGTTGTGAGCCTCAGACAGGGTAATATTCAATGCTGGCTGTCATCATTAGTAAGCAACAGGGCAGAGATTCAAACCCAAGCTCTCACAGTCCTGAGTCACATGGCTAGGAAAAAAATGGAGCCATGGTGGGAGCTTGGGTCTTTTGGCTTCAAGTCCAGTCTTTTTTCCATTAAGCCAAGAAACTCTGCTCCTGTGAAGTGTCTTCTCTTAATAACTAAAAAATAAATTTTTGGATAACTAAAAATCCTAATTAAAAAGTCTGAGATTGCTCATAGCAAAGGGTCACTTGGGGGAGTTTTGTGGCTCCCACCCTATTCTCTGCAGGGTTAAAATGGGCCCCCTGGGTGGCCCCGATAGGTCAGCTCCTCTGGGGTGGTCCTGCAGGTTCTAAACCTTGGGATTTCATGGGATCAGGACCACAGAGCTTCTGAGATGGAAGGGACTTGTGTCTTCTAATCCAGTATCTGAACAGGAATCCTCTTCTGCCAGAGCCAAGGGCTCATCCAGACTCTGCTTGGCACCCTCCAGGGATGGGGAGCTCGCTATCCCAAGATTCCCCATTCTCCTTGTGGCATCTTTTTTCATCCCTGGCTTGTCTTTCCCATAACCTAATAGCCGTAACTGGGAGCATCTGAGACTTGTCATTCCTGAGGCAGGGATTCAGGGGCAGGTGCTTTGAGTCAGAATTTATAGCCCACCATTGTTCAGGCCCATCTCATACCTTCCTTTCCTTTGGTTCTTTTTCACCCAACAGGAGCCAGGAAACTTTGTAGACGCAGACCTAACAGTGCTCCTGAACAGAGAAGGTGCCTGATATATGACAAATGGGAATCTCCCTCATTTGAGTCAGGGAGCTCAACATTGGACACTGCTACAAGGGTCATGTGGTGAGGCCAAGGCTGGCCCCAGGGCTGCACTGGTATGCATGAAATATCAAAGACTCATAGGCCAGACTCTAGAATGATGGCTAGACTCTCCATGTAGGATATGCAGAAAGACAGGGAGGAGAAGAATCATTTTAGATGAGATAGATGATAGATGGATAGGCAGACAGATGGATGGATGGATGGATGATGATGGATAGACAGATAGGTAGACAGCTAAACAGATAGCTAGTTAGCTAATTAGATAAATAGATAGACAGATTGATAGGTAGATGGATGGATAGATAGACAAGTAAGTATATACTAAGATTGATAGGTAGATGGATGGATGAATGTATAGATGGATGGATGGATAAATGGACAGGTACCTAGGTAGATGAAGAGAAAGATAGATAGATGAACAGATTAATAGGTAAATGGATAGATAGATATATGGATAGATAGACAGATATAGGTTATAAACAGGAAGATTGATAAATGGACAGATAAGAAGGTAGACAGATTGATAGGCAAATGGATGGATGTATAGACAGAAACAAGTGATGGATAAATAGGTAGATGGATAGATGGATTGGTATAGATGGATAAATGAACAGAGAAATATAGATGGACAGACTGATTGGTAAATAGATGGATGGATAGATATGTGATAGATAGACGGCTCGATACAGATAGATAAGGCGATAGATACAGCATTTATGAAACATTTACTCTGTGTCAGGCACAGCATGAAGTGCTGGACATACAAATACAAGTAAATAGGACAGTTAGACAATCCTTACCCTGTAGGAGCTTATATTCTGATTTCATTTTACAGACAAGGAACCTGAAGTCCAGGGCAGGGTGGAGGGGAGGAGTGACTTGGCAGAACCATCAGGATGGCAGAGCAGGTTGGAATCTCAGTGCCAGTCAGAATCCTGGGACACCCTCCCTCGAATGTGTCTTCTTCTCATGAATTCAATTGTAAGCTTGGGACGAGACATGTGGTTCTTCTTGGTATATCCTCTATGGTGCCTAGCCCTGGGCCTAGCATGGACTAGATCTTCAATAAATATTTTCTTTCACCATAATCCTCATTTAAAATATGGGCTAGACCAGGCACATCCTGGGTCTCAGTGGAAGCCTCAGGGGCAGCATTAATTCCCAAGAGATAAAAGGATATTTTAAAAAATCGAGTTATGTCCTAAAAAAAAAACAGAAAACTAAAAATGCCTCTGAGATTTTCAGATGCATTTAATCTCCCCCTACCTCCCCAATTAAGGAAAAAGCTCTGCTTTATGGAGGGGGAGAGGGGCAAGACTGACAGATTTCAAAACCTAGAAATGCTCAATGGAGACAGCCACTGATGGATCCTACCCCGCCCCCCTGATATTTTAAATCTCTTTTTAATTAAGGAAAAAGCCCCATCTTACATAAGGGACAGATTTCCAAACAGAAAGCTCATCTAAGGCAGAGCCGGGCAGAGGGACAGCCAAATTGGGGAATGTTCTCATTAATTGACCTCACTAGCTGTTCCCCTAGAGGGAAAAATGCTAGTGTTTCAAAAAGAGCCCTGAATTTGAAGTCAAAAGAGCCAAGATTCGCCATTTATTAGCTATATGACCATAGTTGAGTGCTTCTAGGACTCATTTTCCTCATCAATGAAATGAAGGGGCTGGATTAGACCATTTTCATCTGACTTTTCCATCTCTGGATTCTCTGACCCCTCTGCTTGAGCCATACTACTCCCATGTCCCATGCTATTCCCCCTGCCCAGAATTTTCTCAGTTTACCAACATCTGATGTTGGCAGCAAGGTTCAGGCCAAATTCTACTTGACCTAAGACACCTTTGCCCCAACCCACAGAGATGTCTCTCTGTTTCTCTCTATGGTTCTTTCTCTCTGTTTTTGTCTCTCTGCATCTTCACTGACTGGCCCATTCCCTCCCAGGGTAGATAGGCTACTCTTCATCTTCTCACTGATTTTTAGATTCCAAATTAGATCAGAAACTCTTTAAAGGCAGATTCGTTGCTTTGCGTTTTTAGAACCTCCTTACTGCCTCATGCTACTTTGCACATTCATTAAAAAGATGTTTTCTGAAAAAATGCCTTCCACATCCAGAGAAAGAACGATGGAATTGGATCGCAGAATAAAGTAGCCCATTTTCTCTTGTGTTGTTTTGTTTTGTTTTATGGTTTCTCCCATTCATTTTAATTCTTCTATGCAACATGACTAAGGTAAAAATGTATTTAATAAGAATGTATGTGTAGAACTTATATAAGATTGCATGCCATCTCAGGGAAGGAGTGGGGGAGAATCTAAGATATATGGAAGTGATTATAGAAAAGTGAAAACAAATAAAATAATTAAAAAAATGTTTGCTGAGTGGCATTATTCCAGGCACAAGGATGGACAAAAAGAACCCAAGTTTTGACATTTATAAGACTTTTTTTGTTTACAAAGCACTTTATACACCCTACGTTCCGTTCCGTTGGAAGCTTATGAGGTAGAAAGCACAGAGGATACTGCTATCCCCATTTTAGAGATAAGGCCACAGGGGTCTAGAGATGTAGTTTGCCCAGGACCACACAAAGCAGAAAAAAAGGGAGGGGATATAACCAGGACTTAGAAGTAGGTCTTTCTATTTCAAGTCCAGAATTCTTTCTACTATAGCACACTGGGCTTTGTCCTCACAGTCTAGTGGGGGAGACAAGACAAAAAAAATCACTATGAAATTCAACCAATATTGATTAAGTCCAAGAAGGTGACACTGAAACAGAGAGAATGAAGATGCCATTCTCAAGAGAATATGTGCACAGATGACTGTGATACAGGGGAAAGAGAGGTATGGAGGACATGACTAAGGTCAGGACCTCCATAAGGATTCCCGGGATGTCATATCATGGGGAGACCGAGGAGGCAGAAATTCCCACTGTGGGTCTCAGGAGAGGCTGTATGGAAGAGGTGGCATTTGAATTGTGCCCTGAAAGATGGGGGTGGGTGGATAAGAGCTGGGTGAGTGGGGCTGAGGGAAAACACATTCTGAGCAAAGTACAAAGGTTTGGAGATGGGAAATAATGGAGTATGTTTGAGGATCAGCACATAAGCAGCTGATAGAACACTGGACCTAGAGTCAGGAAGACTTGAGTTCAAATCTGACCTCAGACTGTCTATGTGACCCTATGTGCCTGCCTCAGTTTCCTCAGCTGTAAAATGAGGATAATGTTGGCAAGGCACTTTGCCAACCTTAAAGTACTACATAGAGGATGGCTATTAACATCATGTACAGTCATTGCTATGTGCCAAGAGTACATACAGGCACACTTGAACATTACCAGGGTAGGGACTTCTCTTTTTTGTTGTTCAGTTGTTTTTTAGACATGCCCAACTTTGTGACCCTTGGCAGAGATACTGGAGTGGTCTGCCATTTCCTTCTCCGTCTCATTTTACAGATGAGGAAACTGAGGCAAACAAGGTGAAGTGACTTGTCCAGGGTCACACAGCTAGGAAGTGTCTGAGGCTGGATTTGAACTCAAGAAGATGAGACTTCCTGACTCCAGGCCTACCACTCTATCCACTGCACCATATTTATACAGTTTCTCTATATAAATGATAGCTATTACTATTACGTATAGTCACTGCTATGTGCTGAGGATACATAGATGTGCATACATCAACAATCCAAGGAACCATCACATCATCAGGGCAGGGGCTTCCCTACCCTTCAGCAAAAAGTTTTCATCATTAAAAAAATAGTTCAAACATTTCACCCCTTGCCGGCTAGCTTTGGCTGATGGACCTTTCCAAGGTCTTCCCAACAGACATAGCTCTCCCCAAGAAGCCTTTGAGCTTAGCAGAACTCTCCTGTGCTTAGCATCCACTGGCATAATCTTATTTTAGTGGCAGCTGGTTATGGTGGGAAGGGAGCAGGCTTAGGAGCCTGGAGACCTAGGCCTGAGTCTCAGCTTTGCTGTTTTTCAGCTTTGTCACCTAAGGACAGTCATTTTCCTGCTTTGCACTTCACTTTCCTCATCTGTAAAATAAAAGGTTTGAATGAGATGACCTCTAAGGTCTCTTTCAGCTCTCCTATGAAAATACTGTCCGAACCTGAAAGCTCATGATTAGTTTTGGTGACCTACGTGGGTGTTCTTTACTACTAGGAGGAAGGCAGAGGTTTTATTTAAATGAGTCTTCAACCTTGGTTTTCAGCCAAGTGAGAGGAAAGGGAACAAATTCCCGCTGTGGGTGGTGATCTGAGGGTTCATGGATACCGCCTTCTAGCACGCATGTTTGTCTATCCCTACCCCCAACATAGGAGAAGCTCTTGGCTCATTCCTGCCCTGCATGAAGGCATGTCATCTGTAATAAACTAACCGATACTGCAGTGACTCCCCCTAGCACCTTGAGACACAGAATCTCGATCCCTCAAGCTGCAATAGCCTGGGATAGATAGACTGAGCTGCTGGAGAGGACCCAGGGACAGATCTTCAGTAGGACTGAGGGCTATGGGTGTAATTTAAAAGATATAGAGCATTACTTGGGAATTGATGTAATATATATCTTTCATTAATTGCTTTATATGAAGTTGTAAAGTTTATGGATAGAAATACCCTGTATTAAAGTTGTGTTTGCTTTGTTCACACACACTCTCATCATATCTTGGAAAATCCTGGAAAATGATAGTCAGAAGTCATGGGCTTGAAGGCTTATTGTTACCTCCTAGCGGGATGACCTTGGATAACTCACTGACCTCTGGGGTAGGATCAGAAAAGCTCTGAGGCTCCTCACCATCCCAAATCATTTGTCCCAGGATGTCACAGCCTTCTCTGCAGTTTATCAGGTCTTTTTTTTCACAATAGCTCTCTATTGTAAACAATAATGGTAACTCACATTGCTACTAAGTGGTTCAAGATTCATAAAGGATTTCCTCACCACAGTCACACAAAGATTGCTTCTCCCATTTTACAGAGGAGGGACTGTGGCCTCAAAGAGGAGACTTGCCCAAGTTCTCCCCACTGACAGAGCAGTCACATGGTCTGATGCAACTAGAGATGCTTTAAAAATGTCCTGCTTTCTGGTTCCATTTCAGGTTCTAGCTCCAAACTTCAGAAATTTTTTTTAAATGGAATTTGAAGATACTGACATTTTCTAGATGAGCATCCAGGTATGGACATATTTCTTCAGGTGGGCTGTGTGAGCTCTGAGAGCCCTTTCAACTTGGAGATTCTAGGAGAGAAATGATTTGCCTACAATGCCAGAGATTTGAACTCAGGTCTCCTGACCAGTTCAATGCTTTTCCCCCACTACATGCTGCCCACCTTTATTGAAAACCAGTGTCCCATTTGCTTGTCCACAATTGGTTTTATAAGTGCCCTTGATGCCTTCTTGATCCCATGTTGTTTTTCCTCAAGTAGACAGCAGACTCTTGACAGTAGGAGTCCTCACTTGGTTATACACTGCCCACAGCTCTTGTGCATGCTAGGCACTTGGGAATTCAATAAACACCAACTTACTAGCTATCTTTATGAACTGACCCAGAGTAATCAAAATGTCTCTTGTGTAAGGTCATGTCCCAGGGAATGTCACCACACAAGCCTTGGCCTCAGGGACCTTAGAGTCTAGTTGGGCAGAGAGGAGGTTTTATGATATAAAATTGTAGAGGGGAGAGGGAGCTGGCTGTGGGGCTAGGAGGATCTAGATTTAAGCCTTAATGCTGCCAGAAGCAGAGGTTGGTGGTGTGACCCAGAATAAGTCACTTCATCTCTTAGGGCTCTAGACAACTCTCTAAGACCCCATGAAATGCAGAGAAGTGATCAACTTACATTGATAGAGGGACTTTCCTCATCCTACAAAGTTCCCTATATTAATAAATCATGGATCCAGTCCTTATCTTTAGATGTGTGCATATAGACATATACACATGTATGTGTGCATGGGCACACATATGTATGTATATATGTATACCCTTCCATATATCTTTATTTTAAATGTCCATAGATTTCTATATCTTTAGATGCATGTATACACACATATATGTGCATATATACTCATACATATGCATATCTATGTACACATGTATGCTCTTCCACATATATATTTTAAGATATGTATATATGCATATATCTTTATCTTTAGATGTATGTGTATGTGCATATATATAGATACATATAGACACATGTACACACATCTAAAGATATCTCTATCTATTGATTGATCCATTGATCTATGTATGGAAGAGTTGAGAACTGAGGTGGACTTTGAAGGACAGATCACCTTCAAAGCAGAAGAAGGTCTTTCCAACCATGAGGAATTGACTGAATAAAGGACAGAAGCGAAAGTGTGTAGGGTATGTTGGGACATGGATAGTGGAGAGCTTCAGGGGGGCAGTTGTATGGAACAGTATGTAATGGTAGGTTGGGCATATCTTAAAGTGACCAGGAAGAGGAGTACTAGAATGCCCCCTGAATTGGGAATTCACAAGTTATGAGGATTGAGGGATGACTCATGGACCTGGGCTACAGTTAGTAGGGTGGGCCAATACCACCAGTTATGTATGCCTCTCTATGGGAACAGGTGCTTGAGGGAGGGGATGTGCTGGAGGGCTAGGGTGAGAAGTGAGTGTAGCATCTACTAGTCTTGGCCGCCACCATCTTCCATGGCCTTTGTGGGAAGCCCAGCAAAAGAGAAAGTTGGAGTGAGTCGGGAATGAGGTCAGAAGGCAGATCCATAGCCTGAAAAATGTATTCAAGCTGAAGGGAATTAAGTGGGTCCTTTTTACCATTACAGGCCTAAGAGGTTCTCAGAAATCTCCCCCCATGGGATCCAGAGTAATGCCTTACACTAGACAGGCTAACAGTGACCTCCAAGCGGCCTCAGGCCTGGGACTTAGTTTGATAATTGCTGGTCCAGGATTTCTGGATGCTTTCTGCACTAAATGCCCAGGAGAATGGCGTCTAAGGATTCGAAGAGTCCTTATACACAAGTTTACTTCGGGAATAGCAGCTAAGTGGATGGACATTTACCAAATCCCAGCAGCACCTCTCCGGGCTGTTTTCATTCCCTCCTTCTGGGGGGTGGGGGTGGGGAGAGGCAACTGGGAAGGCTGGGGAGTGCATCCCTCATCCCTCGCTGCTGTGCTGGGGTTGCCAAGGTTGTGTGTGCCTTGGTCTGTTTACCCCGGCAAGTCTCCTTCCCTTGCCCCCCTCACTCCTCCCATAAGACTTCTGTGTTTGCTCAAGGATTTGCTGTTTGTCGCTCATTAGGGTGACAAGGACCAGTGCATTCCTTTTCTAATCTGATCTCACATAGGCACACTACACATTCCCCAATGGTAATTAGCTCTGTCTGCAGCAGGACCAGCTGCACTCATTAGACAAGATGGGGGAATAACTTGTGCCAGGGTGCTTTGTTTGAACAGAAGTTGTGTTTAGGGGGCTGTGGAATGAGCCCAGAAACCTTATTGCTATTGGAGTTAACAAGGGCCTCTCTCTATAACTCACAGACCCTTAACAGGTGTCTGGGGTGGACACCCTGAGCTGGCACAGGGAGGGGCAGATACCTCTGCTGAGTCACACTAGGTCCCATTCTTCCTGGTTCTCAACTAACAACATTCGTGGTTCATTTTATTTGATCAGTGGTAACTACAGAAACAAAGCTCAACTCTTATGACATGTCAAAAACTTGACACGGTCTGTTTCTTGTGGGGCCAGGTGGGGTTCCAGGTTCAAATTGAACACCATCTGCTTCAGGGTTGACAGCAGTCCAAAGGAGGACTTTATGTTTATATTCCTTTGCAGAAGGCTAATTTATAGGAATGGCCGACGGGGCAGAGTTTAAAGCAGAAGGTTCAGAAGACAGATTCTATTTATTATGGTGCAGAGGAAAGAGCAGTGAGGTGGCTCAGAGAATAGTACACCAGGCTGGAGTCAGGAAGATCTGAGTTCAAATCCAGCCTCAGACACTACCTATGTGATCCTGGGCAAGTCACTTCACCCTTTTGCCTCAGTTTCCTTATCTGTAAAACGAGCTCAAGAAGGAAATGGCAAACCACTGCAGTACCTTTGCCAAGAAAATGCCATTGGTGTGCTATGGATCACAGGGCTGGACACGACTGAACAACAATAACGTACAGAAGAGATTGGATCAGGAGTCCTAGACTGGTTTAGAACTGTAGGAGAATTCAGGGTCCTTTTAGTTTAATCTAAATGAGGAAACTAAGGCCTAGAATGGGGAAAGGATTTACCCAGGGACATGCAAATAATGGGAACCAATACAGGCCCTTTTTTCCATTACAACCTGCTATGTGGTTTTCTGGTCCTGGCCCCTCTGGGCTTCAGCTGCCTTTTCTTTAAAACGAGAGAGCTTCCTCTTGGTTCTCATACTCTATGAAACACATGCTGCCCCTCCTGCTGTTGGAGAGGACTGAGCTTAGGGACCTGGCTTTGGGCCTTGCTTTGACACTAGCTCTGAGACTCTAGGAGAATCATTTTACTCTTTCTGGGGCCATTCCCCCCACCCCCTGGAAAATGGGTGTAATAAAACCTGCCCTACTCACTTCACAGGATTATTGTGGGGAAAGTCTGGGTAAATCTTAGAGTGCTATAGAAAGCAGCGAAGTTTAGTCAGAGGTTGACCAGCCCACGAGGGGGATGTGGTCCATACAGTTGACCCAGATTTCAGCAATGCTTTTGGTAGATACCTTGTCCTATTCTTGAGCAGAAGATAGAGAAAGATGGGGATATTTGGATGATAATACAATTGCTTGGACACGGATCTGCTCAGATGGCAAGACTGCAAATGGGTGTCAGCATGGCAGGAGGGGTCTGGGTTTGGCTCTGTGTTGTTTGATTTCGCTTATCATGGACTTGGATGAAGGGGGTAATATGCTCATCCAATATGCATATGACAAAGCTGAGATGATCTAAATGGACAAGCTAGAGCACTGGGACGAATCTATGAAGATGGAGTTTAATAGTGATAAAAGGAAATTTTTGTACTTGTGTGCAAAAAATCAATTCCACAAATATAAGTGACAGGGAGAAATGGATAGACAGAGGTTGTTTTGAAAAGAATCTGGGGGTCATAATGAACCACAAACTCGTATGAGCCAGCAGTATGTTGGAGTAGCCAAAAAAAACTGAACGTGATATTGAACTACATTAGTAAATGAATGGGTTCCAGGAAGAGGGAGGTATCTAATAAATGCTAATTGACTGGAGGTCCCAAAGAGAAATGGGCTGTCTCATGAGGTCTCTCTTCTTAGAGATCTTTAATCAGAGGTCAGATGGTCACTTGTATGATATATTTTAGAGGGGATTCCTTTGTATCAGGAAAACCTAGAACGTTCTCCCTCCTTATCTCTACTTGCTAGTTTTTCTGGCTTCCTTCAAATTCCCGCTAAAATCCTACCTTCTGTAAGAAGCTTTTCCTGATCCCCCTTAATTCTAATGCCTTCTCTCTCTTGATTATTTCCAATTTATTCTGTCTAAGGTTTGTTTACATAGATGTTTGTGTCTTGTCTTCTCTCCCCGCCCCCATTAGACTATGAGTTCTTTGTGGCCTTTTGCCTTTTTTTGTATCTCCATCACTTGGCTCAGTATCTGGCAAATACAGGGCACTCAATACATGCTAGTTGACTGACTGATGGCCTACTAGATGGTCACTGAGGGAATTTTCAACTCCCCAACTTGGTGGCTCCACATCCTTCTGTCATTATACAGTAGATACTCAACTAATTTTAATCTTGATGCTCCAAGATTTTTATTGCCCCTGTGAATTGCTTGGCCACTCTGTGCCTCCATTGTGCCCATCAGTAAGAGAGGGATCAGAATCACAGAAGCTCTGATAGAGTCCTTAAAGATGATCTAGTAAGGTACAACCTTCTTATTTCACAAAGAAGGAAATCTATAGCATACAGCCTCTAGCATGTCACCCCGATAGGATCAAGGTAATAGCTCACATTTTTATAAGTTAACAAAGAGACTTCATCACCATACCCCTGTGAAATAGGCAAGAGAAGTATCATTAACTCCATTTTACAGATGGAGAAAGTGAGGCACAGAAAGGGGATGTAACTTGCTCATGATCACTGCTCAAGCTGTAGCATCTGGCCCGTAATATTCTAGGATTCCTTTCCAGACCTCTGTCAAAAAATGTTAGAGAGGAACAGGAGAACAAAATTCTTGGGGAGGATTGGAGCTGTCCTGGAGCCTTTTGGCTCCAAGACTCATGACCAGGGCCCTTATCAGGCAACAAGAATATATTGAACAACCACCTACTCCCAAAGGACAAAGGCACTTTTTTTCCAGGCATTAGTCAGAACTCTGTCCAAAGGGTGGAACTTGGCTTCTTAAGGATATATCCAACTGCACCAGAAGCACATTGTTACCTCCAGTAACTCTGTGGGACGCTGAGGGAAAGAATGCCTCCTGGCCTCATTCCAGAGACATCAGGATCATGCTTAGAGCGTTCAGAGTGAGCAGCCCAGACCCAGTCCTGTTCCCTAGAACCAGGGATGGGTATCCATTGGACTTTAAGTTGGCAGTCTCAGCAGAGAGCCAGAGAAGGATGGTCACTAGAGATTTGGCCCTGGAGACTGCTCTCCCGATGTCAGAGCTGGGCCTTGCTGGTAGTGAAATGAAGGTTGGGGAAAGGAAGGCTGCAGTCTTTGCTGAAGGCCTCAGCCAGCCAACCACAGGATTTAAAGTCAGGGGAGACCTGAGACATGCTCTGAGCCCAGGTTCTTCATCCATTTTTGTGCGTCATGTAACCCTTGGGTAGACTGGGGAAGCCGATGGAGCACTCTTTGGGATGCTTTAGAATGCAGAAAATAAAATACAGAAGATCAACAAGGAAACAATTTTACTGTTTCTGTACTGTAATAATTTCTGCAGTTATACTGAATATGTAATTATCAAACTATTTTAAATAAACGATAATCACAGGTTAAGCATCCCTGACTTTGTCCAACCACTTCATTTTAGAGCTGAGGGCATTTAACTGTGTTGCTTGAGGTCATATGAACAGTAAATAGCAGATCTGGGGATCTGAAACCACGTTTTCTGGCTCCAAATCCAAGGCTTCTTCTGCTACAACCCTCCCTGGCCAATAATTTAGATCAGACTCAGAGTTTAAACTCTGTTCTTCCAGGAAGCCTTCAAACCGTGGACCTCTTCTCACTTTCATCCCAACCCCCACGTATAAAACATTTTGCTTTACATCACACTAATGCACTTACCGAGAATTACAGAACTGTAGCGTTATCTACGTATGGGTCTATACCAAAAAGAATTATTATTCTTATTTACTGGAGTTTTAAGGGTTGGGAAGGTTTTTATTTGTCTAGTTATCTGAGTTTTCAGGTTTAAGCTTGGAACTTACCAAATATTTTTGAATCCTATTAAGTGGGGAAAAAAATAAAGATCAATTTATGTGAGCAAAAAAACCTTTTTCTTTAAAAATATCTTTACTCAGGACCTTCTTCCCTCCCTCCCTGGCTACCCAGGCACAGAATAACTTGGACATTCTATAGATAAAAAGTATCAGGGGAGCTTGGTCCTTCACCAGGCTTGAGAGGGCCTTACTTGACTTCAAAATCTTTCAGGGCAGGGACTATTTCCTGTTTAAACCTGGAATACCTCCAATTTCTAAACCACCTTGCTTTGCCTCAGGTCAAGCCTTAGGCAGAATTCTAGCCAGGTACAATCATACCTGGTCTCTCTCCTCTCTCTCTCTCTCTCTCTGTCTCTGTCTCTCTCTCTCTCTTTCTTTCTCTTTCTCTCTGTCTCTCTGTCTCTGTCTCTCTCTCTCCCCAGCTTCCACCTTCTTTCAGGGTTCAAAGCTCTTCTGTGTTCACCCAAGTCCTTTCCTTATCAAAATGTGCGCCCAGGTGGGAAGGGATTTCAATGCACAGTATTCATGTTCCCAGGTGGATTAGCACATCAAGCTATTCCCTGAGGAATCAAAGATTCTGTCACCAAGTTAAAGAAGATTTAAGGGGGAAAGAAGTATTTAAGAGTCAGTCAGCTCTGCTCTAGTCCTCAAACCATGAAATGAGGCGGTAGGCTAGACTTAACTGTAACCCTTGTCTAAGGTCTTAAATTTTCTTTTCTTCCCTGTCACTCTATTGGGGTAACTACATGGTGCAGTGATTAGAGTGCCAGGTCTCAAGTCAGGAAGATGCATCTTCCTAATTGTATGACCTTGGGCAAGTCATTTGACCCTGTTTGTCTCAGTTTCCTCATCTGCAAAAAGAGCTGGAGAAGAAAATGGCAAACAACTCCAATATCTTTGCCAAGAAAACCCCAATGGGGTCATAAAGAGTTGGACACAACTGAACAACACATCACTCTGTTGAGATCACCTATATTGAGACCCACATCTCTCTTAGACAAACTGCCAACTAACTATTCCCCCACTTCCCATCTCCACCATAATCAAAATACTTGTGAACTTGATTTTCTGAATCGAAGAGTAAAACTTTACATTTATACCTATTCAGTTTCATCTTACTAGGTCCAGCTCGTAGTTCTAACCAGTAAAAAAGAATCTTTGGACAAACTTGATTAGATGGAAACCTGTGGAATGTGTACATGGAGCCTGCTTGGTACACGCTGGCCAGTATGTGAAGCAGCCCAGAGATGTTGTGGGGTGGTCTCTGGAGCTCATCATTAATGGGAATTTTTCTACTGGCTTCTGAGTTACTGTTCTGGGCTAGGCCTAGCACCAGTGAAGGACATTGGCCACAGTATCTATCCAAGGAATAGGGCAGATGGCTTAGGATATTCTGTTCCCTTGTTTATTTGAATTTCGAAAGGTAAACAAAGCTAATGAATCTCACCTCTTCGAAGTCTTAAGTTTGGGATGGGAAACAGCTACTTCATTAAAGGAGGAATCAGTGGTTTACAGGAGAACAAGTATTGATTAGGAGGTGGGAAATCTAAGTTCCAGTTCTGAGTTTGCTACTTATTAGCTGTGGGAACCTCAGTTTTCTCCTCTGTAAAATGGGGATAAAAGATGTAGCCTATGTACCTTGAAGTGTATGTGTTGGTACATTGGATAGAACACAAGTTATAGAGTCAGGAGTCCCAAGTTCTACATCCAGCTTAGACCTCTGATGCTTTTTTTGGTATGGAAAAGACTGGAGGATATAGGCAAGGCAATAAGATAAGTGGATTTGGAAATGGATCCAGAGAGCAGTCACAAATGGACTGGTGTCAAGGTAGAAGGAAGCTTCAAAGGGAATGGCACAGGAAGTTAGGTGGTACATTGTATAGCCTGCTGCACTTGGAGCCAGAAAGACCTGAGTTCAAAGCCTTCCTTAGACACTTATTTACTGTGTGACCCTGGGCAAGTTACTTAACCTCTGTTTGTCTCAGTTTCCTCACCTATAAAATTAATATCATAAAAGCACCTACCTTCCAGGGTTGTTGTGAGGATAAAATGAGAGAATATCTGTAAAGTGCTTTTCAAACATAAAAAAGCATGAATACTAGCTGCTACTACTACTACTACTATTCTACTATTATCTATCCTTAATGGTATGCTTGTCAGATCTACAAATGACACAAAGTTGGGTTGAAAGTTAACATGCTGGATGACAGTCAGGGTCCAAAAAAGACTCTGACAGGCTCAAGTGATTGATTGAATTTAAGATGTGAAGATGAATGGCACAGCAGATAGGCACTGGACTCGGAATCTGGAAATCCTGCCTTGGACACTTACAAACTGTGTGACCGTAGGTAAGTCTCTCACCCTCTCTGTGCTTCAGTTTTTCCATGTGAAGGTTGGGCTTAACCCGTTCTAAATCTGTTTCCATGTCAGGAGATAAAATTTCGTAGAGATAAATTAAAAATTTAGTCCTTGGGTTAAAAAAAAGTACCTTTATAAGCATAGGATGCAGGAATCATGACGGGAGAAAATTTTTGTAGAAAAAATCTGAGGAGAAAAAGGTCAAAGACAGAAAGAAAGATCCCAAATACATCATACTGCTTACAGTAGTACTTTTTATACTAGCAGAGAAGTGAACCCAAAATACATGTCTGTCCACTGGGGGACAGCTACACAGATTGTAGTATGTAGGTGGGATGGCATAGTAATATAGGAGTCAAATCAACCAGCATTTACTGAGTATTTCTTAAGAAGCAAAAGACAATGATGAGTCATGAGTGTAGGAAGACTTACGTGAACTGATGCATTATGAAGTAAGCAAAACCAGGACAACAGCATCAACAACGACAATGATGAAAATAGAAAGTATAAAAAAATCAGAACTGAATGCTGTGCAATTATAACTTGGTATGGAAAAGATGAGAGGATGTAAGCAAGATGAACTCTGTAGAAGAGATGAAAAAGTTCTTTTGGTTTTTTTTATTTGTTTGTTTTGTTTTTTGCAGAGGCAGGGGACTATGGTGTGGAACATCACATATACTGTCCAGCTCAGCTGATGTCTTGGTTAGTTTGCTGAACTACTTCCCTTTCCCCCTTCCTTATAGTTCTTTGATGTAGAGGATGGGGTGCTGGATAGGGGACAGAAAAAGGTGTGAGTGTGTACACTTATACTCACATATACTTTATATAGGTATGTATGCATGGATACATAAATATATATAAATTAAAACTAAAAAGGCAAAAAAGTTTTTACATGTAATTGAGGAAAAATATATTAAACTTTTTCAAAAAGGGCAAAAAAGGATCTGAGGACCTTAGTGGGTTACATAGTACAAAATGAGTCAAAACTATAATATGGCAATTGAAAAAATCAATGGTACCTTGGACGATGCCAAGAGCCGTAATATCCAGAGGGAAGTAGTGGCTCCACTGTTCCTTGCCCTGATTAGAACATACCTAGAGAGGCATTCAGTTCTAGATGTGTCCTTCAGGAAGGCAGAGGAAAGCATCCAGAAAAGGACAACCTCCTGACTTGGACCATGACAAAAGACAGTTGGATCAAAGAACCGGAGATGCTGAGCTTGGAGAGAAAGGATAAGTGAGCGATTTCAAGAACCCCAGGAACTCTCATGCAGAGGAATGCTCAGCATTAGAGGACAAAACAAGGAACAATGGGTAGGACACGAGGGAGGCAGTTTTAGGCTTGACTTCAGGAAAGACCTCCTAACACTTGAAGCTGTGCTAGAGTGGGAGGTGATGCCTTGGGAGGGAGCAGGGTCCCTTCTGTTGGAGATCCTCTTCAAGCAGAGGGTGGAGACCTGCTTCGTGGGCACATTGCAGGGAGGTTCCCCGAGAAGGGACAGGTCAATATAGGCCACTTTTAAAGTTCCTTCCCACTCAGATGATAGGAGGTAGGTCACCTCCTTTCCCCCAGGCACCCACCCTTCTCTCTCTACATGTTCAGTGTTTTTTGGTGTGTTGTCTTTCCCCATTAGATTGTAAGCTGAAGGCAGGAACTGTCTTTACTTTTTCTAACTGTATACCTAACATTTAACACGGTGCCTGGCACAGTCAGAGCTTAATAAATGCTATTATTGATTATCTGTAGAACCCAGGGCCTACAATGACCTCTCAGGTTTCATCCAGCTCTAACAAGCTAGTAGTCACTCCCTCTTTGAGTCCCAGTTTCCTCATCTATAAAATGGGTACAATGCTTAATATAACCTACCTCTTTGAGTGATTATGTGGAGGTATTTTGTTAACAGAAACGGGATAATTCCCCTCACTACTGTCTCATGTTGAAAACTGTAAAGTCTGATGCTGATTGCTATTGGAATTGTCAGAGGTCTTCCTCACAAAGCTTCAGTATTTATACCATCTGGGCCTTAACCTTTTTTTTCTGTCCTGGACCCTTTGGGCAGGCTGGTGAAATATATGGACTCCCTTCTCAGAATAAGGTTTTCGAGTGGATAAAGTAAAATATACCAGATTACAAAGAAAACTAATTAGATAGGAATATAGTCAGTCTGTCAACAAGCATTTATTATTTTATTATACTACTATAATACTACATATTATAGTATAGTATGATATACTATATTATTAAAAATTTTGTATTATATGTTGATATTTTATTATATATAATAGATATTATTTTATATTATATTGTAAATATTATATACTATATTATATAGTATTATATATTATAATACTTTGCTTGAGGCACTAAGCTAGCTATACACAGTAAGGCAAAGACAGTTCTAGCTTCAAGAAGCCCACATTAAGGTTGAGGAGACATTTCCCCATTGGGGGACACAAGGTACTAGCAGCGGGGAGGGTACAACAAATAAAATGTGACCCCCAGGTTAAGAACCCTTGAGTTATTCCCCCAATACATCCAGTATCTGCCCTTATGTCTTCTGTGAATGCCCCAGGGGAAAGCAAGGAAGCCCCTTCTCTGATTTCAGCAGCAGCTCTGGTTCCCCTACGTCTTTGAGGTCAAACACAAAAGTCTAGTGACTCAATAACACTGAGGGAGAAAAGCTGCCCACATTTTCTACCCCTCAGTTTCACTCTGACTGGTTTGGGTTTATATTTATGAACCTCACAAGTCCTACTTGCCTGGTCCAAAGACACTCCAACTCCCACCTCAAGGAGAATGTCCCCATTGCTCTCCCTCCCAGTTGGAAGTAGATATGTTTAGACTGCCCATCAGTGTCTTGCCCATCTCTCTCAATTTCACACGATTACCCACTTATCCAAGGTTTTTTTCCCAGGTCCTTTCTGATCATTTCTTATTGAGACAAATAAACACTGACTTCCTGTTTTTAGAGGTTGGGGAACAAGAGGTTAAGTCAGAAGTAAAGAGTTGAGGATTTTAAAAAAAGGCTGACTGTGGAGTCAAAAGACCTAGATGGTCATGTCCTGACTCTGACACCTCTTAGCTGTGGGCAAACCATGTGACTTTTCTAAATATCGGTTTCTTTTTCTATAAAATGAGGATAAAAATACATAACCTATCTCATAGGGTGATTACCAGAAAAGGGTTTTGTTGTCCATGAGGGTAAAAGACTATGACTTTGCAAGACTTTGAACCTCTTCCTAGTACAGACTACATTACTCTGTATACAGTAGGCATTTAATAAATTTTGTTGAATAAGTGATGCATCCTCTCCATCCCCCACCCATAACACTATATACATGCAAATGGTTGCTGGTAAGCAGCTGAATCCAATTTAAAATCTCCTGGCTCTGGGTTTTCAAGTCTGATGCTCAGCTGCTGAACCATGCTGAACCTTTGAGTTCACATACCAGTCATGGATAACTTCCAGGGCTGGTCACAAGATCTACA
Organism: Potorous gilbertii; assembly: GCA_028658325.1. Taxonomy (NCBI): domain Eukaryota; kingdom Metazoa; phylum Chordata; class Mammalia; order Diprotodontia; family Potoroidae; genus Potorous; species Potorous gilbertii. The sequence continues at coordinate 134,419,873 of CM053769.1, read as the reverse complement.
TCACCTGGCATCATACACACAGCCAAGATCTTTATGGGGAAGAGAAACCAAAATCTCAGGGCAAAAACTTGTTCCTTCTCGTGTAAGAAAAAAGATGGAGGAAGTTGGGTTACAAGGACCATTTGTCCTAAGGAGCTGCTGGTAACTAAGATGGGGCTGGAAACTTGGGAAACAGAAGCAGCAATTAGACCATATCAGTGATTGTTTGGCTACTCTCTAGTTCTTGAACTCTTTATTGATCAAAAAAGGGCATTGGAACAGTTCATTTGGGAAGGGAAAGTTGCTCAGAGAGTCTTCAGTGAGCCCTAAGGTGGGACAGTGCATGAGATCAGAGGGAATGGGTGTCTTGGAACCAAAATGTTCCCAGCAGCACTTCTGTGGTAGCATAAAATTGGTACCTATTGATAGCTAAACCAATCCTGGTACATGAATGTCATGGAATATTCCTCCATAGTAAGAAACAATGAATCAGTGGCATTTTAGTTCTTTGCCCTTTTACCTTATCACTGATCTCTGCTGAATTCTAGCCTTGGATTATATCAAGCATCAGATGCCTTTCATGCTACTCACTTACTGCTCAACAAGACTAGAGAACACTATGAAACTATGCCAATGAC
>CM053769.1:134392513-134418756 GCA_028658325.1 Potorous gilbertii | reverse complement strand
GAAAACGATTAGGAATTTTTTTTTTTAAGTTCTTGCGTTATTACAAAGTTCCAAGTCTATCAGAAAAAACTCTCGCACGCTGTGGTCGTTGTTGTGCACAAAGTTCTCCTGGTTCTGCTCCTTTCTCTCAGCATCAGATCATATAAGTCCTTCTAGGCCTTTCTGAAGTCTTCTTTTTCATCATTTCTTATGGCACAATAGTACTCCATTACATTCATATACCATAATTTATTCAGCCATTCCCCAATTGATGGGCATCCCCTTGATTTCCAGTTTTTGGCAACTACAAAGAGTGCTGCTATAAATATTTTTGTACATGTGGGACCCTTTTCCATTTTTATGATTTCTTGGGGACATCCAGTTCAATTCTACTTAATTACAATCTAAGAACCTACTATGTGCAAGGCATTGCAAAGAAACCCATAAAGGAAGTCCCCAGAAAATGCATGCATTGATCGTGTTCCTTGAAACCTATAAGTGATGAAGCAAATGGAAAAGAAATATTGCTTACATTTCCCCAGAGACTTTTCCAAGCAGAATTCACATTGCACAAATGTGAAATAGAAATGCCCCCTTGACCTCATCACTCCCCAAACATCAGTGCCACAGGGAGCAAGCCAAAGGCATTCATCCCTCCATTCCCCATTCCAATCCTCCTCCTGACCCTGTTTGTCATCTGTGCAGACAAGCCCTAAAAAAATGGGAGTACAACATGGCTAGAATCCCCCTGGCCATGGTGGAATCTCATTTTTCTCATTTCTCCTTGTACCTCACCTATACTATAATCATGAAACTATACAAATAATCTGAACTGACATTTATATGTTGTCTCATACATTATCTATGCATAAATTATTTCATTTGAGGCTTATGATCCTGTGAGGTAGCTACCACATACAGCTACTATTACCTTCATTTTACAGATGAGGCAGAGAAATGCAATGGAAAGAAGATGTGAAATTGGAAGAGTCCCAGTTAAAAATCTTACTGTACAATTTGCTACCTGTGTGACCAGACAAACCCATTCCCTTTCCAGGCCTCAGTTTCCACATATGTAAAATGAGTGAGTTGGACCAGATGACCTCCGAAGTCCCTTTCTGGTCTATTTATATCTGTGATCCTGAGCCAAAGAGAAGTTAAACAATTTGTCCCTAGTCTTACAGCTCTGGATCTGGAGTCAGGAAGACCTGAGTTCAAATGTGGTCTCAATACTTCCTAGCTGTGTGACCCTGGGCAAGTCACTTCACCCTGTTTGCCTTAGTTTCCTCATCTGTCAAATGAGCTGGAGAAGAAAATGGCAAACCATTCCAGTATCTCTGCCAAGAAAACCTCAAATGGGGTCACAAAAAGTCAGGGACCACTGAAAATGACTGACCTACAGTAGAAATGTTTCTCAGGTATCATAGTTAGAAGGCACATACTCTACAATGCAAACAGTCTACTGCCTCTCTAATGTGAATCAATACTATCCTTATTAAAACTCCCTGGGAAGATTCAAAGCTTTCACCCCACCCCAGCTCCCCAACCAATGAACCTCAATGTGATCCAGGAGGGACAGGCTTCCTGGAAAAGAGCCACCTCCTCTAATAACCCAGAAAGCACTTGGATTGGGCCTCCAAAGGGCACAATTCATAGCTGGGCTCTGGCTCTCTAATTACTAACATAGCAGCAACCTAGGTTTCTATAGCACTTTCTAAAGGTTTTTACAAGCATTTTCTTGGCATCAACCCAAAGAGGACTGAATCTAAAGGCAGAGGACCCAAAATCCTGACTTGGCCACTTACCACCCACCACCGTTGTGACCTTGGGAGGCAGTTTCATGAGAGGCAGCCTCCTGAGATAGAGTGTACATCTGGAGTCAGGAAGACCTGGGTGTGAATCCTGTCCCGGGCCCCTTATTAGCTGTGTCCTCTCAGGTAAGTCACTTGATTCCTCTGGGCCTCAGTTTCCACAATTGTAAATTAAGCTACTTGGTCTCTGAGGCCCCCTTCCAGTTCTCTAAAACGACCCCAAGTTCGTTGGGAACTTCAATGTTTCCAACGTTGAGGCTGGGATCTGACCATAGGTTTCTCAGACTGCTAGGTCCTATTTCCCTGTATAACTGATAGGTAGCCCAGGGAGCCGGGGCAGATGATAACCTCTCCGGCCTCACTTTCCTCTTCTGTGAGATGAGGATGTGGGACGATTCTAAGGTCCCTTCTTGATCAAAATCTGGGACCTCTGAGTCTGTCCGTCGTCTCCCAAGCTCTAGTCCAGCCCAATCGCAATGTTCTGGAGAACTGTTTGCTTCCCACACGTGGCATTCCCAAGTCCAGTTCCGGACTCTCGGTAATCCCTCGATAAAAGGGTTCAGCTTGAAAAACTGGGCTTGACAGTTTGGGGGACTTGCGCCTTCCTCCAAGGGAGTAGGAGTAGCGAAAAACGGCAGAGGTGGAGGAAGAGGGAGGCCGAGAAGGGGGAGCAGTCCCTCTGTCGAGCCCTCAAGCCTGACCCTGCCGGACCCCAGCCCCCGAGCAGCCCCCGAAGCAGGGCACTGGCAGGCTGGACCGGGAGTGGGTCCGGCAGGGCTGGGCTGGACTGGACTGGACTGGGTTGGGCTGGCGGCGCCCGAGAGCCTCCCGACGTCCCGAGCCTGATGTCAGCAGTGATTTATAGGTGAATCAGGAAGGTGGGACCAGAGGGAAACATGCAAATCACTCGGGTCCACACCCCCCGGGCTCGCCCAGGCGCTGGGGCTCCGCGTTGCCGCCGCCACTGCTCTCCCTTGGTGGCCCCGCGGCCGCTGCCGCTGCTGAGCCGGGCCGGGCGGTGCAGGGCAGGGCTGGGCTAGGCTAGGCTAGGCTTCGCCGAGCCGGGCTGCGGAGCCACGGAGCTGCGCTGAGGAGCCGCCGCCGCGCGGCTGCCGCCCGCCCCCGAACCCCTCCGGACCTGGAGCGATGAGCCCAGCTGATTTCGTCGGCAGCGAAGTGCTCGGGGCGGCCGGAGCGGGGCCGCAGCTGGCGTCGGCGGGGCCCGGAGCGGGCAACCCCGGAGGCGGGCACACCCCGGAGGCGGTGAGTTTCTCTCCCCAGCATCCCCCGGGAGGACGGCCAACCTCGGGGGAAGCTGTGTGTCTCCCAGCCGAGGTAGTGCCCCCCAAGGGCATCCGAACCCTCCCCTTGGCCCTCGGACGCCCCCCCACCTAGACACACACACACACACACACACACTCTCTCTCTCTCAAACATACCCACGCGCGCGCCCTCTGTATTGTAGAATCAGCATCATTCTGGCTCCCCGGAATGAGCGCGGGGGGCCGAGAGCCGTGCCTATCTCTACCTGCTTTCCCAAGTCCAGGCTTCTTGGAGTTCTTGGATCTCCAAGTGCCCACCTTGACGTCCCCCGGTTCCGGGATTCGGTCCCAAACCCTCCCTCTGAAGGAGGGAGTGGGGAGTCTGCGAGGTCCCGAGCGAGGAACTCACAAGTTGGGTCATGGCAGAGCTGGAGCTGGAGAAAACGACAACTTTCCAGTTCCCTGCCCTGAAGACTTTCTCTAAGTTCGCAGGCTCCCCTCGGGCCGAACTCTTTGGGACCTTGTGAGTGGGTATGTTTGCTCATCAGGCGGCTGCCTCTATCTACTGCGGAACAGTCTGGACAAAAGAATGGGCACCGGTAGATTTCTGGGCAGGAGTTCACTAGCAATGAAAATGTGTTTTATGAGAGTAGAAATTAGAAGAGATGGGGATGGAGTGAAGAGAATCCTTGGGAGACACAACTTTCCCTTAAGATGAGCTTTTCACGTTTAGGATGCAATTCATTTGTGGCTTTGTACTCTCCTTGGGCAGCCAGATGTATTTGTAGTCCAAGGGGGAACTCACTCAAGTACGTGTGGCTGTTTGAACTCGAAAGGTGTTTAGGGGAAAAAAGAAATCCCTGGATCTCTAAAGGACGATCTTGCAAGGCCTCTTCTAGCACTCTCTTTTTGTCTCTTACATTCTAAAGCTCCTTCTGCTCCAATATTCTCTTTTCTATGCTTGTAAACTCCTTGGAAGTATCAGTTTGCTTTTTCATTTTTGTCTGGATTGATGGCACCTACAGTTTGTATGCATTAAGTGCCTAATAAATGCTTGTGGAATTAAATTATAAGGGCCCTCCCAGCTCTGACCTGTTATGTTTTGGGGACCCTTTCCAGGTGTAACGTTCTATATTCCAATGTCCCTTTCATTTTTGCCAGCTGTGTTTAGAGTTAGAATAATAGAATATTACAGCTGGAAAATACTTTAGAGATCACCTAGTCCAACCTCTTTATTTTACAAATGGGTAAACTGAGAGAATGGGAGATCAAAGGACTTTCCTATCCAATGGGTGGGATGAAGTGAGGAGAGCCAGGAGTCTAATCCAAACTTGACTCCCTGGCCAGTGTTCCCCCCTTCTTATATCACAGTTTTCCCTCCAAATTTCAGCTTTCTTAGTACTGAAGAAAAAAAAGAATCAAAAACATAATTTTTAAAAATCAGATTTCTGAGAAAACTTGGAGGTGGGACCCACAGTAGAATGTTACAGGTTAGAAGCGATCTTAAAAATCATTGAGCCCCATTCCTTCTGAAAGATTGGGAAACTGAAGGGAGGAGGGGAGGAGAAAAAGCATTTATCATGTTCTAATCACTTTACTAGTCTTATCTCACTTCATACAGTTGAGGAAACTGAGGTAGATAGAGGTTAAATGACTTTGCCAGTATGTCAGACAACTCGTGTCTGAGGCTGTATTTGAAGTTGAGATGCCTAGGAGAGAACTTGTCCTGCCCAAAGCAGTGCATCTAGTTAGTGGTTAAGCCAGGATCCTAACTCATTGCAGTTCTCATTTCAATAGTGATTTAAGATCTACAGAATTCTTCCCTCGATACCTGTGAGGTATCACAATTATTCTCATCCCAATTTTCAGTTCAGTCACATCTAATACTTCATGATTCCATTGGCAGAGATACTGGAATGGTTTGCCATTTCCTTCTCCAGTTCATTTGACGGATGAAGAAACTGAGGCAAATATGGTTAGGTGACTTTCTGAGGTCATACAGCTAGTAAGTGTTTGAGGCCAGATTTGATCTCAGGAAGATGAGTCTTCCTGACCTCAGACATAGCACTCTATCCACTGTGCCACCTAGCTGTCCCATTTTATAGATGAGTAAACTCAGCAAGTTTAGATGACCTGCATAGGTCTCTGGAATCTCAGTTCTGAGTGTTTTCTTCTGCTCAGCCTTTGCCCTCACTCACAGATCAAAAAGTTAAATTTACTTGTCATTGAAAATCGGGCACTTGCACAGTGTAAGACCACATAAAAGTCTAGCAACAACCCTAGACCCCATGTACTTGTTTTGAGGAAGACCTAGGAAAAGAGCCTATATATTTTTGGAAAGCCTTCTTCCCACTGGCTCCAAGGAGGTTGAAAGTCCATCCAGTCTAATCTGATCTCTTAGCAAGTGTATTCCCACATGCCGAATAGCAGATTAAGCATGTTATATGAAACTTTGTTCTAATATTTTCCATGAGGACAAGTGTACTGAGAGGGAAGAGTGGTTTATATTACATCCGGAGGATTTCGGTGAGAACTTTTCTCTCATGGATATTGGAAAAAAAGAAATCAGACTCGTAGGAAGAGACATCAAAAATCAGGTGCACCAGAGCCCAGGTCAACTGGTTCATCCTTGCCCCCATATTACAGGATTAAATTTTGAAAGCCATCATCTGTTTTCACCAAATGTTTATTTTCTATTCACTTGTGTAGACATGAAGTCACAGAAGTCTCCTATAGGACTGGAAGTCACAAAGAACATTTTTTTTTGGTTTCCTGTTGCACACTTGGTTTCTGAGTTATCTTAACACCCTGAAAAACCTGCTAAGAGAACACCATGGCATGGTGGATCCTTGGTGTGAACCACTTTCCTGTCCCCTCCGGAAGTTTTGCAAGGACTTGATGCTGAAAGATGCCCTCTTGTATTAGGGAGATAATGAAGTTTGGCATTACAGTCAACAGCATATGAAAAACCAGCCTCTAATAAGCAGGGTAGGACTTCCGACTTTATTGTTGTATGTTTTCCAAAGGGCCCAAGCTGGTTGTCATCCATGATGCTCTCTCTCTGTGTCTATCTGTGTGTGTGTGTGTGTGTGTGTGTGTGTGTGTGTGTGTGTGCTTCCATCATTCCTTAAGGAAGCTCTTTTCGAAAGGAGAGGAGGAGATAAAGTCAGAAGCACCATCTAAGTTCTAATCTAAGAAGTATTTAGTTTCAACGGCAGGAAATAGAAGTCAGAAGGTCTGGGTTTTAGTTTTATCTCTATCCTTTATTCAGTCCCCTTTCTGGGCCTCAGTTTCCTTTTTGAAAATAGAATATTTCCACTCGGTGACCTTGAAATTCTCTTCCCACCCTAACATTTTTTGTTCCAACATCCCTCCTTACTGTGACATTCCATATGCTAAGACCTCCTCCCAGTTCTGACATTCATCAATGCCTTTAAATGTGTGTCACTATGGAACTGAACCTAAAATATCTATGAAAACAGCATCTGAATGCCAATAGATAATGGAGACAACAGACTGCTAGAGATTGCCAGGATTGGGTCTTATTTTGTTTGTTTTCGAACTCTGCCTAGTATTTATTCTCTCTCCCTCTCTGTCTCTCTGTCTCTCCCTTTCTCTCATTCTGTGTGTGTGTCTCTCTCTGTCTCTCTCTGTCTCTCTCTCTGTCTCTCTCTCTCTCTCTCTCTCTCTCTCTCTCTCCCTCCCCCTTTCTCTCTGTCCTGGGAAGCCTCTTTTATCTCTGTTGTCCCAGGCTGGTAGCCCTGTGATTCTGGTGTACCAGGCTGATGCAAAGTCATTAGAAAATTAGCTTTTCTAAAGATGTGTTTTCACTTGGACCCGCTCATAGATACTCTTGATATGGAAACCATTGTGGAGAGCTATGATGCCCATTTTAACCTCTCTCCAGAGAGAAGACAGGGTCCTGAAATGAGAAATGAATGTTGAAATGCCTACTCCTTCAATAAAAAGTAGACTTACCTGAAGCCCCTTTTGCATTAGGGGAATTTAAAAAACCCAAAAGCAGGAGCCTCAGTGGTTACTAGTAAACACTTAATAAACTGAGACTTCAAAGGGGACGAAAACCTTCTAACACTTGTAGCTCTCTATGAAATTTCATTTTTATAGGATAGGAAACTCGATGGTGAAAGTTGCCAGACTTCCAGCAGCCAAGCCAACAGAGATTTTCTCTGCGGCCTCTGTCTCTTCAGTAGCTTGGCCTCCATCTGAAGGCCCAGGCTGCCCTGTGATCACCTGTTGTTATGAAAACAGGGATAACAACCCAAAAGTGCTTCCTCCTTCCCCACCCCAGAATAAGCTTGGAGCCTCAAGATGACCTTTGAATAACACTATTCACATAAGCCATCAAGATGGCTTACATACACGGTAACAGCCACATCGTGCTATAACTGACTTTGGTAGACTTAGTTAGCTCTTCCTAGCAATGCAAGGACCTAAGACAGCTCCAAAAGACACATGATAGAAAGTACTATTCACAACCAGAGAAAGAATTTGGGAGCCTGAATGTGGATGAAAGCACACTATTTGATCTCCTTTTCATCTGTTATTTTATTTTACTTCTTCTTTCTCATTGTTTCTCCCATTAGTTCTAATTCTTCTTTACATCATGACTAATGTGAACATATGTTTAATGTGAACGTGTAAGTAGTGTCTATATCAGATTGTACACAGTCATGGGGAGAGGGGGGAGGACATTGGAAACTCGAAATCTTGAGGAAGTGAATGTTGAAAACTAAAAATACATTATTTTTTTTTTAAAAGATGGCTTATGAATAACCTTAGTCACAGCATCCTAGAATCCTCAACCAGAAGATAGCTTAGACTGAGCAAATCCAGGACAATAACAAGAACAGAAGCATGTATATAGATAACATTTTACTTAGGTTATCTCATCTGATCATCACGGTAACCCTGTGAGGTAACTGCCATCATTATCCCCATTTTACAGACGTGTGACTCGACCGTGGTCACATTGCGAGGGAGGGAGTGTCTGAATGGTTGGGTTTTGTTTTGTTTTGGTTTTTTTGTGATCCTATGTATTTTGTGAATTTAGAAAATATTATTCTTAGAAGGAGTCCATAGGCTTTACCAGGGTACCCAAGGCTCCAGGACATACAAAAAGTTAGCAACCTGCCCAATCCCTTCATTTTACAAAATGGGAGACAGAGCTTCCTCCAGAGGATAAGACTTACCTTCAGGTTGCATGGTTGTACAGGGCAGAGGTAAGATTCTAAGCCGAGTGCAACATTCATCCCATGATGCCAAGCTGTCCTTCGAAGCCTTTACTTAGGAACGAGCTCTATCATTCATTAGCCTTGTTGGTTGTACTACATTGGGGTGCATTCAGGTCCTGCATGGGCCAGTTTGCTCTGCTTCAGAGGCCACACACTGAAGGCCTAAGGCTGAGGGCAGCCATCATCCACCCAGCTCCATCTTTCAATTTGGTAGCAGCTACAGATGCTGCGTGAACATCCATCCCAACCACTGGAAAATCAACTCATAGAAACCATAGGAGAGCAGAGCTAACAGGAGCCACAGAGCACAAAACTGGAAGGGGCCTTAGAGACCATCTGGTACAATCCCCTCATTCAACAGATGAGCAGCCGAGGACCCAGAGACAAAGTGGAAATGGCATGGCCTATAAAAGCCAGGTGGTAGAGTAGAAAGAATTCAGATTTCAATTCCTCATTCTGTGTGCCTCAGTTTCCCCTCTATGAAATCAGGGGGTTGGACTGGGTGATCTTGCAGCCTACAGGAGCAATGCAGTCCTCAGAACTACCAAGTGCACGCTGAATTGAAATGCAATTAGGAAATGTTTTGACTAAATAAATATAAATACGGTACAGCATAATGTTAATTCATGATCTTCCTAATTGGTATGGGACCCAGTGGGATCCTTTTCTATTTGTTTGACCCCACTATCTTAGAGAACCCCTTCTAGCTCTCCCATGCTTTGATTTTATGACTCATCTAAGGTCTGCTAGGTCCAGATCCCTGACCTTCCTCTCACTACACAACTTGCAAAAAACTATGGATATAACACATCAAAAAAAATGTTATTACATTTCCTTCTGCTCAACAAACACATAAGCAATATCTCGTGGTCTAACTAAGGTTTCTTCTAGTCTAAATATTTGATGGTTATTGTAACAAAACAAAACAAAAAAAGCACTTTACAAATCTGAAAGCAATCTATGAATGTAAGTTATTATTCTGTACTGTGGAAGAAGCGTGGTATCAGAGTCAAAGACTTAGGGTTTGATCCTTAACTCTGGCATTTAGCAGTTGGGTGGCACTGGAGAGTGTACCAAACCACAAAAGAAGGAAGGGGACTCAGAGACTCTCTAATACAAGCCAAGACTTGAAGCCTCTGAAGACCTTCCGTTTCCTCCTCCTTAAAACTTGTCTAACAATATTAGGGTCTTGGAAACATGAACACATTCTAGAAGAGTGAGGTATTATTATAATGTATTCTGTTCCTGAAGTCTGAAAAACCTGAGTTTAATGTGTCTCCAGTATTTAGCAGCTATATGACCCTGGATAAGTCATCTGATATCTTCCATTCCCAAGTTTCCTCATCTGTAAAGGGATGTAGTAATAGCCCCTACCTTATAGGGTTGTTGTGATGGATTAACATACATAAAGTGCTTTGCAAAGCTTAAATGCTAGCTATTGTTTTTATGAGTAATCGAGCTCAGTATATTGAAACTCACAATTTGGAGACATATAAACCAAAAACATGTGTGTTCAGCATTTCTCTGATGCCTTGATGTTGTACACTTTCCTGTTCACAGCCTTGTCCATGATGATTTGACTTCCCTCATCACTAATACCAAAAGTCTGGTTAACAAGGTCACTTGAGTAGCAGCTTAGGACTGACTTCTCCAATCTGCGACAGGCTATAAATAGCAGCCTGCGGAGATAATTTCAGTCTCACTTCTGCCATTTTCTGCTTGTTTGCCTGACTTAGAGGATTTTTTTACGTACAAATTTATATTAAAGCTACTGTATAGCTCTACTGAGACTACCAAAGTGGTCATTTGCCCCTCAAAGAACATCTGGAGTGCATCTGGACTTCTGGGGCATCCAGTACAGCATAATGGGGAGTTTCATTTAAAATCTGCTCTTACCTAAGAGTTTTCAACTGATAATCCCATGGGAAGGCACCTTCAGTTTAGAAGTCAATGGAGGGTATAAAATTGTCTGTGAAATTTCACTTTGTTGACAACTTTTCAGGGAAGATGTTAGTCCTTTCACACTGGGATTCTTCAAATATTTATGAGACCTCTACAGTATGTTAGACAGCTTGGCTTTTTGTCAAGGTGGAAGTGGCTGCCCTAATGGGACTCAGGACCACCTCCTGTGATGTAAGTTGAGTATCTGGAAGCCTTTTTCCATAAGCCTCTTCCTGAACATAGTTAACTTCTCCCCTGATGTTTCCATTGTCCTCTTTAGCTCAGTGCTTCAATGCTGATTAACAACAAATGAACTGTAGGCCTCTCCCATGCCTTCAGAGAATAATTGATGTAATAATGTTCTTTCACCAAGCCTGGGGTAGAGGTAAGAGCTCAAGAATAAATGAGTGGCATCAGAGGAAGGTTCTAAGGATAGAGTTAGGGACAGAATATAACACAATTTCTGTCAGAGTCCAGGTCTGGAAATGGTGGAAGGCAATGGTGGAAGGCAAAGATTGGTAGCCAGTAGGAATGGATGGTTTCCATTCTTGGGCATATCAGCTCGCTGATATCTCTTAATTGGTGTTTTGTACTTGGGTGACACAGAGAGCATCCTGATTAGTGTATATAGGATACAAAATGGACTTCTTTTTAAAGCTCCCCCATCCTACAGTTGTTAGGGCTACTCTGGCCCCTACACCCTAATATGTCTCACTCTTGAGTCTCCAATCTTCAACTTGCTTTATGGGCCTGTTAGCCATCCTTTATCAGAATCTGTTCCAGGGCTTATCCTTGGTACAGATAAAATATGGCATCCAACCATGGTTCCCCTGGGCTACCCACTGCCCCTCTTTTCTCCACACACATTTCTTGAGCTTTTCAAAGATATGGTTCCTCTGCTTTGTCACACCCTCCTGAAAAATTAAAAACTACCTAAGGGGACCACTGAGTGACAAAAGTCATAAGGGGCTGTTCTAGGGGGCTTGGAGAGGGAGTGTCTCTCAGGCTTGTGGAGAAGGGAGGGCAATTTGAGGAGGTGATGACCTCCTTTTCTTCAGCCCTATAGAGCCTTAGATTTTAAAGTTAGTTCCAAGACCTCTCTCTCTGATTTATCCAAAAGTATCTCTCTTTTTCAGGATAAAGGAATGTTTGCCTACTTATTTTAATGTCACACTGCAAGTAGGAGGCTAGATGAACATTGAAATAACAGTGCTTTGATAGACATATGGATTTTCAAACCTCTTGCAATAATTTTCACAGTGGTCCAACATGCAACTTGAAAACCATTGGTCTAGGAGACTTTTTTTTTTTAAGGAATCAGTGTTTTTCACTTGAGGGAAATGGAAAGGAATCTGTCCAGGACCTTACTCTCCCTAACCTTGAGCCCTAAGAGTTGGGGGTGGAGACAGAACGTTAAATCGTGGGATCAGGATAGCTAGATTTCTCTCTCAGTCAGGCTTTGTTTAGAGGCTCAAATAAAATGTAAGCAACTGCCTCTACCAAACAACCCTACAGTTTTTCTCAATCCACCTTCCTTCTTATCAGAATCTCTTTACTGTCGGAAAGAAACACTGATAAATCCACTCCCCTGAGGTGCAAATGACTAATAGAGCTTAATCATGTCTCACTTTTCACTAGCACTTTGAAAGCTTCGTAAGCATTTTCCTCCCAAGAACCCTGGGAAGTGAGAGCTGGCAGTTATCACAATTCTCACTTCGCAGAGGACACATCAGTGATCTAGAGGGGCAAGGTTACTGTTACACAGCCAGTAAGTGTCAACGCTAGAATCTGAATCCAGATCTGTTCCTGACTCCCGAATCCAGCACGCCACCGTCCTATGCCACTCAACAACACACATTCATAGAGCAGTCTTTAGCATCTCAAGTGACTTTATCAAATGAGATAATATTTGTCAAAAGGATGTAGCATAATGCCTAACACATAATAGGGACTATTTAAATGTATCCTTTACTCTTCATATATTTTTCTATTTTTACTTCTATTCATTTATTCATTTGTTTATTCATTTATTCCTTCCTTTGTTTCTTTGTTGTTGTTATTTTCTTTATAAATTTATTTCTTTTGAGTCTCAGCCTCCCTATATCACCCAGCTAGAAGCATAGTAACCATTCATTGCTCCACTTTCTGACAGGCATAGAGGATTCGATCTATTCTGTTGCTGACCTAGTCCAGTTCACCCCTCCTGAGGCAGCCTAGTGGCCCTTGCTTTCTGAGCGGCCACAATGGTGCCAAAAGTAGTGTGAACTCTTGTGGGGAGCCTGTTACAACTCAGAATTACCAAGCTCAAGTGATCCACCAGTTTCAGCCTCTCCAGGAATAGTGATTAAAAGCAAGCACTTTTATGCCCAATACATGCATATACATATAGACACATATATATACACTCATACATACATATACATATATACATACACACATATAGACATACATGTAGACACATTTACATATATTTATGCATACATTATATGTACATCATGTAAATGCGTATATATGTGTATATTCTTATTTGCTTTTCACGTGCAAGGGAAGTGGTACAAGTATGATCTCCGCATTTCAGATGAGGAAGACAAGGCCAAGAGAAGTAAACTACTTTATCTAATCCACAGTCATACAGCTGACAAACCTTAGAGCTCAGTGGAGAATCACATTTCCTTGACACTCAAGTCCTTTCCATCACTCTTCCCCTACACTTCCCTTGAAAGATCCCTTGTGTTCCAGTTCCTGTGATCTTCCCTTCAAACCAGCCCTGGACTGATGACTTCCTCTGTGCTCCCTTGAGTGGAGAAGCACTGATCCCCTCATCTGAAAAATCTGTTAGACTAGCGGTTCCTATCCTGTGGGTGTTGGACCAGTGGGGGATTTATTGCAGGGAGTCCAAAAATCCAAAAGTCTATCAAGCATTGTCATTTAGACCTTCATCTAGTTTCAAAAAAATTCAATGTGATATAATAACTAAACAATAACTAAACTGGCTAAGTGGCTAAGTGGACAGATAGACAAGAGCACTGGACCTGAACTCAGGAAGACGTGAGTTCAAATCTGATCTCCAACTCCTCCTTATTAGACACATTCCCAATTTCCAGCTCAGTCTGACAACCCGGCTTTATTCCTTTTTTAAGTGTGTGACTCTGGGCAAGTCACTTAACCTATATCTGCCTCGGTTTCTTCAACTGTAAAACAGGGATGCTAATAGTACCTATCTCACAAGATTGTTGTAAGGATGAAATGAGATATCTGTAATACATTAGCGCTGTGCCTGGCACTTAATAAACGCTTGTTCCTTCCCCCTCCCTGTCTAGATAATATGTCTCATCCATAAAACTTGAGGGTCACACAGAGAATAGTGGAGGAGAGAAAAGTAATGGGGGCGAGCAGGCATCAATACTTGCCAACCATAAATTTCTCAAGACAATAGAATCATACATATAGAACTGGAAGAGATCTTAGAAATCATCTATAATTCCCCCTTTGTGTGTGTATATATATATATGTATCAGGAAACCAAGACTAAGTGACTTGCCCAGGGTCACACAGCTAGTAAAGGACAATGAGGGTCCTCATTTCAAACTCAGGTCCTCTGATGTCAAAGCCATTACTCTCTCTGCTACACCAGTCTTTGGACTTAAACTAAGGATGCCATCAGCAAGATGAATGAATGAATGAATGAATGAAATATTTATTAAGTTATACACAAAGCATTGTACTAAGGACAGGGCATATAAATAAAAAGGGAGCCAGTTCCTGCTCCCAAGAATCTCATATTCTTATGGAGAGAACAGAAAAGTTTTCAGCTGGAAGTCCAAGGGAAAACTCCCTTGGTCCTTAAGGGGCAGCAGCCAAATAGATGGTAATGCTTCCTCTCCATAATATGATTTAAATTGATGAAATTACATCAGTCCTTGACAGTTCCAAAAACTTTCTTGTAAGTATGTAGATGGTATTGTTGTTGTTAATAATAATAAAGTGAATGCTCATTTGAAAGCATTACTCAATTCAGAGTTGCTTTTTACCATTACATAGTTTCTCAATCAACACATGCCAGTAGAATAACTGGGTATCTGAGAAATTTTTTGACCTTAAAAAAGGGACCCTCAGACTTGAAAAGACTGGGGTCCAAAGCATTAGAGAGAGTTGTGTTTATCTACCCAGAGAGGCCTTCACTCACACTTCAGGCAGCCAAGCACAGCCCAAACACATGTGTGACAGTCTATTTGGCTTTGATAACCCTGAAAGTTTTTGTGTGGGTGCTCACACACATACACGCACTTTCTCTCTCTCTCTCTCTCTCTCTCTCTCTCTCTCTCTCTCTCTCTCTCTCTCTCTCTCTCTCCCTCTCTCTTTCTCTTTCTCTCTCTCTTTTCTTTAAGGAAACTGAAGGCAGATGCAGTCACAGGCGCCATGACATCACTTAGTGGTTTCTCGGGGTGGCGCTTTTAGACCACAACTTCCTGTTGTGTACTAATTTGGATCTGTACCGAGGGGGAGCAAGAAACACATGTTCCTTCTAATACAAAACTATGGTGGCTTAGCAGAAATGGTTACTCTTTCTGAGATTTTCTAACTGCTTCTCTCCTTACAGGAGCAGTAGAGCAGAGGCCTATCCCAGGCTAAAAGAATGAAAATATGGGACTTAAGTTATCCTGTCTGAAAGGTAAGCCCTGGATGTACCTTCTTGTTTGCACAGAGGCAGTTCAGATGAAGTACTGGGGCCCAGAGAGACACAGATGGCTCTGCTGAAAGCCTGAGCTATGACTAAATGTTTTGAGGCTGTTTCCAGTGATCCTGAGGGTAAATCTCCTGTCTCTGGTGCAGATTCCACACTCGGCATGCCCCCTGTTCTCTGCTCTTCGAGCTTAGGACCATCCCTTAGTAACCTCATGCAGATGATGGGCCATGATGTGTGACAGGAGGATGTTCTCCTTATCAGTGAAGAATACTTTTTCTTTTTTTAAAAAAATAATTAGTTTGTTTTTAGTTTTCTACAATCACTTAGTTTTCTACAATCTTAGATTTTTCCCCCTCCCTCTCTCCTCCCTCCCCAAGACAGCATGTAATCTTATATAGATTCTACACATACATTCGTATTAAATACATTTTCACCTTAGTTATGCTGCAGAGAAGAATTTAAATGAATGGGAGAAACCATAAAATGAAACAAAACAAAGCATAATACAAGATAAAATGGTCTGCTTCATTCTGCAATCCAATTTCATAGTTCTTTCTCTGAATGTGGAAAGCATTTTACCTCAAGAGTTCATTGGGAATTTTTTAGGTCCTTGCATTGCTGTGAAGGGCTAAGTCTACCAGAATTCCTTGTACTCTGTGGTTGTTGCTGTATACAAAGTTCTCCTGGTTCTGCTCCTTTCACTCAGCATCAGTTCACATAAGTCTTTGCAGGCCTCTCTGAAGTCTTCCTGTTCATCATTTCTTATAGCACAATAGTATTCCATTACATTCACATACCACAACTTGTTCAGCCATCCCTCATTTTCAGTTCTTGGTGACCACAAAGATAGCTGCTATAAATATTTTTGTACATATGGGACACTTTCTCATTTTTATTCTCTCTTTGGGATACAGTCCTAGAAGCTATATTGCTGGGTCAAAGGGTATGTACATTTTTGTAACCCTTTGGGCATAGTTCCAAATTGCTCTCCAGAATGGTTGGATCAGCTCACAGCTCCACAAGCAATGAAGTAATGTTCCAACTTTCCCACATCTTCTCCAACATTTATCATGTTCCTGTTTTGTCATCTTAACCAGTCTGATAGGTGTGATGTGTTACCTCAGAGTTGTTTTGATTTGCATCTCTCTAACCAATAGTAATTTAGAGCATTTTTTTCATATGACTATAGATAGCTTTAATTTCTTCCTCTGAAAACTGCCTGTTCATATCCTTTGACCATTTATCAATGGTGGAATGCCTTGTATTCTTGTATATTTGATTCAATTCTCTATATATTTTAGAAATGAGGCCTTTATCACAGAAACTCGTTGCAAAAATTCTTTCCCTCCTAATCCTGGTTGCATTAGGTTGGTTTGTGCAAACACTTTTCAATTTAATGTAATCAAAATTATCCATTTTGCACTTCAAATGTTCTCTATCTCATTTGGTCAAAAATTTCTCCATTCTTCATAAATCTGACACATGCATTATTCCTTGCTCCTCTAATTTGTTTATAGTATCAGTCTTTATATCTAGATCATATATATATTTGGACCTTATTCTCATGTACAGTATCAGGCATTGCATTGGTCTATGCCTAGTTTCCGCCACATTGTTATCCAGTTTTCCCAGCAATTTTTGTCAAATGAAAGTTCTTATCCCAGAAGTTGGGGTACTTGGGTTTATCATACAGTAGATTGCTATATTCATTGACTACTATGTCTTGGATACCTAACCTATGCCACTGGTCTACCCCTCTTTTTCTTAGCCAGTACCAAGTGTGTACTTTTTCTGTGTTAACCGAAGTCATAAGGATAAGGAAGAGGTGAGCTATAAACCTGAGATAGTATTTGTGATCTTGTGGGCTTCCCTCCTAACCCCAAAATGATCTGCATACATGTGATGCTCTGACCTTCCTCAAGTAGGTGGCAGGCAAATGTAGAGGTCCAGCCAAGGCTGACTGGAGACCCCGTGTCTAGGGAGAGAAGGATGAATCAGTTGTTACAAAATTGTCCCAAGGAATGAATACATCAATACATCAGAGTATATGGTGGGAAATATGGATGGGAATAACTCTGATCTCTAGTGTGCTCTAAGGTTTACAAAGATTTTTTTTCATAATCAACCAATAAGCCCTTATTAAGTACCTCGTCTTAATTAGGTGACTCTAAGGGGAGAACATGGACCTAGAGTCAGAAAGATTTGAATTCAAATCCAGTCTCATACCCTTCCTAGCTTTGTGATCCTGGACAAGTCTTGTCACCTCTGTCTGCCTCAATATTACATCTGTAAAATGGAGATAAAAATAGTACTTATCTTCCAGGGTTGTTATGTGGACAAGATGAGCATTTTGTAAACCTTAAAGGCACTATGCTACTCACTGGAGGTACAAGATGAAAGTACAAGTGGTCTGTGGCCCCAAGGGGGTTATGGTCTCTCTAGGGAGGCAACATGTACCTAGATGGGGCTGTACAAGATGGTGGTGGTGGTAGTTTCAGTCATGTCTTTCTGTGATCCCATTTGGGGTTTTCTTGGCAAAGATACTGTAATAGTTTGCCATTTCCTTCTCCAGCTCATTTTACAGATGAGGAAACTGAGGCAAACAGGGGTAGGTGACTTGCCCAGGCTCACATAGCTAGTAAGTGTCTAAGGCCAGATTTGAACTTGGGAAGAAAAGTCTTCTTGACTCCAGGTCCAGTGCTCTACCCATTGCAGTATGAACAAGGTAATCTGGAGAGGGGATACTTTGACAACTGGGTGGATTCAGAATCCAGCTTTATGTGGAAGGTAACTCTTGAGCTGAGTCATAAAGGAAAGGAGAGACTCTATAAGAAGTGAGGATGAAGTAGGAATTCATTCCAGGCATGGAGGGGTCATCCAATACAAAGATTGCTTGGAGATAGATTAAAAAGAAGAGAAAGAAAGGGAAGTTATGTGTAACAATGCTTGAAAGGTAGGCTGAGACCAGGCTGTGAAGTGTTTTATATGCCAAACAGAGTTTATGTTTAATCCTAAAGGTAATTAAGGTAATTGGGAGCCCCTGTAGGTTATTGAGGAGGGGAGTACCATAGTCAGCTTCCCAGATCTAAGTATGGAATGGGAAATGTTCCTTCATTTACACTCTCAGCCTACGGCTAAAGCTCAAAAACAAGGACAGACTATGTGTATATCCTCTCTGTCCTCCCACTGTATCTTCACAGCAGTCTTGTGAGGAAAGGATACTACTGTGCATTGTTTTGACAATATCAAAATCTCGAGATGCTATTGTCTCCATTTCCTAGGTGGGAAGGCTGAGGCTTAGGTGATGTGACTTTCATCTCCTCAGAAAAGGAACGAACTAGAATAGAAGTGGGAGATGTTCAGGAGTAATAACCATTACATGATAATATGGTTTGATGGGTAGAGTCCTGGGTTTAGTGTCAGAAGATCTGGGTTCAAGTCATGCCTCCACCATCTTCCAGCTGTGTTTCTCTGTGCTTAGTGAGAGTAGTTAAGATCTGTACTTCCTCCCTCACAAGGGTTGCTCATAGTTGGGAGGATCAAAGGAAATGATGGGATGTAAAGTGCTTTGTAAACCCTAGTGTACAATTTTTTGCATGAGCTGTTGCTTTCGTTATTATGAAAAAGAGGCCATGTCTCACCTACCCAGACTTCCTGACCTCTGGAGGCCTCTCAAATGTAAGAACTGAGAGGAGGTGTTGATCCCTATGACTGTGGTGATGGTTAAGCATGCAAGGGACAGGAACAGAAAGGCCCGAATGAAGTGGGGGAGGGAAGAGAGGTTTTTCAAATGTTTGCCAGGACTTCTTTGGAGCTCTTAGCCCCTGAGATGAGGGCTAAGTGCTGGGAGTGGAGCTGGAGTAGGGGAATGAGTCCTGCCACATGCTGAAGGCAGGAAGGGCAGACAAGCTTTCCACATGCATTTTTTATCGCTTACCATCCTCCAGACATCCTCACTTAGATCCTTCCCCCAGATGATTGAGAGCAATGGCTCCAATTATCCACTGGCTCTGGGGGCCAGGGATAGAGAGGGTAGAAGGATCTGGGATCAGGGAGAAAGTAGAACTCAGACTAGGTTTCTTCTATTTCTTTTAGTAATTTATGACCTCAGGTCTCTTGAGTCTCCATAAGATGCTGTAACAATTTCCAAAATAATCCACTTCTTTTTGTGAAAAATGAGCTATACAGGGCGTCCCAAAAATCTTAGTGTCGTTTTAATCAATTAAAGCTTTTGGGACACCCTGTATAAAGTCCTCTAAGGTTTGCACTTTATATATATTACCTCATCTGATCCTCACAACCTTTGAAGTAACCGTAGTGTTATCCCCATCTTAAAGATGAGGAACCTAAGGTAGAGAGCAGTGCCCAGGGTCATGTAGCTAATTAGTGTCTGAGGTAGGATTTGAACTCAGGTTTGCCTGACTCCATCCACTGTGCCACCTAGCTGTATGTGTGACTTTAGATAAATTAATGCTTCTGTGAGCTTCAGTTTACTTATCTGTAAAATGGAAATGCTAAATATTTGTACCAAGAAGCAGCCATAGTGTAATGTTCAGAGTCAGGGAGTCCTGAGTTCAAGTCTAGCCTTTGACATATAGTAACTGTGTCACCTTAGACAAGTCATTTAATAGCACTCCAGGCACCTAAGACTAAGTTTCAAAGCAGATGTTTACCTACTAGTTCAGAGTATTGTTTCCTCATTGGAAGTTCCTTATGCTACTGAAGTTACTGTGCTGATCTAAAAAACAAAGCAAAACAAAAATTCCTGTTTCCTGTCTCACAGTATTGTTGTGCAGGATACAGCTTATAAAGCTTAAGGTGTTACAGAAATATGATTTATTATTATTATACCGAATAGTAAAGAGAAGTATCATTTCCATTCTGCCGTGTGCAAAGGAGAATTCTGCAGCAGGACACAGTGGAGAGAGAGCTAGGCTAGGGAGACCAGGGTCCTACTGCAGACACATAAACATTGATGACCTTGGGCAAGTGTTCTAGAAAGCTCTCTAGGAAGATGTTGCAAAGAAGGTGCCAGACTGCACAGGGAGAAGGGCTGTCCTCACCCAGGAGTTCCTCCTCTTTCAATGAGATCACAGACCCTGTCCTTCTATAAGAATAGGGTGCTAGATGCTGGAAGCGATAGAAAGCTGTTACGAGGCAGAGCCCTTCCCCTATGCAGCTTACAGTGCAGCAGTGGGATAAGAAAAAACATTACAAAATGCGTTGAACACAAAGTACATTAAAATAATGTGTGAAGTTCAGAGGTTAAGCTGATTACCTGGCAGGATGAAGTCAAGGGAGGCTTCATGAGGAGGGAGTGAGAAAGCATTTGAGTCAAACTTTAAAGGATAGATGGGGAAAGATGAGGGGAAGGAAGGAAGGTTATTCCAGGCAGAGGAAACAGCATGGGCAAAGGCAGAGAGGTGAGAAAGTGCAGGATATGTTTGGGGACACAAAGGAGAATAGTTAGATGGTGCACAGTAACATGAGAACTAGCAGGGATTTTTTTCATAGAGAATGGATAATTCTGGCAATGAATGTCTTCTGTTTGTCTCAAAGTTCATACTTAGAAATATTTTCAAGTAATGAGTCCAGGGTGGAAGGAGGGTCTGGGAATAGAGAAGTTTTGTTTTGCTTCCAAAGCCCTAGTCAAGGCAGCACAAAGCCAAGCTGAACCCAGTCCCTCCAGCCTCTTCCATGGCCTATGGGGTACACCCAGGGAGGAACACAATTAGGAAAATTAAAAACTAACTTCCTGAGACTAGCAAGGTCTCTCTGTCTCCCCTGCCTCACTCTGAGGAGCTTAGCAAGTGTCTGACTTGGTGTGTTACCTCTTAGCTTCGAGCCACTTGGATGCTCTCTGCAGGAGCTGCCCTATTGGAATGCTCCCAACATTCTAGTGTTTATTCCAGGTTCTGGTGGGAATCAGTTGAGAAATTAAATTTGGAAATACAGAAAATCCTCAATAAGTCGGACCTCCCCCCAAAATTTTCATTGTTCTGATGCAGACTGGACTCTGACTTCTAGAGGAAGGCAACTTATACTACAAACAGCTCTGGAGATGTAGTAAAGCTAGAAAACTTGGGTTTTAAAATCTCCTTGGCCATCGACTTTGGGCAAAAAACTTTGCCTGACTAGGTTGGAGTTTCTCCTCTTGTAAAATGAGAGGATTGGATTAGATGATCTGAAAAGAAGCTTCCAGTGCCAAATTCATAGGATCTTTGTATTGTTTAGGAAAACGATTTTGCTAAGGAAATGAGTGGAATAAGAAGATTTTTGATCATTTCTTGAATACCACTGACCTCGGGATGCTAATTACAAACCATTGTTTTTTAGTCTTTAAAGTAGGACCCTTGAGGATTAGACAAAAATAAGAGTGTTTGGTAGGAGCAACAACAAATCACAAATTAATATAAGCTGATCTTTTATGTCTCTGGACTCTTCCCTCATGCTTTCTCCATTCTCCCCTTACGCAATCTGATACTACCTTACCATTCCAGTCCATTGCGCCATTTCTGAGACTTCAAGAAGGCCTCATAAAAGAACTAGGACAGCTGTTTAATGTGGATTAAACATTGGTCTTTATTGGATGCATTTTAATGTACACAAGGAAGGCTATACTGTTTGACTTGATGTCCATATCCCCTCATGAGGAGGCAGGGAGGAGGCTGACAGCAAAGGAAGGAAGACACAGGGGCAAGAGCCACCTCTCAGCAGGGCAGCAGCCATCACCTCCAAAGTAGAAGAGAAGCGAAGAAGAGGCATGAGCAAAGATACCACCAGAATTACAGGCGAGATGACCTTTGAAGGCTGTGACAGGAGGAAGGAGGTCTCATGAGATGCTGCCTCATGGATCTGGAGCAAATCAAGTTCCCATCGTTCCTCCCGTGTTTGATGGATGGAGTCCCTGGACCTGTCATCATTCCAAGCATCAAGATAACTCAAGGATAGTGAAGAGCCAGGGTCCTCTAGTCAGGGAAGGGGGCTTACTTCAATTCATTTGCTCGGTTTGTCTTCTGTGATTTCACAGACTTACAAGGGCCGATGAACAAAGTTACATGGGAAAAGTTTCTTAGCATAGAAGGTTCCAGAAAGTCATATCTAGAGCACAGTCAGCCTGTGGAGAGAAAGGCTAGACTCAGAAAGCCAGAGATGTTCTGGCTGACCACTGTATGCCCTTGGGCTGGTTCATTACGCCTCAAGACAATCATCTACAGTATAGTCAGACTTGTTGGCCCTCTTTGCCAATAATGTAGAACACTAATAATACTGGAAGCAAATCTCCCAGCCAAGAAAATCTCCCACTTTTTAAACACACTTAGGAGAGTAGGTTTCAAGGCTATTATAATAGCCCTCTTTAATTGCTATGGAGACACATGGAGGGAAATTAAAGTTAAAGAAAACTTTTACGTACATTATCTCATTTTATTCTTTCAACAGTCCGGTGACGTTGCTTTATTATCCCCATCTATAAATGAGAAAATTGAGGCATAGAGAAATTAAGTGATTGTCCCGTATTAACAAAGACAGGAAATGTCCGAACAGAATTGAGACCAGGTAGGTGTTGCTACTGAGTCTAAGGAGTGTAAAGAGTGAGAGACCATCCGACCCTTGGAAGCCATTGAGTCCACACTCCTTACTTTAGAGATGAGCAAACAGGGGCCCCATCAAGGGCAAGTGACCTAGGTCCCAACAAACAGTAGGTGACACCATTGTCATCTCTACGGGCCACTTAGGCCAATGGTACTTGGGTACTCCCTGTGGGAAAAAGCAGTGGAGAGGTATGAAAGCAACTTGCCAAAGGCCATGCCATTGGCATCCTGCCTCATGAGTCTTAAACAAGGCACTTGGCCTGTGTTCCCTACTGCCATCTTGTACAGCTTCCATAGCATCTAGGCCAAGCATCCACACATCAGAGCTCATGAACAAGTCACTGGCACTGCTCCAGGTATTCTTCAAAGCTCCCTGTTGCCCCTGCCAAAGCTTCTAAGGCGTTGGGGTGGGACTGGAGTCCTCAATCATGCTGTTAGTTATCCTACTCAGGGACCAAGACACAGCCTTTTTTATCATTTTTTGATTGACATTTCTTGTCATTTCATCACATTCATTTCCATATCTACCTCTCCTTTCCTCCCTTATCCAGTGAGCCATCCCTTACAAAAGAGAAGGAAAAATGGAAATACATTAATTCAGCCAAACCAACCGATTGATCAACCATGTCTGACAGCATATGCAGTATTTCATACCCATAGTCCCCCATTTCTTCAGTGAAAAAAGGGAGATACATTTCCTAACTTACTCCATGTTCAAGCTTAGTTATTATAATTATAAATCTCCCCGGTTTGCTTTTCTTTCCATTTACATTGCTATGGTCTTATGCATATCATTTCTTAGTTTGGCTTACCCCACAATGCAGCAGTCCAGAGAAATCTTCCCATATTTCTCTGAATTTTCCATTTATTGTCAGTCAACAAGCATATGTTAAATATTTACTGTGCGACTAATTACTGTACTAGGTTAACTGCTGGCGATGCAAAGAAAGGGAAATAATACAGTTCTCATCCTCAACAAGCTCATATTTTAATGGGAGAGACAAGCAAATAACTGTACATGTGTGTTTGTTGTGTGTACACACATATATGTATATATATATGTACACACATATATATGCCTACAAATAGATCTATTGGGAAACCTTGTTTCTACTTTCATAATATTTCTTGTATATGTCCACTGGTGTGTGTGTGTGTGTGTGTGTGTGTGTGTGTGAGTGTGTGTATATACATATATATATATACATACACACATATATATTTAAAGAGAAGAGTGTATATATATACATGTATGTATGTATGCATATATAGAGATATATAAATGAGAGGTGATCTCAGAGGAAGGAATTAGTATTGCGGGGCAGGGAGTCGCACACCTTGTATAGATAGGAACTGAGATAAATCTTAAAGGAAGCCAGAAAACCCAGGAGAGAGAGTTTAGGAGGGAAAGCATTCCAGGCATAAAGGATAGCTAGTGAAAATACATAAAGTTGAGAGATAGAATGTCATGTATGAGCAAAAGCAAGAAAGTCAGTGCTACTCTGATATACAGTAAATAGAAGCGAATAAAATGGTAGAGGACTGGAAACATAGGAATGGTCCAAGCTATAAAGGGCTTTAAAAGCCAGAGGATTTTATATTTGATCATGGAGGTAATAGGGAGCCACTGGAATTGACTAAATTGGGAGTGAGAGTGACAAGATCAGACCTTTGCTTTGATGACTAAGTGGAAGATGGTTTGGAATGGGGAAAGATTTGATGCAGAGTATTATAGCAGTAGTCTAAATGTGATATCCTGCACCAGAGGGGTGGCTAAGTGAGTAAAGACAAAGAGACATATGTAAGAGATATTATGAAGGTAGAAACAAGACTTTCCAACAGATTGAATATGTGGGTTGAGTACAAGCGAGGAGTCAAGGATGACACCAGTGTCATCCTTGGGGTAATTGGAATGGTGGAACCATGATGGTAGTATGCTCAACAAAAATGGAAAATTTTGTAAGTGGAGAGAGTTTAGGGGGAAAGATAATGAATTAAGTTTGGGATATGTTGAATTTAACAATTGTTCACAATGTCCAACAGAGAGTTGGAAATGAGAAATGGGAATCAGAAGACAGACAAGTGTGAAAATCATCAGCATAGAGATGAAGATTGAATCCATAGGAGCTGATGAGAACACCAAGTGAAGAGGGTCCAGGAGCAAACCTTGGGGAGATACCCATTGAGCAGGCATGACGCTGATGAAGATCATTCAAAGAAAGGGTTGGTCAGAAAGGTAAGAGGAGAATCAGGAGAAAGAAGTGACTTGAAAACATAGTGAGAAGAAAGTATCCATGATGAAATGGTGATCAACAATATCAGAGGATAGAGAGAATCGACAATATCAGAGGATAGAGAGAGGTCAAGAAAGATGAGAATTGGGCCATTAAGAGTTTACTGTAATTTTGGAGAGGGCATATGTTGGAAAATAAGCTCAGAAGTCAAACTGCAGAGATTTAGAAGAGAGAGAAGTAGACAGAGAGCTCCTCAAAGAGCTTAGCATGGAATGGGGGAAAGATATAGGATGATAGCTAACAGTAATGTATGGATCATATGAGAGGTTTTTTTTTTAATTAATTTATTTAAGTTTTCAACATTCATTTCCACAAAATTTGGGGTTCCATATTTTCTCCCCGTTTCTCCCCTCCCCCGACCCCAAAACGCCAAACATTCTAATTACCCCTATCATCAATCTACCCTCACTTTTAACATCCCTCTCTTCCCTTATCCCCATCTTCTCTTTTGTCCTGTAGGGCAAGATAACTTTCTATACCCCATTACCTGTATTTCTTATTTCCTAGTTGCAAGAACATTACTCAACAGTTGTTCCTAAAACTTTGAGTTTCAACTTCTCTTCTTCCCTCCCTCCCCACCCATTCCCTTTGGGAAGGCATGCAATTCAATATAGGCCGCATCTGTGTAATTTTGCAAATGACTTCCATAATAGTCGTGTTGTATAAGACTAACTATATTTCCCTGCATCCTATCCTGCCCCCCATTTTTTCTGCTCTCTCTTTTGATATCCTGTCCCTCCTCAAGTGTTGATTTCTGATTGCTCCCTCCTCCCCTTGCCTTCCCTTCCATCATCTTCCCCCACCCTGCTTATCCCCTTCTCCCCCACTTTCCTGTATTGTAAGATAGGTTTTCATAGCAAAATGAGTGTGCATTTTATTCCTTCCTAAAGGACTAAAGTCGAATTTGATGAAAGTAAGCTTCATGTTTTTCTCTCTCACCTCCCCACTTTTCCCTCCACTGAAAAGTCATTTACTTGCCTCTTTTATGAGAGATAACCTGCCCCATTCCATTTCTCCCTTTCTCCTCCCAATATATTTCTTTCTCACCCCTTAATTTCATCATTTTTTAAGATATGATCCCATCCTATTCAATTCACCCTGTGCTCTCTGTCTCTCTATGTGTGTGTGTGAGTGTGCGTGTGTGCGTGTGTGTGTGTGTGTGTGTGTATGTGTGTGTGTGTGTGTGTGTGTAATCCCACCAACTACCCAGATACTGAGAAAAGTTTTCAAGAGTTACAAATATTGACTTTCCATGTAGGAATGTAAATAGTTCAACTTTAGTAAGTCCCTTATGATTTCTCTTTGCTGTTTACCTTTTCATGCTTCTCTTCGTTCTTGTGTTTGAAAGTCAAATTTTCTTTTCAGCTCTGGTCTTTTCATCAAGAATCCTTGAAAATCCTCTATTTCATTGAAAGACCATTTTTT
>CM053769.1:134238846-134392013 GCA_028658325.1 Potorous gilbertii | reverse complement strand
CCACAGCGTGCGAGAGTTTTTTCTGATAGACTTGGAACTTTGTAATAACGCAAGAACTTAAAAAAAAAAATTCCTAATCGTTTTCTAAGGCAAAATGTCTTCCACACTCAGAGAAAGAACTATGGAATTCATTCACAGAATGTAGCAGGCCATGTATGTGTGTGTGTGTGTGTGTGTGTGTGTGTGTGTGTGTGTATGTGTATTATGTTTTGATTTGTTATATAATTTCTTCCATTTATTTTAGTTCATTTACATAGCATGACTATAGTGAAAACATATTCAATAGGAAAGTATTTGTAGATCCTATATAGAATTGTATGACGTCTTGGGGAGGGAGGGAGGTGGTGGTGGGTAAAAATCTAAGTTTTATGGTAGTGATTGTAGAACGTTAAAAAAAAAACTGTTAGCATTAGAAAAAAAAATATACTGATCTAAAAAAAATAGAATTGAACTGGATGGTTAGGTGACACAGTGAATAGAGCACTGGACTTGGAATCAGAAAGACTCCTCTTCCTGAGTTCAGATCTGACCTCAGATACTTACTGTGTGACCCTGGGCAAATCACTTCACCCTGTTTGTCTCAGTTTCCTCATCTGTCAAATGAACTGGAGAAGGAAATGACAAAGTATTGCCAAGAAGACCCCAAAAGAGGTCATGAGGAGATTGCAACAACTCAACAACAATAGACAATTGAACTAAATTTCAGACTTTACTAAAATTTTTTCAGGTCTGTTCCTGGAGCTTACTTTGGATATGATCTTCCATGTTTATAGAAAACCTAGACCTGCCAACTTCAAAGATACTGATGATTTCAGATTATGGTTGACTCCTAGACCTGTGCTTTGGTCATAAAATAACCTCTTAACCCCTCATTGTTTCCTAAGAGATTTTTTTTTAGGGAATAATCAAACAAAGGAAAAACAACTTTATAGATGGTGAAGTAGGAGGCAATGTGGTGTTCAAATCTACCTGCATGATCTTGGACAAATTGCTTAACTTTTCTGTGCCTCAATTTCCTCATCTGTTAAATGAGCAGCATGAACGGGGTGATTTTTCAGGTCCTTCTCAGCTTTAAATCTATGATTATATAAACAAAGGAGAAAATTTGCATTCTGTGGAAGAAGTCTAAGGTTTCCTACAAAATATCCATAGCATCTTTCTCCTAAGTACTTGAATGGGTTCCTCCTCTCTTCTCTTATAATTCTCCACCCAATAGACCTGTAGGGTAAAAAATGGAAAGGAAAGTGCTCTTGGCTTCATCATTCAAATGGGAAACTGAGTCACTGAACAGGAAAATGGCATGGGGATGAATCAGGGGAAGTGCTATTTTTAGCTAGAATGGGTGTGGCCAGATACCACTTTCAGAGTTTTAGCCACATTTTGAGTCATTCCTCAAGATGATTTTGCAATCTGTTGGTTCCTTGACCTTAATTAAGTCCAGAGGTGAAAGAGCTTATGTTTAGCTGGGAGATTGAAATGTTTTAGATGATGATGACAGTGATTCAGCCAGGATCATGTACTAACTTTACAGAGAAGAGGGGATGGGGCCAGTGGATGTGGGGGGCAGGGCAGGACTTACTTCCCTTTGGTCCTCCCTTTTTCTCTCCCTCTCCTCCTCAATGTGGCGATTGGAGTTAAAATTCCATCTTAAGGATTGCCTTGAACAGACATATGTTCAGTTAGATGGGCCAAAGCAATCCTATCTCCATCCCAACTACTAAAAAGGTGATACCAATGATCTCCCTCTTTCAATGGTGACTCCCTTCCCATGGGCTGTCCCCACAAATGGCATCTCCAATGGCCAAAGGCAGGGATCTGGTGGGAAATGTTGGGAAGTCAGTTCTCTAACTTGAAGTGTGTGTGTGTGTGTGTGTGTGTGTGTGTAGGGTTGAAAGAGGATGCTTAGCAGTATGTGATCTGCCAGGTCACAGGTCAGCAGAACTGGACCCAACTTTTAAAATCATGCTATTCTAACTCTTTACTTTTTAGGTGGAAAAATAGATCAAGAGAAAGTACATGCCTTGCCCATCACCAACTGGCTAGGATCATCAGGCTTTGATGTTCTGAAATAATAGGAGATATGTGTATACATATGTATATGTACAAATATATATATGACACATACATATATACATATACTTAGACACATGCACACGTATGTGTGTATATACACATACACATACATGTATATACACACATACATATACATGTATATATACATATACATGTGTGTATATATGTGTGTGTGTTATCTATCTATCTATCTATATATCTTTGATAGCTTCTTATCTGCAAATATGCTGCATCCCCTCTATAAGATGCAAACTCCTGGAGGACAGAGGCTGTTTTGTTTCAGTCTCTCTTATCCCCAGCACCTTGCCCAAAGTATGTGCAAAGAATAAATGTCTGTTAAATTGAGTAGGCATTCTCACTATACCTCTTATAGGTGTGGGTCCTGGGGATCAGCAGCAGCCCCCTCCCCCCATGTCACTATCTTACCTAGATCTATCTTGTCTCATAGAATTGCAGACTGTTGGGGGTCTTAGAAATCTCCTTGTCTAACCCTTTCATTTGCTAAATAAGGAAACTGAGATCCAGAGAGAGGATGGAACAGAGCCAGTAACCTTAAGGGTTGCTCTAGATCTGAAATGTTGTTAGAATCAATGGCGGATGCAGGACACAAACTCCCAGTCAAACCTCCCCCTACTGCAACTATACTCTATGCTCCCTAAAGGCAAGAACACTGTCTTCTCATTCTTTGTATCCCCAGCAGTTATGAATCCCCCAGTATGCACTCATAGAAGGTATTTCATCATCATAGCTAACATTTGTATCATACTTACTGTGTGTGCCAAGTACTATACTAAGTTCTTCACATTATTACCTCACAACAACATTGGATGCTTCTATTATCTCCATTTTACAGATGAGGAAACTGAGGCAGACAGAGGCAAAGTGACTTGCCCAGAGTCACTCTAGCTAATAAGAGTCTGAAGTTGAATTTGAGTTCGGAGCATCCTGCGTCCAAGCCCCACACTCTATCAACTGCACCACCTCATGCTGCCTGAATTAAAAACCGACAAGAAACAAATCCACTAAAACCCATGGTCAGGGGAGAAAGTCAGAGTCTGATTCAATACTCAAGAGCACCTTGCATTTATGTTCTGCATCTTCCCAAGGAACTCCAAATGTCTTAGGGCTATTGATTAAGCCAGATTCTTAGTCCCTTGTGTGCAAGGCAGCCCCAGTGGTGAATTAGGTGCTGGGGATGTAGATTACCTCTTTCAGACCACTTGGGGACCATTTATTTGTGCTGGAGAAGAAGAGGCCATTAACTAGTTCATCCTCCAGAGAATATTTTTTAAAAAATGCTCCTAGGTTGTCTGGCCTAATAGGAAGGAGGATGATGGCCACTCTTCGTGGTGAAAGGGAACCAGTTAGTGCTGTCTTGTTTTGGGGTCGAGGCTAAAAATTCTTCACAATTCTTTCTTATCCTATCCCTGGCTTCTTTGCCCTGGAGGCTTCTGGAATCCTGCAGCCCTAACTCTGAGAAAAGACTGGGTCTTTAGGGTCAACTCCACCATGTTTCACTTGCTCTCAGGGGAAATTAGGTTAAAGAGTGAAAGCCAGGAAACCTGAGATGTATGCTCATAGGATTGTGGGACATTCTTAGCTTTGATCTGGTAGGGGGTAAGAGATGGCTGCTTAGTGGACTGATTAGGAGCTGGAGGTATTTAGTTGGCATTCACTTATTATTCTGTACAAAACACTGCCATAGGGACTGGAGATCATAGAATCACAGACTGAACACTAGACAAGGCTCAGAGGTCATATTAATGTAACCCTCTCTTTTTTACCAAGGAGGAAACTGAGGCCCAGATAGATAAATGACTTGCTGCTGGGGGGGGTCACACAGCAGAAAATGACAAAGATGGGATTTGAGTTCAGGTCCTCTTCCTCCAAATCCAAGCCACTGTAAGTTTAGATAAGATAGCCCCTGCCCTCTTACAGTCTAGCAAGGAGATAAGACATCAAGAAAAAGATACAAGTAAGACTTCAGAGAGGGGCAAAATTGTTGGGATGGAATCTGAGAAGAGATCAGTGAAGGAACCTTTCTGAGGAGAAGTCCTAAGGTCACTTGAGTTGAGCATCAGTGTAGTTCAGAGAACTGACTATGGAATCCTGACTCTACTCCTTAGGACTCATAGGGCAGGGAATAAGGAAAGAGAATACCTGCTATGTGCCAGGCACTGAGCCAAGGACTTTACAAATAATTATCTCATCTGATCCTCTCGAAATCCTGAGAGGCAGATGCTACTGTTATCCCCATTTTACAGATAAGGAAACTGAAGCAGACAGAAGTTAAGTGACTTTCCCCAGGTCACGCAGTTACTAAGTATCTGAGGTCACATTTGAACTCAGGTCTTTCTGACTCTAGGCCCAGTGTTATTTATGTATCTACCATATACCCTAGCAAGAATGTTCGTCATAAGAATCTCTTAGTATCTCCATGTATTCCTGGGCTAGGTGTTGGGAGAGGCAAATCTTATTAGTTTCTGCTGGGTTTCCTCCAGTCAGTCAATCAGTCAATAAACACTTATAAAGCACCTACTAAGTGCCAGGTATTGTGCTAAATTCTTGGGATACAAAGAAAGTCAAAAAACCATCCCTGCCCTTCGGGAGTTTGAGGGGACACAGTTCATATGTACAAAAAAGATAGATACTGGGTAAACTAAAGGTAATCTGCCAAGATTAGGGAGGACCAGGAAAGCCTTCTTGAATAAAATGGGATCTTTTTTGAGACTTTCTCTTCATGTAAGGTAGGGGTGAAAGAGGATAG
Source organism: Potorous gilbertii (assembly GCA_028658325.1). NCBI lineage: Eukaryota > Metazoa > Chordata > Mammalia > Diprotodontia > Potoroidae > Potorous > Potorous gilbertii. The sequence goes on along the minus strand of CM053769.1, from coordinate 134,387,173 downwards.
AGTTACAAAAAACATCTAAGTGATGTGAGGTAAGAAAGAAGGGAGAAGGGGGAATTCTTAGCAAAGGGTCTTGAGCAGTATGAGGCAAGGTTCTTAGTTGAGAGTATGAGGGAAGGAAAGCCACAGGTTTAAAGAGGGATGGAAAGGTTTGAAAGAGCTGTTGTAGAAAGTGGGCTGGTGAGTCAATTAAGAAACTGTCAAAAGATTGCCTTACTGAGGTGACAATCCAGTTGAAGTTATGGAACATAAATTCACAGAGGACTCAGTTAGAACAGTTGTGCAATTTCCTCCAGATTCATTAAGGAGTTCATTCATTAGAGAGGGCAGGGGTTGATGGGAATAATCAATGACTGTGACTTGGCAGGGTAAGATTGGTAATACCATAAGGGGTCAAGGAGGAGTAGGTCACTGGAAAATAGGGAGTTGAAAAACAGGGATGGTTAGGGTATCTGAGGGAGCATTAATATGTATGCTGAAGTCCCCTCCTATGAGTGCAGGGATTGGGAAGGAGAGAAAGTTTGTGAGTCAGACACTGAACTCAGTGAGGAAAGGAGGGTGTCCTGACGGTTAGTAGACAACAGCCACCAGAATCTTCATTGTCTGGTAAATATGGATTGAGTGCCCTTTAAAGGAGGAGAGTGAAAACTGGAAGTCAAGGGAATGCCCATCAATTGAGGAATGCCTGAATAAATTGTGGTATATGAATGTGATGAAATACTCTTGTGCTATAAGAAATGATGAACAAGAAGACGTCAGAGAGGCCTGGAAAGACTTATATGAACTGATGCTGAGTGAAAGGAGCAGAACCAGGAGAACTTTGTAAACAGCAACAACCACAGTGTTCGAGGAATTTTTCTGGTAGTCTTTGTACTTCATTGCAATTCAAGGACTTAAAAAATTCCCAATGGTCTCTTAAGGCAAAATTCCTTCCACATCCAGGGAAAGAACTATGAAATTCAATTGCAGAATGAAGCAGACCATTTTCTCTTGTGTTATGTTATGTTTTGTTTTATGTTTTCTCCCATTCATTTTAATCCTTCTATGCAGCATGGTTAAGGTGAAAATGTATTTAATAGGAATGTATGCATAGAACTTATATAAAACTGTATGCTGTTTCAGGGAGGGAGTGGGGATGTAGGGAGGAAGGAGGGCAAGGGAGGGGAAAAAGTCTAAGATATATGGAAGTGATTGTAGAACACTGAAAACAAATAAAATCATAAAAAAAAATAAAGGAGGAGAGAGGTGATTGTAGCAGAAAATCCTGGAAACGGCAATGAGGAGCAAGGATTATTCTAACTCTCCAATCTGGACCAGTTAGGGGAAGGGGGAATATGAATAAAAATGCAGCCAGTACTGGAAAGGGTGTCATCAAGAGAAGTGAGGTCTCAGTGAGAGCCAGAGGATGAATGGAGCAGTGAGGGAAAGGTTGAAGATGACAGCAAATTTGTTACCTAGAGACCACACATTCCAGAAAGCAGCTGAAAGGGGGAAGCTCCAGAATAACAGAATCGTAGTTCAGAAAGAAGGTTTGATGCCCTTATTAGGGCTTTGGAGAGGAATTGAACATTGTTTGGGCCTTTCTAGACCCAGAGAAGAGACTCAGACTCACTGAATGTCTGAACTTGGAAGTGACTTCAAGGGCCATCTGGTCTCACTTCTACTTGACCAGGAATTCTCACTACTCCAACCCCAACAGGCTTCCCCATGAAGATTTGGGAAGACCTTACTAGTTTTCAAGGAATCATATTTTGCTTTTGTACACTTTACTTTTTAGGAAAAATTTCCCCTCCCATATCTATCTGAATTAAGTCTCTCTGTAGCTCTTTGCCACTGCCTCCAGGTTCCATCTTTCTTTTGTGTCTAAGCAAAGACAAGTCTAATCTTTCTTCCATGTGACAATACTTCACAGGGGCTATCTCAGGTGAACAACCACATTGTTCAAGAAAAGTAATGAAGACTCTCTTCAGAACTAGGGGACCCAGGTGTGATGATGCTAGGGGTTTAGGGCCAGTAAGGCACAGCTCCCTGTTTTCTGGTGACTTATAGACTCTTTAGGAAATTAATTATGTTAAGTGCTAAAGGAACATTAGAACAGATGAGAAATTTTTATAGCAACTCAGAGGAGGCAAAAGATGACTTCCTATTGGATAGGTCCGTAGGGGGGCCTCATGGAAGATGTGAGAAATGAGTCGGATTTTTATAGATTACAATGATTCTGATAGTTGGAAAGGAAGCAGGATTGCTATGCCTAGCAGGGAAAATGGGAGGTGGAATCTGGGGCCAATAAGAACAGTCTGATTTGGTCCAAGGGGGCATGTAAGGGAGTAGTGAGAGAGAAAGCTAGAAGGGGAGTTTGGGGGCAGAATGCCAGCTCAGGAGCATGAAATCCATGACAATGGGACACTGCAGAAGGACTTGGAGTAATGGGGTGACTCTGGTCCTCATGCCAGAGCAGACCCAGCTCCTTGGATGATGCTTCCCAAATCTTCCTTTTTCAGGACAGAAGATCATCATAGAAGCTGCTTCTCTGTCAGGGGTCTGTTAGGAAAGTAGCATCTGTGACAGTCAAATGCTTTAGTCAGTGGTGTCAAAATCAAATAGAAATGAGGCCTCGAAATCATCTATCAAAATCTTCCTTATTGAGTTAGAAAACCACACATTAGCGCTATGTCCTATTCTGTTTTTTACTTATTTTGTTAAATATTTAGATTTTACACTGTAATCTGTTACGTTTACATAATCCATTATGTTTTAATCTGGTGTGGGTCACACTCAGAAGTGCTGCTGATTTGCCCCTCTTCAAGATGATCAGGCTTCTACCTCTGCCTTGAAGAATCTGGCAGGGAGAGAGGGTTTTCTTCTCTAAGAAGAATCTAACCTAACCTAAGAAGGAATGTTTTAGAAGGAATGTATAATTGTGAGAAGTCATGAAATCTTATTTCTAATCAAAATATCTGTCTTGACTTTGTGTTCCTGGACAAACTGAGCCCCACAGGCTGTACCTTCCATATATGTAAAATAAGGAGAAAAACACATTACCTAACTTCAAGGTTGAACAGAAAGTGCTTTGGAAGCCTCAAAGTACTGCAGAAATGTGAACTCTGCCTTAGTAGTATGCTGAAGGTTAGAGGAATATCTGTCAAAGATCAGGATGACCTCAGGAAACTCAATCAATCACAAGCCACTTATCCTAATAAGCTCTTAATTATAGGTGTCAGGGACTGTGCAGAACTGTTAGGGATAAAAAGGAAGGTAAAAACAGTCTGTACCAACTCATGTCTAATGTGGAGACAACCTTGGCCTTTGGCTTCCTCCTCTGTAAAATGGGGTGTTTGGAGGAGATGGCCACTCAGTGGCAGTCCCTTCAGTCTCTCCCTCAGTAGAATGCATTCCTGGGTCTGCCCTGCCCAGAGGGTGGTATGATTTAGGGCAGAAGCAGAGTGACTGGCATGGCATCGAGTCTGGCTGGGTGCTCTCCAAGATAGATTCCTGGTGCCAGCTCTGAAGTGTCTTGAGGAAATTGATTTGTTGGAAATTGACAGGTTGGGGGAATGTGATGGAAGCTTGGGAGGAGGGTTCACTACTGTCCTTGGTATCTGGTCCTTACAGGTCCACTCAGAGAGTAGAATCAGGCTTCATAATAATGCCTTGCACTTACATGGTGGAGAACTTCCACCACAAAACGTGGGAAACTTTGTAGCCAAGCACTCAGTCAGCTTCTTGTTAGGTTCAAGTTCAGGGTTTGAGTTGGGGGAGTTGAGCTTCAGTTTTCAGTGGTCCCAAGCTTTCTACCAAGTTCTTCAGAGTCAGGTGGTACAGGGGGATAGGTCTCTGGGTCTGGAGTCAGGAAGACCTGAGTTCAAATCTAGACTCAGACACTTAGTAGCTATGTGACCCTGAGGAAGTTATGGAACCTCTGCCTGCCTCAGTTTACAGAACTATAAAATAGCCCTTAACTCCCAAGGTGGTTTTGAGGATCAAATGAGATCTTATTTTCAAATTTAGCAGAGTGCTTGGCATATAGTAAGTGCTATATTAATGGATTTATGCAAAAATATTCATTGAGCATATTAATATTTCATGTTGAGTGAAGAGACCATGCCATGTCATCAGCTGGCTGGGCTGGTTATCTGTGTCAGTCTAGCCAGTGGTAGTTGTAATTGTTAAACCATCAGTTGGATGACCTGATGTTGGTTGGCAGATCATCCACTCAGTGGCAGGAGAACTCAAGAGAAGTCACCCTTCCTCTCCCTTTCCAATAATCCAACTCAAGAAGCAGGCAGGGAGCGTGAGTCTGAAGCTGAAGAGTATCTACTCTGGCTCCAGATCAGCTGATGCTCTGGAACCCTCAGACTGCTCCAAGCAGCTTAGACTTAGGATCTGTTTGGCCCTAGAGGGCAGCATTAAGGTCCAATGGGGAAAATATTGCAGAGATGGATTTAAGCTCTGTGTAAGGAAAACCTCTTAACAGCCTGAGCTGTTCAAAAGTGGAGTGGGCTGCCTGCCCCTGGTCAGAGTGAATTCCACATTGGGGATTCTGATGGGATGTTAGAGAAGGGGTTTCAGTTAAGTTATAGTTTGGACCATGGTCCTGTTTAACTCTGAGCCTCTGTGATTATAACTTCCTTGGCTTGTCCTAAATAACTGGGGGTGAGGATAAAGGGCTTCCTAACCATCTGGGGTCCAGGCATCACCAAATTCACCAAAGAGGCTACAGACTTGACTGGTAACAAAACCAGAGAGAAAGAACTGGGAGAAACAGCAGCAGCATTAGAGAGTGAGAGCAAAAAAAAGAAAAAAAAGAGGAGCTGGAGGGAAGAAAGGATGGGGGAGCACGGCCAAAACCTTGGCAAGCAGCAGCGGCAGCCTCGAGGACCATCTGGGTCCAGGCATGGAGACAGTGGCAGGCATGTGGACGAACAGGGGGGCCAAGCATGGGGCTGAATATCATTAGCAAGAGCCAGTGACAGGACAGCTTGTTTGAGATTGAAGGTAAATAGAACAACAGAAGCCCTGCTTACAGAAGAGTGTTTAGCCCTCTTGGAACAGTAGCGACCCCAACTGTAAACTGGCGCTTTTACAAAGCCGGCACGCATTTCCTTCTTGGCTACAATTCTGGCTCCTTGGATGGATGGCCCACCACCTCCCCAGCCTTCCCACCCTGGATCTTCCTTCATGACCTGGGCTTTCTTATTCTGGAATATCCTTAGGCTGGCCTGGCTCCCTTCTCTCATTCATGAGTTTCTTCCAGGGTCTTCATTTTGGGGTTTGGTGTAGATCAGTTATGCTCCATCACCCTCCAGGTTATGTTTCTGACTATGCCACTCTGCTCCCCAAATGAGTACCTTCTCCATACTTCCCCTGTTTTTCCCCCTTTTATGTGCTGTTTTCTCCCATTAGAATGTAAGGGCTGCCTTTCCTTCTATTTGTAGTTCAGTGCCTGTGCTAAGTAAGAGCTCAATAGTGAGAGCTTGTCCCCTTACCTTGTTACCAGCAGAGCAGGGAAGGCAGAAATAATAAAAGCACAAGTCCTAGGGAGCTGAATTGAATCAGGCTCCCCCAAAGTTTGCCCAACAAGTTTTACTTGTTGAACTTGCTCACTCAAGAATGGTCAGGATCACAGCAAAGTCATGATATCTTCTGTCCAACACATTCTTTTTTGGGCAGTCCTAGTTAGAGTGGGGCTAGGTATGTTGTTCCCAAGTCCATCAATAAACATTTATTAAAATAGTGCCTGCTACATGCCAGTACTTTTCTATTCATGTTTTAGATCACATTTCTTTACACTTCAAGATCTACATTAACCATGTTAGGTAGGTGGTACAAATATTATTGCCTCCATTTGACAGATGGGGAAATTGAATCTCAGGCAAGATTCATTGACATGTCCATGATCACACATCTCTTTTAAGGACTACTTGCTTTGGAAAATACTCTGGTGTGATGGAGGGAGCACTGGTTCAGGAGTCAGAGGACCTGAGCTTGTATTACTGCCTCTGGGGCTTTGAACAGGTTACTGAGCCTTTATGAGTCTCAGTTTCCTCATCTGTAAAATAGGGATAAGTATGAAGAGCATTACCTGCCAAGTACTTTGGCCAAATCCTTGTTCTCTGTGTCAGCCATCTCTAGACATCCTAATGAATGTCAGACCACTGGGCCCAGATGGCTCTGGAGGGGGAAGTAAGGATGGTGACCTTGCACAGCCCTCCCTCCCTCAAATCAAAGTCAACTGCAAGTCATGTCATCATCTCCCTGATGTCACAGTCCTCTTTGAGAATGAGGGACAAACACGCAACAGTGACCACAAAATAAGGATAGCATGTGAACTACTACCCATTACCTGGGGCTGTGAGAATGGAAGAGAACATATTTGAAGTGCAATGTAAATTAATGTAAGCTGCTATTCCTAGATCGCAGTGAGGTGGTAGAGGAAGCATTAGATTTTGAGTCAGAATCCCTGGTTCAAATCTCAGCTCCCTCATCTACTAGCTATGTGACCTTGGGCAAGTCATTACCACTCTGTTCAATGAAGAGATAGGATGATCTCTAAGGTGACTTCTGGCTCAGTCATGCTATGAATTTATGATGACTGCACTGTGTGTAGCACAAATTCTACCTAAATAGAGATAGTTTTAAAAAGTTGATTCAATTAATTAAAAACTTATTTAGGGCCTCCTAGGTACAAAGGCCTGCACTTGATGTTGAGGACATAGCTGAATATCACAGAGGCCTTACCCTAATGGAGCTTAGAGTCCAGTAGAAGGGGTAAAATGGGGACCCAAACCTTGCTGTCCAGGACAGTCACAGGCTGCCTAGCTCCTGAGCAGGCCCATCACAGAAAGGGTAGAACTCAACTCTGGAGACAGTCAAGGCTCCCAAGAGCACCCAGAAGGAGTAGTACTATCCCCATACCAAACAGATACAGCAGAAGCAGCCACACATGTCACCAAGGAGAGGAAACCATAACAGGAAAAAGCCACTGAAGATTCTGAACCACAGCATTGGTAACAGAAATGGCAATTGGCAGAACCAGAAAGACCCCACTGTTTCTCTAAGATGACATGAGGGTAAGCTGAAAAAAATGGGGATGTTTAGCCCAAAGAAGAGAAGATGTGGAGGGGATGGCTGACATGATGATTTTTTTTCAAATGTTTGGCACTATGCCTCAAAAGCTATTGAATTGGGCAATATTATTATTAGGTTTAGATCCCAAAAGTTCAAAAAAAGAGGAAAAGAACACAAGTACAAAAATATTTATAGTAGCTTAGTTAGCAAGGAATTGAAATCTGAGGAGATATCCAACACGTGGAGAGTAACTGAACAAGTTATGGTAAATGATATAAGAAATGATGATGGAGATGATTTCAGAAAAACCTAGGAAGACTTGTATGAACTGATACAAAATGAAGTGAGTGGAACCAGGAAACAACTTATTCAATATCAACAACATTGTATTGATAATGAACTTTGAAAGACTTAGGAACTCTAATCAATGAAATGAGCAACCATGATTCCCAAGGACTCATGATGAAACATGACATGCATCCATCTCCAAATAGAGAGCTGATGGACTCAGATTTCCGGTTGAAAAGTCTTTTCTTCTCTCCTCTCCTCTCCTTCCTTCCTTCCTCCTTTCCTTCCTTTCTTTCCTTCCTTCCTTTCTTCCTTCTTCCAAACATTCTTTCTTTCTTTCTCTCAACATGACTAATGCAGGAATTTGTTTTGCATGATTATACATATTTGTGATGGGTTTTGTTTTTCTTGCCTTCTCAATAAGTGGGAGGGGGAAGGAGGAAAGGAAAGAATTCAGAGCTGAAAATAAAAGAAACCTTGAATTTAGAAAAAGAATGGTGGAGCTGAAGAGAACTAAAATCCCTTGGAATATACAGTGTCAAAGATGGAAAGGATAACCCAAGCCCTTCATCTTACAGAAGACAAAATCTAGACATAGAGAGGTTTTACTTTTTAAAATTAAATTGTAAATGGTCACAGAGCAAGGCAATGACAGACACAGAACTTGAAAGCGCATCTCTAAATTCCCAGACTGACACTAGAGCACACGATATTCTAGTGAAACTAGCAAAGAGAGAAGCTGGGAAATTGATAAGTGGAAAAAATGGAGAGAAAACAAAGAAGGTCCTTACTTTAGTGGAGAGAAAGCTTATGGAGGGAAAAAGAGGAAGTGATACAGGATGGGCCTAGGAAAAGTGGTACTGGCTTCAGCATTTAGTTTAGGAGGGAAGAATATCTGTAGTTAACAAAAGGACTGATGTTTCCTGCAAAGGCAAAGGGCTCAGGAAGGGATTTGATCAGAGAGTGAGGAAGAAGAGGAGACAACTTTGCTTTCGTCCCCTCTCATTTTCCATGATCTTTCAAAGCTCACTGGCAGTGGTTCAGCAATCACACCTACCACTTGTTGCAGTATGGTGGTATGCTGTTCATCTGGGTCTGGTGATGTGAATTCATCAGCGATAGCTGGGTGTTCTCTTACTATCTCCATACCTAGTATAGGTATCAGTGCCCGACTAGTCAGTCATCTTTGGTCTCTTTCTTATCCAAAGGTCTGGCAATGAAAACAGAAGAAAGTAAGAGCTGAACTTCTCTGCCTTCTTTGTTGGATCCATTGTAATTGTTCTAACCCCTCAGAGATAACCTCCTATCCTTTCTTCTTCTTCTCTACAAATAGCAGAAACGAACCCCCTCCTTTTTGCTGTACTTGGTTCTCCCCATCAGCCTCAGTTCATTTTGACCTTCAGCATGCCCGATTCTGTTCCTACAGGACTACATCATGCTGTGTATTCATCTTGTTATGTGACCTTGCTTCCATCTTCTGTCCCATCTAAGTTAGTTGGTAAGTCTTCTGTGGATCCATACTAACCTCTATAGACAAATCCCCCTTTTTCTCCTTATTAGAATATTTTCTCTATGTGTTCTCAAAATTGAGAACCTCTAAGTCCCACCTGGGATAACTTTTCTTAAGGAATTTTAATTCATGGGATCCTATTTATCCTTTCTTAGAACCCTTTGGAGTCTGCTCTCATAAAATCTGATGAGCATGTCAGACTATGCTTGGCTTTTTTTTTTCTTTTCTCATGACTCCCCAAGGTTCCCACTAGATCCACCCCACACTAGACAAGACTTCATTATAAATAACTACAACACTTTCCCATCTGTAAACTCATTTCAATTTTCTTTTCAAAACCCAGTGGAGCACTTTCCTCTTTCCTGCCCCTTCTCCTGCCCCAGGGGATTTCCAAGCCCAGACAGAGAGCAGAGGTAGGAGCAGACAGAAGTATCAGAAAGAGATAGAGAATTCCAACATTGCTTATGCAAGTTCTGGCAAGCACAGCCCAGGGAGGCTGTGCATGTCCAAAGGAAACTTGGAGTAGTTGAGGATCTGTTCAGTTTCCTAACCAAGTTTAGAAAGTGCCTTGTGCTTTCTCGGACACAGTGTCTACCACACCCATTAGACTTTGTTCCATCACTTGGGGCCAAATTCAGGTGAATATGGAACCTTCATCTTCATTGTTGTCATCACAACCACCAACAGAAAGATTTATATTGTTATGCAACCAATGGGGAAGTTACTTTTCATATTCCTCTACCACTTCATCCTCAACTAAAGTCTATTCTCCAAACCTCATTGTGGCTTAGAGGGGACTCTGTTCTTGAGCACTGTGCCAATGAGTTGCCAACTCTGTCATCCTAGAAGGGCTTGGAGTACAGGTCATCAACAAGAGAATAAAGATTCATTAAGCACTTATTATATGTTGGGCACGGGACTGAGTGCTTTACAAATATTATCTTGTTGTACATTAAACAAACAACTAGCTCAGTCAAATTCGGAGTACTTTGCTACCACATTGGTCACTGGGGGAAAATTTTTCTGGTTACAACAATTTTCAAAGACCATTTAGTCTGGGAGGTGGGGAAGGGAATTGTATCAATCTAGATGAGAGAAAAAGGTTCCCCATCCCTTATATGAATCAAAGCCCAAGTTCTTCCAAGATTAGGAAGGAAGCAAAAAACTGGGAAAGAGTTTTTGCCACAAGTGTTTGTGATAAAGGCCTCATTTCTAAAATATATAGAGAACTGAATCAAATATACATGAATACAAATATACTTGAATACAAGTCATTCCCCAGTTGATAAATGACCAAAGGATATGAACAGGGAGTTTTCAGAGGAAGAAATTAAAGCTATCTATAGTCATTTGAAAAAATGCTTTAAATCACTATTGGTTAGAGAGATGCAAATCAAAACAACTCTGAGGTAACACATCACACTTATCAGGTTGACTGACATGACAAAACAGGAAGATGATAAATGATGGAGAAGATGTGGGAGAGTTGGAGCATTAATTCATTGTTGGTGGAGCTGTGAGCTGATCCAACCATTCTGGAGAGCAATTTGGAACTATGCCCAAAGGGCTATAAAAATGTGCATACCCTTTGACCCAGCAACATCCCTTCTAGGACTGTATCCCAAAGAGAGAATAAAAATGAGAATGGGTCCCATATGTACAAAAATATTTATAGCAGCTATCTTTGTGGTCACCAAGAACTAGAAATCAAGGGGATGCCCATCAATTGGGGAATGGCTGAATAAGTTGTGGTGTATGAATGTAATGGAATACAATTGTGCTATAAGAAATGATGAACAGAAGGACTTCAGAGAAGCCTGGAAGGACCTATATGAACTGATGCTGAGTGAAGGGAGCAGAACTAGGAGAACTTTGTACACAGCAACAACCACAGTGTGCAAGGAATTTTTCTGGTAGACTTAGCCCTTCACAGCAATGCAAGTACCTAAAACATTCCCAAAGGACTCTTGAGGCAAAATGCCTTCCATATTCAGAGAAAGAACTATGAAAGTGGAATGCAGAATGAAGCAGACTATTTTCTTTTGTGTTATGTTTTGTTTTGGTTTGTTTTTTCTCAAGATTTCCCCCATTCATTTTAATTTCTCTATGCAACATCCCTAATGTGAAAATGTGTTTAATAAGAATGTATGTATAGGAACCATATAAGATTGCATACTGGCTGGGGGAGAAATGGAGGAGGGAGGGAGAGAAAACCTAAGATGTACGGAAATTATTGTAGAAAACTAAAAACAAATAAATTAATAAGTTTATTAAGTCCAGTTTCTTGATGTAATTAAAAAAAATTCATTGTTTCATAAGTGCCATGAGGCTTTCCTTATGCAGGGTTATCTAGCAAACTATCAATTGTTCAGAATATAAATGAAAATCACTAAGTCATTCTAGATGGTGCAGTGGATGGAGCACTGGGCTTGGAATCAGGAAGATTCATCTGCATGAGTTCAAATCCAGACTCAGACACTTCCTAGCCATGTGAGCCCTGGGTAAGTCACTTAATCCTGTTTACCTCAGTTTACTCATCTGTAAAATGAGCTGGAGAATGAAATGGCAAACCACTTCAGTATCTCTACCAAGAAGACCCCAAATGAGGGGTCATGGCAAATCAGATATGACTGACTGACAAGTCAACAAACTTAAAAAAAAAAACAAACCACTTAATTACCATGTGCCAAGGATAGGGAATGGAATACAAGTAGAAAGAAATACCATCTGTGAATCCCAGAAGCTTACATTCTAATGGAGGAAGACACCACACAAAAGGAAGGGGGAGATGAGGTGGGCAAAACACAAGGTTTCCATGGAAAGTCAAGAGAGTCAGGAGAGGAGCCTGGAGAGGAAAGAGGATATGGCAGACTTGGGTATGTTCTTTAAAATGGAGATTCTGGAAGGAACCAGCCAATCAGAGGAAAGGGCCAGATTCTCATATATACTTCAGGTATAAGAAGTTCAAGGGTAGAATGAATTTCTGGGGTAAGGAAGCTTGTTTGGCCTGGTATGGAAAGTTCAGAGAGTTGGGGTGAAACCTAAAAGACTGAAGGAAACCAAAATCCATGTCACAAAAACCATATCCTGGAACTTGAACATGTTATTCAAAAAAACTCACTTTATACTCAGCTTTAACCAGCTTGGTTACCTGGTCTCCAAGTAGATTAGAAACAATAAATTAGAAGAGTATGATGTAGTGTTAGAGGAAGGCACAGGGATAACAGACAAGAAACTGATGATGCAGTAGGTAGTCCAATGGATAGAGTGCTGGGCCTGGAGTCTGGAAGACCTGAGTTCAAATGGGACCTCAGACACTTACTAGCTGTGTGACCCTGGGCAAGTCACTTAACCTCTTTCTACCTCAGTCTTAACCTTTGTCAATCCCATTTTCTTCAGGGGTAAATGGAACTAATAAATAAATTCTCAGGGTTGTTTCGAAGATAAAATGGGATAGTATTTGTAAAGTACTATATAAATATTAGATATTTTTAAAACAATAACAAATTTTTAAAGCAATTTTAATAATTTTTCTAAATTATATAACTTTAATAATAACAAAATTGTTATTATTAACTTGATTGAGGAAGAAGTCAGAAAACCTATAAAAATTATACATCAACACATAAAACACAGCAATCTGGGGCTTTTCAGTACAGGACAAATAATTCCGTACAGCTCAGTAGCCCCTGAAGTTATCATCAAATTACAATAAAAAATTACAGCTGTTCATAATGATGACCCTGAGTTAACAGGAAAAGGTCACAATTTTTTTTAAGCTATAGAGAAGTCCATAATGCCTTGTTAGACGAATTTTATCCCCAAAAAGCTGCAAGAAAGGGAAGTACCATGGGAGACAATGCCATCTTTGTTCTTATTATCTTTCTAGTGGGGAGCTAGGTGGTGCAATGGATAGAGCACCAGTGCAGGAGTCAGGAGGACCTGAGTTCAAATCTCACTTCAGACACTTGACACTCACAAGCTGTGTGACCTTGGGAAGTCACTTAATCTCAACTGCCTCATCCTGGGTCATCTCCAGTCATCCTGATGATTCAGATGCCTCTGGAGGAGAAGTGAGGCTGGTGACCTGCACAGCCCTCCCTCACTCAAAAAAAAAAAGTCAAGTGTAAGTCACGTCATCATTTCTACGATGGCATCCTTCTTTAGCAATGAAGGATGAACACACATCTTTCTAGCTAAACTATTGTCACACCCATTTTGTAGATGGGAAAATTGAGTCACTGAGTAATTAAGGGACTCACCCAAGGTATTATCAAAGAATTAGAGAATATTAGAGTGGGGAAGGGATCAGAGGGCTGAAGAGTTAGAGGGGAGCTACTATCTAGTAGTTCAATACTTTCAATTGAAAATTGAACTCTATCTTTTCTGAAGAAAGATAGGCTAAGTTCACATTGTAAGTGTCAGAGCTGGGATTAAAATGTAAAGTCCAGCCTTCACAGCCTGAGGAGGTAGTTCTTGTGGAGAAGGGGTCAGTCATCCCCACTAACTGCCAACTAACTTGACCTATAGGACAAGCAAGCCAACCTAGCTAAAGCAACAAGGCCCTCTGCAGCAGGCACAGGAGGTAGTGTGATTCAGGGAAGTCAAACCATCATCCCCACCTGAACCTCAGACCCTGATGGAGATATCCTGGGACCCAAACCCAAGAGGCTTGCAAGACGCTTGAGAATAGCAGTGCCTCCAAACCACAGATCTGCTTCAGCCCGGCCAGTGACATCATTGAGGGGAGAAAAAATGATGGAAAAGAGGCGCGACTTCCTCCTGACCACAAGCAGGACTGCTGACCAACTGCCACTGATGGGCAGATAAAGACAGTAGCCCTGGGAGCCACAGAATTCCCCAGGTCACTGCTCCTGCTTTCACCCCAGCCTGTATGCCTTCCTATGAGGAGGTAGTCCTGCCAGCCCTACCAACTCTCAAACAATTGCCACCACAGGCCAGACAAGCCAGCTTAGCTGAAGGAGCAAGCAGGGGACCCCAAGGGAGAGGCAGGAAGCAGCATGGGCCAGGCAAGTCAGACACTCTCAGCACTACCTTGACCACCATCTCCCTTCAGACTCTGATGGAGATAGCCCAGGACCTGAACCCAGGTACTCCGGGAGTAGCAATGCTTCTGGCTCAGTGCCCTCAGTTGTCATCCTGGGGGGTCACCCCTGTGGAGAAGCATTTTCAGACTCAGCCTGGCAGCTGCTCAGGCACGTGCTGCAGTCACAACTCCTAGAAACCCAGAAAACAAAGTTCTTGCCAGCAAAGCCTTTGGTGCTGGTTCAACATTAGAAACTGACACCATTTTATGAGTGAAAATGACATTAAAGAAGAGGTATTATCATTTGCTTTCTACTTTGAGGACCATGGGACCTTTCCATCTGACTTGAAGCTGAAACCTTCTAGATGTATTATTTTGCAGATTAGAATATGAGTTCCTTGAGAGCAGAGAGTGTCTTACTTTTCTATTTGTATATGCCAAGCACTTAATAAAAATCCATCTTTCCTTCCCTCCTTCCCTTCTTCTCTCCTCTTCTTCCTTCCTTCCCCTTCCATCCTTCCCTTTTCTTCTTTCCTTCCTTCCTTCCTTCCTTCCTTTACAAATTTAGTGTTTTTCTTACTAGAACAGTGGTTCTTAAATTTTATATAGTGTGGAAGCATATAAACCTCCTTTTTTGGGGGGGGGAATGGAAAATAATGGGAAGTAATATTTTTTTCCCAAGCCCGTATCAGACTCCTAGGAAAGTGCTTTGGAAAGGTGGGTGATAGGTTGAAAACAAAATGGTGAAAAGGTCTAACCAAACTTAACTGTGCCATCATTGCCTTCCCTACCCCCAAAAGTGATTAGGCTAGAGCCTACCTTTCATATATTAAATCAAAGTGAGGAAAAGGTCCCTTTGTTTACAGTGAGAAGGGTAGTCCAGGAAGGAATGGGATGGTAACTTTGTTACTTAAATATCCCAGAATATTAAGTGCCAAACTGTATTTTATATATTGTGATCTTTTCCTTTTTCAAGTATTACAAACATTATCTGAAATCATGTTGGGGTAGAATCATGGATGTATGTGTGTGTATGCCTCATGAACATGTGTTTTTAAGCTAGACTTGCTTGGATGTTACATTAAAGTTAATTTAAATAAAATTTGTTTCTTATAGATCTGGGCATAAAAATATAGGGTTGGTTGGTTGATCATTGTCCTTCATTCTTGAAGGGGACCAAAATGGCATCACTATGTTAGAGTCAAGTCACAGTGCCACCGATTGTGACTGATCAGACCAATACATGCTCAGAATGCTTTACTACAGATCTGGCACAAACAGACCATGTGAACATTTGGGGTAGATTCTCTAAATTTACGCATCCTACGTTTCCTTTGAGCTGTTTCAATTCTACTTTGCTGATAGAGCACAGCACCTTCTCTGATGTGGGCATGCCAGACTAAGCGATCCCGTGCCAGGATCTCCCATGTCACACAATCAATTCCAAAGTTGTTAAGTGTCACTGAGACCTTGAGAGTGTCCTCGTATCACTTATTCTGACCACTATGTGAGCACTTCCCTTGTGTGAGTTCTCCATAAAAAATCTTTTAGGCAAGCTTATGTTTGGCATTTGAACATGGTGGGACCACTGGAACTGCCAGGATAGAGCATACATACACAGACACACTCATGTACATATATGTGCATGTATGTATATATATATTTTACAATAGCATTCAGTACTCTTCTATTTAACATAAAAATTCATCTCTTCTTATAAAACAATCTATATAAATCAATTTCTTAGTTTTTGTTTGTTAATAAAAATCAATAATTATTTCATAACTGTCTCAACTATATAATAAAAATGAAGTAATATGCACAGATGTTTATTTCATTTCATAAAATCTCTTACAATTTTAATATTTATAACATAAAGCTATAATTATATTACTATTTTGAATAGCAGGTTTGGTTTTTGTAGCAAAGTTTCTCAGAATGTGATACTGTTGATGATATTGCTACTTGTATTTCTTTTCCAATCAATAATTGAGACTGATATTTCATCTTGAAAATAGTTGCAACAGAAAACCCTGTTCGACACAAATAAGATGCTACAAACAATAGTAAAATTGAGTTTACTGTGACAAACCAGAGAATTTTTTTTTTTGGACTGAGCTTGTGACTCCATCTGTATAGGAAAATTATTTCCCTCACTGATAACAGATTTGAAACTTAGAGAGTCTTAGAGACCTGGATGGCCCATGACATCAAAGTATTCAAAAAAGAACACATGACCTTTCCTTTCTTGTTAACTTCCAGTTTCTGTCAAAGTCCGCCATCTTCTAATCATTCAGATTCAACTGGGAGTGACTTCTCAGCTCTCCCTCCTTCTCCCTCTCCCTCCCTCCATCTAGTACATTAGTTATTTTACCTCTACAGTATCTTTTGTTTCCCCATCTTCTGCCTATTCATATATCAGTCACTGTACCAGGTTAGGTCCTACCACCTCTTGCCTGGACTATTCTGGTAACCTCTTAACTGGATTCCCTGCCTTGTCTTTCTCTCCAACCGAACCTTTGCAGACCTGCCAAAGTGATCTGTCTCAAGTATCTGCCTGACCATATAACTCCCTTGGTCTGTAAAGTCTAGTGATTCCCTAAAAATGCCCCCCTTTTGCCATTTAAAGTCCTTTATAACCTGACTACAACCTGCCTTTCTAGTATTGTTATTCTTTATTCCATTTCCTATGGGCAGCTAGGTGGTGACATAGTGCATAGAGCACTGGGCCTGGAGTGAGGAAGACCTGAGTTCAAATCCAGCCTCAGACACTTCCTAGCTGTGTGACCCTGGGCAAGTCATTTAATCCTATTTGCCTCAGCTTCCTCATCTGTAAAATGGGCTGGAAAAGGAGATGGCAGACACTCCAGAAAACCCAAATGGAATCAGGAAGCATTGGACATGTGACAACAACAGCAACACAAGCACAGATAGGACTTGAACCCAGGACTTCCAGACTAATGTCAGCTCTCTGTCCACTCTGTCATGATGCCCCTAGTCAGACACATCGTAATATTTTCAGCATCCAATGTCTATCTCAGAGCACTATTGATTCTTGTTATTGTTCATTCGTGTCCACCTCTGGGTGACCCCAGGACCACAGCATGCCATGCCCTTCTGTCCTCCACTATCTCTCAAAGTTTGTCCAAGTGTATGTTCCTTGTTTCCATGACACTATCTGTCCATCTCAACAGACAAGTCTACGAATCGTTTTCATTGAGATGGAGAAAGACCAGATGTAGCAATCTGCCTACTCCAATACATCCTCCTACAAAAATGATCTTCCTAAAAAAAATAGGTCCGATCATGTCCTCCCTTTCCCCTCCCTCTTTCTTTCTCTCCTCCCGTCTCTCCAACGCAGCAAACCCTAGTGACTCCCTGTGTTAACTCCTGGGTCCAATTTAAAATCTTCTTCTTCGCTTTGAAAGCCCTTCCCAGACTGGCCCCTGGCCTCCTTTCCTTAGACTTTATTCTCTTCCACATATCTTATGGCCCACCCACCCTACCCTTGCTGTTCCTTATTACACATTGCTTTCTTCCATCTCCATGCCTGGTTACCACTCTCTGTCCCCCATGCTTGGCAATGCTCTCCCTCCTTACTTCTGCCTCCTAACTTCCTTCAAGACTCAGCTCAAATTCCACCTTCTCTAGGTGGTCTGGCTTTGGTTCTCTGCCACCTCCCCTTTCATTCCTCCCTTTTTCTCCCTCCCTGCTGTCCCTCCCCCACTTCGTTACTTCCCTTATATCTTGTATATGCATGTTTTTGCTTGTTCTTTTCCCTGTGAACTCTTTGAGAGCAGGGCCTTTGTTTAATCCTTTCTTGGTATTTAACGGAGGGATCCTTAAGTAAGTATTTAATAAATGCTCATTGATTGATTGATTAATGGGGGGACAAATTTATTTCTTATCTATTCACATTGATAAATTTCCCAGTCTTTCAAATAAAATGACAATGCTTCTGTAGGTCAAGGAATTAACAATGGGTCTTTATTTTTTTCTATTTTATTTGCAAGGCAGGAATTTTAAAATTAAGAAACATGTGAACAATGCTATCCATAGCTCTAACTTTTCAGAAATGAAATTCTTGCATATTTTCTAGATTAGAGTATGAATTTCAGAACATTCTTTGCCTTGATTTCTTTAGAGTATCTAAGTTTTCAGAAATATCCACCAAACATGCTCATTTCAGGAGGAATATTTTGTCATAAAATAAACATGCTTCATCTTTAATATTATCACTAAGAAAAATGACAATTTCTTCTTTTAGACCAAACAATTTTCAAGCTACTTTGGCTGGAGTTTCATGATTACACAGCAGTACCCTGTGCTCTGCCTTTGTGTTGTCACACAACTTTGCAAAGTTTTGCAATGATTACTTATAATAACTCAAAGAAAAGTCCAATGTGTAGCTCTTCACTCATATTTGTTAACTCAGGTGATTATCTGTGACGCATGAATTGCTTTTAAATTGAATGAGACATGCCACATTTTTAATTAGTGCTTGTGGACAGTTTATCCTGACACCAAGCTTTCTGCCTGTGAAGAGTCCAGTATAATTCTCCCACATCCTATCATTCTGATTTTAAAAAAATCCGTCAACTAAACAGAAAATTTCTTTTGATGTGGCATTGCTCTCAATAGGTTTGCAGTGTAACAAATCTCACCTTATGTCAGTTTCAACAATATGCTGGGTACATTAGATCAAATGAATATCTTCAACCACATCTATGTCTTCATCCACTTGTAATCTAAAAGAGGAAGATTTTAATTTCTCCATTATTGGTTACAAAGGTCTTTAATTCTCTGGGCAATTCTTACTTTCAAGTGTAACCAATCCAAGAGGCTTCATTTTGACCATGACTATAACTAGGAACAACACCAATGTTTCTCCTCTCAAATAAGACTTTTTATATGTAGCATTTTAGTAAACAGTTTTATATGCTGAAAACAATCTTTTCTGGTGTCACACCATTTTTATTTGTTCAAAATATCTAATTTTCTCTGGAAAACATCTTTTGTCTTGCTATCATATTTTACATAGATTCTTTCCAGATTTGTTTTAAATGTACTAGGTTTCATGAAATATACAGCTAAAAGATTCAAAATGTAATGTGTGAGAAATCTGACAATTTCTGGGAAATTAATAATTTTATTAATTATGACTAGTGAATAATTTAAAAAAGGATGGCCATTTAGCTTTGTCTTGTGGACTAAAGATAATCATGGAGGTTGCTCATGCTTCTATATCTTTGGAAAAGTGGGTGTTCCCAATAGGTGGAAATCAACTCTGATTGGTTAACAGTTAATGAGAGCATGAATATTATAATGAGATGGACTTATTCTAAGGGGATGCTGGGGGCACTTCACCTTGATTATATTACTCTCTACCCAGACCCCTTCCCCCCAGCCTTGGGCACTCCAGACAAAGGCATCTGCCCACAATCCAATCCTGTCAGAGTAGCACACAAGGGGCCAGAATTCATTTAGATTAGATTCCCTTTATAAGGTTTTCTGGTTGGGATTGGTAAGAATTTCACCTAGATGAGACCTTCTAGGTGGGGTAAATTTTGGGCAAAGTCAGAAGTCTCCTTGAGAGACTGGACTCTGAATAAGGAACTATTAATTGGTCATTAATATAAGAGAGAAATGCTCATTTCTCTCAAAAGCAAAAATAGTAGTCTTTGCAAAAGGACTTTTGAAATCCGATGATAAAGCCTGTTGGCTAAATATAAAATTATGTATGAAATATTTATACTTGATACATATAAAATTTTCTATATTGAAGCTAAATTTATGTTTCTAGATTTTAGTTTTGGAAATTGTCACTATTATCTTTGTACCCCAGTATTTTCACTTCAAGTCAGTTGTTTATTTATCCTTCATGAAGGAATATGATATCACTTTTTTAAAAATTAGAGACAAAATAGACACAAACTTTAGTTATTTAATTTAATTGTTGGAAATTTCAAGCAATCATCTGTAACTGTTCTTGAGTTGTTTTAGAAAATTTTCACTTTTTCGGAAGCCATTTTATTAGATTTTGCTTCCCAAAGTTAATGATATTGAGAAATCTAGCAGATACAGCGGTCCCTTAGTTTTTGTTGTTTGGTCTTTTTCAGTAGTTTTAGACTCTTCATGAGGAGTGTTCCTTGGCAAAAATATTGCTGTGGTTTGCTATTTCATTCTCATCTTGTGTTCCAGATGAGAAACTGAGGCAATTAGGGTTAAGTGACTTGTCCAGGGTCACAGAGCTAATAAGTGTCTGATGCTGAATTTAAACACTGGTCATCCTGATTCTAGGTCTGGTGTTTTATTGACCTGTTGGTACTTTTAATTCCATTCAAAGAATGTTTAACTTTAGACACAACACATCTATGTAATGAACCTGTATCTTTGTTGAGATTCCTTCTGCTCTAAATTCAATTTGACCTCGTTTGAGGAGATGGTATTAAGTAATCGAAGTTGCATTCATTCACTGTAGGTTTCAGTGGATTTGTTTGCCATGTTGGTCTCACTTCTGATGATTGATTGGAACTTTATTTTTCTTTGGGAAAGTTGATTAGGCAGGAGTTTTTCAAAATTTCTCATCATTTTGTTTGTTACCTTGCCCATCCTATGGGGAGGCAGGGAGAGGTTGGTGGGAGTTGAGGACCTGCATTACAGCTTGGGAAAGTCTGTAGAGTCTCTTTTTTGTTGGAATCCTCAGCTCATAGCATGTGTTCGGCACATTGTAAGCAGCTTGGTGTAATGGACAGGCTATGAGTTTGGCAAGAAGGTCTGGGGTTCAAATTCTTCTTTTGATTCCATTGCCTCTTCTCTAAAATGAGGGGGTTGAACTTAGAGCCCTCTAAGACCTTCCAGCCCTAACGCTTCTGACCCTAAGCATTTAATAAAAGCTTTTTCATTCATTCAGAAAGCCCAGGACTTTCTCTATGTTTGGCTATCTAAGCAATAGGCTCACCCTCTCCTCTCCTGGATCCATCCTTTTGTCCAACCTTCCTTGGTTTACATTGGAAACTGAGGACCAGAAGATGATTGTAGTTAGTAAGGGACAGGATTTAGGATCATAGATTTAACTCTGGAGGGAGTCTTAATTGGTCATTTTGCTAAACCTCTTTATTTTGCAGATGAAGAAATGGAGGTCTAGGGAGAGGAGGTGATTTATTTAAGGTCACATGGGTATTTGATGGAGGGACTGGGACTAGAACCGATAAGGTACAAACCCAAGCCAAGTCCTTTCTTCCTTGGATCAGGAGAGCTTTTGTCCCATTTGTCTGGAGGGCCCCCAGAAAGTCTGACCTTTGGGGGACTCCTTGGATCCCCTTCCATTTCTCCTAGGCCAGATATTCCCTATATTCTACTTAGCATTCTTTTGATATTCTTCCCTTTGATCCTATTACCAGCCACTCCCATCAGGCTCCTTCCTGGGTTTGATCTATAGAGACCATGCCTGGGACCCCAGACTACCTGGCAACACCTGCTTCTGGCCTAGGCCTTCTATTGCCTGATATCGCCTGATTGCCTCATATCTCCTGATTGCCTCCAACTGTTTCCAACACTTGACCAGTCACTACCTCCTTGGACTTCTCCTCAAGACCCTCCCTAAACCCCTCCTTCTATCACCTTAGACTATCAGACCACTCCCAGATCCCTCCTACAGTCATTTCTGTATTTAAGTTCCATCTTGGCTCTATGAAGGCACTCAGATTCAGTCCAGCTCAGACTCTGTCTAACTGAGATTCTGTCTGGCCTACTTGTGAATGCAATTGTT
This sequence comes from Potorous gilbertii, assembly GCA_028658325.1. Taxonomy (NCBI): domain Eukaryota; kingdom Metazoa; phylum Chordata; class Mammalia; order Diprotodontia; family Potoroidae; genus Potorous; species Potorous gilbertii. Next base: position 134,365,492 of record CM053769.1, on the reverse strand, counting down.
ACAAATGCTTATGCTCCTTAAGGGTCAACCTAGTATGGCGAATCTTTAATAAACTTTGTTTTTCTTTGGTTTAAAGAAGTCTTGAGTCGAATTCATTTGAGCAGGACCCTGTGTGTCAGTGTTTTGGGGTCCCAAGCACCCCTAAACCTCAACAGAACCAGTTGCCTCCTGACTTGTAGCACAGTGCTCTTTCCACAGCAGCACTCTGAGAGCTGGTCTACACTGGAACACTAAGAGTTATTACAGATTTTTCTTTTTGGCCTTATCACTTTGGTTCCCTGGAGTCCTGAGCTTCAAAGGAAGCCTTTCATGAGGAGTCAAAGTACAGTTTCAGTAGTCTTTCTGGGCACTCTGCCAGTGCTATGGATCTGGACTATGCCACATCTACAATGAGACCCTTTCTATTTTCCTTCCATGAGGGATGTGGACAGTTGGCCCATAGGCAGCACACTCCTAAGTTATCAGCACTGGCCTGAGCTCCTTTGATTTTTGGTGAACTACTAGGGTTTTCTCACGACTCCATAGTAACGACCAATATATTTGGTCTGAGAGCATTAGTAATTATGGATGCCTGGGTATGAGGTTTGGATAGATTCTATTGGCTAAACCAGCAAATGACAGAAAGTGCCCTGGGCCTGGAGCCTGAGAACCTGCACTTGAATCTCAGAATGTTCTTTAATAGTTATCCTGAAAAATTAATTTATTTAGCCTGTCAAAGTTTATTTCCCTATCTCTAAAATGAAAGGATTGAACCAGGTACTCTCCAAGCTCCCCTTCAGATCTAAAACCCATGAACTGATGAAATACTGGCTTTGCTACTTAGGAGTGCACAGCCATGCACAAAGCCTTTCCTCTCTCTGGGCTCCAGTTTCCTCTGATTTGCAGGACAAGGGTGAGCAGTGAGGGGAAGATTTAGTCAGTAGCTCCTAACTTCTTCAAGTATAAAGATCACTTTTTAATATCATAAAATTTAAGGGACTCCTTCCATGTTATTCTACTAGTATCTGTTCATTAAAAGAGAAGTGATACTCAAAAACTACTTTAAATTTGAATGAATTTATATTTTATTGACCACATGAGAACATAGCAAAGATTTGCAATTTTGTTGAGTGCAGGGGGAACCTGTCATTCATCGATGACTTAGTAACTCAGCCCATAGTCACAAAGCTAGTAAATGTTAAGTATGAAATTTGAATTTCATCCTAAAATCAGGTCTTCCTAAATCCAAATCCAGAGTTCTCTCTGCTCTGCCATGTTGCCTCTATATAGACCACAAGATACATTTGGAAAATATCAATTACATGTATCTTGGAAACATAATCTTCACTTTTTAGAAAGTCGATAAGCTAAATAAGGGTAAAAATCACAGTGCTTGGTGTGTATATGACTTCAGAAATCCCCTGCGATGTCTCAGCACTCCCCTACCTACTAGTCTCCTTGGCCCACAGCTAGGAGAACCCTGGCTAGATAATCTCTAAAATTCCTTTCTCTTTTAAATAATAGCTATGATTAACAAAGCCTTTAATCCTCCACTTGGAAACTACCTTCCTTGCTGGAGCTTACCATAGCACTCTGCTCTTCTCTAATATATTTTTGGGTCAATTTTTTGTATTATAGTTATCTGTGTATTCTCCTTAGGCATGGATGGAAACCTGTGGCCTGGAGGCTACATGTGGCCCTCTAGGTCTTCAAGTGTGGCTTTTTGACTGAATCCAAACTTCACAGAACAAATTCCCTTCATAAGAGGATTTGTTCTGTAAAACTTGGACTCAATCCAAAGCCATACCCCAGGACCTAGAAGGCCACCCACCCTTGGACTAGACTGTAAGCTCCCAAGCTCCCAGATAAGGGTAGAGCATTCTGAGGAGTTGGTCTGATCAGCCACAGTTGGACATGCTGAAATCTCACTTTATCATGGTGATGTCATTTTGGTCCTCTTTGAGAGAATGAAGGACAACAACCAAACTCCCAGATTGAAGAGACCTTGTCATATAAACTTTGTAGCTCCCTGAGCGTCTTGCCTAGGAGACTACACACAGTGGATGCCAATAAATGCTTGTTGAATGAATGATCCTATGATTCTTTGACAAGTCCCTTCCTCTTTTTGTGCCTCAGTTTTTCCCTCTCAAAAATGAGATACTTGCCCTAAGTGATCAATAAATCCTTTAAGCTCTTGAAGGGCTTTGTGAGCTCTACTGTTTAGAAAGAGTCACACCTGGGTGGGCCATTGTCCCCTCCCAATTACTAACTTTTCACTGGAGAACTGAGTGTCCTTGGACTTTTGGGCCCATCTGTAGCTGTAGGTGAGCAATACTGAATGAACAAGGAGTCAGCAAGGATTTGGTACAGGAAAAAGAATGGGCAAGGGCACACCTATCCTTTCTCTTCCAACCTCTCCAACCATCCTAGGCAATCTGGCCTGGTTACTATGGGGTCAATTGTCCTTTCAATGATTTAGGAAAAGGAAAGAGTGAAGTCACAGATTACCCACTAGGAGGTAGTAAAAAGAGCTCTGGTCATAGAACCGCAAGACTTGGGTTCAAGTCTTGGCCTCACCACTCATTAGGTGTGTGATCTTGGGTAAGTCACTGAATCCCTTTAATCCAGTTTCCTCTTCTGAAAAATAAGGAAAATAATAGCACCTACTTCATAGAGTTGTGACAATCAAGTGAACTGATACATGCAAAGCGCTTTCTAGCCTTAAGGTAATACACAAACTATTATTACTATATTGCTGTTGTCATTGGGTAGCTCCATGGTGCAATGGATAGAGTGCCAGCTCTGGAATCAGGAAGACTCATCTCCCTGAGTTCAAATCAGGCCTCAGATCCTTACTAGCTTGTGACCCTGGCCAAGTCACTTCACCATTTGCCTCAGTTTCCTCATCTGTCTAATGAGAAGGAAATGGCAAACCACTCCAGTATCTTTGCCCAAAAAACCCCAAATGGGGTCATGAAGAATTTGAAATGACTGAACAACAGTTTCATTACTGTTGTCGAGAGTTGGAGGAACCCTTAGAAACGCTCTGGTCCCTTATTTTACACAAGGGAAAACCAAGGTTGAAAAAGTTGACGCTATTAGCCCAAAGTCAAATAACTAGTTAGTATAAGAGGCAGGACCGGCCCCAGGGGCCTGAGCTTCACTCTTTTTTCTTTACACATGACCCCTGTCTATCTCACAGGACTGCTTCAAGGACCACAAGAGAAGTTTTCTGTAAAGTGTTGTGTAACCCTAAGGCACGGAGCCCCCGGGTATGGTGATCACTACTCCCAATGCAGAAAGCCACATCAGAGGGAAGTACACTGCAGTCCGATCTGTGATCCAGCTTCAGAGATCTCCAGTAACTGGGAGGTCTCTTCAGAGACCTTTAAAGGAACCAATGGGCCGCCCAGTGTCCCACTGTTTTCAGTGACCGTTGCTGCAAAGCCTTCGGGGCAAATGTGCTAACCAGCTTTCATTATTATTGCTGGAAATAGTGATCACTGTTGTGTGCTCTCGGATACCTTGGGAAATGTTTGCTGAATTGAATTATCATTTCTCAAAGTATTTTTTTTTTGGCCAGTGCTATGGACATTACGAAAACCAGAGACTCATGGAAAAATAAAACTAAAAGCATCATAGGATTTAGAGAATGTATATGCCTGTGTGCATGCATGTGGGGACGGAAGGGATGTGTGTGTGTGTGTGTGTGTGTGTGTGTGTGTGTGTGTGTGTGTGTGAGAGAGAGAGAGAGACAGACAGACAGACAGACAAGACAGAATGACAGAGACAGAGAGAGAGAGAGGGAAAGCTAGTGCTAACCTAATCTAATGCCTTTGTTTTACAGAGGATACTGAGGATGAGAAAAGGGAAATGTGCAATGCTGAGTTAGGAGTCGGCAACTGATTATGATGCCCTAAATCACTTAACTCCTAGTGGAGTTAGGACTCAAACGTCTTATTTTCTGGCTGCAAATCCAGGGCTCTTTTCAAATTCAATCACCATCCCTGCTGTCTCCAATCCAATCCAATCCCTCAAAACTTTTTCCAGCTCTATGTAAGGCACTGAGGCAGGCAGGCTCCAAGGACCAAAGGCATATTGTTGCCACCCTGCAGCCCATTGCAATTCCAAGGGATTCCACATATAGGACAGATAAGTCTAAATGTGATAGTTTGAGGAGGGAGGGAGTAATGAAAACTTAGAGGATGAAAAGAAGCTTCCTGTAGGAAGTAGCCCACAAGTTAAACCTTGAATGAAGCAAAGGTCTCCTCTCAAAACACCAGTCGGAGGTCATGGAACGTTTTCAGGACATCATCTCACTGGATCCTCACAACAACTCTGTGCAGAAGGGACAGCTGAGGAAACAGAGGCTCAGAAGGGTCAAGGAACTTGGCTTGGAGATAATCCTGGGCTTCCAAAGACAATGCCAAGGGAGCTGAAATTTGGTAAACTGAGGACTGACCTGCTTCCTGATGGACCATGTACTTGCACCCTGAGGACCTTCAAAATCAGTGAGGTGTGGGGAGGTAGGCACTAACCCAGGGGGCACAGCTTGGTACATGCTTAGTGGGCCAATGTTCTACAAAGGAGATGGTCAGAGACTTGGAAGAAACAGGACAGAGATAACAGAGGAGAGAATATTCAGAGGATGAGGGGGTCAACACTGCGCAATCTTGCAGAGACTGAGAAGGGAGAGGAGTCAGCATAGCATGGACAATAGAAAGAGGACTGGCTGTGGTGTCAGAGGACCTGGGTCTCACTTCTGAGACCCAGGACTTGTGTGATCTTCGGCAAACCACTTACTCAATTTATCAACAAGCATTTACTAATTGCACAGCAGAGATGGAATAGCCATTCCCTCAAGGAACTTACATTCCATTGGGGGCAGACAACACATACATAGAAGTACTGTATATGCAAGATATATACAAAGCAGACCCAAGATAACCTTTGAAAGGAAGGCACCAGAAACTGAGGGAACTACAAAAAGCCTGCAGAATATGGCACTAGAGCTGACTTTGGAGAAAGCCAGGGACTCCAAGAGGTGGACTGGAGGAGGGAGAACATTTGGAGCATGGGGGACAGTCAGTGGCAAAGGGGCAGAGACAACATCACCCACTGCTTGATGGACATTTCTAAGTGGCTGTCCGTAGGCAGGCATCTCAAACTCACCATGTGCAAAATGAAGCTTATTACCTCCCCCACACAAACTCTCTTCCCCTTCAAACTTCTTTACTTCTTTTGAAGGTATTAGTAAACTTCTTGCACTCAGATTCACAACTTCTGTCTTTCTCACCACCTATATGCAACCCCCTGCCAAGTGCTGTTGGTTCTATCACTAGATCACGTTTCTCATAGCTCCCATTATCTCCACTCCTAGAGCTATGTTCCTCATCAGCCTGGACTCTTGGTTCCCCATCTTCCCCTCCCCAGAGCACCCTCCACAGCTGCCAAGAGAATCTTCCGTAAGCACAAGTTGGGTCATGCGTCATCCATGCCCAAGACCTTCTATGGCTCCCCATTGTCTACAGGCTGAAGCATGAACCTCGCTGCTTGGCACCAGATGCTCATTACAAGCTGGCATCTGCTTATCTTTCCAGGACTTCACATTACGTGCTTCACTCTGTGTTCTGGTCAAACCCAGCACTTTGCCTCCGGCCTCTGTTCCTCTGTGTAAGTTCCTGGTGCCTGGAATGCATGCATTCTCAAGATCCTCCAATGCCTCCAAAGCTCAGTTCATGTGACAGCTTCCATGGGAAGAAGCCTTTTCCAAGCTCCATCATCATTAATACTTTCTCCCACTTCAAATTATTCTTGACATGCTTATTTATTTATGCTTGCACCCTCTTGATAAAATATAAATTCTTAGATGGCAGCTAGATGATGCAGAGAATACAGTGCTGGGTCTTGAGTCAGGAAGACCTGAGTTCAAATCCAGTCTCAGATACTTACATGCCCTGTGACCCTGGGCAAGTCACTTACCCCTATTTGCCTCAGTTTCTTCATCTGTAAAATGAAGAAGGAAATGATAAACCATTCTTTACCAAGAAAACCCCAAATGGGGTCCTGAAAACTTGCACACAACTGAAACCAATTGAACAGCAATATCAACTTAGAGAGCAAGGACTGTTTTCCATCTTGGATTTGAATGCTTGTTGAATTATACTGGGAGCTCTCATATGATTTGTAGGGCTGAAACCCTCCCTTCCCCCATCCCACACCAAAGTCCCAGGGTCTCTGTTCTCCTAGCCTGGAAACCAAAGGCGACTTTTCTGACTTTTCTCGGGTGCAAATGCTTCTAGTCATGGCTCTGATGAAAAGCTCCTTTTACAAACTGTGGATCTACCTTAGCTTGGATTCCATGCTAAAAGGAATTATTATTCACCAGTGTGACTGATAGCACAGTGTCAGTCAGTCAGTCAACTAGCATTTATTAACTGTTTACTACCCACCACAGTGCCAAGCATTGGGAGTCCAAATGCCAGGAGAAAGACAGGACCTACCCTCAAGAAGCTTACATTTTAGTGCTGGCAGACAATCCATAAAAGGAAGCTGAAAAGAAGGGCAGGGGCAAGATGAGGATACCCTGTGGAGAGGAGGAATGGGAGAAAAAGTCTTGAGAATAACTCGGAAAGTCTCTGAGCAACAGAATTAGAAAAAGTACAATAAGACTCCCAGAAAAGAATTCTTTCAGCATTACTGTACAAGCCTAGGAGTCAGAAAACATAACCTTTTTCGTGACTCGTCTACTAACACTGAATAGCCTTGGGCAAGTTCCTTCAAGATTCTGGGCTCCAGGGTCCTCTTCTGTAAAACAAGAGGGTTGTAAGTGATAATCTCTCAAGTTCCCTTCCAGTTTGTAAGAAGGACGTGGCTTTTATGGAATTCTTCCCTTTGGGGTAAGTTACATATCTAAGAGTGAATCCAGTGCCAAAGTCATGAATGTTATTTCTGGTGGTCAGTTCATGGTGAGGCTGGTGACAGGTGGAGGCTCATTACCACAACCCTCTGTTGAGTTGCTATTAATGTAGTACAAAGAACAAATAATACACATACTTTCTTCTCAAGAAGTTTCCAGTTTAGTAGTTAAGATGTATAAGTTTAATGTGAGAAGGTAGTAAGAAGGTTATATTAAATTCAACAAGCACTTACTGAATGTCTCCTGTCATGGTTTTGTCATCTGTTCCTCCTCCCGCCCAGTCCTTTCTGTTAAGAACACCATGTCCCCTTCCATCTGCCTTTTCCTGGATTCCTTTGGTTCTCTTTCCTATGAAAGTTTTCCTTTTCGGCCTTTTCCTTCAGAGAATCTTTGGGGTCACCCAGTTTCCTCTCTTTCATATCTAAGTGTCTGATCTCTCCTTGGACTTTTCTTATTCTCATCAACGTCCTTTTCTGGCCTTTGGGGATTTCTCTTCCTTATCCCCTTTCTCTTGAATTTTGCAGGAGTTCTTTCCTTTAAGCTTTTCCTGTTTCTGTTTTTGTCAGTGGAAACATTCTCAATATGTTTGCCTACTCTTTGGTGATTCTTTGCTCCTTCTCAGGAGGTCCAATGAGGAATGCTCATATACTTCTTCCTTTTCTTTGGATCCAATGTCTCTTCAAGACCATCTAGCAAGTGATGGGAGTATAGTGATTGACTGTTGCTTGAGAAGTAGGACAGACAGCTTTACCAGCTTTACCCAGTTCAGCTTAGTGTTACTTCCAAGGTGATTTACAAGAACAGAGAGACTGGAATAGGGTAGTGGTGGTAAACATTTAACAACCGGCTTTCTGAAGGACTAAAATGAACTCACAACACACTTGAAAGTTTAATCTGCATTATTTTATTCATCACTTTCTTAAGTCTAGAAGTCAATCAAACAATAAATTAAACTCTGATTTACAGCTTTTGTCAATTTCTGAGGTGGCAAAGGTCTTGTGAGCTGGGACAAGATGGTTCCAGGATTGGAAGGAATTCCATGCCCATAGTTCTGTCCAGACCCTTTCAATTTGCACAGTATCCTTAGCACAGGGCTTATCTATCCTTATCTATCTTTGCATCCACAGTTCCCTATTACTTCCAAGATCAAATATAAAATCCAATTTGGCTTTTATAACCCTTTACAACTTGGCCCTTCTTCCCTTTCCAGTTTTCCTCCATCTTACTCCTCTCTGTGCACTCTTTGATCTGGTGACACTGGTCTCCTTGTTGTTCCTTCAATAAAACCTCCTTCTCTTGACTTCTGACATTTTCACAGACTTGGAATACTTTCCCTCCCTCCTTTATCTTCCAGAAGACTTCCCCTCTGAGATCACTCTCAATTTATTCTATATATATCTTGTTTGTGCAAAGTTGTTTGTGTGCACTTTTCCCTATTAGACAGTAAGCTTCTTGAGAATAGGAACTTAAAAGAAAAGAATTACATGTAAATTACAATTACAGGTGAAAACAATTTTTAACTTTTTTTTTACATTCTGAGTTCCAAATTCCATCTCTCCTTCCCTCTCCACCTTCCTCATAGGATCTGTTTTTTAACTTTCTTTATATCCCAGAAGCTTGGCACAGTACCTGCTTCATAGAATCTTCTAAATAAAAGCTTGTTGATTTGACCTGATTAGATCACACTATGTTTCTTCCACATACCAGGGCTATCTTTAGGAGCCATTGGAAGAGGATGATCACAAATGCAGGCCAAGCTAAATTTTTTGCCTTCATTGATTTGAGTGTGGTTCTCACCCTGCAATTTAACTTTGTGGCCTGTTGCAATTAAAATGAGAACAAAACCTCAGGTCCCCAGGGGAACCCGTAGTACTCTTATTAGTAAAATGAGCAAAGGCAGATTATACAAGTTGAATTTTGTCATTTAAGGCCGACAAAATAGAAGGCCTAGCATGTCCAGTTGTCAATTGCCCACTCTACTTCCTGCCAGAGTGACCTTGGGGAACCCACTTCTTGGTGGAGTTCGGTTTCCTCCTTTGTAAAATGAGAGGGTTGGCTTAGATAACTTTGGAGTCTTTAGATTTATAAGCTCTCACCCTGGGGTCTAAATGTCTGAATTTGATTGTGTATGGCCAGGATACTACTCTACTCCAAGAAACAGCATTTGCTACCTTAGCTGTACAGAAAGAAAGCTTCAATTTGATTCATAAACACAGCAAATAAATTTAGGTAATTCAGCTTCTCATCCTATCCCTTTGTTTTCTTTGAAGAGGACACCTATTTCCATTTACCTGAAATGGCCTTTCTCATGACCAGACAGGATTCCAGGTCAGACAGTCACTAAAGAGATGCCAGAGTAAATGCCATTTCCTTTAGGAAAGTACTCCCCGATGTCTCTTCTCTCCATGTCAGAAATAATCTCTCTCATGTCTTATTTTCTCTTCACCATTACAATGTGATAATTAAATAATGCTGTGTTTTAAAATTGTCTGTGTTGGAGTTTTATCACCCAATTCAACTATGGCTCCCTGAGGGCAGGGCCAGTATCATACCCAACCTCTATGTCCTTTGGGTTGCCTACTTCAGTGTTCTGACCTGAGTAAACCCTTAATAGATGTTTAGCCTAGTAGAACAAAAACCTCATCCTTAACAATAATATACACCTTGAGAAAAATGCATTAGGATCATGCATACATACATAGTGCAAGGTGCTTTTTGAGCTTGGAGAAGGGGATGTTGTTACTGACATGGGCAATTAGGGAAGGGCTTCCTGGAGGAGGTACCCTTTGAGTTGGACTTTGAAGAACATGTAATTGATCCTTCCTTACAATAGAAAAAATACACTTTTACTATAAAGAATGACTTAGCAGTGGAAGAGCCAGAGAAAGTTTATGTATCTCCTTATTTTCTTGCTTATTCTTTACCTCAAATTTATCCCTGGTGTAGTGATCTAGGAGAAAAAAAACAAACAAAACTCTAGAGTTTCTCTGTGTATATGTGTATTTTAAAAAGTTAAGTACAGAAAAAATGAAAACAATCTCAATCAGTTGAGGAGAAACACCAAGGAGTGCCATGATCTCATAAGAATGGTGTGGGCATTGCTAAGCCTCGGAACAAGATGATCCTGGTAGAAAAGGCGAGGGGCAAAAAACAACCAAAGTTTGGGGGAAAGTTCCCAAGGGCACTGCTGGTCCTACTGGGGAAAGGGGGAAAAGATCAAAGAAGGAACAGGACAGCTACACTCAGGATGAAGGAGATGATGATAAAGGATCACAGAGGGAAGGCAAAATGTGTCTCTTTTCTCCACCACGGAAAATAATCTTCATACTGTATAGAACAAAAATGAATGGTAGGGAACCAAAACCTAAGATAATTTGAGAGATTGTAAGAGAGTGCCTAGTTATCCTCTACTAATTCAAGTTGCCAGGCCCTGACAAACATCTCAGAAAATAAAAATAATTTGCACGTGTGAAAGCGGAACCACAGTTTGTGATCTTAAATAAGAGGAGCTATAGGATTGTAGACAGGTAACCATCCCATTTAAAAAGCAATGGACATAAGTTTTTTAAAATTTAGATTGATTAACCTGAATTTAATTCCTGGAAAAATTCTAGAATTTCTTATTAAAGGAAAAGTTGTGAACGATTAGAAAGGAATTGTTATTTGTCCTTTGTTCTAGAAGAAGACGAATGATATCGGGAGAGTGATGTCTTGACTTATAAGTGAATTGGATTCAAGTGAGGCAGGGCTGTGCAAAGCCACCAGCCTCATTCTCTCCTCCACAGCCATCAAAGTTCAGTGGCAGGACACAGGTCGGGGCAACTGGAGATGACCTGGGATGCAGAGGGAGGTGCTGGCCTTTTTGAGCTAAGGTCTTTCCCCAGTCTTAGTTTGTCTGAGGCAATACCCATTCAGTGATTTAAGGCTAGCTAAGAAATGAGGCAAAAGATGGCCTCAAAAAAAAAATCAATCTGGGAGGTGAAGACCCTCAGGATTTCTGGTCAGAATAGAAACAATTGCTCTTTACACACACTCTGAGCCATCAAAACCCAAATAATGACCAAGTGAGGCTTGGACTGGAACCTATTATTGGTCAATCAGAGAGAGTCAGAGTGATTTGGGTTAGTCAAATAGCTCCATTTGAATCCCAATGGGCTTTATTAGATCCTAGTTTTTCAGAGTTCTATTTCAAGAAATCATAAATGAAGCTACATGGGATAGAAGTGTTAATTGTCTTAGTTTTTAAAAAATAATAGAATAAGTAAAAATAAGACTGAGTGATCAGTCACATCCCCAGTCCCTCATTAGAATGAGCTCATCTCTTATTATAGTATTCATTCTTCTCATTAATTGTTAGCTGGGGCAGTTAGGTGGTGCAGTGGATAGAGCACCAGTGCAGGAATCAGGAGGACCTGAGTTCAAATCTCACCTCAGACACTTGACACTCACTAGCTGTGTGACCTTGGGCAAGTCACTTAACCCCAATTGCCTCATCCTGGGTCATCTCCAGTCATCCTGATGAATATCTGGTCACTGGATTCAGATGGCTCTGGAGGAGAAGTGAGGCTAGTGACCTGCACAGCCCTCCCTCACTCAAAAATAAAAAAGTCAAGTGCAAGTCATGTCATTATTTCTCTGATGGCATATTCTCCTTTGGCAATGAAGGAGAAAAACACACATAATTATTAGCCAATCAGAGTTGATTGCCACCCTCAAAAACACCCAAACTTCCAAGGGCATTTAAGTACTGAGTGGGTTTCATTGTGAGTTTTCAACATTTGAGAGTACCACTGACCAGGAAGGGAAGCAGATGTCACTAACAGCCAGTTTTGGTTATGCTTAATTTAACTGATTTCCCTTTTCAATAGTTGCTACATTGATAGATGGGAGCGGGGGACAGAATGGGAATGCCATAGAAAGTATCTTTGTATAACAGCAAGAGATTTGATAAGTTCTTTCACAATAGCCTTGTGGAAAGGACAGAAAATTATAGGATAGATGGTAGATGAGGTGTATATGAATGAATGAATGATTTACTAAATGCTTATCATATGCAAAGCACTGTGTTAAATGCTGGAGACACAAAGAGAGAGTAGGACACTCTGCTCTCAAGGAGCTCACATTGTGAAGGGGAGGACAACACACATGAAAGGTTTCAGCTGCAGGTCAGATGGAAAGATCCCCTGAAACTCAGGGTGCAGCTGTGAAGCAGATGTTAATATCTCTCCTTTAATGAAGTTTCCACTAATAAAATCTTATCGGTTTCTGATTTTGAACCACTTGACATTGCCAAGGATTTGGTGGCAAGAACCTCCCTTTCTGGATCTTCAGTAGTTATGGCTATAGCTGCAGGAGTAGCATCTAGGCTCTAACTTCCCAGGGGGGGGCTTCCCAGGATTAGAGTTAAGGGTTTTGGGCTGGAAACCTGTTATTCTCAAGATCCTTGGCTTCAGAATCTGGTGCTATCTTCATCAGAAATTCAGAGTCAAGGGGGTGGGGGTGTTTTGACATAGTTGGCACAATTTGTCTCCTATCTCTCCCTCAGGATATCTTACTTCATCTAGGTTGGCTTGCCAGCTCTGTGGTTGGCAATTGGTGGAAAGGGCCATCCCCTTCCCCACAGGACTCATCTCTCCCAATGATAAGTCTAAGGAACTGGGCTAAAAGCAGAATGAGTGACTGGTATGGGTGTGGGATTCTGTCACTCCATGGATTCGTATTTTTAGTTTGCTGTTGGTGGTACTTAGTATATAGTTGCTGTTGGTGGTGATGAGGAGGGTTGGCCTTTTCTCCACAATGATTTCTCCCTTCACTGATGGCTGTGGGGGCCAGGCTAGAAGCAGGGCTGGTGATTTGAAGGGCACTACTATTCCCAAGGCTCTTGGGTTCAGGGTCCTGGGCTGTTTCCCTCAGGGTCTGAAGAGAGCACAGGGGTCAAAGTGGTGGTAGTGCTTTGACTTGTCTGGCTCAGGTTGGCTCCTGTCTTCCCTTCTGGCAAGTTCATAAAATCTGAGGAGGACATGAAGCTAAGAAGGGGGATGGCAGAAAGATACAAAAAGATCCTGACATGGTGCAGTGATAGGTTGACTCTAATAGAGGAAATCTTAATAGAATCTTAGATGAAAGGTTTAATAAGAGAGATATGTATAAAAATCTTATATTAGGGTTAAAAAAATAACAACTATAGGTTGGCAATGGGGTCTTTCCATCTGAAGTTACCTTGTGCTGACTTTGTACATGTCTTGTAACATTCCTTTATATGTATACATTGCATGTATGTATGTATGTATGCATGTCTTTCCCATTAGGATGTAAGCTTCTTGAGGGAAGGGGCTGACAGTTTTGCCTGTCATTGTATCCTGTGTGTTTACCACAAGACTGGTACACAGAAAGGATTTTATAAATGCTTGTTGACTGATTGATGAGAAAGACATAATCCAATGATAATTTATGTGGAAAATACCTTGGTGCTTCACTTCAAGTCTAATATGAGTCAGTACGTATGTACTTTGCACATACTAGACACTTAAAAATGTTTGTTGTATTATATTATTACTTATATGAATAAATGGTATGATATGGATGCTTAAACAATTTTATTGCCGGCTGGACTACTCATGAGCAACTAATAGTTCTTAAATTATTTAGATGTTTTTGCATGAGGAGCGCTGTGTATTCAGATAGCTTGGGAGTGTGCCATGGTAGGTAGATTCCATGTATCTTATATTTTCTATAGTTAATTTAAATGGAATTTCTCTTTCCATCTCTCCCTGCTGAGTTTTGTTGGTAATACACAGAAATGTTGATTATTTGCGTGGGCCTATTCTATATTCTGTGACTTCACTGACGTTACTAATTGTTTCAATTAATTTTTTAGTAGCTTCTCTAGGGTTTTCTAAGTAAACCATGTCATCTGCATCAAAATGATAATTTTGTTTCCTTTTTGGCTGTGCTTATTCCCTCACTTTCTTTTCTTGTCTTATTGCTACAGCCAGAATTTTGAATATTTTATGACGCAGTGGATAGAATGCCTGGCCACAAACTCATCTTTGTGAATTCAAATCTGGCATCAGACACCTTTACTAGCTGTGTGACCCCAGGCAAGTCAATTAACCTCGTTTGCCTCAGTTTCCTCATCTGCAAAATGCACTGGAGAAGGAATGGTAAATCATCTCATGAAAACCCCAAATGGGATCTGAGGGGCCTGAAACCACTGAACAATAACAACAAACCAAATAGTGATAGTGAAAAAGGACATCCTTTCTTTGCCCCAGATCTTGGTTTAAGATAGATACTAATTATATTTAACAAAGGATCTGTTTATTCCTAAGATTTCTAGTGTTTTTTTTTAAATAAAAGGAATAGATGCTTTATCTTCTCAAAAGCTTTTTCTGCACTATTGATTTAATAATATGATTTTTGTTGTTTTACTATATAAACTGTACTTTAGAGATTTCTTAATATTGTACTAACCCTATATTCCTGGTATAAATCAAACCTGGTTATTATGTATACTTTCGGGGATGTTTTGTTATAGTTTCCTTGCTAATATTTTATTTAAAACATTTTATATCAATATTTATTAGAGATATTGGTATACAGTTCTATTTCTCTGTTTTGACTCTCCTCAGTGTAGGCATTAAGACCATATTTGTATCATAGAAAGAACTTGGTAGGATTCTTCTTTTCCAACTAAAAAAAAAAATCTGTATATAGTAATAGAATTACTTTTTCTTTAAATATTTGGTAGAATTGGATATATATCCATCTCGTTTCATAGTTTTTTCCTTTGGGAGCTCATTTAGGGCTTTTGAAATGTTTTCCCCCTGAAAGTGTGTAATGTGGGCATTTTATAATAAGCCACATAACTTCTGTTTGCTTTAGTTTCCTTATTACAAAATGGGAATGATAATAGTACCTACTCCCCAGGTAGGAATCCTTTTGTGAGGATCAAATGAGATAATTATTGTACTGGACTCAGCATAGCATCTGGCACATAGTAATATATATATATATGTATATATATATATATATATATATACATATATATATATATATATATACATACACACACATGTATATATATGTTAGCCATCATACTGTTAAATATTCATCCATTTCACATAGATCATCAATTTTATTTCAAATAATTGGGCAAAATAGTTTCTAATAATTTCCTTTGTTTCCTGATTTGTTGTGAATTTGTCCTTTTTATTTTTGATACTGGTAATTTGGTTTTCCTCTTTTTAAAAAATCAAATTAGCTGATAGTTTTTATAATATAGCTGCTAGTTCCTGGTTTTATTTTCTAATTCAATTTTTTCTTTAAATTTTGTTAATTTTTTTCAGGATTTCTATTTTAATTTTTAAGAGTTTTAAAAAAATTGCTGATTTTCTAGTTTTTTATGTTCCATGCCCAATTCATTGACTTCCTTTTATTAAAGTGTTTAGTGATATAAATTTGCTTGTAAGGATTGCTTTGGTGACATCATAAAAATTTTGGTATGTTGTCTTGTTGTCATCTTTAAATTAAATTGCTTATTGTTTCTATGATTTGTTTTTGCCTAGCCATTCTTTAGGGTTAAGCTACTCCATCTCCATTGCATTTTAATAATTTCTTTAATAGACCTTTGTTGAATGTGTGTGTGTGTGTGTGTGTGTGTGTGTGTGTATACTGCATTGTGATCCAAGAAAGATAGATTGAATATTTCTGCTTTTTTGTGAGGTTTTTATGCTCTAATTCATAGTTAATTTTTATAAAGGTACCATACAAGCTGAGAAATACATACATACATACATATATATATAATTCATACTAGGTATAGTATATATTTACATATATAAATATGCATGTATGTGTGCATTTATATATTATTATATGATACGTATATATATGTATATATACGTATGTATATATACGTATCATATGGTATAGTATAGTACACACATATTTATTTTATATTATCACCTATTGCCAGACGTCTATCATATTTAACTTTTTAAAAATTCTATTCAGGTCCTTAACTTTTCTCATTTATTTTTTGGTCAGATTTCTCAGTGTATGAAACGGATCCTTTGAGGTCCCCCACTATTATAGTTTTACTGTCTATTTCTCCCTGTAACTGACTTTTCATTTAAATATTTAGATGCTATGCAAATGAGAACACGTATATTTCGTTTTGACCTTAATTCACTGTCTGGTAGCTTTCAGCAAAATGTAGTTTCTCAGTGACCTCTTGAAGTCTATTTTTGCTGTTTCCTTTTTCTGAGGTCATTAGTGCTATCCTTGGAGAAAACAATCTTCAGCTGCATTAACCAAAAACATTCTTGCAGTACTTACCTTGCAAAGGAACAACAAACCCCCCCAAATCACACTTAACAAGGAGATGCTGGTGTGCCACTCTGCCTTAGTCAGAAGACACCTGGAGTTTTCTATTACAGTCTGGGTGTCACTTTTTAAGAACGCTCATTAGCTACAGTGCATACAAAGGGAGGATAAGCGGGTTGCTGGTCATTAATTCCCAACTCCTCCTGACCCCATTTGGGGTTTTTTGGCAGAGATACTGGAATGTTGGCCATTTCCTTTTCCAGATCATTTTACGGATGAGGAACTGAGGCAAACAGGGTGAAGTGACTTGCCCAGGGTCACACAGCAAGTAAGAGACCAGATTTAAACTCAGGAAGCCTCTTCCTGACTCCAGGGCAGCCACTCTGTGCACTGTGGTGCCACCTAGCTGCCCCAGGGGTAAGTTGGTGAGGGAACCTGAAATCATACTATGTGGAGATCACTTGAAGGGACTGGGGAACTTCAATGTGTAGAAGGGAAGATTTAGGGATGACATGATGGCTGGTTTTAAGTACCTGAAGGGCTATTTTATAGAAGCAAATATGCTTATTTGGCTTGCAATGGAAGAAAGTTTGCTCCATGTAAGGAAAAACTTTCTAACCATTAGGGCTGTCTAAAAATGGAATGGCAGACCTTTGGTAGTAGTGAGCTCCTCCTCACTGAAAGACTTCAAGGAGAAGCTGGAGATGTCATATAAGAATTTTCTATTCAGACATATGCTGAACTTCGACAGCTTCTAAGGTCCCTCTCAACTCTGAGATCCTCTGATTCTGTCATTGAAGGTCCCTTTCAGGGCTAATATCAAATGTTTTTATTAAAAATTTTTTTTATCATTCTTTAAAAATTGTTTTTGAGTTCCAAATTCTCTCTCTCCCTCCAGTCCCTCCCCAACCCACTGAGAAATCAAGCAGTATGATACCCATTATACATGTGAAGTCTGCAAAACATTTGCACTAATATTTAATATTCAAATGTCTCTTCTAGTTTTGAGTTTCCATGTTTCAATATGGACTCATCTATAAAATGAGGGGGTTGAACTCAATCACCTCCAGGGTCCTATAAGCCTATCATATTATAATTCTATCATCATTGTTGTGACTAAATCAACACTACATACTAAGTGACTTTTTCTCTACAACTTGATAAGGGCTATTACTAACAGCCACTCTAGGCATTACACACACTCTTGAATTTTTTGACTTAGATTAATGCCAGCTAGGTAGGATGGTTAAATCAAGCCCCATTTAATAATTTTGTAGGGACTGTGTTGTAGTAGATTTCTTACATGCTATACTAATGTAGTACTACCATATATACTTAGCAAGTCAACCAGATCAGACTCTAGGGACTTACCCTTACCTAATCCAAGCTACCAGTTCAAAAACCAAGAAAAACTGGATGTCAGAGTCCTTGATCAATTCAAGCTATATCCAAGAGCTCACAAACTGTGTGATTTTGGTCAGATCATTTGGGCTTTCTGCCCTTCTGTGTCTTTATCTATAAAATAGGGGTACGGCTGGGGATACAAAAAGGCAAAAGATAGACTCTGACCTGATGGACGAGACCACACACAAACAAATGTAGAGGTATGCGATAAAATAAGCACTTGAAATGGGCCACTTCATTTAACATGACCCTGTGGGAAGGGGTGTGTTTGAACAGAAATCCCCTTGTTGCCCTGGTAACCATTGTACTTAGCAAGAACTGCTCCTACTCAATTAGGCACCTTCTTGGCCTATTGCCCCACCTCCTGGGGATTTTACATTATTTAATAGCTTATACTTGAAAATGTTGTAGACTCATTTCCTTTCTCCACAATATTCCTGAGTTGAGTTAATAATTTTATCCCCATTTTAGAGTCAAAGAAATAGAAGGCAGAAAGACCAAATGGTCTGACCAAAATCACAGTCTGTGAGCTCCAGGATATAGCTTGAATTCTTCAGGGACCTCTGACTTCTGGTCCTCTCTTGGTTTTTAGACTGATAGCTTAAATCAGGTAGGGGAAAGTCACTAGGATAGAGAAGCCTGGTCTGTAAATCAATCAAACTTCTGTAAATTGTCAAGTATTATGTGAGAAGCAAGGTGGAACGCATACTGGTTTTGGAATCAGAGATATATTGAGTGTGAATCTTGTGTCTACATTCACTAGTTATATTTCCCCTGGAAAACTTAACTTTTCTCAGTTACTTCAGCTGTAAAAGGGGGTTAATTTGCTCATTGTCTATCAAATAGGTTTGTGAACAAAGTAAACTTGGTAAACTTGACAGAGTACTGTAAATATATGCTACTCTCATCGAAGCTATTATTGATTGAATTGGACAACTGAAGGAAGTAGGAACCACATTGGATTTATCTTTATATCTGCCCTAGACTGTTGAATAAGCAATTGTTAGAATTATAGAATTGAAAAACACCTGTCTTCTATTGGATTGGCTAAATTTGTCTCAAGTATTATTGAAATAATATTTGTAAAGCACTTACCACAGGGCAAGGCACATAGTAGGTGCTTAATAGATTCTTGTTCCTTTTCTCCTTCCTCTCATCTTACTGATTAATTGAGGCAAAAAAAGGGGCAAGGACTTTGTATCACATTCAGAAAAATAATGAGGCCATTTGCAGAGGTTCCTCTTCATCTTCCATCAGACATCCTCCTTTACCCACGTCTCACATAAAGAAGCAAACCCTTCTACATGCATGCTGGATCCATTCCATCTTCCTTCTCCTGCATGTTGCCTCCGCTGTTCTCCCTCCCCTCTCATCTTGAATCTCCCCATGCTTCCCTGCTGCCTGCAAACACATCCGTCTCCTTATCCTTAAAAACTCATTTGATCCTCCCATCTCCATTACCATCATCTTGTCTGCCTCGGTTTCCTCAACTGAAAAATGGGGTGAATAACAGCACCTACTTCCCAGGGTTGTGAGAATCAGATATTTATAAAGTGCTTCGTATATATGCACCTTCCTTCCTTCTTTCTCTCCCTCTTTTCCTCCTTCCTTCCCAGCTAAACTCCTTGAGAAGGCCATTTATATTCTGCATACCTACTTCCTCTCCTGTGTTTGAAACCCTCTGCAGTCTGACTTCTGACCTCAACATTCGGCGGAAACTCCTGTCTCTTGAGTTCCCAGTGAGTCTCTGGCATTGTTGATAACCTCCTCCTGGGCCCTGTCTCCTCTTTTGATGTCTGACTCAGTTCTTTCCAGGTTCTCCTCCTAGCTGTTGTCCTTCTCAGTCTCCTTTGCAGGTTCTGAAGTCAGGTCATACCCATTAACTGTAGGTGTCCCTTGGCTCCATCCTGGGCCTTCTAATTTCCCACTCCCCTCTCACTTGATCTCATCAGCTCCTTAGGATTCAACTCTCGTCCCTAAGCTGATCTGCCTTTATCTAGCTCTAACCTGTAGTCTTGCAACACCAGTACCTTTTGGACTCCTTCCTATATGGCATCTCAAATTCAACATGTCCAAAACAGAACTCATTATCTTTCCCTCCAACCCTCCTCATTAAAGTGGAGGGAACCACTATGGTCTTCTCATCACGCAGGCTCATAACCTTGGTGCCATCCCTGATTCCTCACTTGCACTCATTTCACCTGCCCAAGCTGTTGCCAAGTCTTACTGTGGCTCTCTTCACATCTCACACAGCTCTACATCACCTTCTACCTGGACTACTGCAACAATCTGCTGGTTGGCATCTGTGTCAAGTCTTTTCCCATTCCAGCTCACCATTGCCCTGACTACCAAAGTGATTTCCCTAACATGCAGGTCTGACTGTCCTGAAACCCAACTCATCAATCTATGGCTCCTTCTTACCTAGAGGATCAACTGTAACAAAATCCTTTTTGTCCCTCAAAGCCTGTTACAACCTGGCCCCTTCCTCTTTTCCATCTTCTTCCTCCTCTCCAAGCCCTCTGTAACCCGGTGACACTAACAAGTGTCCTTACTCTTCTTTCAGTATGACATGACCACTCGAGGATGTTTCTTCTCACTGGCTCTCTCCTATACTTGGAATGCTCTACCTTCCACTAGACACCCCACCCCCCAGCCTCGGCTCAGAGATGACCTTTGTTTGCACTGTACATCTAGATTTCATGCGAACCGTTTTTGCTTGTCTCGTCCTATTAGAATGTGGGCTCCTTGAAAGCAGGCATAGTGTTTTTGCTTTTCTTTGTATGTCCAGTGCTTGTATGGCAGGCTCACAGTAAGTGTTTAGTAAACATTTGCTGACTGACTGGGCCTGAGGTCACAGACAGGAAGTGGTAAGTCTTGGAAGCAGATCCATGAACTCTGACTTAGAATCTATTCAAAAACAAGTTCGATTCAGCTCAGCTTATTGTGCCCTGAGCATTTTACTGGCATAAGATTTGATAATGGGGGTTTAGGGACTGAGAATGTGCAGGGTGTGATTTTGTTTGTGGCACAGTGGAAACAACTCTGGATCTAGCCGGCGGTCCTCAGATCCCATTCTGGCTAATTTACTTGATTGCGTACCATTGAAAATATGGGGCAGCTAGATGGTGCAGTGGGTAGAGTTCTGGGCGTCTTCCTGAGTTCAAATCTGGCCTCGGATACTTACTAGCTTCTGGTCAAGTCACTTGACCCTGTTTGTCTCAGTTTCCTCTTCTACCAAATGAGCTGGAGAAAGAAATGGCAACATACTCTGTTATCTCTGCCAAGAAAACCCCAAATAAGGTCAGAAGAGTTGGACACAACTAAAATGACTGAACAAAACAACATACTTGAAAATGTCCTTGAATAAGTTTCTTTCTCTACCTTACCCCCATTTTATATTCAGAGGACAAAATGCCTGTGACCCAAACCAAACTGCACACCCATAGTGCGCAGACTGAACTGAGGAGGGATATCCATCTGACCCCTATTCTCTCGTGGTGTTTGCACTGTCACCTTGGGTACATCACTTGTCATAGGGCTGGTTTCCTCATCTGTAAAGTGAATGTCACTCTAGATAAGCTAGCATTTACACAGTGTCTGTTACGTCAGGCACTGAGGTAAGTGCTTTACAAATATTACCTCATTTAATCCTCACAATAAACCTACATAAATGAGACTGGCTTCTGCAGACTTCACTCCACCCCCAACCATTCACAGCTAAAGAGTCAGTCGTAACCAGCTGATCAGAGCTCCTACAAAGGTGGTCAGGGTGGTCAGCAATGTCTGGGGAGCCCAGGATGGTGTTGGAAAGGTGAATGAAACTGGAACAAGGTTTCAATCAGGATCCAAATGACCCCTGCAACCATTTCTTCTGCTCCTCTACACCAAGGCTCTTAATTCAGTTGGGCACTTCTACTCACTGCCTCCTAAACATGTATTATTTTACTCTTGGCCTTGTTTTCACTTCCCATGTTCCCTTTGCTCCTCTCCAGCTAAAACTTAAGGCCAGCCCAAGACACCTTCTAAATATCTCAGTGATAAAATCATAGATTTAGAACTGGAGGTGAAAGGTCCAAATGAGGTACAGAAAAGAGAAGCGAATTGCCCAAGTTTACAAAGGCAATAAACAGCAGAGCTGAGATTTGAATTCAGGTCTTTTGACTTTAAATCCAGTTTCTCCCATTATTCCTCCAAGTTAATTGTCAAGATTCGTGAGAGTGGACACTACATTGTGGTTTCCCCCACACCTCCAATACAGAGCTAATCCTTTAAAAATGTAACTACATTCAGATTCATGAAGGGAACAGTTATTTATTGTGACACAGCTTCATGTTGTTAAATAGTAGTGTACTTTACAGAGGAGCACATTTCTGATTTACAAGATGTTAACAAAAGTCCAAATTCAAGGTTTCTTGCAGGTCAATGCAAGCATTTTTCCCAATGATCATTCACAGCTCAGCATAAAACAGTCCCTTTACTTTTGAAGGAATGTAGCTAAAGACAATGCCAAATACAAAGAGCATATGGCAATAGGACTTGGTAGTTCTACATTTCATTTCATTGGTAAGTCTGTTGTTATCTATAGCAGTATTTCACTGTGTGCATAATGAAAACACACCCGCTGAGTTTTCTTTTTTAATCACAATGTTCTAAGGATCAAGAACTTCATAACCTCAATTTCTAAGAAATAATGCTTGATTACATTTCACATATATTTCAAAGTAATAAAGTTTGAAGGAGGAACAAGTCAAAATCTTGAGGATTAAAAAGGCATCCTTTGGCTTCTGAAAGGGTATGGAAATGAGGTTAAGGTAACAAATCACAAGACACACACACATACACAGAGGATTTGGCAAGAGCAGCATTTTCTGCCAGTTTTGTTTTTACTGAAATGTTTGACAGTGCTTAAAAGGGAGCAAGATCTGATAGAGCCTCAAGAAATGCCAATTAGTAAACTGGAAATCTATTTTAAAGCCAACTCCCCTTCCCATTTCCTTTTCAGAGTACTATGTGAGGATCTGTTCATGCACCCATGAATCCATGTGATTTTACCATTTTTCTCATTTACTTTACCCCATGTCACAAAAAGGCACCATAGGAACAGTTCTGATGCCATAAGAGATTATGACTTCAGGCGCTTAAATAAAAGGGACTGTTATTTTCAAAAGCAAATTAAATTGCTTTTTAAAGAGCAATGCAAAAAAGTCTAAGCCATAAATTTAGAAATTGTATTTGGAGATAGTTCTCAAAATACTATTAATCTATTTGAAAAGTAAACTGTAAGTCAAATCAAAGTTAATTATGCAAAAGGAAATAGCTGAGGCAGCCTTAAATGAAAGAAGACAGAATAAGTAGAAATAATTTTACAGAGAATAAAACCAGCAGACTTCCCAAGTGTAGATGTGCACAGCTCTATTCTGAACAGATTCAATATTATTTGTTAGGAAAATCACAGGATCCGGGTTAGAAGGGATCTCAGAGGCCCCATAAATTCAGAGTGGTAGAGATGGAAGAGACCTCATGACATCTAGTCCAAAACTTGCCATTTGACAAAACTGAATCCAGGATATCAGAAGGGTCTTGTCCTGGATCACAAAGTTAGTTAAAAGCAGTCTTGGGGCTCCAGAATCTCAACCTGGAGTTCTCTCCCTTAGATCACACCTACCTCCTCATCTACTGTCATTCCTCCCTTCTAGGATCCTCTCTACACTATCTTAACATGATCAATTGTTCTCTGATTGAACATCTATGGTGACAATACCTGATAGATGCTTATGCCATTCTTGGACATGCCTAATTGCTACAAGGCAATTTTTCATGTTCCAAGAAAGTTGTATTTTTTTTCCTACACCATTCAGGAGTAATAGTGGTATTGCTATAAATTTTCCAACTCTTTAGTGTTTACTTTTTCTGATTTTGTAGGGCAATCATAAACATAAAAGTCAAACCTTTTATTGTTTTTGCTTCTTTGTATATTTGTCATTTATCTCTTTTCTGTTTATCTTTTAACATAACGACCCTCATGAAAAGATGAAAATACTTATCACATTAGCTTTTATGTATATGCCTTCAAAGCAAGTCTTACATTAAAAAATGGTCAAAATAGACATTGTTCATTTTAGCCTTGACCTGTAGCACACACTGCTATTCTAGTCCCCCCAAAAACAAATTTTACATAGTGATTTTTTTTCCGTTTTGAAACAAACAATTCCACTAGGAACAGAGTCATCTAATATATCCCACTTGTGGTATTCTTGGCATCTGAGTGCAAGGGAGCACAAAGATTAAGTTCACTGATAGAACTTTCCTTTATTTGTGTCCAGAAATTTTATATTTGTTCCCTGCATGAAATATATTTATTTCATGGTTTTAGAGAGGTAGCATGGTGTAATGGAAAGAACACTGGACAAGGAGTCAAGAGATCAGGTTTGAGTTCCAACTTTGCTACACTTAATAACTTTGTGTGAACATGGGTAAATAAATCATTCAACCTCTTCGAGAGCCTATTTCTTCATTTACAAACTGAGGGTCATGCCAACTGCTCAGCCGACCTCACAGGTGGTTGTAAGTCTCAAAGATAACACATGCAGAGGGCTTTGTAACCACAATGCACTCTACAGAAAGAGAGTATTTGTGGAATGAAAAAGCTGTTAAGAAGGAAGCTGAGGAAAGGGAAGAGAAAGAGGGAATTATCATTTGCAAAAGTATGATGCATAGAAGGACCACTGGATCTGGGCTCTAGGAGCTGGGTTGCCACTTACTACCCATGTGACCTTTGGCAAGTAGCTTAACCTTCCTAGGCCTCAGTCTCCTCATTATGAGGGTTTGGACTAGCAGATTCCTAAGGTCCTCGCCAGGTCTAAATCTATAACCCCATGAGGTCATGGACTAAAGCATGCTTCTTGAATATGATGGCCCAGAAAAAAGATTTTTACTGGTTAGAGTAAAATACTGAATGCTATAAAGTGAACCCTTTTCAAGATCATTAGGTTCAGCTAATTTTGCAGGTTTCTTCAATGTAGCAAGAGGAAAGACACAGACAGTAGGAAAGGTACAGTACACTGAACACTGTACAAAATAATGACTAGAAAAAGGAACAACAAATGCAACGGTGCTATAAAGTTTCCCATCCCTTTTGTAAGATTTTGTTAGAAACCACCAAAGGTACTGATAAAAAAGATACATTCATTCTCTTGTTCAGCTTTATGAACAGAAAAGTTTTTGCTCTAAATACAAAAGCAATGGCAATTATTTTGAAGACATCTTTTAGAACTATTTGGATGATCATGCAAGTGAGTCAAGAACTAGGAATGATTCCTGTTTTCCAAAAAGCAGACTGAATCTGCATCGTCCTCTTTCCCTTCCCTCCCTTTCTGGTTGATTGGGACTGTGATGCTATGTGGGTGCTGAACTCTTATGACACAGCCCTTGGTTCTGCCCTCCACTATAAATGTTGCTTAGACAATAGCAGTTTTCTTTGCACTGTGGCTTTTTGGGCACAATATTGCTTTAAGTAGTACAGTCTAATAACCCCAAACAGACTCAGCTGCTTGCACAAACAGTTGTCTGGGGTAGTTGATTTGGTACCTAGGTATTCATAGTAGATTTTCAGAACTGGTCCTAAGATTGTATTTACAGTATGGACTCAAGAGATAAAACTCCCCCAAATATTCATTAAAGGACAAGATTTGTTGTTTTTGGAAAGATAGTCTATAAGTCGTAAAAAGTATCCTCTCAAGATTATAAAAGGTTAGTTAAAATTGTTTAATAGGAACAATCTTGGACAAGCAGAAATAGCTTTGATTTTGAAGGTTAGAGCAACATACAACTGAGAAAGAATCCACAGGGACAGCTAGACTTGACAGTTCATATCTCCTCAAGAGAACTTTGCTTTAAAAAGATGGCCACTTAGATACACTGCCTCATTTGAGCCACATGCCATTTCTTAAAACTGCTGCCTTTCCACACAAATTATGCAGTATTATTCTATTTACATTTAAAAATATTTCTCTTTTCCTCTTCAGTGTAGTGGAAATGCCCATAAATCAGTCAGTGGAGTCCCTCCCTAACACAGGTGAAGAACAGCTTTATTGATCTCTGGATTTGTCCAGTCATTTCGGATGTCGTCCAGGTGGTTATCAAAATCCACAAGGGTTTCATAGGACCTGCTATCCAAGAGAGATGCTGAGATTCTCTGGGCTTCCGGCCAATCTTCACAATAATCACTACAAGGTCAAACAATTCGGAATTAATAGTCTTTTCAAAATGAAAACAAACTTCATTGCCTCTTTCAATTAAGGGGGTTGGAGAAAAACAGCCATAAAAAAACGAGACAGAAAGCAGATGGCAATGATATGGAGAATTTAGAGATCTAATGCACATATGTGAAGATGTTTCATGGTAACAGGGTTGCAGAAAGTTAAATCCTTGCTCTGCCAAGCTAAAGAAGAGGAAACTGAGATACAACATGTAGGATTTGAAGAATGAGTTAACAAATTTTAAGGCAGAACCTGAAAATGCTGATTTAAGAACGGGGGTGTCAAACTCTAACAGAAATAGGGCCACTAAACGATACTGAGACATCCTTGAGGGTGCAAAGTGACTTAGAAAATCACATGTTAACGTTATCTGTATTTTATTTTGTTAATATTTGCCAATTACACTGTAATATGATTTTAGTCAATACTTAGAAGTGTTCCGGGCTGCACATTTGACACCTCTGATTTTGACGATCAGTGAAAAAGAAACTGCTCAACAAAATATGAGACAGAAAAAACCCAATGAATGGTAGTGAGCAAAACAGACCAATCAGATGTGTTGAAATGAGGTTAAAGATAGAAACACTATTTTCTATGATTAATGTTAGGAGACTTTATAAATGGAAACAGGAGGATGATGTAGGGAAAGGACCTTTGGGGTAAGTTTGAGGGTGCAGAAGATAGAAGACACGCCTGCATAGCAATGACTACTCACACTTATACAATGCTTTCAGGTTTAGGAAACAATCCTGGAGGCAGGTAGTATAAGGACCACTTGCATTTCACACACTGGGAGGATCCAAGATGTGAACTGACTGCCCAAGTCGTGTGGCCAGTCTGTATTAGTGTCATAACCGGGACTTGACCCCAGGTCTTAGCTCTACCATCTGGCTCTTTCCACTACTACTCTTTTCTTTTCTTTTTTCTTTTTGGTAGAAGAGCATATTAAATGAAATATCCCAATAGATTCATGCCCTTAGTTAAGACATTTTTCTTACTCTGGGAATTAGGACACCTTGAAATGTATATGAGCAGAGTGCAAAGCATCCTGAATCATAGTGAACAGTCTAAAAAGAATTCATTAATAAGGTAACATGAAGAACTCACTAGTGTGGATCTCTGCACCGCCATTTGTTTTCATGATGCTCATACACATGAATTGTGGGTTCTATGCACTCCATGGTAAACTTCGTGTTGTCTACCTAAGGCACAAGAATAAAAATACTAATGTAAGCATGCATTCAAAACAAACTGAGTAATTCCAAGAATCATCTGTCACCTTCCCATAAGACTTCTGGGGTCGCTCAGTAACTCTTAAGGCAGAAGATAAACAAGATCTGAAGCTGAAAACATTCCCCCTAAAAGGTGCTCATGCTGAGTACCTGATTCATGGACATGCAGTGTGATACTTCCCAAGATAAACAGTATATTATGCCAAGAATATTTACAGAAGGGAGGGCATTTTTTCACGAGGACTTCCGTTACGATGTTGTTCCATGTTACTGTCCAATAAATACAATTCTCCTTTGAGATCGGAGCTGCAGAACAGGGCACTGAGGAAGTCTACCTTTGCCTTAAGCTTCCTAAAGTCATTTCTCCTCTTACCTCTCCTGGATAACACATGATACTGCCTGCTCTCATTTTCAAATATTTCTCTCTCTAAATATATCTTATGTTTCTCCTGGTAATACAGTTAAAGGGTAGAGGTAGATACAGGTAAAGAATCAGGGATGTAAATGAAGAAAAATCATTCAAACTGCCTTCAGTAAGAAGAAATGGGACCTTGTGCTATATGACAATGCTAGTTATTTGCCAAAGGCACGACTTAAGGCAGACCCCGTAGGTCTGGCGGCAAAAAGACAATCAAATGTGTGATACCATGATGAGTGCGGTGTCATTGAAGCCCTCCGCAATTCTGGAAGCTACCTTCTCAGCAACCTGGTTTGGACTGTAGAAGAAAAACAAAGCATTTCTAGTTAATCTGTGTTATGGCTGTTAAGAAGAGACATGGCAACAAAACTGCACAGTAAAATATTTTTGACCTGGGCCAAATTGTAAAAATGTATTCACCTTCTGGCACTTTCTAGAAATGGAACTTAAGTCCCAGTTAGTGCTGACTGCATACATAGAAACGGAAAGGAAAAGTCAAATTTGAGAGACAATGCAAAGGTAGCCAGCAGAACGGGGGAAATAAATAGCAGACAGTAGTCTCAAACAATTCCAAGGTTTTAAGGCTGAGGAAATTCCAACTATAGAGAAAGTGTGAAAGGAACTAAAAAAAAAATGGTGTGGGTATATGAAGAGATGAGTCCAATTTTCATGCTAGATTTTAGATGCTGCTATCTCCCAGGGTGATGATAATATGTAAGCTTGTTCATTTAACAAATGTCTACCAAGCACTTTATATCTGTAGAGCACTCCTGGAAAAATGGACCTATAGACCTGAAAGGAAGATAAGAGATCACATTTGACACGTATATTTTAAAGTCATCAAAGTAGCTTACTGGGGCAGTAGATAAGAGTTCTGGACCTGAATTCAGGAAGTTGTTCAGTTGTGTCTGACTCTTTGTTGCCTAGTGGGACCAGAGGACGCCAGTACTGTCAAAGGGTTTTTTGGCAAGGATACTGGAGCTGTGTGCCATTTCTCAAGGGGTAACAAAACTAGTAAGTGTCTGAGGTTGAATTTGAACTTGGGTCTTTCCTGACTCCAGGCCCAATACTCTATCCACTGAGCCATCTAGCTGCCTCCAAACTCAAGAAGACCTACTTTCAAATTCTGTCTTAGATATTCATGAGCTGGGTGACCTCAAGCAAGTCACTTAACATCTATCTACCCCAGTTTCCTTATCTATAAAATGGGAAAAACAGTCCCTACCTCCTAGGGTTGTTGTGAGGATCAAAGGAGTGAATATTTGTAAAGCACTTACATAAACACTAGTGATTGTTACCGTTACTATTAGTGAATGGGGGGAATAAAGGTTGAGAGAAAAAAACAGGTAAGAGAATCTAAAGTCTGTGGAAGAACAGTCACAAAGACCAGCTGAAAACTCAGATACGGTGTCCATGGGAACAAAGGAGTGGTTTTAATGGCTTTTAAGTGGCTGGGGTGATCAACAGTGGCAAATGCTTTTTAATAGGAGAAAATGTCTTAAATATAATTTCTTGGATTATTTTGTCTCCTTACAATGCCTATTTCAAGGTAACCATTTGGAATAAAAATATATAAATTTTTAAGTTCTTTTCCACATGGACAAATGATCTAATCATAAACAAGCTCATCTTGATCACTTGTTCAGGATGTTTCAATTCCAGACTTTTGAAACCACAGCATGTCATTACCTCTTATTTTCTCAGGGAAAGTGTGAATGAAACACATAAGAATGTAGAAAAAAGCTAGTTCCATTCAATCTGATAGCCTGAGAGGTAACTTTACCCATACTGCCAGATGTTCAAACTTCATCAGCAATGGTGCAGAGTAAAGTGCTTGACTACCTTTTACACCAGGCTAAGAGAAAATAACAGCTAGGAGATGACCTTACAAAGACAGCAGCAGGAAACCCCCCCCACAAATTTTCAATAGGTTTCAGGCCTAAAGCGTACCCAACTCTTCCAGGGCAAGTCTGTGGTAGTATGCTGACTGAAGCGTATTTCCCAATCATGAGATATACTCACATTAAAATCCAAAACAAAATATGGATTCCAAAGTCAAATATAAATTACTTTTAGATTTTCTTTTTGAACTGTCCATGTAACTAACATTAAAGTGAATAACTGAGAATTCAATCATATTAGTCTTGGAAAAGTGGTAGAATTAAAGGAGAAATCTTTGATACACAGATTTCACATCTTTGTACTAAAAAAAAAAATAGAATTTATCAAGAACTAATCCTTCTGCCAGACATGATGTATTTAATGTGTTTTCTGGTCAATTACAAAGTGGGTAACAGAGATTTTGCATGGACCTACCTGGCATCTTTTACACGTTCATTAGCTTGATAATAACCAGCAATCACATAGCTATTATCTTTGCACCATGAATCAATCTGAAAGAGGAACAAAAATGAAAATCACAACAAATATCAATGATTTTTCTCTCGAAACATACCTCAAAGTCACAAATGATCTTTGGCGATTCCCTTTCTTCCTGGCCTTGGCTTGAGTCTTGTTCTGTTCACCAGGAGTAAATAAAAGTAGCAGTAATTTCAGTCCACCAGAAAGAAGAACTTAGCTTGCTTCCCACTATTATGTGGGTGGTCAGTGTGGAGTATAATAGTGCTTTTTCCCTCCCCCAGCAGAGGACCTCCTGAAATAGCCAGAAGAGGCTGGAGAAGAGAATGAATTACAACCTCTTCCAGTATTAGGTGGAAGTTTATTGAACTTCTATGTATAGTTATGGGGAGTTGGAAAGAACAAAAGGCCAAGTTCTAATTGTCAAGATGTTTAGAGGTCATTTAGGAATGTATTAGAGGGGGGAATAGCTTATACAGACTCATAAAGCCAATCCCTTTTTATCTGCTCTACAGAAAGGAACAGCAGAGTCTATGATAAAAAAAAATTAATTTATATTTGGAATTGTAATGTATTGCATAATTATTTTCCCTCACCAAAATAGATTTAGTTTTGATTGGTACAATTTTATTACAACACATTTCACAGTGGACATCAAAATTATTTTGTCATAGTAAAATTTTAATTAATATAGTCCTAGAAATAAAATTCTGAATCTGCAAGAGTTATAGATGAAACAAAACTGATAACTTTGCTTTTGTTATTTAAACATCACCTTTACCCTCTTCCTTCAGATTCCTGGATCTTGGTTTGGGTTCTATCACTACAACCATCTCCAGAGGTGCTTAATTAGAAGGGCTGAAATGGGGAGGGAAGATAGAAGTTGAAGAGGACTGCTGTTTGATTGTAAAACTCTCTGAGATGCTCAGCTAATCTCAGTTTTTTCTCACACCCCCACTTTCAGGTCTGACAACATTCAATTCAGAACTGTTAATACTGTCATTCTTCATATATGAAGAAATCCCTTCCATTAGTAAGACGTTTTTTGAGCTGTTTTTCAGTGAATGGTGATTTGACTTGCACAAGTCTCTCAACACTTTCTTTTACTGCATGCAACACAATATAATTAGTTTATGACTCCAGAACAAAGTTAACTATACCTCACACAAGGAATGAAACCAAAACTGCACAGCCTCATGAACATAAGAATGGCCATACTGGGTTAGAACTATGGTTATTCTTCTTGATATCAGAATTTAAGGACACAATGACCCTAGTTTTCCTGGATACTCATTCCATTTTTCACCTTAGTAAGTTTAGGTGAATTTGTATTAATTATTAATTTATTTGAATCATTTCTAAATTTTACTTCAGTGTCTTTTTTGTGGCAACTGGCTTGTTGAAGACCATGCCAGTATGACACCAGCTCTAGCAGATCTATCCTGCCAAGCTGGAAAGGCTTCAAGTACTAAAGTCTACTGTCTAAGCATCAGACTGCCTGTTCAGAGAGGCTGACTGATGAAAAGTAGATGAATTGTTTTGTTTTTCGAAACATCCTCTAGCAAAATTTAACATTCAGAGGTGGCTATAATTTGCTTTGCAGGTCGTCCATATTGTCATAAAATTATAGCTCCTTGAAGTTCCAAAGCTGTCTTTTTATTATATATCAATTTTTAGTCTAATGACCTCCATAATTACTTATGTCAAAAGATCTGTGATTTCAATGATCTTTCACTGTTTCCAATACAAATCACAACCTCTCCAATATTTTAACAGGTGGTTTCATTAGTTGCTATGCACTCCAACAAATAAATGAATAAATACATATAAATTAGACACAAAACTTCACTTGATTATGTTTGTATAGAGGCGCTCTGAGTTTTGCTAGGATAGTCTTTGGATATCCGACTTGTAGGTCAGATCAAGGGTCTGCACCTGAAGCTTTTCTAGTTTAGTAGTTCTTGCTAGAGCTTGTACAAAGTCTCTGATAATCCAGGGTCACCTCCACATCATAAGGAGGCAATGGACCAGGCAAGACCCTTGAAAAGAATGAAATGGAACAAAGTTCCACTATTTTATTTCAACTCTCAGTGGACATGCTTACTACCCACCATAATAATTTAGTACTTCCTTCTACTTTTCCTATGTGTTTATCTTCCAAGCCTCGATAATCACACTTAACGAGTCCAAGCTCAGTTACTCTCTATGTGACCTGGAAAAACTCAACCTCTACAGGACTCAGTTTCCTCATCTGTAAAGTGTGGGACTTGAACTAGATGACCTCTAACACCCCTTTTAGCTCTAAACTTGTGATTCCATGAACCCCCTTCCCTAGCTCTAGCCTTGTAGCCATCCTCGATCCTTCTCTCTCCTTTACTCCTCCCAATTAACCAGTTGTTAAATCTTATCAAATTTCTCTCCACAACCTATTTTGTGGTCACCCCCCTTCTCTCTACTCATAAAACCACCATACTGAGGTCCTTTTTGTCTTTCTTTTAAAAAAATTTTATTTAAAACTTTTTTCTAAAATATTTTATTAATTTTTCTCAATTACTTTAAAACAATTTAACATCTATTTTAAAAAAATTTGAATTCTAAATTCTCTCTGTCCTTCCTTCCCCTCCCCCATCCTTTAACTGTTTTTCACCTGAAACTATTAAAACAGCTTTACTGGACTTTCTGGCTTTCAAGCCTTTCTTCTTTCATATCCATCCACTTAAAAAACAAGTTTTTATTAAGCACTTACTATGTGCAAAGAACTGTGCTAAATACTGAGGACACAAAGAAAGACAAATATAATAGCTCCTAAAGTCTCTTAGAGCAGTTTCTTTGGTTAAAATCCTTCAGTGGCCTCTATGTGCCAAACTGCCTACTAGCTGGTCCCTCAAGTGCACATTTCATCTTCGTCCTTCGTGCAGTTGGACACTGCCTCCCATGTCTAGAATGTGCCCTCTCCTTAAAACCACTTCTCAGGATCTTTAAGGCAGATGTCACTTTCTCCATGAGGTCTTTTCTCCTCCCTCAGTTGTTAACACTCTACATATTCAAACTACCTTGTATTTAATTATGGACATACATAATAGCTGTCTCTACTTGAATGTACATTTTAAGATGGAAAGGATTTATTTTTGTATTCCCGATGCCCAGCAAAATGTTCCACACATAGTTGGTGACATAGTTGTCAAAATGAATATAAGGAGATTTGATCTATCTTACTTCTCATATTCATTCCATTCAGGATAATGGGCATTTTGGCTACAATTTCACTAATCTAAAACTAAGGGGTCATTTTAAAAAATTTCCCCATCTCTCTTATATTAGCTGTTTTTCTTTCAATTTTTGAGATTCAGAAACCAGAACTCTGAATAGCATTCTAAGTCTGCAAAGGTTATTATATAGGATAGTATTTTGTTTTGCTTCCAATATTCTTTCTGATTGGTTTTCAGAGCTCAGTCTAAGATGACATATTCCTGTTCTCAGCTATTTAAATAACAGATACTATCATCTTTTCTCCCAAAATACGTTGCATTTAACTACTTTGTGTGACATGTGTATTTGTTAAATGTATTTATTTTTTATAATAGACAGAAGCGTCTTTTTAGCTGTATAAATTTTTATATGAATGTGCTGTCTCCTCCTTTGGAAGGTAAGCTCAATTCCAATAGGGATTGCTTCATTTTCTGTACTTGTGTCCCCAGTGACTGGCTCATAGCAGAAGCATTATAAATATTTGTTGACTGATTACTTAAAATTACACACACACACACACACACACACACACTCTCTCTCTCTCTCTCTTCCCCATTCGAATGTATGTCCCTTGAGGACAGAGATTATTTTTACCTTTCTTTTGTATCCCTACAACTTATCACAGTGCTTTGCATATACCGAGCATTTAATTATTGTTTACTGATTGCTTGACTGACAAATATTTCATATTAGTTTTTTCCTAAATGCCTTACCTGTCCCAAAATTCTACTCTGATGCTTCATGGTACCATGGAAGTGGAATAGCAAAGGCTACAAAAGCAGAATGCAAATTCTGATAGGTCGTATCAAGTTGACATGATTGACAATATATGTGTATGTGTATGTGTATGTGTGTGTGTGTGTGAGACTATATATGACTATATGGCTTAGGCACCGTTACTACTGTCTGGCCCCAAAGAATCAGCCTAGCTAAACCTTGAGAGGTTCTTTAGACTGGCCACAGGATAATTTTTTCTCATAGCAACTCTCTTAAAACCATTCAGTAAGGTGTAGATGGGTTAAGACTGGTGTAGGTAGAGATAGGAACTACTGAAGAAACCTAGTCGTTGCATGCTTAACATGTATTCAACATGTATTCAATATATGACTGTGTATTCAATAAAGCATTTGTTGAATCTGCAACAAAACATCCTATACATACAGCCCATATACCAGGATATAGAAAGCATTTTACAGAACACTTCTTTGTAATGGTACTTGACACAAAAAGGGGTTTGTATTTTGCTCAAACCACTATGAATTTTACTGAAGTTAAAAATCTACTACCACAAACTTTAAAGGTTCCCTTAGATTAGATTAGAATTTCATTCTATTTACCACTGCTCTAACATATCCTTTTGTTATATAGGGATTTGATCTTTACATCAAAATGAGCTTGTTTTTGCTAAACACATGAGAGTTGATCGTAGGAAAAGGCAGTCAAAAATATGCTGGGTGGGGAAATCCCAAGAGTATAAAAATTGGTTGTGATTTACATACATATAAATAATCAATTGACCATATAAACTCTTAACAGCATAAATATATATACAATCAACAAGTTGTACAGATAATGTTAGCTAGGGGAAAGAATAGAAGATGGGAATGGAAGGTAAGAGCAGGTCACAACTGTGATAAGAGAGGCTTTTTGGAGGAAGTCAGTTTTGAAGAAGCTAAGGTACTTGCATTTTGCACAGGAATGGTAAGTAGATATGATTAGCTGGGGCAGAATAAAAGCTAGTATGTAAAAGATGTGCACAGTCAGGCAGGCAGAATTCAGTGCATAATTCTGAAAAGCCAGGGTCAAGGGAATGGTAAGTGGTGCTGGCATAGCTAGAGTAGCTCTTCCACTCCCTTGGGGGCAAGGCCAACCAGTTACATTACAAGGCAAAAGAATGGGGAAGTCTTCTGATGCCTGAATCACTTGGTACTCACTCTCTCAAGGCACCTACCCAAGGGTGGTGAGCCACATATTTACCTGGTTGCTATAACTCCTTCTTACCCAGTGAACACAATAACACAGGCACAATCTGCCTAATATTGTTTATTTGTTCCATGCAAACAGGACACTAAGTGAAACACTCTTACAAGGGCACAAAGTAATAAATGGAAGACCCCTTCTTAGGTGACTAAATTGTGGGCTACAGAAGCTCTCACAGACTGAAGAAAATACAAGAGGGAAAGAAGAGAGAAGGCAGAGCTGTCTGGAGTGGAAGGCTAGCCTGAGCTGGCCTTGGACAACTGACAGAATGAACTTGTAGCAGGGTTTTGCACAACTACTGAACATTACTGCAAAATGATAAGGGAGGGGAGCAGCATCCATGCTGTACATAAGCAAAAGAGAGCAAAGAAAGATTACCAAAAAGAAAAGCAAATAGGAAGTGATGAAAAATTTTTGATCCACTTCATAAAACAGGTGCCTTCTAAGATTTTGATCTTCCTTAAATTAGCTTCCAGTTTTAGGGGGATGAAGTATTGCTCTTGTATTTTACCTGTGGACACTGGCTCATCTTCAGTTCAAGTCTTCCGTCTGTTACCAGAAAAGCCTAAGAATATCTTTAAAGGGATTTTCTGCTTACAATTAAGAAAGAAACCATTATCCTGTCCTTTGGTAATAGAATATCCTCCCCTTCCTGTCAATGGTATTTCTCTTTACCTTTGGAAAGCACCTTACTACAATGTTTGATTTGATACACATGATCACAGGTTCATAGATTTTGGAACTGGGAGCTGAACTTCCCTGGCCATCTGTCCAACTCCCTCATTCTACAAATGAACAAAATGAAGCCCAGAGAACTAAGGAGGGGCCTCATCTCAGGTGATGTAGGTAGTAGTAAATGGCCACTGAGGTAAATGAAAAGAGGGAAGAGGATGCAGGACTCAAGGAAAGCAGTCCTCATCAGATAGAGGCTACTGGAAGTGAATGAAAGGAAGGACCAGTCTCTGAAATAAAGGAAATGGAGAAAAGGAAAGAGGATAGGAAGTGTTGGGCAAGGCAGGTAGACTTTTTCAGCAGGGTCATTCAGTAGGTGAATGAAGGTGAAGAGAAGGGCAAGAGGCTGAAGCAAGGGGCAGAGAGGGTGGAAGATGACCAAGGGGCCAGAGTTGGGAGCAGAGATGAAAGAAAGTAAGGAGCATACTGGAATCAGGCCAAGAGGCATTTGAGCAGATTATAATGGTGGAAGCAGACAGATTTAGTGGCATGGGCTTACATAGTTAGAAAATCTGCCTGCAAATATTATATGGGTTTCCGTCACTGGGGTATAATACTTGCTCTACCTATCTCATAGGGATCACAGATGTGAAAGCACTTTGAAAAGTAAAAAAAAACCCACATAAAATGCAAGGTATTAGAAAAATATAATGAAATGTTTTATAAAAATAAGTCTCAAATAATGACCTTTGGTTAGCTAAATATTAAATCAATCTCTTCCATTTAGCAAAATAATTACAATATTAAACTCTATAAATAGAAGAAAGCCATGAGAATAATCCTTCATTTGCAGAGGTTATCATGGATTTAGAAGTTTTATTAAAATTATATATCCCACTGTTGCATTATAGTTTAAAGCTAAATTGCTGTCCAATTTTAAATTTCCAGGGTTTTAGTCCATTGTGTTTTTCACTGTCTTCAGGTTAAAATTTCAGCATTTAAACTAAAATTCAAAATATGTTTCCTTCTTAGTAAAGTGCTTTACTTTAAAAAAAAACCAATACCTTATTTTTATTCTGAACTTAAACACCAAATAAAGTGGGAACACCCACATACATAGTAGAAACTTTATGTGAATGTGAATTTGCTCATACAACTTCCATAGTACATATTCTGGTTAGTGCTACTGTAGCTAAGTAAGTGAAAGTAGATGACAAAAGGAAAAATCATTCCAGGAAACTAAAAATCTCATACACCTTACTTTGGACATTGGTAAATGACCTAGCAGCACAATGACTGGAATAAGGGCCTTGGGAGTCATAAAGTCCAGAATTAGAATCCTACTTCACATATGTATGAGCTGTGTAATGAAAGACAAGTAATTTAACTTTTCTCAGATTCAATTTTCTCATGTGGAAAACAAGGATACCATTTGTAGAGTACTTCTCTCACAGGGAGAGAGGGGGAGAGAGGGAGAGAGAGAGAGTGTGTGTGTGTGTGTGTGTGTGTGTGTGTACACACACAGCACTGTGCAAACCTTGAGGTACCACATAGTAAGGTCAGCTACTACTATTACTGGCAGGTTGACTGACTTTCTTCAAAATGGTAATGAGGGCAACCAAAAAAGTACTATCTCTACACTTCAGTAACATACTTAAGATGTGTATAAAAATATTTGATCAACACAATTCACTCTTACACCAATTTTTTTTTGTGGAGAAAAAAAGGAAAACAGGATCACAGACCTAGACTTGGTTATTCAGTCCAACCCTCTCATTCTACAGATGAGGAACTGGAGCCCCAGGAGGTTAGGGTGACTTGCCCAGGGCCACAGAGCTGGTAAAGGTGGGATTCCAATCCAGATCTTTCTAACTCCAAGTCCAATGATTTCTCTATTAGTGCAGCCAGACCAAGACCACACTCAGAAACTAATTTCCAATTCTCAACAATTAGTAATTCTTTAATACTAGAAAACATACTGAAAAAGAAAAAGCATCGATGTCTTAGCTTTGCTTCAACAGTTGTTCAAATGTATGAAGTCGCTTTAATTAAGCCCTGTTTGTTCTTCATGCCAAACCTTTTCTTAACGAAACTGAAAAAGTTGCTAAGGATTCTTCTGACATGATATATAACTGGACTAACAGAGAAATACATTCATTTTCTTTGGAGGGGTATAAGCAAACAGGGAAGGAACTTGTGACAAGTTTCCAGCTTTAACATTAAACAAATGAAGCTTCAGAAACTCAACAGAGCTTTTTTGATATTGTTACCAAATATTCACCATGAAGCAAAGTAAGCAGGTCTTCCAGGCTGAGGCCGGCTCTGTATACACTATGCCATCCTGCCTCTCAAAAATTACTTTCTAACTTAATGGTATCCATGACCTTTTTCTAAATATTGCAAATATGAAAATTTACATCACACATTTAAGAACTGGAAGAGTCCTATTCTAACCAATACATACTAAAATGAATCTAGGCTGGGAGAAGGGAAGTGATTTGTACAATGTCCTAGAGCTGGTAAGGGACAAGAGGCTTCTTGGCCTTAGGTCAAGAAATCCTGCCCTGCCCAAAACTATTCCCCTCACACTAATACTACATAATAATTCTTAAATTTGCAGAGTTTTAAAAAAAACAAGCCTCTTGGCAACAAAACAGTTTTGATGTTCAAGTCACTGATAATAACAATGAAATGTTTAAGGCATAACCCAACTCCTGGGATGGTTTAGTCTTATGTATAGTGGATTTTCCAATGAGCAAGTGCAGTCTGTTCCAATGAAAAGGTATGAAACCGATATACATTCTCTACGCCATAATTTTAAGAAATTCTTTTTAGCCTTCATGGATTATGAAGTTACACCATTTCAAATTAGTAAAGCATCCTCAGATTAATAAGTATCCAAATCCACTAGAGTGCCCCCAATTATCAAAAAAGCATAAACCACAAATCCTCCTACACAATATTTAACATAGCTAATTTGATTTTCCTAAGTGCTTCCTAACAAGTTTTATTTTTGAAAGAATTGCCATGCTTACCAACCCCTGAAAAAATTCCAGTTTTAAAACAGCGTGGGAAAAGTAGTGAACTCTAGTTCTAGCTCATAGTAAATTCTATTTATTCCTTAAGTAGTTCCAACCTCTCCATCTCCATTTTATCTCAAAGACTGACAGTTAGAAAGGATCTCAGAGACTTTAGGGGTTCCCAATTTTTTCAAAGCATGAGTATTAGTAGTTCCAACCTCTCCATCTCCATTTTATCTCAAAGACTGACAGTTAGAAGGGATCTCAGAGACTTTAGGGGTTCCCAATTTTTTCAAAGCCTGAGTATTATTTTTAACATCAAAAAAATTTTAAGCATACACATAAAAGCTCCAAGTTTTAGCGGACCCAAGGGTAATGCCTGGTGGGCAGTAGCTGCCACGTTCCAAGCCCTCTCCGCCTGGCACTGCCTGCTATGGGAACATCCAGAATGAATGGTCATTCAGCCTGGCTAACTGCGGGGGAGCTCACAACCTCCGGAAGCGACTCATTCAGAAATGGAATCATATTCAAAACGTGCCGGTCTCAGAGCGGGGTGAAAGACGACCGCCCCGGGAATCAGGAGGACTGTATCATTTCTTAGTCACATGACCCGAGCAAGGGCTAACTGGAGCCGCTCTGAGCCTGACTTTCCTCGGGCATCCCCGCTCTGCCCTGGCTGCCCACGGTGCCCGGTGCCACGGGAGGTGGGCGGCGAGGACAGCCAGGCTCGAGTCCGGCCCCGCCGCCCTCCGGCCTCGTGACTCACCTCCTGGGTGCGGGGTGCGGGGGCTGAGCTGGCAGAAGGGGGCGAACCCTGGCCCGCAGCGAGCCTCAGACACCGGCGGTCACGGCGTGACTAAGGCGCGCTCGGCGCTCCCCGGCCAAGCTCGGCCCCGCCCGCCGCCACCCGGCAGCTTAGCGAGCCCTCCCCTTCTAGGCCGCTACGACAGGACCCCGAGAAGCCGGGCCCCTCCCCCCAGGCCCCGCGGCGCTCACCAAGGTGAGGGCCACCTCCAGCATGGGGGCCAGCGCCAGGGTGCCGTGGAACAGGGGGATGCAGTCCACGAAGAGGGTCTGCGGCGGGTTCGGGCCGCCGTGCGACGGCTGCTCCTTGCGGGGCTTCTGCTTCTCGGCCACCAGGAGCCCGTTGACGGCGCAGTGCGGGTACTTGGCCCCGTGCAGCACCATCTTGCAGTAGGCCTGGGTGGTCAGCTTCACGCTGGGCATGGTGAGGCCCGGGCCCGAGGCCCGCGACCACGGCAGCCTCCCCGGCCCGGCGCGGCCGGGCCCCCCCGGCGTCGCTCCGCTCCGGCCTCGCGGCCGCTCAGCACACACGGACGGCTCCCGCGGCCCGGGGCCTCGCCGCCCCCTCTCGCCCGCCGGGCGCGGCCGCAGCGCGAGCCCTCAGCGCCCGTGCAGGCGTCGGGAAGCGCCGGGCGCCCGCTGCCGCTCCGGTGGCGGAACAGCTGCCTGGCCGCTCGCAGGGGCCTGCCGCAAAGCGGCGCCGGTCGTAAAGCTGCCTCGCGGCGGCTCTTCGCGACGGCGGGCCCCGCTCCGGCCCGGGGGCGGCAGGCTGGGGCGGTGGGCGGGGCCTCGCGCTCCCGGCTCCTCCTGTATCCCGAGAGCCCTCGCGGCGTCGCGGCCTCCTCCTTCCGGTCGCGGGCTGCCGCGGTGAGGAGGGCGGTGGTGAGAGGCGGCGGCGGCGGCGGCGGCGGCGGCGGAGGCGGCAGGTGAGGCGGCGGCGGGGGCAGGTGAGGCGGCGGCGGGGGAGGCTCGGGCGGGGCCCTCGGCTGTCCGGAGGCCGCGCTCGGGGCCGCGTCCGAGTCCGGGACTCGGGGCGCTGCAGGGCGGGCGCCCCAGGCCCTTCCTGGCCCGGGGTGACATTGAGCCTGGCCGAGCAGGCCTCAGGGAGGCGGCGCTGCCTGCCGAGCGCTCTTGGTCCGGGCAGCCCGGGCCCGGAGGTAACCTCGAGGCCGAGGCCGGAGCTTAGGGTGTCGGCCCCGCCGCGCGTCATCCGAGTGACCTTGGCCGGGGAAGGGGGAGGGGGGCGCGTCGCTCGTCCTTGACCTTGTTCTTGTTGCTTTCCAAACGCGGGGCGGGGAGGGGACGCTTTGGGACCCAAAGCCGAACGGGATCGGATTTGTAGCGGAGGAGCCCAGGTTCGAGGCCCGCCGTTGCCCTCCGAGACGTAGGAGTGAGTGACCTTGGGCAAGTCTTTGGATCTTGTCGATTGACAAGAGATGGACTGGCCATCCGGAGGACCCCCTGCTGATGATCCCCGAGTAATTCCTTGTGCCAGGCTCAGAACTGAGAATTAGGTCACCCGTGTGCCAGCCATCCCTCGCTCCTCTAGCTCCTCTGCGGGGAGACCGTACGCTCTTTACCTCCACGAACAGCTGTTGGCAACATCTCTAGCGCCCCAGGTCTGTTCTTTCCTCATCTTTCTCTCCATCCCCAAATCTGTGGCTGTCACCCCATCACCTCCCTTCCCCCACACCTCTCTCTGCTTTGTTAGCCTGCTTGGCTCCAGGTAGGGGGTGAGGGGAGAACTGATGGTGGGGAGGGAGGAAAATGGACTCCGGACCGCAGGACCCTGTTAATTCATCTAAACGGAGACTCTTTCAGATGGGATCTTAGTACTGAGACTGCATACTTTTCAGGGCTTTTAACCTGTAAGAAAGGGGGGATGGGGTGCTGACAGTAGTCTAGTAAATCCTAAGGGCTGGGTCAAATCCTAACTTGGCCGTTAAATTTATGACCTTGGGCAAATAACTTCGTGTCTGGGCATCAGTTTGCTGGTCTGTAAAATAAGGAAGGCTTACTAAATGTTTTCAAAGGCTTTTTTTAGGACTAATTTTTAGGACCCTAGACTTTTACTCTGATTTAACTAGTGGGTCATTTTTGCTTTATTTTAATAACTTAGAGACAATAGGATTTATAGTTTGAAGGGGACCATAGAGTGATCATCTGGCCCAGCCCCTCCTT
The DNA here is from genome assembly GCA_028658325.1 of Potorous gilbertii. Lineage (NCBI taxonomy): Eukaryota > Metazoa > Chordata > Mammalia > Diprotodontia > Potoroidae > Potorous > Potorous gilbertii. The sequence goes on along the minus strand of CM053769.1, from coordinate 134,323,691 downwards.
TTACAGATGTGGAAACTGTAGCCCAGCCAGGGTGAAATGACCTGCCCAAGGTCATGTTGGTGTTAAGGAGTTAAAGGGAAGGTCCAAACCTAGCTAAGTCTCTTCACTCCAAATTCAGATCTTCTGCTATACCAGGTTGCCTAATATGAAGTACATTTCAACTGTTTGAACTGATTTTAACACTTTTTCAAGAATGTAATGGCCATAGCCTATTTATTACTTCTGGTATTTTTTTTTGGTACTTTACTAGTTAGAGACCTAACCTTCTAAAATATTTATCTCCATATTCCTTGGTTATCAACTTGATCTAGCATTATTGATGAAAGTGAACGTAAGGAAATGGCATCATCTCTCCCAAAATATGTGGGGAAGAAGAGTAATATTGTTACTAATAAAGGAATGTTTCAACTTAATTTGAAAGAGGAATTGTGCATTCTTTTTTAACAGAATGTTGGCTGTCAGGGTGTTTGGCCTCATGGGCAGGAGGGCTATTTCCACCTCTGCATGTGTTCGGGCACATGGTATGTATTTTTCCATCTTTTTGAACTATTTGCATAAATTTTATGAAAATGTGAGGTAACAGTTGGTACTGAATCTGAATTCAGAGTCTGCTCTCTTACTCGCACTGGTCTTTGCCCTTCAGCCTTTCTTCAGGTCCTGTGCATCTTAGATTAGATGGGCCTCCACAAAAACCCTTTCTTTGGGAAGGCTCTGATTGCTCTAGAATCAATGAAGAAGGTTTTATTTGGATTGTAGGATGTGTTAGGGATACAAAAACTTAAATGTGCCTGCCCTGGCACTTGAGCTGAATTGACAAGGAAACAAGGGGTTTTGAGTAGGAGGTAAAGAGCAAGTTCATTTGAGGTATGTGACACGAAACGCTGTTACATGTGAGCAACAGAAAGGAGGCCAGTTTTGCTGTATTCAAGAGGGAATGAAGGGAAGTAGTATCTAATACAACTGAAAATGTATGTTGGATCCACCATATAAAGGCTGTTTTTTAAGTTTTGTTTTTAATTTTAAATTTACTTATGTAGGGGAGATTTGATTTTTTTATTTTTTATAGCACAGACCCTTTTCTTTTTTTTTTACAGTTCTAAGCTCTCTTCCTCTCCTTCCCCATCCAATGAGAAGTCAAGAAAAATAAAAATTATTACAAATATGTATAGTAATGCAAAATGAATTTCTCCATTAACCATATTTTCCCTGCCTCTCCAAAAAAGGGGGGAAAAGTATGTTTCAATCTGCATTCAGTGTTCATTAGTTCTCTATTTGAAGGTGGATGGCCTGTTTCATAATGAATCCTTTGGAATTGTGGGGGAATTGGAAAAGGTCAGATATCCTGATTTTAAAAAGGATGAAAAATTGCCACCCTATAGGCTAGTGACCTGTCAATTATAGAATATTTTATGTGTGTGTGTTCATCCTTTGTTGCTGAAGAAGACCATGCCATCAGAGAAATAATGACATGACTTGCACTTGACTTTGTTTTGAGTGAGGGAGGGCTGTGCAGGTCACCAGCCTCACTTCTCCAGAGCCATCTGAATTCAGTGACCAGATATTCCTCAGGATGACTGGAGATGATCCAAGATGAGGGGCTAAGTGACTTGCCTAAGGTCACACAGCTAGTGAGTGTCAAGTGTCTGAGCTGAGATTTGAACTCAGGTCCTCCTGACTTCTGCACTGATGCTCTATCCACTGTACCACCTAGCTGCCCCTTATAGAATATTATTAATGGGATGGATTAGTGAATATTTAGAAAAGCAATCAGTCGTCAGTTAGCAAATATTTATTAAGTGCTTGATGTAATATGCATATACTCATGTTGGGAATTCAAAAAAAGGAAAAAATAACCCCTGCCCTTTAAAGAGTTGACATGCAAATGGGCAAGACAGCAGGTAAATCAATATATACAAGATACATTCAGAGTAAATGGAAAGTAACCTTAGAGAGGAAGTCACTGACTGTTGGTGAAAGCCAGTATGACTACATCTGAAATAGATGCTATACTTTCTCCATTTTTTCACCAAATTATTAAAGTGGTAGATCAGAGGAATGGTTCAAATATGCATGCATATACATACATATACTACACATACATATATATTATTCAAGGTTTAAGTGACTTGTCCAAATTTAGCTGCAAAAAAGAGCTGGTTTTTTTTTCTCCCCTACTTATTTATTCTATCATTCCTTTTTAAACAGGGATAGTTAACTCTTTCATCTCATAATTTTAATTTACGATTTCTTGAAAAATAACTTTGAAAAATCAGGTTTTGATAAAGCCCATTGAGATTGCAATTGGGGCTACAGATTTCTTTTCTTTTTTCATTTCCTTCCTTCCTCCCTCCCAGTTCACTCTGAAGCTTAAAGATTGCACCACAATAGGTCCTTGCCCGAGTTCTACTAAATGGCTGTATTTTGAACTCTCCTGGCTTAAAGCTAATGTCAATGATAACTGTTTCCCATTGGAACAACAACCCTCCCAGCTAGAATTTTTTTCTTTTTTCCTAATTAAAGGGGTCATCTCTTAACTCATTTCTTAAAGAGGCCTGTTTACTGCATGGGCATTACCTCACACAGAGTGAGAACCTGAAAAGACCGTGAGCCTAAAAGTGCTAGGGTCTCCCAGTGCATGTCCAGTCATCCTGATGAATATCTGGTCCCTGGATCCAGATGGCTCTTTAGGAGAAAGTGAGGCTGGTGCCCTTGCACAGCCCTCATTCAAAACCAAGTCAACTTCGAGTCACGTCATCATTTCCCTGCTTCTCTTCAAAAACTAAGGACAAACAGAACCAACTCTGGCTCTCACTCATTGGTCAATAATAGGTCCCAGTCTATTGTTTGGTCATTGTTTGAGTTTTGGTGGCTTCTGAGTGAGGGTAAATAGCAGTTGTTTCTGGTCTGGCTAGAAACCTTGAAGGGTCTTCCCCTCCCCTACTGATTCTTTTGAGAAGGCTGAGGAGGCTATATTTTGCCTAGCCTTTAGTCACTGAATGGGCCTGCCTCAGACAAACCGACTTACCTTAAAAAGGCCAAGATCTTCCACTGCATCTGAGGCCATCTTGCCACTGGACTCTGATGACTGGAGGAGGGAGTGGGGCTGATGACTTGGCACAGCTTTGCCTCACTAAAACCTCACCCTTCAAATGTCATTGGTACTCTTCCAGAAAGCAGAACAAACAACAACTGATTCCAAATTTGGGACTTTTTCTACTGCCTGTCTCCCTAATGAATCCCTGCTTATAGGCCGTAGCATTATAATTCAACTCCATTGTGAGTCAGATAGGCTTTTGTAAGTGAGCCTGAAAATTTAGCTAATGATTTATGTAGTAAGTAGGGAAGCTAGTTGACCTGTGGATAGAGCATTGGCCCTGGAGGCTGGAAGACCCTAGTTCAAATCTGGCCTCAGATACTTAATAACTGTGTGACCCTGGGCAAGTCATTTAATCCTTTTTGCCTCACTTTCCTCATATGTAAAATGAGCTGGAGAAGGAAATGGCAAACCACTCCAGTATATTTACCCAGAAAACCTCAAATGGGGTCACAGATATGACTGAAATGACTGAAATGGGGGTAATATATGATGAATTCACACAACCAACTTGCATTTACTTTTCTGAACACAATCCTCTTCTGAATTAAGGACTGTTTCAGGATAGTAAAAGGAATGTGGGAAAGAATGAATGAAAACATACTCCAGTGACTGATATATCTTCTTTTCTCTTTATCAGTATTAGTTTTATTTTAATGTGTGGAGTTTTCTAGTTAGATTTCCTTTACTTTTTTTTTTTTACTTTCTCCTGCCTCTATTATAATTAGCAGGTGTTGCGAAGACTGAAGATTACAGTCTTCCAAGTTATGTTGATCGTCGTGATTATCCCCTGCCGGATGTGGCCCACGTCAGGAGCCTTTCTTCTAGCCAGCAGGCCTTAAAAGAGAAGGAAAAACAACCATGGAGTAAATTGTCTTCTGAAGAAAAAGTCCAATGTGGGTATTCAGTCAGTAAACATTTATTAAGCCCCTACTTTTTGACAGACCCTGTAAGGCCTGGGGATACAAAGGTAAAAAGACAGTCCCTGTCCTCAGGAGCTCATAATCTAATGGGGGAGATAGAAAGCAAACAAATATGTACAAACAAGCTGTGGTAGAAGGTAAATAGGAAGTCATTAGCAGAGGGAAGGCACTACAATTAAGAGGAATAAGGAAAAGCTTCCTGTAGAAAATTAGTTAGGGATTTAAGCTGGGACTGATGGAAGCCAGAAGGCAGAGTGAGTAGGGAGAACAGGTGTGGGGGACAGCCAGAGAAAGTGCTCTGAGTCCTGAAATGGTCTTGTTTGAGGAAGAGCTAGGAGGCTGACCAGTGACCCCCGGCTAGAGGGTTTTGTGTGTTTGGGGGAGTAATATGCCAGGGTAAGAGCACTAAGTTCAGCTCATTTTGGTCACTGTTACTTTTACCCTTTTACAGTAACACCTCTAGTCTCCATAGCACCATTTCGGGCACATCACTAGGATAGAAGGAGCTTCTTTGTTCATGAGTGACATTAAAATCAAAATAATGTTGTCATCTAACCTGGGAAAGATAGGGTGGGCAGCTATAGCCTAAAAAAAGATACTCATGGTCCTTCATCATCCTCATCCTTATTCCACTCCTCCTACTCATCTGGGAAGTTGGAGATTGTCTAGTTCCTGCTAGGTATGGATTGGTTCTTTGTATTTTCGATAGCCACAGTGTGAGAAATCATAACTCATGTGGTAACGCAGAAGTGCATTTCACAGCTCTCCAAAATACATCTTCATTCTCCTCAGTATGGATAATTGAAGGTTGATTATGAAGGGATGAGGGAGAAATAGTTGATATGATGCAATACTTTTTAAGTTCTTAAAGCCTTGTAGCCTGGATAGATTAGTTTTAAGTAAAGCTCCCTCCATAACTTCTTAGTGTGGAAATTTGCTACCCTTTCTCCTTTTCCGTGTTGGAGTGCACACATTTTCAGTTTAAGTGTTTTAAGGAAGTTTAAATCATTTTAGCCATAGCTGTTAGTTTGATGTGTGGTGTCATTTTTTTTTTCCCAGGAGAGGTTCTGTCCCTTCCCCCCTTCCCCCTGCTCTGTTACTAATTTTATAGACCTGAGAATTGGTCACCTGTTCCCATTATACATGCAAATTTTTGTAAATAATTAGACTTTGAGGATCTGTTTTTTTCATTGATGTAGGTATATCCTTCATAAAGCATATTAAAACCCTTCTAAGACTTGGTAGAAGGTCTTTTTGAGTTCCTGTTGCTGAAAAATTCACTCTGTGGGCCTCCTGGTGGTGAGCCTCTCCTACATTAAGCTGAGCTAGTCCTCAGCTTGACATGAGCTATGACAGTTTATATTCTTATAACCTTTGACAACCCTGGCCCACTTCTCTGCCAGAGAGAGACATTGCAGTTGTACTTGGTGGGAAGTGATTGCAGCAGCTTCCTTTTGATAGCATGTTAGTAGAGAGAGAGTGCTAGCTTCAAAAATCTTACGACATCAGTTATACAAGTAATATAATCATTTGACAGATGAAGAATCTGAGCCTTGGGTTATAAAACATAAATATTGAAGCTGGAAACTCAGACCAGATCTTCATGTGTGTCATGTGTTTAAGGAGTCCTGGTTCCTTTTGGTTACAGGGATTCAGCTGCCACAGCTGTGTGTTCTGGCTCTGGCCCTGCTGTTGCCAGGTTGGGACATTGAGAAAAAGTAAGTCTGTTGGGAAAAAATCTCTGTCTCAAGAACATGGAGTAGACCCGTGGACCATATGAACTATGTGATTTGTCAGTGACTATGGTGTCCAAGATACACAGGCATCAGTTGTGGTTCACTTTTGCTTCTGAGCCTATTTTTGTAATTTAAAAGTAAATCCACTTGTTTTTTTAGTAGTCCTAGAGTCTTTTTTAAAAAAGTATTCTCTTTCTCTTTTTAGTGTATCACATCAAATTCAATGAGACCTATGCTAAAATGAACCAATCATCAAATGAATGGAAGACTGTTGTTGGAGCTGCAATGTTCTTTATTGGCTTTAGCGCTTTAATTGTCATGTGGGAGAAGCACTATGGTGAGTAAGAAAAAGAGAAGCTCTGTTCTGGGCTTCGCTGGGGTACAGTGAAGAATTTTGCTGCCTCAAATGTAATTGGGAAGTGTTTAAAAAAATAAACATGTAGCATGACATAGGTTAATGCTAGTTAGTGGTTTTCTGAGTCACTGTGGGGCCAGAGGGATCCTCCCTCGAGTTTGATACCAGAGCCCTAGAACACTCTTAAAGATGGAAACCAGTTCTTAACTGCCTGAAAATCTTATTTAGCCAATACATCTTTCAGAAGTAATAGCTTCCATGTATATGGCACTTTACAGTTTTGTAAAGCACTTGCATATATTTTTTCACATTTTTTTTCCTCACAATCTTTTATGGTAGGTAGACCCATGGTAGGTATTAGACCCATTTCATGGAGGAGGAATCTGAGCTTTTTGGTTAAAGTGGTAGAGCTGGTGCTTGAATCCTGATATCCTGTGCTGCTGCTTAGGAAGTTACTTTGTTGACAGGGAATCTGAGGTTGTAAATGATCCTTTTGCCAGGATAGGATAAATACTCCTGAATTCCAGGTGACATTTATAAAGTGCTTTTAAGTATTTGCAAAATGCTTTGTTTAAATTCTCACTGTCCTCTAGAGGGTGTGCTCTGTCCAGTGGAATACTGTGTTCCCTAAATAGTGTGAGCCTCTTTTTGGACCATATTGGAACTTTCCTGACAAATTGCTTTCTCTCTGGACTATGTAGAGTGGGCTATGTGTGTTACAACCAGTGTTAACTTTGCCCTTTGGTGGCTGGCCTGCAGTTAATACAATTCTTCATAGTTATATGTAATTTATTTTCCATCTACATTGTGGTATCATTCCTTTAAGCCTTTGGAGAGATCGATGCTGTTTAATTTTTTTTTTTATGTTCTCCAGCTCTTTTTCATTGCTAAGTTTTTGTGAAAATGAGAATTGAAAGTAAAAATAAACTCCACCTGTCTGTCCTTGTAAAAGCTTTAGTGGAAAAAGCCAATGTGGCAGGATATGAGGACTGGCTGCATCTTGCCCTATGGGAACAGTAATTGAAATGCATTACTAAAAGAGTCTTTCTCAAACACTGTTTCTATTGTCAGAATGGAAAAGTGAAATCAGTTGAAAATTCTCTTTAATTTACAGTTTATGGTCCTGTCCCGCATACCTTTTCTGATGAATGGGTGGCCATGCAGACTCAGAGAATGCTGGACATGAAGGTCAGCCCCATCCAGGGGTTCTCTGCCAAGTGGGATTATGACAAGAAAGAGTGGAAGAAGTAGAAGAAATGGGGATCATGGCCCCTCTTTATTTGAACCTCTTGTTCCTTCATGTATGTGCAACCCTCAGCATATTTACTGGAACGTTCTGTGTAATACATTAACAGTGAGAATAAACAACCGACTTACTTGAAACTGTGGTGTGATCATTTAAAAATAGCTGATATCTTATTCATTTAAACATTGTGTGTGTATCTCTAGTAAATAGAAAAATCAATTGCAAAAGTTTTAAAAGCTTGCTAAACTAAATAAATAGTAAATGTTTACATAAAGTAAATGATAATTTGAAGTATTTTTGTCAATGAACTTTCTGTATTTTTTAAAAGAAATATTTTACTCTGGAACAAAGCCCTCCAAATAATTACGTTTTTGATGTATACCCAATTTCTTAGAGGATACTTAATTTTTTTTTTCAGAAAATAATACTGATAGAACATAAACTGTCAGAGCCAGAAGGGTTCTTTGAAGTCATCCAGTTTCACTGCAGAAGTAAATATTGGAAAAGACCTAAAAACGGCATGGGACGTGCTATGTCATATGATTTATTAATGGCAGAGTCAAATCTAGAGTCTATATTTGAATCCTAGTTTGATACATTAGGCTAATTTCGCTGGATCTCCAGATTTACTACTTGTAGTTAAATGATGGCAACCCAAAATAAATTCTCCTTTTCCCCAACATCTTTTTTTGTAAGACTTGAAGGAATAAAGGAAGTTAGTATTGAATAGCAGCTAACAGCCCTACCCAATTGAACTGTCCCATCATCTTACCTCAAAAGTAAGCTCTCATCATTTGAAAAATTGGCAAATAGTTTTGAGAGTTTAGCTTAGTGTTTCTCTTGGGATGATTGGTGAGGCAGGAACATGAGCATGAAGTTGAAAGAAAATTAATTCATTTCTCTCCTTTTAATGTGGTAGTTTCCAGACTTGATGTTTGCAAGGCAGTTAATTGAGAAATGTACAAAAATTACTCTGCAAAGTAATTTGCAAAAGAAAAATGCACGTTAAGTTTTACGATATGATAATAGAATTGCTCTTTGTGTACCAGGTTGAAACACTCTCCAACCTTATTTCTTGATAGATGTGATTAGGAAGCAAATAATGTGTCAAAATTACAGAGAGGGCATTCCCCCCTCAACATCTTCCGGTACTTGTACAATGTACCTGAGATTCTGAGAAAGTTAATGATCTAGTGAAGAGGCTGTGTTGTGTGGTGCAGTGGGGAGAACCCTGCTTTTGGGGTCAGAGAACCCAGTCACATCACTTCTCTGGGCTTTTGTTTTCTCATCCATAAAAGGAGTTGGACTCTGACCTGATTTCATTTCTGTCATAAATGCCATGAAAGCAATAGTTACCTCAGGGATAGGACAGAGGCTTGGATTGGGAGGAGGAAATAAAATAAAAAACGGAAGAATACAGATGCAAGCTCATTTACTCAAGTTAATTCCAGCCATGGATAAACTTTCAAATAAAAGTGAGATGTTTCTTATGTACAGTGTAGTCCACATCCTGATGAGGCATATGAATGTAACCTTGGTTTCACAGATGTGACTCAAAAGAGGGGGACTTGCCTTGAGTTTTCCTAACTACTTAATTGGAAACTTGACCTCAACGAGGCTAATGACAAAGCTCATGGCTTAGAAACGGTACTCATAAACCCTTACTACACCCTGGTCTGGATTGTGTAAACATAAGAGTCTGAGTTCTCATGCATTACAGAATTTTCATTAAAACTCCTACATTGAAAATTTCTCTTGATGTGTCTACAAATAGACCTGCAAAGACCTTCCCTAATATAATTTTCAGCATCTGTAATCAAATGATCACTTTTTTTATTGCTTCATCTGCTTGCAGGGCAAACGTAGAAGCTTTTAACTTCTTGGTTGGCATGGGTTAAATTTCCACAGTATCACATTTAAGTGGAATCATTGAAAGCTACTTTGCTCACAATTTGTCAAGCATTGTTTCTGTCATATCAATAGCCACGGATTGTGCCAGAACCTTTATTCAAACTTAGAAAATTCTGTCAGCAACCTTATGGGATAAAAATGATCCTTAGTGAAATCATGGGAGTTTTTGAAAAAGTTTGTTTTTACGTATTAAAAATGTAGTTCTGGAAAAATCCCCTCAGCAATGTATTTTGAATGTTGACTTTCAAGATTTTTTACTTTTGTTAGATTTCATGCACTGAAGTTAAAGAATCTATAGAAAGTGAGCAGTGCTTGTTCTCCATTAACAACAGTATTTGTGAATTCCAGTAATACAGGAGCAATTTTTTTGACTGGACTTTCAAATTTTGTGTTTCTACTAGTTATACTATTACCTATATACTAGTTTTAGCTGCAACAGTGGACTTAATCCAGACCAATAAAATATTTACTTATTGTGAAGGGACATTTAAATCTTCATTAAGACATTTGTTGAAAATTTCAAATGATGCAACTATGCTTTTTTGTTGTATAGTTGTTTGAGGCATATCCAACTCTTCATGACCCCATTCGGAGTTCTTTTGACAAAGATAATGAGTAGTTTGACATTTCTTTCTCCAGGTCATTTTACAGATGAAGAAGTTGAGGTAAACAGTTACGTGACTTGCCCAGAGTCACACAGCTAGTAACTGTTTGAGGCTGGATTTGAACTTAGTTCTTTGTGACTCCAAGTCCCTCTATCCATTGCTCCACCTAGCTGCCCAGTAACCATACTAGATAATATTAAACACATTCAGGATATCGTTAGGCGATAAATTTATGTTAAATTGATGTAAATTTCAGAAGATAACATCTTTTTTTTCTCAATTTTGGATATCCTGAAAATCAGCATATATTGTACTTAACCAAAAAGAATTATTTCTAGAATTGTAATAGATAACTTTTAATTAACACTAACTTTTAATTTCCACACAAAGATTAACTTTGAGTTTATACACTGTTCAAATGCAACAAGTAATGAAGGGGCACAAGTTCTTTTTTTTTTGAACCCATGATGACTGGTTGGTGCCATTTGCTATCATTGCCTTATGTAGATGAAATGTGATGTTCTATTAATTCACCTAACATTTGACCTCACTTGCACTTTCTTGACTGATTTGCCCTCTTAGTCTCCTTTAGTCTTTTTCCATTGACTTTGATTTGACCTTTTTTTTCACTAATAAAAGTATTTATGCAGGTTTTAGGCTTGAAAATGGCCAATAATTGTGACTGATGCATCCAGCTTTCCCTGGACGTAGGGGCACTGTTTGGCAAAATTACCATACTAACTACCATAGTCTAACTACCATAAATACCTGTTGGTGTGTGCTTTTTTTTTTTTGTAACAAGGGCAGGATCCTGGCTACAAAAGAGAAACCTGTACAAGTGTTAACCAATGCTTCGTAAGTGGGAGGCCAGTTTGTCCCCTAGAAATGGCAGTTAATCTTAAATCCTTTAGAGCGTTCCATTTTTACCTCTGGCAGTATATCTAGACTTGATGTCTACTTTTAAATTGGGTCATTATGCTTGGGGAGGAGACTATTATATTCTCTGGTGCTGATGTGATAATCTGTTAGATAAATCCCCAGATTTGCGCTGCAAATTTCTTACTGGAAATTTTAGTCTTTAAGATGTATTTTTAAATGAGCTCTTTGTAACTCTTGTTAGCTGAATTTCCCTCCAGACAGGTTTAGTGAATCTCAGACTTTAGGATATACAATCTGAAGACCTGGTTTCCAATCTCAGCTCTGCTACTTACTCCCTTTATGATGCTAGGCATCTATCCCTTCTGAAGGTCTCAGTTTCCCTGTCTGTATAATGGAGTTGAATTAGATCATCTTTAAAGTTATTTTCAGTTCTAAGCTTTATGATTCTTTTGAGTACCAACTTTTAATTTCATCTGAATCCTTTTGGATGGAAAGCTTTCTAAAATGTATTCTTCCCTATCTATAGGTTCTATTCAATAGTTTTGAATTAACTGAATGACCTAAGGTTCCCATTGTGATAATTAAGTTACTGGATTGTGCTGTTGTAATGTGGTGATTCATGAAAATTAATTTACTGGACTGTGCAATTATAATGATGCCCTGTGATGCCCTGAAGGCTTGTAGAAGTTTGTACAGCTATTTGTTCCTACATTGGCTGCTCCCAAATTTTGCCTTTTTGATAGTTTTTGTGCCTCACTGTCACCTTTCAGTTCCTTGTGCTTTTAGTGTGTTTGTGTTATGCTTCCTTGTAGCAGCCCATTCTGATTTACTCCTAATTTTCATTGGCCCAAGAAACCAGATGACCAACTTGGATTGAATTTTTGGTAATTTAGGAATAAGAAGGTGAAGAGGAAGTAAAGTACATGGACTTTGAGCTATCCAATAGATGGCTTCTCATTCTGTTCTCTGAATCCTGGCTGCATTCCAGGTAATCCAGAGTGCTGGGTGACTGAGATAGGTACAGGCAAGGCATTAATATTCTAGTGGCTACTCTTTAACAGTGTGCTGAACATTTTTCATTCCAAGACATTTATAAAATTTCTGTGCCACATATGGAAGGTGGAATGTTCTCCCGTGTCCACTGTTGAAAATTTGTATTTGATGCTGAGGTGAAATTGTGAAAAAGTAGACACAATCACCTTTATATGATGCTTTATAGTTTGGCAAGAACTTGACTTTGATTTGAGCCTTATGACAAGACTCTGAGGGTATAGTCGGTGATCTACACATTTAATAGGGAACTGAAGCTTTGAGAGATCTAATGGCAGGTATGGAGTCAGAGACCCTTAGCACTGCAAGAGACCTTAGAGATGTTTTAGTTCAGTCCTCCAGTTTTACAAGTGAAAACAATGGGACACAGAGAGTGAAGGTGACTTGGCCAAAGTCATGTAGCTGAAATAAGTGGTGGAGTCTGTGATTCAATTATTTTGACTTGATCTTAGTTCTTCTGACTCCATATCTTGTTATTGGGGCAGTTTTGCTTATAGAAACGATGAGGGAATTGGAGTTCAAGGGTCTGGGTTCAAATTCTAGGTCTACTTAAACCAACATTTGTTAACTGTTATTGAAAAGCACAAGTACAAAACTCTGAGAATAATTGAGCAAAAAGAGAAAAGGTTCTGCCCTTGTCCATCATGGACACACACACGCACATGTATATATACATATATGTGTATATACACACATATGGATGTGTGTGTGTCTATCTGTCTATATCTATATCTAGCTATCCATCTATTAGAGTTAGAATCTAGGCATTTGTTAAATTTCTACCAGGTACTCTGCTAGTTCCTAGGGTTTGGAGACAGATAAAAAATTCCTGAGGGGAGAAGGAAGAAAATGAGCAATTACTTTTAAAATTAATTTATTTGTAGTGTTCCACAATCACTACCATACAACCTGATTTTTTTTCTTTTCCTCCCTCCTCCCCCCCCACTTCCTCCCTCCCTCCCTGAGACAGCATACAGTTTAATATAGGCTCTACACGTACATTCCTATTAAATACATTTTCACCGCAGTCATGTTGCATAGAAAAAGTAAAATGAATGGGAGAAATCTTAGAAGAAACTAAAACATAATACAAAAGAAAATGATATGCTACAGTCTGTGATTGAATTCCATAGTTCTTTCTCTGCATGTGGAAGGCATTTTGCCTTAAAAGACCATTGGGAATTTTTTAAGTCCTTGCATTGCAATGAAGTTCTAAGTCTACCAGAAAAAGTCCTCACACACTGTGGTGGTTGCTGTGTATAAATTTCTCCAGGTTCTGCTCCTTGAGCTCAGCATCAGATTATAAAAATCTTTCCAGGCCTCTCTGAAGTCTTCCTGTTCATCATTTCTTATAGCACAATTGTATTCCATTATATTCATATACTGTAATTTATTCAGCCATTCCCCAATTGATGGGCATCCCATTGATTTCCAGTTTTTGGCCACCACAGAGTGCTGCTTACAAATATTTTTGTACATGTGGGACCCTTTCCCATTTTTTATGATCTCTTGGGGATACAGTCCTAGAAGTGGTATTGCTGGATCAAAGGGTATGCACATTTTTGTAGCCCTTTGGGCACAGTTCCAAATTGCTCTCCACAATGGTTAGATCAGCTCACAGCTCCACCAACAATGAATTAGTGTTCCAGCTCTCTCACATCTTCTCCAGCATTTATCATCTTCCTGTTCCGTCATGTTTGCCAATCTGATAGGTGTGATGTGGTACCTCAGAGATGTTTTGATTTGCATCTCTCTAACCAATAGTGATTTAGAGCATTTTTCATATGACTATAGATAGCTTTGATTTCTTCCTCTGAAAACTGCCTGTTCCTATCCTTTGACCATTTATCAATTGGGGAATGACTTGTATTCTTGTACATTTGCCTCAGTTCTCTATATATTTTTAAAATGAAACCTTTATCACAGATACTAGTTGCAAAACTTCTTTCCCAGTTTTCTGCTTCCTTCCTAATCTTGGTTGCATTGGATTTGTTTGTGCAAAAACTTTTCAGTTTAATGTAATCAAAATTATCCAGGAAATAAGCAATTATTAAGCACCTACTATGTCAGGCATTGTGCTCAGCATTTTACAAATATCCTCTTCATTTGAGCTTGAAAACAACCCTGGAAAGTAGATGCTATTATTGCCTCCATAACTCAGGCAGTGAGAAATAGAATGACTTGCCCAGGGTCACATAGCAAGTAAGTGTCTGAGACAATATTTGAACTCACATCTTGACTCTAGGCCCACTGCTCTATTCACTGCCCCTCTTAGGAAACAACATGTACAGATATAAGCATATACAAAAGAAATACAAAATATTTTTGGGGGGGATAGTGTTATTAGTAGCTGGGAAAAGTCTTATATTTGAGTTGAATTTTTGAGAAAACTAAGGATTCCTGAAACGTGAAGGTGAGGGGAGGTATGTACATTAGTCAAGTCAATAAAAGGCTACTTATAGTCATTGTTTTTAGAAGGGCGTAGTGCATAACAACCATGGCAAGCTGCCCACAAGCATTTCTTTGTCAATGAATGGTGAAGCATTTATTAAGTGCTTTGGATACAAATAGAACATAGTTACTGCACATTATTATTTGAAAAGACATGTATAGGAGAGTACACTCACTATAAGTCACATGACAAGGCCTCAGACTTTAGGATATGTTGGGCTATCTGCCCCACAGGATCCATCCAGCATTATTAGGAAGGTGGCATTGGGCCTAAGGGTCTGAGTAGGGAAGGGATCTTGGGTTCCTTCCAGCAAAAGTGGGGAAGAAGAGGAAGGAGGCATTGGCAGGGAGGGGTGAGGCAGTTTCACTTAGCCTGAACTCTGCATGGGGACCCTGTGGCCCCAGGAGAAAGGGGAATCTGGCTTGGGGACCTGTAGGTCTCGTTGAGTCCAGGAGGGGGAAGTGAAATTTAAAGAAGAACCTAAAATTATATACAGAATTCAATTGGTAATTTTAAATGCCCTTTTTGTCCCCTTCTGAACTTCCTTCTGCTCTCCTGCGTATTTTTAAAAAATGTTTCATTGATGGTTTTTTTTGTATTACTATAACTCTTCCCCCTTTCTTCTAACGTGGGGCCTTTCCTTCTATAATTTCCTTCTTTAGAGCAGTTAGGTTGTATAGTAAATAGAATGGATAGAAGATGCATCTTCCTGAGTTCAAATCTGGCCTCACCTACTAGTTGTGTGACCTTGGGCAAGTCACTTAACCTTGTTTGTCTCAGTTCCCTCATCTGTCAAATGAGGGAGAAGGAAATGGCAAACCATTCCAGTATCTTTGCCAAGAAAAGGCCAAATGAGGTCATGAAGGATCAGATGGACTGAAATGACTGAACTACAACAAAAATATTCCTCCTAACCCTAAACTTGTAACAAGGATAGTCAAGCAGAACAAATCAGCTCATTGGCTCTGCCTAAAATTGTGTGTCTCGTTCTGTATCTCTGGCTCATCGTTTCTGCCAAGAGGGAAGCAGGTTTGTCACTGGTCTTTTGAAGTTGCTTGGTTGCAGCATTGATTAGCATCCTTAAGTCTTCCACTGTTCTTTTCCTTCATAATGTTTTAGTCATTGCCTAAATTGTTCTCCTGCTTTTGCTAATAGGTTTCTCTGAATGAGTGTATGAGTCAATGAATAAGCAAGCATCTTAAGCTTGTATTTATATATCAAGTACTAGGCATACAAACAGAAAAGCTAGACAATCCTTGCTTTCAAGAAGCTCACATTTTAATAGCAGGAGACAATGACATCCTTCTGTTCATTTATTGGAGTCCAGTACTATTCTATTCTATTTACATAGCATACTTTGTCCAGCTACTCCTTATTTGATGAACACTCACATATACAGTAGTTTCAAGGCAAGAACTAAGCAGTAGGTGGGTTGAGAAAGCCCTTATGGAGGAGCTATCCTGTGCAGGGAGTGAAGGATTCTCTTGAGTTGAAGGTGAGGAAGAAGTATGTTCCAGATATAGGGACCTTTTGTACAAAGGCATAGAATTCACTGATGACAAGGCAGAGAACCTCACCATTTATTTACGTGATGCTGTCTAGATGAAGGGGAATATTTGGAAGAAGGACAAGTTGGAGAGGGGGAGGAAAATGCCTGCAGGACTTTCAGGTAGAGATGTTCAGCAGCTGGTTGGCAATAAAGGAATCTAGAGTACATGAGAGAAATTAAAAGTAATTATATGGATTTTGGTGTTATCTGCATAAGGATAATTGAACCCATGAATGCTGATGAGATCATTAAGGGAGAAAGAGTAGAGATAAAAGAGGAAGATCTAGAACAAACCTTTGGGAACAAACCTTAGCTACAAGAAGATGGGCAAGTCACTTAATTTTTCTGGATCTCAGTTTTATCAACCTAAAATAACAGTGGGGAGCTAGGTGGTGCAGTAGATAGGGCACTGGGCCTGGAGTCAGGAAGACTCATCTTTGTGAGTTCAAATCTGACACTAGCTGTGTGACCCTGGGCAAGTCCTTTACCCCTGTTTGCCTTAGTTTAAACTCTTCATCTATAAAATGAGCTGGAGAAGGAAATGGAAAACCACTCTAGTATCTGTGCCAAGAAAACCCCAAATGGAGTCACAAAGAGTTGGATGCAGCTGAATTGACTGAACAACACAAAGTGATGCTTTCCTTTGAACTTTCAGTCTATTTCTAGACCATGCCACTGCATCAACTTTCCTAGGTTCACATGGTTATTAAGTAATGATGCCCCAACTCAAACCTTGGCCTTCTGACTTCAAATCCACAGCTGCTTTTCTTAAGGCTGTGGAAGATATAAGGGCAGCTGATGGCAGTAGCTCAATTATAGTGGGGTATAGGAACTATGTGGTAGCACCACAGACTACCTGATACTACCCAAAGAAGGATTCTTAGGGCTTCATACATCCTTTCCCTCTCCATCACGTATACTTTTATCTTCTGATAAGCTACAGTTAGTCATGTGCCAAGTACAGGTAGCATGGACTGTTCAATAAGCAATGCATCAGTATCCCTGGAACAGTGAAAGAAGCAGAGATGGTCTCTCCTGTGTTGTATGTATCTTACATGGAGAAATTGTGTAAGGACATGGACAAGAATTAAACAGAGCCCCATGCCTTTGTACTGGACGTTCATTCCCCATGTCTGGAACATGCTCCCTTAGTTGGTTAGAGAAATTCTTAAACTTGTCTCCTAAACTAAATATTCCATTTCCCACCCCTATGCCTTTGTGTAGGCTATCCCTGATGCCTGGAATAAACTCTTCCCTCCACTTCTTAGAAGTCCTAGTTTCTATCAAAATCAAGTGTCACTTTTTACATGAGGTTGTTTTTTCCCTCCTAGTATCTCCCCCTTCAAAATCACCTAGGATATATTTTGTATATATTTTATGATAAAGGTGAGTCCATGGACCATGTACTCTGGCTCAGTGGAGAGGGATACATGTTCTGGCCTCCTACCTGTTGCCTATTAGTAAGCCAAGGCAGGGCTTATATTAATTCTTTTGGAACCGGAGTACATGCTTTAAGGCAAAGATTCTCCAAGTAAAAATATGTCTTGTGAACCCCCTGGGTAATTTAATATACTACTCATAATATTCTTTTAGACTCATTAAAAAGCTTAAGTAAAATGATAACTTTTGCCCAAATACCTTCAAAATTAAAATCTACATTACATAATTATAAACCACAATTGTATTCTGCTTATAGTTATGAAAACTAAATATAAAATTATAAAACTAATTATAAAATAACTACAAATATTTTAAGGAAGGCATTCCTTAAGAATGAAAAGGAACAATCAGCTTATTATATCTGCAAAAATTCATAGTAAATTTCTTTAGTTTACAAATTTTGTTGGCTACAAATAACATTTTAAGTACAATGTTACAACTTAGAAAATGTTTAACACAACATAGTGATCCTATATAAACTTGATTTTGATGTCAAATTTTTTTATTTGATCAAAAGTTTGCAATATTTGACTAAATACTAAACATGGTCTTAAATGTGGTTCTCCATTTAGTTTATTTTTCTATTTTAATCTAAACAAAGTGTAAAGTGAAAATGCTCACTCACACAAATATATGGTAGAAAATGTTGGGAGAATTCTATAAGCTTTCTTGTTGAGAGACAGAAAGTCAGTTTTAAATTTTTAGTTACCTAGCCAAACAGCAAAAATGAATAAGTAGTTAAAATGCATAATATTTATTTTTCTAATGGCTAATGACAAGTGTTATGTTAGATGATAGGTTGACTTAAAGTTTAATTGCATGTATCATTTCATCTTTTAACAACTTTTATCTATAAATTAATTTTTGGAAGGAAAGAATCTTTTCAGAGCTTGTTTTTCCCTCTTCTCACTCTGGCGTATTAGTTTAAAATCTCACTGAAACATTACTGAATGACTGACCATTGTTGTCAGCCAATTTATTGGAAAATCTACCAGATAGAAGATTAGTTGCATAAATAGAGGTTAAGTTTCAATCAGAAAACAGTCTTAATGTGCAGTGAGAGATAATACAGTGTTTGTTTCTGGAGAGTCTTTGTGATGGTCCATCCACCATGGTTTCAAGATGATTTGTAAGGCACATGCTGGGCTGTGGTGATTTTTAACCAGCCTAAAATTTGTACTATGAGAACCCAAACATTTGTGACATCTGGATCATATGATTATACAGCTTTTTAAGTTCATTTTAAAAATTAAATTAAAATTTCCCACAATATGGTATTATAAAAAATTACACATGAAACTGCAAATCTATTGTGTACTTGTTATTTCTTTTAAAGATATAATAAATTTTTATGTAGATTTCTTTTTTTCCCCTTTTTTCTTCTCTCTCCCTTACCCTGCCCTAGAGATGATTACGATTAAATACAAATAGGCTTAGAGATGTAAAATTATTCTGTTCATACTCCTACTTATTAGTTCTTTCTTTGGATAAGGTTGGCTTTTTTCTTCATTTGTCCATTATTTTAAATTTGAGTATTTATAATAGTCAAAGTGACTTAGCCACCCAAAGTCATTCTTAAAACAATATTGGTGTTACTGTATGCACTGTTCTCTCGGTTCTGTACACTTGACCCTTCATCATTTCATGAAAGATTTCATGGAAATCTTTCCATGCCTTTAGAAGATCAATGAGCTCATCATTTCTTATAGCTCAGTAGAATTCCATCACAACCATACACCATAACTTGTTCAGTCATTCTTCAATGGATGGGCATCCCAGCAATTTCCAGTTCTTGGTCACCACAAAGAAAGCTGCTATAAACATCCCATTCACATTTAAAGTTATAAATACTATTTGTGAATTTCCCTCCATCTTATTTTTTACTTACTATTTTCTTTCTTAAGCCTCTTTTTTAATGCTATCCCAGTTGTCTTATCTTATCCCCCACCCTCCCACTCCCCATCCCACCCACCCCTCTAAGAGTCTTCTCCACCCTCTCCCTCCACCCTCCTAATCCCAATCCACAAACACCTCTAAAAGTCCCTATCCCACCCTATCCCCAGTTTTTTCACCTCTTTTCATGTTCAGAAGACTTCAACACCCTTCCAGATGTACATGTTCTTTCCTTTTTAACCCAGAAGAGAGTAAGGTTCCATCATTACCAGCCTTCTACCTTTACCTGCTTCCTCTGTATTAGTTCTTCCCTTTCAAACACCATTGTATAATAGAATTGCTCCCTTTCACCTTTTCCTACCCAATTTTGTTTTTTAGAATCACCCCATCATATATAACTCAGCCACAATCTTTCAAACTACCTTAGTAATGACAGTTTTAAGAATACTGACAACATTTTCATGCATATATACATATGTATATATGTATATACATATTACATATGCACATATATGTACAGTTTGACCCTAACGAGGCACTTATACAGTTAAAGAGGTATGATTACAGGGTAAGACAGGAGAGGGAGGGAGTTAGCTATTCTGGTGCAGTGTACAGAATTCCAGGGCAGCTAGGTGGTGCAGTGGATAGGGTGCTGAGCCTGGAGTCAGGAAGACTCATCTTCCTGAGTTTAAATCTGGTTTCAGACACTTACTGGCTGTATTACCCTGGGCAAGGTACTCTGCCTTGTTTGCCTCAGTTTTCTCATCGGTCAAATGAGCTGGAGAAGGAAATGACAAACCACTCCATTATCTCTGCCAAGTAAACCCCAAACGAGATCACAAAGAGCTGTACGGACATCACTGAAAACAACTGAACAACAGAACAGAATTCAAATGAAGTTTTATGCATGTGTGTGACCATCTATTGGAAACTGATTTGAGCTTGAATGTAGAACCATTATGAGAGTATGGAAACAATCTGATGACAGGTTGAGAAACTCCAACAATGTATTGTGTTTGGTCCGATGCAGAGTTTAATGTTATCACTGCAAGAACACCAAAATCGTTATGTGCATGTTCGTGTTGGTTTCAAATCCCTGCAAAAACAAACCTGCAATACTTCACATACCCATGTGCTTATTGTCACAGAGGGAAAAATTACATTTGTAGTGTCATCAAGTAATTATTTAGTACTTAAGGTGAGAGGGAAGAATTTTACTGCAAATCTTTTGGGCTATTGTCACAAACTTGCATAGGATTCACATAACATACAATGAGAACCTCTTTTTACAGGTTTAAAAAAAATACAAATAAGTCTTAGAGGGTAAAACCAGGTCCAGGGGGTAGAAGTCACATTGAGGTTTGAGTTAAACACTTCCTAACAATAAGTGCTATTTCAAAGTGGACTGTGCTTCCTTTGCGGGTAATAGGTTACTTCTCAGTGGGGAAGAGGCTAGAGACTAGAACCTAGATGTCGCTTGTCAGGGAAGTTTTAGAGGAGCAGGGCCTCCACTAGATAAACTATATAAACAGTATGGGTTATCATAGATGGCTGCTTAGGACCCTCTGAATCTCCAAGTAGATGATCATGAATGCAGAGCTGAAAGAGACCCTAGAGACCAATGAGCTCCACCACTCATTTACAGTTCAGGAGCCTGAAGCTGAGAGAGGTTAAATTGACTTACTCAAGTTAATAAATGTCTAAGTCAAGATTTGAACTTGTATTTCTGACTCGAGGGACAACTAGTTGACCCAGGGGATAGAGGGATTGGTCTGGAGTCAGGAAGACCTGATTTCCAATCTAGCCTCAGGTACTCATTAGCTGTGTGACCCTGGGCAAATCACTTCACCCCTGTTTGCCTTAATCTACTGGAGAAGGAAATGGCAAACCACTCCAGTATCTTTGCCAAGAAAACCCATGGACAGTATTGGAGTGCTGTGGTCCACAACAATTTCTGATTCTGTCTTCTGGGAGTCTTGTTCCCTTCATTCTGCTTTCAGGGGATCTCAGCCCAGGAGAGACCTTGTTCAAGTGTAATCCTGGTTTTTCTCCCCTTTCCTAACCTACTAGAGTGCTACTGAGGAAAGAATGCTGAATTTAGAGTCATATTACCAAGGTTCCAATCCTTGCATAGCTATTTTCTTCCTCTCTGACTTGGAGTAAGTCACTTTATCACTGGGGGCCTCAGTTTCTCCTCCATAAAATAAGAGGATTGGACTAGATAACTTCTCAGGGTCTTCCTGTCCAAATCAACGATCTATATATGACCTTGATAGGTTATTGCTTTCGCCCTTGTATTTGTTTGGTTTGCTTTTCAGAAAATATAATCAGTTTCTGTTTGGGGGACATCATTCATATAAAGGGGCATGATTCCAAAACCAACTAGGTTTCAGATATGTCAGTTGACTAGAAACCTAAGAGAGGTCAGTAGTGCCAGTGAGCTGTTGGTATGATGGTGTTTCTCCAATGAAGTCAGAATTTCCCAGGGAATGTTCCATAGCTAGATCAGTGAGGTGTAATGGAGTGTCAGGCATTCTCATAATCTAGTGTGATATAGGGATAAGGAACTGAGCTGTTCAAACCCAGTTTGTCCCACCTACTGCTTTTGTGATCTTGCAAAAAGCCCCATCTTTGGGCTCAAATTTTCTCATCTCTAAAAGGAGGGACTAGATAGTCTAATTCGTTCCTTTTTTAAGGAAGTCCATTGTTCTCTGGGACACAATCAAGTTTATGTGTTAGTGTGGTGAGTCAATATGCAAGTACAAGCTCATTTATTTTGGCTAAGAAGGAACTCAGGTAAGATGAGACATGTAGTGGAAAGAATCCAAGGACCTCAGTTCAAAGCCCAGTCATGTTACTTAGCAGCCTTGTGACCTTGGGCAAATCATGTCTCCCAACTGGACCTGTTTCTACATCTGTAAAATGATGGGGCTGAACTAAATGATCTCTTTTGGCTCTATAATCCTGTTTATCTTTAAAAAGATATGAAGAGTCTCAACAGAGAACTTAAGACATAAGACATCTGAGAGAAATAATTGAACCAATGATCTGGGAAGATCCAGAGATCCCCCTTTTTCTATCGACCTCATTTCAAAGTTCTGTCTCTTAAAGGACATTACTGATAATGAAACTTCTCAATCTTGGTCAGACCCTACCCAATCTTACAGGGAATTTAATCTAAAGTGGGGAAAATTCTTTGGACTCTACTCAGGTTTGGTGGGGATACATTCTTTGATTAGATTGCCCAAAGCTGGGCATCATCTTGGTGTAGAGAGAGTCTCTTTAGTATTGTTACTTTTTCAACCCCTTATTGGAGTGAGTTCAATTCTCATTATAATATTAATTCTTTCATTAATTGTTAACCAATCATTGTTGATTGCCACCTTTTGGACTGTGGTATATAAACTATGAACCCTCCCCACCATGAGGGTCTTTGGCATTCAAGAGTGCCACTGATTGGGGAGGGGCAGAGGATTAAGTTCACAGCTCAACTCAGTTCCTTTATAGCAAGGTCCCACTAGGTTCCAAGGCCAAAGCAGCTTTGGACTTGAGTCACAGCACCCCAACTTCTCAGGGCTCCTCTGCTGGGTTGGCAGCACCATCTGACTTGGAATCCCATTCTGAATTCTTAAGTCTGGAAAATCTATTACTAGCACCTAGAACTGAAAAAAGAGAAAACAGATGAAAATCTAAAATCTATTCTTGGCTGTAAGGTGAGGAGAGGGGAGAGAGAGAGAAAGAGATAGAGACAGAGACAGAGAGACAGGGACAGAGACAGAGAGAGACAGAGACAAAAACAGAGACACAGAGAGACAGAGACAGACAAAAAAGACAGAAAGAGAAACTTAGAGAGACAGACAGGCACACACACACACACAGACAGGCAGAGAGAAAGAGAGACATAGACAGACAGAGAGACTGTCCAGTATGGCCATATTAAAGATGCAGATAGTTCACCCAATGGAAAGAGGCTGCTCCTATTCATATAGTAGGTGAAAACAAATTGTTTTCTTCCAGCAGCAGGTCCCTAGCATCTTCTGCAAGGGTGCTATGTTAAGTGAACTGGGCATGTGCAAAGTCCTGTTACCATAGCATAGTACCTAAATGAGTACTGGAATCTGGGTTAAATTTCACCATAGTAGAAAGAGAGATGATGGATAGAAAGGACTTGGTTTCTCCTGGTTCTATTATTAGGTGCATGACTTTGGACAAATTTAACCCCTTCATTTTGTCATCTGGATATAAAATAGTGGTGTTAGTGTGGGATGTTAATCTATGTATTTTCTGCCATGCTATTTTGATGAGCACATCTGATGAGTCTCTGATAAGAGATTTTAATGCATGGTGTCTTTCCCAATCAATCAATCACTTAACAAACATTTGTTTAAAATATGACTAATAATTTTTTTTATGACTAATAATTTTAAATTACTTAATGGGTAAACTGAATTATATAACAACTCATTTCTAAATTGTTTTAAGTTATGTAAGGAACATTCCTTATAAAAGCCTATGAAGGAATCATGAATATTATCTTCTCCATTTTATAGATGAAGAAATAGGACAGAAGACTGATGTGGCTTCCACAGGCTCAAATAAATAATTCTAGCTAGGACCTGGATTCAGATCAGATGCCAAGGCCTGGGATTGCTCTGTTCTCCCATGCTATATTTGAGTCATAGAAAGGAGAAGAGATAGATGAAAGATAAAGCAGAAAGTTAGTGGCAGAGCCAGAGCTAGAACGTAGACCTCCCAATCTGAAGTTATGACCTTTCTACCATAGGAAAGGGTAGAGATAAGGGGATTAACTTTAGGAGTAGCAATGTGGAGGAGCTGTAGGAGAAGGAGGGCATCCTTATGAGGTAAGCCACCTTAGATTTCCAGGGAAGATGCTATGTGCTCATTTTTTCTATCCCCAGTCTTTTAAAAAAGATTGTTAGTGGCAGCTAAATAGTGCAGTGGATGGAATATGGGCCCTGGAGCCAGGAGGACCTGAGTTCAAATGTGACCTCAGATGTTTACCAGCTTTGTGACCCTGGGAAAGTCTGATTGCCTTAAAAAAATCATAGGTTTGTTAAAAAAAATTAAACAATATTTTTATTCTGCATTTGAGAAACAGAAACATTTCTACTGACAAAGAAGTCCTGAAAAAGATAATACATAAAACTGCAAATCTGAATTTTAAACAGTTAAAATAAGCATATATTAAATCCTGGATGTTAGTCCCAAAGCTGTCTCTGTTGTCTGTGTTTCCTTTTGAACCTCCTTCTATCCTCTTCTGAGCATTAAAAAGAAATGATTCATTGTTTTTCTTACTTTTTTTTTGTGTCACATCACTATCCTTCCTCTTTTCTTCCTTTCCCCCCATTTATTTGTAACATTTTTTGCAGAGTTGGACAGCTTCTTGTGGTTGTTCATTTTTTTTTTCAGTTGTATCCAATTCTTTGTTACCCCATTTAGGGTTTTCTTGGCAGGGATACTGGAGCGGTTTGCTCTTTTCTTCTCCAGCCCATTTTACAGATGAGAAAACTAAGACAAGTGAGGTTAAGTGACTTGCCCAGGGTCACACAGCTAGGAAATGTCTGAGGGCAGATTTGAACTTAGGAAGATGAATGTTTCTGACTTCAGGCACAGTGCTCTATCCACTGCACCACCTAGCTGCAACACAAATTCATAGGTTGTCTAAATCTGAAGATGTACCTCTTATTTTACACCTTTGTCAAGAGGTGATGAACATTCTTCATCTTCATTCCCTTAGAGCAGACGTGTCAAACATAGTCTATCGGCTATAATACCCCAAATGCCTGTGGCAGAGCTGTATTGAAACTGGGAAATTTTAAATTGGGAAATTTTTAACAAAATAAATAAGAACACAATGAAACATAGATAATATTATATTTTAAAGCTAAGAATGCTAAGAAAATATGAAACCTGTAGGTATTCTTATGTACAGTTTAGTGGCCACCATTTCTATTTGAGTCTGACACCACTGCTTTAGAAATATGGCTGCTCATCGCATTGATTAGCATTTTTAAATCTTTCAAAGTAATTTTTTTCTTTAAAAGATTTTAAGTTATTTATGCAGCCCAATTTGTTCAATTATTTCCCTAACTAATGGGCACCTCCGTAGTTTCTAGTTCTTTGTTATGACGAAAAGCAATGCAAAGAATATTTTTATACATATGGGTCTCTTCTAAACTCTTTTATATCATTGAGGTATAGGTCTAGTTTTGATCAGACTAAAGGTATTCCTTGTTTGGTGACTTAATGGTTATATTTTTAAGTTGCTTTCAAAATTACTATACCAATTTATAACTCCACCTGACCTCTTCCATCCCCTTCAACAATTATAATTTTTCTTTTATGTCGCCTTTGCTAATCTGGTTGTGAAGTAGAACCTTAGAGATGTTTTAATTTACCTTTCTTTTCTTATTAGTGATTTGGAGTATTTTTCATATAGTTGTTGATAGTTTGCCTTTCTTCTTTTGAGAACCGCCTGTTCATATCCTTTGACCATTTATCGCCTGAGGAATGACTCGTGGTCTTATTTCTATTAGTTCTTCATAGTAAATCTTTATCAAAGAAACTTGTAAAGATTTTTCTCCTCAGTTAATGGTTTCCTTTCTAGTTGTGTTTACGTCACTTCTTTTCACTTTTTGTAATAAATATTGTCCATTTTATATAGCTTCTCTATCCTTTGTCCACATTTCCCCTGTCCACATTTGCAAAAGATGCCTTCTTCTTGGTTCCTCTGATTTAATGCTCTTTTATATCTAGGTCATGCCTCTATCTAGAGCTTATTGTGACATATGATGTGAAGTTTTGATCTAAATTAGGGGTGCCTAACCTTTTTTGTGTCGTGGACCCCTTTGGAAGTCTGATAAAGTCTCTGCATCTACTCTTATAATAATGTTTTTAAATGTATAAAATAAAATATATAGGATTGCAATTGAAACAAATTACATGGATAAATTATAGTCATCAAGATATTGTAAAATGCTTTGTAAACTTCAAAGTCCTCTATAAATGCCAACTATTACAATAATAATAGAAGGAAATGTAAGATATTGACTATCAAAACCACTGACCTGGAAAACAGATCAAAGAGAGATAGTTTAATAATCATAACATTACCTGAAAATCATGAACAAACAAAAAATATGGATACCACATTTCTAGAAATAATAAATTAAATACATGGATCTATTAGAACCAGAGGGAAAAGTGAAAATAGAGTGAATCAAAAGAAAAATAAATCCCGGGAATGTGATAGCCAAAATCCAGAGCTTTCAGGTCAAAGGAAAAAAATACTGCATGCACTTAGAATAAAACCCTTGTGGTGACTAATATATAGAGAAAACTTTATAATATGATGTTCAAAAAGGCAAAGGTGCACAACCAGAATAACACCTCTAGAAGACTAACTATAACCTTATAGAAGGAAGAATGGATTTTTAATATTGATGAATTAAATTCTAATTAGGGGATCATAGGTTTAGAGGTAGAAGAGTCCTGAGGTGCCATGTATTCCAGTCCTCTCATTTTACAGATGAGGAAATTGAGATTAGTAGTTAAATGACTTGACTAGGGTCACACAACCAATTAGTGTCAGAGATAGAATTTGAATCTAAGACTTTCTGACTCTAAATCTAGCACATTAAAAAATCATCTCATTTTATAATGTGTCTACTATATTCAGGAACTGTACTAGGTCCTAGGGATAGAAAGATGCAAATGAAAATAGCCCTTAATTTCAAGGCTCTTATATTGGAGAGATAGAGAAAGAAGGAGAAAAGGAGAAAAGAAGGAGAAAGAGGGAGAAAAGAAAGGAGATAATATATAGTTAGGGTTAGGAATACAAAATATATACTCAGGAATCTGGTGGGAGAGGAAGGACTAATAAAGCATGGGGATGGGGCTATCCTGACTCTAGGCAACCTTTATGACCTTGGGTAAATCACTTACCCCTCTCTTGACTTCAGTGTCCCTGTAGACTAACTCTGTCATTTTATAGCTCTAGCTTAGAGGAGCTCACAGAGTCAGGAGTATTTCACTATTCCCATTTCTGTACCCACTTGCATGACCCTAGACCAGATTCATTGTTAGGAGAGTCTACCATGAGTTAGAAGGTTCTGGCTCCCCTTTCTTACATTCATTGGCACATTAAAACCTCACCCAAGTATCCCAGAGATAAAGTTACTTTTTGGCTTGTCTAGAACTTTCTCCAAAGGGAAAATGGTTAAAGAGTATTTGCCCATGGTGTAGTGTTAACTGGGTAGAGGATAAGTCATTTATTACTGCAAAAAAAAATTATAAGCATAAAAAGAATCACAGCTTACAACAACAGAATGATTAGAATGGAATTCAGTAACAACTTTATAACTGTTAATCAGTTGGGACTATAATAACATTTAAGCCTTGTTGGAGCATAAGACAGTTTGCAAGGATGCCAATCAGCCTTTTTCAAATCTCTCTTGCACTGGACTGGTGAAAACCTTCGAATTAAGCAGACAAACTAAATCAGTTCTTTTTTTTTGGTGGTTATTTCCTCCAATATAGAGGCTTCTCCTGCTGGCAGCCACTGATGGTTAGGTGAATGCCATTGCTAATGCCAATTGGTGGGGATGCTGCTGCTGCTGCAACTCATAAAGTTACCTTCTTAAGGAAATGCCACAGAAAACAGAGATGTCTTTATTCCCAAGCATAGGTTTACCTAGGCAGGACATGTGTTCATGACCACATGGAGTCAGGTAGAAGATAAAGCTTCCACTTTTACTCTACCAGACACTTTGAATGTGGATAAGAATAGTTTTATGCTTAGAGGATAGAAGAGAGAAGAAGGAGAGAGGCAGATGGGCCATTCATTTCGTATATCCACTGAGTTTCAGCTCAGCATCCAATCAGGGAATTTTCCATCATCGCAACCTTCAAGTAGGCCCCCTAACCTTGTATTTGGTTGCTTGGAACCAGGATAGCAAGTAGAAATACTCCACAGGGAGAAAGGGCAGAGTCTGACTACACAGATCTAGCATTCTATGTACCTAAATGACAAAGAGTGGGGGGACAATCGAATTCACTTCTTCTTGCATTCTTATTTTCAAGTGGCAACAGTTCCATTTGTTAAGATAACAGTTTCAGATGTGAGAAATTAGTAAGTAGGTAGGAGAGGCGAGGCAGAAAAAGAGCCTTCTTGGCTGATTGAGGTTAATCCTCAAGTTTTACAGCATTCATTTTGAATGCCACTAGAGGGCTCTCTGATGTAGACCATCTGCAATGCTTTCACACACAGAATCTCAGTTGACAGAAGATTGCATGGTCAGCTCTTTACCCATGATCCTATACTGTAATCCTTACCCAGTGTGGGGATCTTTGCACCCCATATTTATGATGGCTGAGGGGTGTGCAGTGTATAGAGTTCTGGAACTGCATTCAGGAAGACCTGAGTTTCCATTTGACCTCAATTATCAGCTCTGTAATTCTAGGGGAGTCAGCCTCTGTTTGCCTCAGTTTTCTCATCTGTACAATGGGGGCAATAATAGCACCTATCTCCCAGGGTTGTCATGAGGATCAAAAGAGAGATTATTTGTAAAACATTTAGCACAATGTCCAGCACATGACAGGTGCTTAATATTTATTAAGAACATTTGTTTCTTCAAAAGATATTCACAGATTAGTGAATTTTCTCCCACAACTCAAAATTGTAGGTGATTCATATTTAAAACTTTCTAGAGGCAGCTTGATGTGATGGATAAAGCACCAGAGTCAGGAAGACCTGAGATTTGAGACTATAAGAAGACTTCAGGATTATCGTCTGTGCTATCAGGCACCTCTCCACCTTCCCTTCCCATTCCTCCCACCTCAACAACTGCTAATTTCTGAAGGATGAAATTATATTTTTTTGGCAATTAGGGTTGAGCGACTTGCCCAGGGTCATACAACTAGTATGTGTCTGAGCTCAGATTGGAGCTCAGGTCCTCTATGACCACAGGGCTGGAGCTCTATCACAGCATCCAGTTGCTCCTGAAATTGCACTCTTAAAGACTGAAATTGTTGCAACACAAAACTTCTAGGTTTTGGCTCTATAATTTAGAATTTTCTTAACTCTTAAAGTCAGCTCAGAACCAAAAGACTTGCAACTTATTTAGCAAGAGTTTGAAAGAGGAGAGCTTTGTTTTTGGGAGACACAAACACTTGGGAATGATGATTGCCAAAAGGTGGAAGGCAGGGGGAGGAAGCTATAAATACCTATCTAGAGTAGAAAGAAGTTAGGAAGCCCACATGCAAGTTTGGAACAAGATCAATGACCAGGGACGATTTCTTTTACAGGGTACTTCCCAATACAGTAGTAAAACAAGCCTCAGAAAAGCCAGAGAAGATGACAGTTAGTTCTTTGGGACTGATTTATTCAGATGCATCACAAAGTCACAACTTTGTATTTTCCACCTCTTTCATTTATAAGACTAAGGATGTAAGTATCGGTATTATTCAGTGATCTGTTTTAACAGGGGTCTCCCAGAATGATGAGTAGGGTAGTAGACCTGAAGTAAAAAAGACATGGGTTCAAATCTTGTCTCAGACATTGTTATGCAAAAATTTTTCCTGTTTAATTCCTGTTTAATTTTTTCTTTTTTGAGTCAACCCAATGTTTTAACTTGTTGAGGTATTTTTAGATCCTGACTTGGTTATTCAGCATGTTAGCTAATCATCTTAGCTTTGGGTTATTTGTAAATTTAATAGGCATATCCAAGTCACTGATAAAAATATTTAACAACATAGTTCCAGGCACCAGTTCATGGAGCACTCACTGGAGACCAAATTTACATGGAACCATTAATTACAACTTTTGGGGTCTTTTCGTTCCAACATTTTTGAATACTCTTAATTATATTATCATGTAGTCAGGCAGTAGACATTTATAAGCACCTACTATGTGCCAGGCACTGATCTAAGTGCTGAGAGTACAAAGAAAGCTAAAAGATAGTCCTTGCTCTCAAGGAGTTCATTATTTAATGGGGGAGAAAACATGCAAAGAACTATGTACAAACAAGCTATAGACAGGATGTAGTCCACATCTCATCATTTTGTCTACACGAAGAGCACAAGAGTGGTGTCAAATGTTTTGATAAAATTTAAGTGAACTGTATCTGTGTCATTCCCATGATTGATCAATCTAGGAACCATGTCAAAAAAAGAAACAAGGAGGAGAGGGAGGCAAGATGGCAGAGTGAATGATGAAGTCTAGATAGTAGAGTGAATTGATAGAGACAAGATGGCAGAGTGAATGATATAGACCAGATAGAAGAGTGAATTGATGGAGCCAAGATGGCAGAGTGAATGATGAAGACAAGATGGTGGCATGAATGATGGAGGCAAGATGGAAGAGTGAGTGATGAAGACAAGATGGCAGCATGAATGATGGAGACATGATGGAAGAGTGAATTATAGAGACAATATAGGAGAGTGAATGATGAAGACAAGATGGTGACTTGAATGATGGAGACAAGATGGCAGCATGAATGATAGCCTTTCTTCTTCTCTTTCTCTTACCCCCTTAAAGTAACAACAGATGTGCCTTATGAAGTAAGAAAACTAGCAACAGTAAGAAGAGGAAAGAATTCCCCTCAATATAATGAGTATAGATAAAGCAAAAGAAGCAGTGGATTTAGTCAGAGAATCTGTGTTCATGTTATACTTCTCATCTGTGTTACCTTGGTCAAGTCGTTTAATCTCCGGGCTTCAGGTTCCTTATCTTGGAGTAGACAGATGCTAAGTGCCCTTCTAATTCTAAATTTAAGATCCTCGGTCTTAAAACCAGCTTCTCTATCTACATTATTCTAAATGCATCCTGTGTCCAGAACTCTACTTGCTGCCTCCCTCATGTTGCCCCACTCTTATGGCGTTTATTGTGGTTGTCCATTCATGTCTTGGTGACCCTAGTTGGGTTTTTCTTGGCAAAGATATTGGAGCAGTTTGCCATTTCCTTCTCTAGCTCATTTTACAGATGAGGAGACTCATTTTAGAAGGCAAGCAGGGTGAAGTGATTTGCTGAGGGTCACACAGCTACTATATGAAACTGGATTTGAACTCAGATCTTCCTGACTGGATCCAATGCTCTATCCATTGAGCCACCTAGCTGCCACCTGGGAAGGGATTTAGAGATCATCAAGTACAACTGAATCATTCTATAGAGGAAGAAACCAAGGGCCAGTGAAGCAAATGGACCTGCTCATGGTTCCATTGTAATTTGTATTAGAATTAGGACTGGAACTGAGTTGTATGACTTTCCTGCCTGAGTGAAAAAGGATTTTCTTGTAGCCTTTTTGTAATTAGTATTCAGCAAATGAATAATATTCAACATGAACCTAAGAAGTTGGCTAACATTTGATCAATATCTTGTGTCGTGAAAGGAAAGCCTGAGAAAATTCCCCAAAGGTTTCAATGGCAAAGAGGTGAAGTGTCATATTTCATCAAGCCACTAGATGGCAGCAAAGCCTCATACCATGTTTGGATGACTTGGGCACCAACTCATCAGGAACTCCAACAGAGACATCTTAGCAAACTGTGTCACAGTCTTCATCTAAGATACCTGGGAGGGGGCATTAGGAGGAAGAAATGGATCATTTCCATTCACTTCCTTCTTTTCAGGACAACCACAGAGCAAATTCATGCATAAGCTCTAAGGGAGATGAAATTTATTCTTTCTGCAAATGTGAACTCACTTCAGTCATGAATTTCATGGGTAAAGAAAATTCTTCAGCCTTCGTTATGATTACTGCTTAAGGTTCCATTAAAGAGTTTCTTATGCAAACTCCTTGGGTCATTGCTGTGAATCACTGCTACACTATAGCGATATTAGTATTCTCATCCCCTAATCTTTATAAATTGGTTTTAGATTGGTTCGAAGACTGAAGTCAGGTTAGCCAACAAACATTTATTTTATTTATTTTTAAAATTAATTTGTTTTCAGTTTTCTACAATCACGTCCATATATCTTAGATTTTTTACCCCCTCCCTCCCTCTGTCCTCTTCCCGAGATGGTGTGCACTCTTATATAGATAGGTTTGGCACATATATTCTTAGTAAATACATTTTCATCTTAGTCATGCTGCATAGAAGAATTAAAATGAATGGGACAAACCATAGTTTTGGGTTTTTTTTATGATTTCTCCTAACAAAAATTTATTGATGACCTACTATGCTCAGGGCTGAAGATAGAAAGACAAAAACCAGTCTTGGTTCTCAGGGAACTTCTAGGCTAATGGGGAGAAAATATAATATGCAAACAATAATATGCAAACAAGATATCAATTGGCTAAACTTGGAGATAATCAGCATTAGAATGAAGAAGAGTTGGGAGAAGTTTTCTGTAGAAAGGTGGTATTTTAGCTGGAATGTGAAGGAAGCCAGGATGGGAGCTGAGTCAGAACAGGAAAGGACTTAATGCATCATTTATCACAATTTTTCAAAAAGAACCTCTCACTGGCTGGATGACCTTGTCTCCCTGAGCTACAAGCTTCTCATTTGTAAACTTCGAAGGTAGGTTCATGTCTCCTGTCCTCTCTCTCAGCAGTCTCAAAGTCCAGATTAAATGAGATATGAGAAAATGCTTTGTAAATTGGAAAGTGAAAGTTGTACACCAATATCACTAATGACGACAGTAGCTGAAAGATAACTTTTTAAAGATTTCAAATCACCTACACTAATTTACTTAGTTCTCCCAGTAACTCTTGTAAATTGTTTTAAAGGAAGCAGTGAAGGTATTACTGTCCCCCTTTTATAGAAGAAGAAACTGAGATACAGACAAATTAATTGACTGAGAGGGGAAATGTCAGAGAATTAGTGACAGAGTGGGGAATTGGACCCAGATTTTACACTTAGTGCTCTTTTTCAGTCTTATTTTTTAGTCGCGTCCAACTCTTTGTGACTTCATTTGGGGTTTTCTTGGCAAAGTTACTGGAGTGGTTTACCCTTTCATAGGGTGAAGTGACTTGCCTACGGTTACACAGATAGCAAGTATCTGAAGCCATATTTGAACTCAGGAAGATAAGTTATCCTGACTCCAGGCATGGCACACTAACCACTGTACCACCTAGCTGCACCCCGCTGTTACCATGATGCCATGATGCCTTGTCCTACCAGCTCTCCCAAGTCAACACAAGAGAGGTAGGAGAAAATAAAGTCTTTTTGGGGAATCATTCTTTGCCTGACCTTTCCATTCTTAGATAGCCAGGGGCACAGTGGATAGAGCATTGGACCTGGAGTGAGGAAGATCTGCATTTAAACCCATCCTCAAACCTTATTAGTTGTGTGAACCTGAGCTCAGATAAATGACTTAGCCTCTTTGTGCCTCAGTTTACCCATGCGCAAAATGAGGATGACAATATCTACCTCCTAGGTCTGTTGTGAGGATAAAGTGAAATAATGTTTGTAAAGTGCTTTTGGAAACTTTTAAGTGCTGTATACACGCTAGGTACTTTTATTCATACAACTCTGGAACTTAGAGAACAAGATAACTGAATTCTGAAAAAGGGACAAATGAAACTTTGATCCACATATGAAGAAAGGCACCGGATTCCTGCCTTTTCAGAGAAAGTAGCTTCATCTTGAACATTGGCCCCTTAGCTGCTTTTCCAGATCAAGGCTACTCAGGAGAGAGAAAACGGAGACCATCAGCATCTCCCCTCTCCCCACCACTGGGCTCTTCCCAATAAACCAGCCTAGTAATTAAACTTTCCATATTCTCCAGGACAGTTACAGAGAGTGTTGTTATACAGGCTCTGTGGTTCTGCTGTTCAATCAACAAATACTTCTTCATCCACCACTATGTGCTGAGCTGAAGTGAACGTAAAGCAGTATGACGTAAAACCTCTGCCCTTCAGGATCTTATGGTCTAGTTGATAAGACATGATACAAATATGTGAGCAGATAGTTGGATACCTCAAAGGATTCATGAATTTGTAAATAGGTACTTAATTTAATAAAGTTAGCACTCTATCCAAGTCTTCTTGGCAAAGTTAGTATTTATTGTTTAATTGTTTCAGTCATGTCTGATTCTTTGTGACCCCATTTCGGGGTTTTCTTGGCAGAGATACTGGAGTGGTTTGCCATTTCCATCTCCATCTCATTTTACAGATGAAGAAACTGAGGCAAACAGGGTTAAGTGACTTCTCCAGGGCCACACAGCTACTAAGTGTCCGAAGTGGATTTGAACTCTGGAAGATGAGTTGACCTGATTCTAAGATCAATGCCCTCTGTCCACAACTACCTAGCTGCCCAAGTGTTCATCAAGTGCCTAGGCTATGTGCCAGTTAGACATCTTAGTGTTATAAAATGCCAGTTATTTTTATGTTACTATTTTGCTGTTATTTTTATCACAATCACCATCATCATCATCATCACCATCATCACCAGCATGACTTCATTCCTTGAGTCTTCTACTGAATTCCCACTAAGTTCAAGCAACATCTATAGAACTATACAAGGGTATGCTGGTAAATGTTTAACAACCAGGCTCAGTCTTTGGGTGGGAGAATATGTGCACACAAACTTGCATTTTAAATTTGCATTATTAGCTCTTTCATAAGTCTAGACAATCAGTAAAACAATAGATCAGCTCCTGATTTGTACTGGTTGCCCATTTCTGAGATGTTAATGTGTACATTGAAATTAAGATAATTGGTTCTCTCAAGGCAGTGGCTCTGGCACACCCTTAACTTTGTTTATCAAGTTGCTTCCTCAAAATAACTGGAGTAGAAATGAAAATGTTATTTCCCTGGTTTTATAGATGAATCTGAACCCAGAGAGATGAAATGATCAGCCTAAAGTCATACAATTTAGAGTTCTCTAAGCAGGTCTGGCTCAGGTTCCCTGACTAATATTCCCGCATGTTCTTTCCACTGTCCTGTACTACTCCTTAAGCAATGTCTATATCAGGAATCCAGAGAAGCACAGGAGGACTTTTATGAACTGATGGAGTTAAGTAAACAGAACTAAGAAAGTGGTATTCACATTGACTATGACAATGGAAATGGAAAGAAAATGAAATTGAATGCTGTGTAATTATAATGACAAAAGTTGGTCCAGAGAAGACTGGAGAAAAATTCATCACTGTTGTCTTTGTCATCTTTCCCCCCTTTCCTCCTCCTCCTTTTGCTTTCTCTTCTGCTTCTTCTCTTTATTCTCTTCCAGCTCCAAGGTGGGGGACAAGGGGTTTGGACCACTGAACATACTATCAAACTTTGTTCATTGTTGGTTAGATTTACTGAGCTACTTTTCCTCCTCTTTCTCCTTTACTCCATCAAAAGGGAAGGCTTACTGGATAGAATATGGGAAGGGATGTCCTTGGAAAGGGGAGTGATTTAAATATTTAAAACCCTGGAAATCCATAAATCATTAGAAGGGCTTTGGAAGTCATCTAGCCCAACTACTCCATTGTACAGATGAGGAAACTGAGGTTCAGAGAGAGTGACTTCCTCAAAGTCCAGCAATGAACTATATATAGGCAGAACTATATATATATATATATCTTGGATCTTGTTAACTGTTCTTTTCATTACAGCATGCAACCAGGCTCCCTTTACAAAAGGAGTTATCTTCAGACTACTTTTTTAAAATTAAAATTTATTTTTTCAATTAACAAGCACTTATTTTCTCTCCTTCCTGCCCTGTCACCGCCACCCCCACCCCCCCAGGAAGAAAAGTAACAAATATACATAGATAAGCAAATTATTTTTAAAGTAGGTTTCAATTTACAAAAACTTGACCTGTACATAACTTTTTGGTTTTTGCTTGTCTCTTTCGTAAAGTAAGTTCTTCCTTTGCCCACTGACAAAGGAAGGAAACAAGCATTTATAGAGTACCTTATATATGTCAGACCCTACCCAGTACTTAACAAATATCTCATCTGGTGTTTCCAACAAGCCTTGGAGGTAGGTGCTGTTATTAATCTCATTTTACAGAGGTAGAAGAGGTAGCACAGTGAATAGAGCACAGGACTTGGAATCAGGAAGGCCTGAGTGCAAATCTTAACTAGTTGTGTGACCCTGGGCAATTCACTTCACCTTGCCTCATCTGTTTCCTCATCTGTTAGATGAGATGGAGAAAGAAATGGCCAACCATTCCAGTATCTCTGCCAAGAAAACCCCAAATGGGGTAATAAAGTCTTGTTCATGACTGAAACAACCAAAAAACAACAACACTGAAGTAGAAGAGAGGGCTCAGAGTGTTAGCACCTGTCACAACAAGGGATCTAAAGTCTCAAAAGTAATGTGTCTGTTGGAAAGGCAGCATGGAAACCTGGATTCAAATTCCACGTCTGCTGCTTACAAGCTATGCTGTTTTCACTGAGCCGCAGTCTTCTCTTTCTGTAAAATGGGATTAATCATACCTACTCTGTGTATTTCAGAAGCTTCTTGCGGGAATCAAATGAGTTCCTACCTCTAAGTGCTTTGCTTTAGGGATTTTTTAAAACATCTATGTTTTTTGCTTTTTGGAAATTGCTAAAACTTAAATACACAATAAGAAAAGAAAAAGATTCATATTATAAACTTAAATACAAATAAGAAAAGAAAAAAAAACAGACCACAGAGGATTCAAAATATATACAATGAGTTTCCATTTCAAGAAAACCTATATAACAAATATTATGTGTTGTGTTGAGAGCTGTTCAGTTTTTCTTTGCTTCCTTGTGAGTTTTCTTTTGTTTCTGCTGTGAACTTTTTATTTTGTTCTTTTTCTCTCTTCCTCCTTCCCTCCCCAGAAGGCTACAGATAAGTGTGGATATATATATATATATATATATATATATATATATATATATATATATATATATATATATATAGTGTATATCTGCTTTCAGGTTTCTTAAAGCACTATCTCAACTATTGCCTTTGTCTTGTTGGGTTTGAACCTTAATGAGCCAATCTTTAAAGATGGAGAGATGGGGTGGAATGTTCCTAGAGCAGAAAAGTGAAAGGAAGCATTTTCTTCCCAGGCTGCTTTAGCACCAGCCCTGGAATGGGAACAAGATCAGAGATTTTGAAACACAGCTCCTTGGCTGGGTGAGGGAGGGAAGCCGAGAGTGGCATCTGCACAGGCAGCCAGAGGCTTCAGACATATGGTGAGCCATATTTATCTTACAGAGGGTTACAGAGAGCAGGCATCCTGGCAGGGAAAGAGGAACAGGAAAAACACAGAGTGGGTTGAGCAATAATGCACCAAGTCCAGATTGGGGCCAGGGGAACCACAAGGCACCATTCTCATGGAAGCAACAGTCATCCATCCTTTGGGGGACAGCTGGCCCTGTGGGAAAGGATGGACCAGGAGGCCATCCAAACAGAGTGGTCAAAGGAACAAGTTCTGGAAGAGACCTTAGGGATCAGATAAACCAACCCATTCATTTTTACAATGGGGAAAACTGAGGTCCAGAGAGTGGGAAATGACCTGATGAAGGTCACCTAGGTAGGAAGTGGTAATGAAGGATTTGAACTCAGGACTTCTGGTATCAGATTCAGTGATCTGTCTTTTGCCTATATCATTGACTAACTAGGGGTAGGGAATCTGTGACTTTGAGGCCGAATGTGGCCCTCTAGGTGCTCAAGTGTGGTCCTTTGATTGAATCCAGACTTCACAGGACAAATCCTCTTAATAAAACTTGAACTCAGTCAAAAGGCCACACCCAAGGCCCTAGATGGTTACGTGTGGCCTCAAGGGTGAAGGTTCCCTTGCCCTGGTAGATGATAGTGGGATATGAAGGGTACTGAAGGATCTAGTTGCACCCCCGCTCTCCCACATGCCTTCTCTGACAGTTTGCCACAGCACCTGGGAATCTGCCTTTAGGGCTGCAGTGAAACTGAAGCTAAGAAGGTGAAGATCTCTTAGTCTGGTTGTCTCAGAAGACCTGAGTCCAAAGCTTGGTTTTGCTACTTCCTACCTGTGTGACCCTGAGTTGTTCCTCCCTGCTCTGGCTCTCAGTTTTCTTGTCTCTAAAATGAAGAGGTTTGACTAAGTAACCTCTACTTTTCCTTTCAAATTCTAGAACCTATTATTCAGTGAGCCCAAGAAAGGACTTGATCATCACAATATAGCCAGCAGATGAAGGGGTCTGAATTTGATCCCAATAAATGATAGCAGTGATGAGTGGAAGCATGGGATAATGGAAAGTCAGGAAGACCTGGCACCAAAGTCCTCCCTCTGACGCCTACTGGCCAAGAGTTTCTAGGCAAATCACTTAACATCTCTGTGCTCTTAGACTTTATTCCAGTAAGAACAGTTAGCATTTATATAGTACTTTAAGGTTAGCTAAGCATTCTGCACATGCTGTCTCCTTTGGTCTTTCCTACAACCTTGTGAGGTAGAAAGTATTGTCCCTATTTTATAGATGAGGAAACTGAAGCTCAATGGACTTAAGTGACTTGCCCAAGGTCACACAGTTAAATGAGTGAATTGAGGTCTTCTTGACTTCAAGATGAGTGCTCTATACTCTAGGTCACCTGATGGCCTCAAGTTCAATGACTAAATTGAAGAAAAGTTACCAAACTGGATTGGTAGACAGGGTTTGCTCAAAGATTTCCTGCACCTATGAAAACATAGGTCTAAACCAAGAAAGCCTTTGAGTCTTACACACACACACACACACACACACACACACACGCACACACACACACACACACATACACACACACACATATATCCTTGATGATTAAAAAATATTTTCCTCTCAATAATTCTATGATATAGATAGTGAAAGCATTGCCATCCCTTAGAACATAGAATGTCAGCAGCTAGAAGGGATCAGTAGAGTTGGAAGGAACCTTAGAGCAAAGAACATTAACTCCAGAAGATACTCTAGAACACAGACTGTCAAAGCCGAAAGGGACTCTAGGGTAAAGAACAGTAGATCTGGAAGAGACTCTAGAACAGGGGTGGGGAAACTGTATCCTTGAGGCCATATGTGGACCTGTAGGTCCTCAAGTACAGCCCTTTGACTGAATTCAAACATCACAGAACAAATCCCCTTAGGTCCTCAAGTGTGGCCCTTTGAATCCAAGAATCACAGAACATGGGCCTTGTGGCTACAGATTCCTCTCTACAGGTTCCCCCTGCTCTAGAATATAGAATGTCAGAGCTGAAATAAACCTCAAGGTAAAGAATGCTAGAACTGGAAGAGACTCTAGAACATAGGATGTCAGAACTTAAAGGGACCTCAGGTTGAAGAACATTAGAGCTGGAAGAGACTCTGAAACATAGAATATCAGAACTGAAAGAGACTCAAGGAGAAGAATGTTAGAGCTAGAAGAGCCCCTAGAACATAGGATGGCAGAGCTGAAAGATTCTTAGAACATAGAATATCAAAACTGGAGAGGACTTCAGAACAAAGAATGTTAGAGCTACAAGGGAACTTTGAACCTAGAATGTTAAAGTCTGAAAGAATTTTAGAACACAGAA
Source organism: Potorous gilbertii (assembly GCA_028658325.1). Taxonomy (NCBI): domain Eukaryota; kingdom Metazoa; phylum Chordata; class Mammalia; order Diprotodontia; family Potoroidae; genus Potorous; species Potorous gilbertii. The sequence continues at coordinate 134,284,113 of CM053769.1, read as the reverse complement.
CTGTTCTTAAACAGTTCTTAAAACTATTCTTTAAGTTCAGAGCTTGAAGCCTGGAAAGGCTCTTAGCAAACAGAATGTGAGAGCTCCCAGGGCCCTGGAAGCACAGGGTACCAGAAGGGATCCCTCAGAGATTCTAGTCCCAGACCATTACTGCACATGTGGTAAAGCTGAGGTCTAGAAGGAGAGTAAGGCCTCATCCACCGGGAAGTGTCAGCAGTTAGATCCTAGGTCCCAGCAATTCTCCCAGCATAGCCAGCTTGAGCACCCAGTGTACAAAGCTTCAGCTCAGCTCTCGTCCCTGTCACATCATGAGAGCAGATGAGGCAGAGGAACTCTAGTTCTCCAGGACCCGTCCTTTGGAAGGACCCCTAAGTCAGCAGAGGCAGCTCCATGTGCACTGACAAGGCTGTGACCTGAGAAGGAGCAGAGACTCTGGCAGGCTGTCTGTGGCGAAGGAGACATTAGCCAGGGCTGGAATACCTGTGCATTTCTTGGCCAGATTCCGACAGTGGAGGAGAGCCAGCAAGGCCTGCTTCCCGTGTCCTGTTTGCACTCACTTTGACCTAGTGGAATGAAGGCAATGGTTTAACTCATGAGTTCATTTGGCGATGCTGGGGTGGGGTGGGGTGAGGAAGCATGGGCTCATTTGGTCATGACTCTTTCCCTTTGCTAGGAGGCTTGGGGAATCAGAGCATGAGTTGGTCAATAATTTTAATAATAATGACGGTTAATAATATTCATAATAAATGCCTACTATGCTCCAGGCACTGTTCCAAGTGCTGGAGATAACATGTAGCCAACTACATGTAAATATGATACTTACATGATAAATTGGAAATAGTCAATAAAGGGAAGGCACTGGCATTAAGGAGAACCAGGAAAGGACCTTAGAGACCGCTTGGTCCAACCCTTACCCTTTCCCTTTCTGTATTTTTACAGCAAAGGAAGATGACTTGGTGAAGGTCACACCACTAATGACAGGATTGGGTTTCATCCAGCTCTGCTCTCACACGATAACAACAATGGTAGCTCCTTTTATATATGTATCTGATCTCATTTGACCCTTATGACAACCTTGTGATATGGGCACTGTTGTTAGTCTCCAATTTTACTGATGAAGAACCTGAGGTAGAGGTTATTATTGTGTTCGTCCTTTGTTGCCGAAAAAAACCACGCCATCAGAGGAATGATGACATGACTTGCACTTGACTTTGTTTTGAGTGAGGGAGGGAGGGCTGTGAAAGTCACCAGCCTCACTTCTCCTCCAGAGTCATCTGAATCCAGTGACCAGATATTCATCAGGATGATTGGAGATGACCCAGGATGCACTGAGAGACCCTGTAGGCCAAGGTCTTTGCAAGTACTCACTCAGGGTGAGGTAATACCCATTCATTGAATAGGCCTGTTTAAGAAATAGCCAGGGGGTGGCCCCTTTAATGTGGCAAAGAAAAGACTTCAGGCTGGGGGGGATATGGCAACAGTTACTATGGATAACCACTCTTAATCCAGGAGGGTCCAGAGGAGAGCCCTTAGTGCCCTCCAATGTATGAGCTTAAGTGACTAGCCCAGGGTCACACAATTATTAAATATCTGAGGCCACATTTGAACTCAGGTCTTTCTGATTTTATATCACCTAGCTTCTTCAAATTACTTACCGAGGGTCACACAGTGTTAGTGGCAGAGTTAGGACTTGGAACTCAAGCAGTTGTGTGCTGGTAGATGTTTAACAACCGCCTATCCAGGAAGAAAAGTATACATGATACACTTTTCAGTTTCGTCTGTATTATTGATATTTTTTCTATCATTTTCTTAAGTCTAGATAACAAAACACAAAAAAATCAAGGCTTCATTTGTAATATTTGATGATTTCTGCAGTATAAATACTTACACTGAAAATTTAACAATCAGCTCATGAACCAGTTTGATCTAGCTCCAGCACACACCTTAACATAAATTTCTTGACTCCTCGATACAAGGCTCTACCTCCTATCCTTTGGTGTCTTCCAGACTTCTCTGTGTTTTCAAGTCAGCATTTATTTAGAATCAGTGGCAGAGAACCAAAACCTTTCTAGGTGATAAAGGTTTATAGGTTAATTAGCTAATTACCTTCTGTTAGAAGCATTTCTCAGAAGTGCCAATAAAAGAGAGAATAAAAAAGCATTTGATAAGCCTTTATTTAATGCCTAACAGTACAAAGGACTATGTGGAGCTCTGTGGATGCAAACAAATTCAAGACAGCCCCTTTTCTCCTAGAGCTTGAATTTTAATGGGGGAAACAATACAGATGGGACATTTCAGCTAAAAGTTGGATGAAAAAAATCCTTGGGGTGCACTGGCAGAGTAAACGGTATTGCTTTCTCTTTAATGCCATTTCTGGATAAAATGCCATACTGGATAAAAAACCAGTATCAGTGGAACCATTTGTTGGCGCTAAGGGATATGATGGTGAGAATGATCCTTTCTGGGTCCTCAGTGGCCAGAGCTGCTGGCAATGAGAAGGCTGAAGCATCTGTAGATGCATTTGCCATGTTTTATCTTCCCTGGATGATGGCTTTGTGCCAGGCTGAAAACTAAGGGCAGCTAGGGAGTGCAGTGGATAGAACATTGGCCCTGGAGTCAGGAGGAGCTGAGTTCAAATGTGACTTCAGATATTTGCTAGATGTGTGACCCTGGGCAAGTCACTCACTTAACCCTGTTTGCTTCAGTTTTATAATCTGTAAAATTGAAAACCTCTCCAGTATCTCTGCAAAGAAAAATCCAAGTGGGGTCACAAAGAGCTGGACATGACTGAACAAGAAAGTTGGGGATGTTGCTCTAACTGGGGCTCTTAAGCTGACCTGAATGTCAGTTTGTGTGACTGGTGGCAGAGATGGCAGGCCCTTCCTCAAGGGCTGCTTCTATCAATGATGATTGCATGATCTCAACTGGAAGGAGGGAGGGTACTCTGGGGTAGCAAGGGAGTGCCTTCCTTGGGGCTTGCTATTGACCCAATGATCTGAAGGAATAAGTGGAAAGTCTTGTGTTGGGATTTCCCATCAAGAATCATGCTCCTTGCAGGAAAACTGGGAAACCAGGAGGTGTCAGAAAAAATCATTCCAAACAAGCCTGATTTCTTCTTGAAAATCAACATTTGAAAAAGTTTTATTGAAGTCTTTTGTTTTTACACTAGCCCCATTTCACAAACCCTCTCTTCTAAAAAAAGAAAAGATACACTAAATTTGATTCCCCACCAAATCAAATCTGAATGGGAACTTTAAACCAGTTCACCAAAAACTTTTGACAGACTCCCCTTTCTCCATATTGCCTTTCTTTCTTTCTGCTTTCTTTCTTTCTTTCCTTCCTTCTTTCTTTCTCTCCTTCCTTCCTTCTTCTTTCCTTCTTTCTTTCACTCCTCCCTTCTCTCCCTCCTTTCTTCTTTCTTTTTACTTTTTTCCCTCCTCTCCTTCTCTCTTCCTTCCTTCCTTCCTTCCTTCTTTCTTCCCTCCTCCCTTCCCTCCCTCCTTCCTTCCTTCCTTTCTTTTTCTTTCTTTTTTCTTTCTTTGTTTCTTTCTTTCTTTCCCTCCTCCCTTCCCTCCCTCCTTCCTTCTTTCTTTTTGCTTTCTTTCCCTCCTCTCCTTCTCCCTTCCTTCCTTCCTTCCTTCCTTCCTTTCTTTCCTCCCTTTCCTCCCTCCTTCCTTCCTTATTTCTTTTTTCTTTCTTTCCCTCTTTCCCTCCTTCTCTCTTCCTTCCTTCCTTCCTTATTTTCTTCCTGATAACTACCTGTAAGGATTGCTTTGTGGGGCAATAGGTTGAACCGAATGATCTCTGACACTATGATTCTGCATAGTGCCTGTTGAATCAAAGTAGATCCCAATGGGGGGCAGGGAGGGATTCTTAGTGAAAAAACCCCACTTGAGAGAACTGGGGCCTTCCTAGGTTTTCCCTTCTTGGCAGATAGAGTTGAGAGGAAGAGTAAGGTGCTGGGTTCCGGTGCATGCTGTCAACCTGCTCTGCCTTTGAGGGGAAGCAGCCTCTTGGCAGTGTAAACATGTGAGGCTCTCAAGGAAGACTCTGTTGTGAATGGGAGTCAGGTCTGGAAGGGAGAGGAGAGGAAGGCCCCTGAGCAAACCCAGTTGATGTACGGATGCGTCTGGGGCGCTGGACCTGAATCACACGGACTTCTGGGCTTGGGATGAAGTGGGGGAAAACTTCTGTCTTTTTAAGTTCCAGAGAGAGCTTGGTGTAGGCTGTAGGACCAGAAGAGCTGGAGTCAGCCAACATGGACTCAGGAGAGAAGGTTATTAAATTTTCAGTGTGAATATTTACATCTCAAAAATCAGCAAAGGCTAAAAATCTGGGTTTGACTCATTGTTTTGATTGTCTAGACCTGAGAAAGTGATGGAGATCTAAATAACGCAGATTAAATTTAAAAGAATGGCATGTTGGATAGTTTATTGGTATGCATTTGCTATCTTATCTCTGCAGGGTGAGAGAAAATGCTCTGGAGGATGTGGGTTTGAATCTCAGCTCCACTACTTAACTGCCTATGCGACTTTCGGTGAGGCATTTAATCTCTGTGGGCCTCAGTTTCCTCATCCAAAAAATGGATTAAATTATCTATGAGAGGGCCCTTCTAGTTGTGATCCTAAGATCTATATGGATTCCAGGGTAAACTAAGATCATGGAAAGCTAGTTGGATCTTAATTCAATGGCCTCATTTTTCAGAAGAGGAAACTGAACCCCAAAGAAGGGAGTGATTTGGGTACATAAGATTCAGATCTTGAACATCCTTAGGAATCATCTAGTCATTCACTTTACAGAGAAGGAAACTGAGTCTAGGCTTCAAACCTAGATTTCTTGACTCCAAACAGGTCTACTGCCTTTTCCATTTGTAAGCCAGAATGTCCATCCTCCAGGGACCTGTAGCACTGTTGTGCTGTTCAAGACATTCCCCCAACTCCACTTAGGATGGATTTTGTCCTTTTACCCCCTTGGGAGGTGGAGAAAAAGGGTCTCTATTAACCTGTGTCCCTATACTGCTTCCAGTGGGGTTGTGATTATGCTTCTTTCAATAAACATTTATTAAGCCCCTAATATGTGCCAGGTCTTAGGCTAAGCCCTGGGGATACAAAAAAGGCAAAAGATAGTTCCTGCATTTAAGGAGTTTACAGCTGAACAGGAGAGACAATGTATAAACAAATATATCCAGAGAAAGCTCTATATTATATTTCTTTTGGTACTCCTTTCTGGGTCCTTTTCCTTGAGTTCCTGCTTTCAGCTTTCTTCCCTTCCCTCAGGTAGAAGGCAGTGTTAGGGATTGTGGTCCCACTTCCAAGGTAGAATTCTAGGCTCTACATCTCCCCAGACCTTGCCCCCAAATAACTTCCACCAATGTCTATTCTCAGTGAAATTACGAAGGGGACAAACTTTGTCTTTTGTGTCCTGTCACTTTTTTTTTTAGCATTCCCTTTCTACTATCTGTGCCTTGGTATCACCCCACCCACTTTGGGGAAATGGTGAGACCTCCTTCCCTTTCTACCATACTTTCTATTGCACGTCTTCCCTTTGTCTCTCTGGATTCTGGTGAAGCATCTTTTTTTTTTGGTTCCCATGGCCATTAAAGAAATAAATTGGACTTTGAGCTCCATCTTCCAATATCTGTAACCCTAAATGTCAAACCAAGGGTTTCAAAAATAATGAAACACTTTCAGCCACATGGATCTTCATAAAACAAAGCACCTACTATGTGCCAGGCACCATCTAAGAGCTTTACAAATTTATCTCATTTGGGACTCACAGTGACCCCGAGAGAGAGGTGCTATTATTTTCAGAAATATTTCATCTTTATTTCATCCTTTTAAATTTCTATTATGTGAGTAAGTTTTATAATGTTAAGAATTATTAGACAATAGTGTATGTTTATTCATCTACAGCATTGATTCTCAAGGTACCCCTAAACAAATCACTTAACTTCCTCGAGTCTCCATTTACTCCTCTGTAAGACTCAAGTTCTAATGTGACATCAGACGCTTACTAGCTATGGGACCCTGGGCAAGTCATTTAACTTTGCCTCAGTTTCCTCATCTGTAAAATGAGCTACAGAAGAAAATGGCAAACCACTCTAGTATCTTTGCCAAGAAAACCCCAAATAAGGTCACAAAGAGTTGAACACGACTGAACAAAAACAACATGTATATAATTCATAAATAAATGAACATTGGGAATGTAGGCTCAGATAATTTTTAATGATAGGAATGTCTAGTCAAAGGAGCATGGAGATCCTTGCCCTATACTGGAAGATTCAGGCCCCCTGTTTTATATTATCCTCCTCCCCATTTAACAGATAAGAAACTGAGACTTAGCTGATATGACTTGCTCAAGTTTTCAGAGGTGGTAACTAAGGTGTAACTGTGGCTGAAACCTAGGTTTCAACCCACAGAACAGTGGCCTGTCTTATTCCCCAGAACCCAGCTCTCCTCTCTGCTTGGTTCCATGCTAGGGTATTAATGCCTGGGAGTTATTCCTCTAAGAGGATGATGATGTTATCCTTTTGAGATAACTCACTCTCTTAGGTTAAAGTATCTCTTTCCCCTACCCCCACCTTCCCAAAAAAAACCCACCTTCTTAAAATGCAAATAGCTGATGGTGGGAATTTCAGGTTTCTGAGAGGTATTTTTGGTTGGAGGGGATTTCCCTGTCCCTCAGATCACGACTCATAGAGGACTACCTATTCCATCTTTACATGTATAACTGGAGTACATAATTTGCTCTCCTGATTCTACTTTGGAGTAAGTGGAGTCACTGAAAGTGTAGCTGCACAATCCAGTTTTTTGAAAAGACTTTACAATTCACAAAACATCAGGGCTATCAGGAATCTCAGAAGACAGAATGTCAGAGCTGGGAGGAAGGCTGAGGCCCAGAGATGGGAGATAGTCTAGAACATAATGTCAGAACTAGAAGGGATCTTACAGCACAATGTTGGAGTTTCCTCTTTCTGGAGAAGGAAGCTTAATAGAGAGAATATTGGCAGTGGAAAGGACTTTGAACCGAAAATGTTAGAGTTGGAAATGGGTTACAACTGAGAGTCTCAGAGCTGGGATGGACCTTAGCACAAAGAATTTCAGAGCTAGGAGGCCCTTAGAACACAGAATGTCAGAGCTTCCTCCTTTCAGAGAAGGAAGCTTAATTTAGAGAATGCTGTTGGTGGAATGGACTTTGAACATCAAATGACAGAGATGGAAATGAGTTTAGAGCAGAGAACGTCAGTGCAGGAAGCAACCTTAGATCCTGGGATGGTTGGGCTAGATGGGATCAAAGCCAGCACCAAGTCTACTCCTTTCTCTTAACAAATTAGGAAACCAAGAAGCTGAGAGCTGAGGTGACTCAGGTAGGAAGTAGCAGGGCCTAGGTTCGAGCTTAGGTCCCACAACATCAGGGTTGGCCCTCCAAGTTCACTGTTCTTCCTACTGTACCATGCACTCTGCCTAAAGTCCTGAGGCTAGTGGTAAGACTGGTAGTAGAACCCAGGTCTTCTGATGCCTAGCCCAGTCCTCTGGACCCAAGGAAGGAAGTAAACAAGCATTTATTTAACATCTTCCGTGTGCCAAGAGCTTTACAAATACTATCTCATTTGATCCTCATGACAGATCTGGGAGGCAGGTACTATTATTACCCCCCCCCTTTTTTACAGTAGAGGAAACTGAGGCAATCATTGGTTAAGTGACTTGCCCAAGGTCACATAGTAAGTGTCCTAGGCTGGATTTGAATTCTGACTTCCTGACTCCAGACCTGGTGTTCTATCCATTGGAATAGCTAATTGCCCTATACTATTTTTGAAAACTGACATTTCAAACTCAAATTTTCCCTTAATACTTTAGTCTATGCAGCAGATCCTGTTACCAAGAAATTAAGACCAAAATTTCCCGTTAGATTATAGGGCCCCATAGTTGGAACTGCAAGGTCCTTCTATTCATTTTACAGGTGAGGAAACTGAGGCCCAGAGAGGAAAAGTGACAGATGTACCCATTATCACAAGATAGTTAATGAGAGAATTGAGATTTGAACCTGCTTCCTGACCAGCATTTGTGACATTACACCTAAATCCTTATGATTTATAGAATCATGGAGTTATATTATCTTTGATGTGAGAACAGCAGTAAATATCAGTTAGGTAGTTGGAGTCAGGAAAACCCATCTTCCTGAGTTCAAATCTTACCTTTGACATTTGAGTGATCCTGGGCAAGTCATTTAACCAAGGCCAGCCTCAATTTCCTCATCTGTAAAATGGGGATTATAACAGTACTGTGGGGCAGCTAGATGGTACAGTGGATAGAGCACCAGTGTAGGAGTCAGGAGGACCTGAGTTCAAATCTCACCTCAGACACTTGACACTCACTAGTTGTGTGACCTTGGGCAAGTCACTTAACCCCAATTGCCTCATCCTGGGTCATCTCCAGTCATCCTGATGAATATCTGGTCATTGGATTCGGATGGCTCTGGAGAAGAAGTGAGACTGGTGACCTGCACAGCCCTCCCTCACTCAAAACAAAGTCAAATGCAAGTCATGTCATCATTTCTCTGAAGGCAAGGTCTTCTTTGGCAACACACGAACACAAAAAACAATAACAGCACGTACCTCTCAGGGATGTTGTGAGGAGAGCATTATGCAAGCCTTGAAACGCTATGTACGTGCAAGTCTTGGATGTCTTTGGCCAAGTGACATTACTCCAATGGGGTCTCAGTTTCCCCACCTGCAAAATGAGGTTAGTAATACCCAGAATACTTGGGTGGATCAGAGGAATAACTGCACATAGTCAAAAATTACTATATAAATGCATGGTTATTGTTATTCCACCTTCGGAGTACAGCTCAGAACTCATCTTCTCCATCCAGACTTTTGCCCTCTTTTGAGCTCCTAGCATTTCTTTTTTGGACCAATCAGGGATGCCTGTCTTGCTATGGGTTAATGTTCTTGTCCTTCACCTGAAATACAAATTCTTTAAGGGCAGAGATTCTGGCTTGAGGCAGCTAGCAGGAAAAGTGAATAAAGGACTAGATGTGGAGACAGAGGCATCCGAGACTGAATCCTCTCTCAAAGCCTTAACTGCATGATACTGGCCAAGTCACTTAACCAGTTTCTTCATCTATAAAATGGGGCAACAATCACATCCAGCTCCCAGGGTTGTTGTGATGATCTAATGAGGTAAAATGTGTAAATGCTCTGTAACACTTAAAGCTTTGTATAAATGTTAGCTTTTATCAACAGTTCTCTTAGTAAAGTGATGTGTGCCTCACACACCATGGGACACACTGCCTTTTCCATCCTAGCTCCTCAACTGGGAGACAGAGCAGTAGAGTAGAACAAGTCTAGGACTGGAAGTTGGGAGACCTAAATTCATGCTGAGGCTTCTCTGGGCCTTAGTTTTCTCCTTAAAATGTGAGGGTTTGACTTAAATGTTTTTAAGGTTCCTTTGAGGCTTGAAAATGAGGGATCGTTAATTTTGTGAAATGTTCTTATGAACATAATAACATTCCACTTTATGAATAATAAGAGTAATCCATGTTATGGGATAGTAGATGGTCAGTGACTTGCATCCATCCCCCATATCTTCCAGGTGTAGAGGAGAGAGAACAGGTCTTGGCATCAGAAAGCACAGGGTTCAAATTCCACTTCTGCTACAGCCTGGTTGTCACTGGAAGGCACTCAATGTATGATTATATATGTCCCAGCCAACTTTCAATAGCAGAGCAGATATTAATCTTCACTTGGAGAAATTTTTCTCCCTCCTGTTCCCATTCCCAATGAAATCACAGGTCTGAGTCAAAAAACCAGAAGTGGAGGCTTAGCCTTCTATCTGCCTCCTTTCCTTGATGGTGTCTCCTTATCCAGGCCATGGGGGATGCAGGTCATTGCCAACCTAATTAATATCTCATTAGATAGATTCTTGGTGTTCATGAGAACATTTCAGAATATTGTATCATATAATTTCATAATATCAAATCAACATGCTTATAATTTCATAATATCAAATCCCCAAGACCACTGGGGATTCCTCTAGTGTGCAGACCATACCCAGGTTTTTTATTCTTCTCTCCCCTCCCTCCATACACACACGTGAGCTGTACATTTTTAGGCCTGTCTTTAACTGCTGTGTGGTTAATCCCTCCCAACTGCAGGAAACCTAGATATTTATAGGTTTCCCTTTGCATGAGAGCTTTGATGATCAAGAGTCAAGCAGCCCATGGGTCTTAGCAAGTTGTCCTATCTCCACTGATTGTAGGAAATCTTAGTATTTAGAGCTATAAGATATCTCCATTTTGTGGATGAAACTCAGACTCTGAGAGGAAAAGGACTTGTCTTAGGTCATAAAAGTGTGTAGCAAAATCAGGATTTGAATTCAGGTCCTTTGATTCCAAGATCAGTGCTCTTTCCATTGGTGTGGTGTTGTTCAGTCATTTTTCAGTCCTGTTTGACTCTTTGTGACCCCATTTGAGGTTTTCTTGGTAAAGATAGTGCAGTGGTTTTACCCTTCTTCTTCCAGCTCTTTTGACAGATGAGGAGAATGAGTCCAGTAGGGTTGAGTGACTTGCTAGGGTCACATAGCTAACAAGTGTCTAAGGCTGGATTTGAACTCATAAAGATGAGTCTCCCTAACTCCAGGCCTGGCACTCTATGCAATATGGCATCATTTAGCAAAGCCTCTCATCATAGTTAAGAGTTGGGATGTGGATCCTAAGTCTAGCATGAGATCCGCTATGGAGTCTAGACAGGATGATATAGAGTCACCATTTCTCAAAAAAAACTTGCAGGATTTGTGGGGTGCAGAAATTACCTTCTAGTTGGAGCATTCTCCCTTCTCTGCCTATTGACCTCCAAGTCCACCTTCAAATACTATGAGAAGTCCTGTGTCCTCTAGGAAGTCCTAAGTCTCTCTCCTCCAGTCCATCTCCCCCTCAGATGTATAACTGATCTTCCTATAACCCAAGTCTGACTGTCCCCCTCCCCTTCTCCGCTGTCATTCAATAAACTCCAGTGGCTCCCTATCACCTAAATGCTAAATAGTAACTGTTTATCTTTTACCCATGAACCCTGAGGATCCCCCTCTCCCAGTTAGATTTTTTTTGATTAAAGGGGCCATACCCTAGGTAACTTCTTAAAGAAGCCTATTTATTGAGTAGATGTATCTCACTCAAAGTGAGAATCTGATAAGACCTTAGCCTAGAATGGCTAGGTTCTCCCATTGCATCCTAGGCCATTTCCAGTCATCCTGATGACCACTGGCCACTTGAACCAGATGGCTCAAGAGAAGAAAGTGAGGCTGGTGACCTTGCACAGCCCTCCCTTACTCAAATCAAAGTCAACTGCAAATCAACTTTCTGAAGTCATGGTCCTCTTCGAAATGAAGGACAAGCACAGCACAGCAGAAACAATAAATTCCAGCGGCTCCGTATCACCTCCAGGGCAAATAGAACATCCTCTGTTTTGACATTCAAAGTCCTTTATAACTCATCCTTCTCCTACCTTTCTGGTTTCCTTACACTTTACTCCTTCTAGTACCTCTGGCTTCCTTTCTGTTCTTTGCATAGCACGCTCTATCTCTGTGGATCATCTGGGCATTTTCATTGGCTGTCCTCTGTACCTAGAATTCTCTTTCTTCTCTCATCTCCTGGACTTCCTTCAAGTCCTGGATAAAATTCCACCTTCTACAAGAAGTCTACCCCTCTCCCATCTATTCTTCTGTTGTTTATCACTCCTTTATCCTGTCTATATCTTGTTTGTTCATAGTAGCTTGTAGCTTGCCTCCCCCATTAGACCACGAGTTCCTTGAGAACAGGGATTTTTCTTTGCCTTTTGGTTCTTGATCTTCTATTCTGTATAATAACAGCTAACATTTACATAGCACTGGTATAGGTGCTTATCAGACCATGTCTGGGCTTCTGCAACATCCTTGTGATTGGAATTCCTGTCTAACATCTCTCTCTGCTCTAGTCTTTGGACTCCTTAAGACAAAAGTCTTTTGCCTTTCTTTGTATCCCTAGCACTTAATGCAGCTCCTGGCATATAGTAGGTGCTTAACTGATGCTTGCTGACTGATGTCATGAGACATTCTGTAATAGTATGAAGACATCAACAGCTATCTGCCCATGTGCCCAGAGACAGAGGCCTTATACCTACTTCTACATTTCTAGAAAATTTTATAAGAATGGTCTATCCTCACATGCATCAAGGTTATCCTTGACAGAAACAAGAGAAGGGAACAGATAGGTTTTCACATGTGACTTTTTGCAACAAACCATGTCTTCATAGTCACACGACTGAATGGGAGATACATAGAATATATAGAATATAAAATCCTGTCATGTCTACTGTTTTGTTAATTTTTTAAAACAGCACTTGATTTAGTAGGAAAAACTGTAACCTTAAAGATCTTCCTCCAAAAAAGTATCTCTAACACATATATACAATTTATGCCGATTTCTTCATGGACATGATAACTGTTCAGTTATGTGCTGAGTATCAATACCGAATGAGGTATGAGAAATGCTCCATCAAGGTTTTCAATGTTATGCAACATCCACGAAAGAAAGATCTCCATCCAGTGATGGGGTTCACAAAATGCTCCTCTTTGTGGATGACATTATATTCATAGTATGGAGCTCTAGGATGCTATAACGCTCCTCAGTGAAATATATTATTTTTCAAAAGAGACAAATTTATCTATCTACAAAACCAAAATGGATCAAAAGTACATATTGTTCATATCACACCATATAGTCATCTGGGAAGCCTATTAAATTAGTCTATCTTTTTGTCAGACTGATAGTAAATAGACAATGAGTTGGGTCAGGGATGGAATGTTGCTGTTAAGTCCTTTCAGTCATGTCTTACTTTCTGTGACCCTATTTGGGTTTTCTTGACAGGGATACTGGAGTGGTTAACCATTTCTTTCTCCAGCTCATTTTACAGATGAAGAAACTAACTAGGGTTAAATGACTTGCCCAGAGAATATGGCTAGTAAGTGTCGGAGACCAGATTTGAACTCAGGTTTTCCTGATTTTAATCCCAGGGTACTCTGTCTCCTGTGCCACCTCATTGAACAGGAAGAGGATATTGAGCTAGATTACACTATAAAAATTGTGCTGTGTTATTTTAAACACATATTTTAACATAAATATTTTCCTGGTAATGCTACACAACTGCAAATCAAACACTGTCATAGTCTCAAAATGTTAGAATGAAAAAAGATTCTCAAGAACATCTTTTTCAACCTCCCCCAATTTTGTATATAAGATTTCAGATACCACCTTTTCAATGCCTTCATTTTACATTTAAGGAAACTCATGTCTGGACAGAAGTGCCATATGGACAATTAGTTTGTGAACCCAGATATTCTAACTCAATAGATTACTTTTCAATGACCAACTGCTGCCTTTTTTCCCATAAAAGTTCATATTTCATCCTCATTCGTTGCCCAGGTAGTGGAAATATTCTCTCCCCCCAACTCAGGAGATAATGAGCAGAATGCCATTCTTAGGTCTGCAAAGATGGGACAATCATGTATTTGCGGGTGCATTCCTGAGAAGTCAGCTCATATCAGACACTCTTCCAGACAGGTTTGTCATCTCACTTGCTTCTTAGCGCTGTAAGTACATTCTAGTACCAATCACTCTGGACCGATAGTTTATATCTTTCTATAAGCTTAATAGAGGAAAGAATAGTTGCAAAGAATTTTACTGCCTAGGACACTCTAAGTTTCTTGAGTTGTTATGGCTGTAGTTTTTAAAAAAAGACAGCTAATCCCTCTTCTGTCTATTCTTTGGTTACGTGCCTTTCAGAGCTGATATCCCTGGACTGTGTCTTCTCTCATTTTGTTTATGTGGCTCTGAGGTGGGTTTTTTCCTGGTCAAATGTAATTTAGCACATATATATCAAAGAAAGGAAATGGATGGTGAATGCTGGGAACCCAAGATTCTATACACATTTGATATTTTGCTACTGTGACTTGATCTGACAGGTTTCCCATCCACCATCCTGGGAGGATGAGAGCATGGGATGGCTTTTATTTCTTTTAAGTTCTCACCTTCTAAAATTAGGCTCTAGTTGGGAGAATGGAAGATGTACGGTTTTGCTGAGAAATTCTCAGAGTTCAAATCGACTCAGCACATTCTTCAGCACATCTACCCAATTCAGGAAAGTGTAACTCAATGAGGAGAGAAAACCTCTCACAGAATGTCAAAGATTAGAGGGAGCTAAGAGACTTTCTCGTCCAACCTTTTCATTTCACAGAGGAAAGAAAACATTGGGGTGGTTGCTTCAGTTAAGGGGAAGGGGCATGTCTCTGGGTCAGAGATGATGGTTGTAGTTGTTCAGTTGTGTTTGACTCTTCATGACCCCATTTGAGGTTTTCTTGACAAAGGTATTGGTGTGATTTGCCACTTCCTTCTCCAGATCATCTGAGAGATGAGGAAACTGAGGCAGAGGGTGAAAAGTGACTTACCCAACATCACACAACTTGAAAGTGTCTGAGTCCAGATTTGAGCTCAGAAAGATGTCTTCCTGACTTCAGGCCTGCTTCTATATCCACTGCACCACCTACAGGCAGAGGACCGAGGATTAAATCTTACCTGTGGGACTTCAAGTAATTTGCCTTTTCTGGGTCTCAGTTTCCTCATCTGTAAAATGAGGGAGCTGGAATAGATGGTTTCTGTGGTCCATTCTATGGTGTTCTTCTGGGCCTTAGTTTTCTCATCTACAAAATGAGAAAACTGGATTAGCATAAAATTAGAGTAAAGATCAGAGGTCTGTAGTCTATTTTTTTTGGATATCATTGATCCTTTTGGAAGTCTGGTGAAGAAAATGAAAATCATGTTTGTTGCTTTCATTCATAATTGAGTAAAATGTTGAATTTCAGTTGGGTGCTAGTAAAAACAAAATAAAATATGTTTTCTCCATCCAATTTCACCACCTCCTCCCTCACCCCCTAACGAAATCTCTCCCTTGACCCTGGGTCAAGAGCACCTGGACTAGAGGTCCCCTGAGCTGTAAATCCTACGAGGCTGAACTCTGCAAAGGGAAAGTGACTTGCCCTGATCTGTCACCATTAAACTTGTAACACATCAAGAAATTTGTCTTGTCTTTGATTTCCTTTACACCTGTGCCTTCTCTTCCTTCTTCTTCTTCAGCACAATGACGTTTTGTTGGACGCTTCATTGTTCTTTCGTTTCAGATTCCTTTGCTGTTCATAATTCACTGACAATGTCCTCGTCTTCTCTCTTCCTTCCTTTCCTCCATTCCAGCAGTTTCCTTTCTTTTTTCCCTCCCTCTCCTCTTTCCTCTTTCCTTCCTTCCTTCCCTCCTTCCTTCCTTCCTAGTTTTCCCTTCTTTCCTTACCTTTCTCCCCTGTCATGCTTCCTTCTCCTCCTCCTTCTTTCTTTCCTCTCTCCCTGGGACTGGTTTTCATGTAAAGTGTTGAGTAAACCTCATCTCTCCTATACCCTTAGAGCATTGTTTTCATGGCCCAGCTCACATCTACCTATTTCATGAAGTCTTTCTAAACCCCACAACCCATGGCGATCTATCTTTCTCACCTATAGCATTAATCATAGTTTCCATCTCTGGAAGATGAATGAGCTGAGCCATATTATCTCTAAGATCACTTCCAGCTCCAAATCCTCTAAATACATAGACCATCAAAGAAATGACCATCAATACACAGCAACTGCAAGACCTAGTCATATTCCTTTCGCGGATACATGTGACTCTGTTTACTGCGCAAATTCCACGATGCTCTAGCCAGCAAGCTGCTCTCAAAATAGTTAAGCCCAGCAAACCTTCTTTTGATCTTGGGAAAAACCAGTCAGTGGATAGGGAGAGCAGAATAAAAGGGTGGGAAAACGAGGACAGAGCAAGGATTAATGAGTCTATAGAATTAACTTGCATAATGTTGGTGGACGTATTCAAAAGCACACTGCTTAGGATCGGAAGGCTCCATGGGAACCTCAAGTCTGTTCAGAGAAGGATCAAATATTAACAGATGATGAGTTATCAGAAATGACGCGTCTTTCAGTTATTTATGTAATCGAATCCCAAACAATAAATATGCTGGTTATCGCTAATTAAATGAAGATAACTCACATTCATTTAGAGCTTTAGTGGGATAGGGATTATATTTATGATTTCATTAATAATGTGAATTCCTTCTGCCAATCACTCAATTAATAAACATTTCTTTAAGTGTCTACTGTGTGCCAGGCACTGTGCTAAGTACTGGGGATGCAAAAAGAGACAAAAAATGGTCCCTGTTCTCAGTGAGCTTGCAGTCTGATGAAGGAACACCTTTTCTGCAACTTAGCACAATGGACAGAGTATTGGACTTGGAGTCAAGACGTTTAAGTTTGAGTCTTGCCTCAGACAATGGCCAAATCACTGAACTTCTTATATATTAGAGATAAAAACAAGGTGGCTATGAGGATCAAATGACTATATATGTAAAGTGTCATATAAATGTTAGTTATTGTACTATTATTGTTGCCTAGAGTAATTAGATGACTTGTCCAGGGTCAGAAGAGGGACTGGAACCTAATAGACCTTTCATAAATAGAGTTGTAAAGTCCTCAGAACACTTTCATCACAACAATGCGATCAGATAGGTAGCACAAATACAAGCAGCTCTGATAGATGAGAAAGCTGGCGTGTAGAGAGGTTAAGTCATGAACTCAGTTATTCCCTGACTGCTGGAACAGGATAGAGTCCGCTCTACCATGCAAAGGAAGAAAGCAGCAGCAGCACCTCTGGAACCACTACCAAGTCACTTAGAAGAAAAACATGCCAAAAACTTCCTAAGAGGACATGGAAACAAATAAGATGATTTACTTAGATATTCCAATAATTTAATGCACATATTTTGAAACAAAAAGTGAGGAATGGAAGTAGATAGGCTGCTCAGTGGATAGGGCCCCAGAACTCGAGGCAAGGAGATTTGGATTCAAATCCAGCCTGTAACCTGGGCAAGTCACTTAACCTCTGTCTGTGTCAGTTTCTTGTCTATAAAATGAAGGTAATAGTGTAGCCTACATTCTAGGGTGATTGTGAAGAACAAATGTGATAATATTTGTAAAACACTCTGCAAACCTCAAAGCATTTTATAAATGCTAGCTGTTGCCACGTAAAAAAATTAATTTAATAATAAAACAACTAGAAAAATCTTGTTTGCGTTTGGTGATAACTAAATGACTACTTCTACTACAAAGATTGCTAACAAGTAGCAGTGCCATCTGTAAGAGACCAAATTGAGGGATCTAGGTTGCAAAGAAGCAGTAGGTAGATAGATGGGATTTGTAGGAGACAGAGCTCTGGACATGGAGTCAAGGACAGTCAAATTAAATCCCACCTGGGCAGCTAGGTGGTGCAGTGGATGGAATACTGGATGCGGTGGAATCAGGATGACTCATTTTCATGAGTTCTAATCCAGCCTTAGACACTAGTCGTATGACCCTGGGTAAATCACTTAACCCTGTTTGCCTCAGTTTCCTCATCTGTGCAATGAGCTGGAGAAGGAAATGGCTAACCTCTCCAGTATATTTGCCAAGAAAACCCCAAATGGGGTCACAAAGAGTCCAACATGACTGAATGACAAACAAGATGTACCCTCACCTGTGGGCTCCAAGAAACTGCAACATGTCCAGCAATCACACTCTGGTAAAACCATTTCATTTTTAAAATTTTTAAAAAATTTTTATTTCTTTTGCATTAATTTTATTTATTTTCAGTGTCCTACAATCACTATCATATAACTTAGATTTTTTTCCCTTCTTTCCCTCTCTCTTCCCCCTCCCTCCCCAAGATGGCATACAGTTTTATATAGGTTCTATGCATGCATTCCTATTAAATAAATTTTCGCTATAGTCATGCTGTATAGAAGAATTAAAATGAATGGGAGAAATCATATAACAAACCAAAACACAATACGCAAAAAAAAATGATCTGCTACATTCTGTGATTGAATTCCATAGTTCTTTCTCTATATGTGGATGGCATTTTCCCTCAAAAGTCCTTTGGCAATGTTTTAGGTCCTTGCATTGCTGTGAAGGGCTAGGTCTACCAGAAACTAAAACCATTTCAGATAGGCTAAACAGGCCTCAAACCCATCAGTGAGTTAGGAGGATGTCTACCCCAGTCATGTGAAGACTTCCCTTGGCAGAATGGCTCAATGGGAACGATTTGTTCCAATGACCATGAAGACAGCTGAAGCAGGTGTCATGGAGCACTTAAAGCTTGGTTGTAGACATCAAGGAGGCCAAAGTCACTCACTGGTCCATTGCCAGTCATCTTGACTTTTGTCTTGCCCCTGGACTTTGATGACTCAGGAAGAAAATGTGAGGCTGATGACTTTGCAAAACTCTGCCTCACTTAAATCCGTTGCACCTACAAGTCAAAGCGTCCATCATCCCTTGGTCCTCTTCAAAAGCAAAGGAGAGCAACAGTTTATTATGTTTGTGTACTGTTCTACTCTTTGAGGGTACAAAGAAAAGGGAAAAACATGGCGCCTGTCCTCCTTGAGCTCACAGTCTTGGTGGGAGGCAACATACAAACAACTATGTACGAACATGATCTATAGAGAGTTGATAGAAAGTCCTCTCAGCAAAAAGAGCAGAGATTTGAGGGGAAGGAACTGGGAAAGTCTTCTTGCTGAAGGTAGAATTTGAGATGAGTTTTGAAGGAAACCTGAGAATCCAAGACGTAGAGGTGAAGAAAGAAGGTCTTCCAGTTGGATAAGCCTGTGCAAAAGCACAGAGATGGGAGATGGGATACCATGTGTCAGGAATATCGAGGAAAGCTATGTAGCTGCATTGTAGGGTTTGTGAGGAAGGGTAAAGTAGCAGAAGACCAGGAAGGCAGGAAGAAACCAAGGAGTGATAGGCTTTAAGTGTCAGAACAATATTTTTAATAGATGCTGCCATGTGATATACTAATTATCTCTGAGTCACAAGAAATAAGTTTTCAAAATATAAAGACCTAGCAGGAGAAATCAAAACCATATGAGATTGGGATGAAACACACACCTTCTTCTTCTTCCTGTCTGCTGGTGACTTTGTTGTGAAGGGGCTTCCAGCAAGTCTACAGAAGCTGAGCTCATGCCCTTCATTTTTATTCAGTTGCAAAAATCGATCTTTTGATCCATCTGGGTGTCAAAGTTTGTAGAATATTAAACACAAAGGATAAAGACTTCCTAGTACTCTAGGTAGAAACCTGACTAAGGAAAAGGGGCATGAGATCATAACAATCCGATCGATCAGTCAGTCAATAAATGTTCCTTAGTCCAGTCATTTTTCAGTTGTGCCCTACTCTCCATGACCCCATTTGGAGATTTCTTCACAAAGATACTGGAGTGGTTTGCCATTTCCTTCTCCAGCTCATCTGACAGATGAGGAACTGAGGTAAACAGTGTGAAGTGACTTGCTCAGGGTCACCCAGCTAGTAAATGTTTAAAGCTGGATTTGAACTCATGAAGATGAGCCTTCCTGATTTCGGTGATCTATCCACTGCATCATCTAGCTGCCTCAATAAGGCAATAAATGGGGCAATTAAAAAGGCAACAGGCAATAAGTCAATAAATAAAAAAGTCTCAATACTCAACAAGGCAATAAATGTTTATCAAGCTCCTACCATGTGCCAGGCACTTTGCTAAGCTCTAGGGGTATAGAAACAGGCTAAAGGCAGTCCTTATCCTTGAGTTTATAATCTAATGGGGGAGAAAACACACAACGAATATTAACAAGAATAAATTAACTCTTGCTGAGAATGGCAAGGCTAGGAAAAAAAGACATCTGACCCTCAAAGAAATTAGACAGCCAAGGATTTTAATAAAAACAGGAGCTTTGATGAAGTTATTCTACTTCTCATTGCGGAAGATCATCTAGGGGGACATGCATCTTCTCTTTCAATTAGAAGAAAGGAAGGGGCTGGGGAAAGCAGCAAGCAGAAGGGAGCAGAGATGATGGAGGTGTGAGGGCTGCAAGGGAACTTTGAGGTGATCTAGTCCAACCCCTTTGTTTTACAGAGGGGGAAAGTGAGGCAGTGAGGGGAAAAATGGCTGGTCTGAGTTTCCATAGTTAAGAAGAAGTTATCAGCACGTGAACCTGGGTTTGCAGGTGTGGGGCGCCTTCTGCTTCACCATCAGAATCACAGACCTTTTTGAACTGAGATGGACCTGGAGGAGGGTCTGGTATAATGCTCTTACTTTACAGAAAAGAAGACTGAGGCTTTGAGAGAGGTGGAGACTTGCCTGAGCATATGCAGGTGTGGGACTAGAATCCAGTTTTACAAATTTTTAGTAAACCTTCCTTTTCACTGTGTGGTAAGGAACCAATATTTCTGGTTGTTTAGGGTGTTTTCGTTGTTGTTATTTTTATTTTTAGTTTCAATTTCTATTACTGGCTTATTGATTTTTTCTTAGGGCCTTAGCTGGTCCATCCATGAAATGAGATATAATAATACTTTGCTGTCCTGATTCCAGCGATTAGACCAGGTGATTCTCTCTCTCTCTCTCTCTCTCTCTCTCTCTCTCTTCTGTCTCTCTCTGCCTCTCTCTTTCTCTGTATGTCTGTCTCTTGCTCTCTTTCTCTGACTCTCTCCTCTCCCTTTCCCTCTCCTCCCCTCCTCTCTCTCTCTTTTCTTTTCCTCCCTCTTTCTCTCACTCCCTCTCCTCTCTCTCTATGTCTATTAATCTCTCTATTTCTAGCTCTATCTTTCTCTGCCTCTTAGTCTCTTTATCTTTCTCTCTCCTATGTGTCTGTATCTGTGCCTGTATTTCCTCCCCTCCCCTCCTCTTCTCTCTTTCTCTGTCTCTGTCTCTCTCCCTCTCTTCCCTCCCTCCCTCTCACCTCCCTCTGTTTCTATTTGTTTCTCTGTCTCTGTTTCTGTCTCTCTCTTTCTCTGACTCTCAGTCTCTTTGTCTAGCTTTTGTCTTCTCTCTTTGTTTTTCCCTCTCTAACACTGTTCTAGTTGTGTGGTTGTTTAACCCCTAGCAAAGTAGCAGAACTAGAGAGGCACAACTACACAGTTCAGTTTAGAGATAGTTACCCTTCCACATCATGACCCTCCCCTCACTTTTTCCATATATTGAGGACAAACATAAGAAATTTATTAACTGGGAATTTTTGGGGAGCTTTGTGGAAGCCTCAGATGACACAGAGCCTATGACCGAATACTTAACCCAAATTTTACAATAAGGTACTTTAAACGCCCCATAAAAGAAAAAGAAAAATATTCAGACTTCTCTGATATGAAGGGAGGGTGGAAAAATTTTCCACGTATTTTCCAGAACATGGGGGCACTGTGCCCCTACCCTCCTGCCATGTGGAAGAGATAACTGAAGTCATGATATCTTTCTTCTCTTCCATGGGAAAACTTTTCCACCTATTGTCATGCTAGGTACAAACTACAGTGGGTCATGAGTGCAGAGTGAGGAGCCATAGACCTGGGAAGCTCCAGTAGAGCTAAGGGGAGCCAGCCAATCAAGGAAGTATGAGCACTAAGAACAAAGACAAGCTGATGTCGGCATGGGCATGAATACAGCTGGGAGGCACAATGGGACCTAGAATCAGGAAGATTTGAGTCCCAGACACACTAGCTGGGTGACCATGGGCAAGTCATTTAACCTCAGTTTGCCTCAGTTTCCACATTTGTAAAATGGGGAGAATAATAGCTCCATCCCTCTCTCCCCAGTTTTTGTGATATCAAATGAAATAATATACGTGAAGTGTTTTGCAAACTTTAAAGTGTTATTTAAATGCTACTTATTGTTGTGATGGTTAAGGTAAACCATGACTCAGAATCCAGATAGACATACAAGAACTTGAGGGAAAGAAGTACAAGAGGACAGGGTCAAGTGGTAAGCTCCAAAGCTGATCAGAGTTAGAATCAAGAGATCCATCAAAGCTGTAGCATGAGGGTACCAGAGAGCACAGACATGAAGCGTAAGCATCTGTAAATGACCTTGGAGACTAAGCCAACCCTTTCCTCTTCCAGATTCCTCCTCTTTTCTCCTGTACCCTTCTGCCTTTAGAATTTCTATCAGTAGCCCCATGAGGGACATATTAATGTAATTTAGTCATCCACTTATTCAGCCAACATCTCATAAGTTCCACTGATGTCCAGGTAAGACATGGTCCTTGATCTTGCAGAGTTCATAGTCTAAGAAAAAGGCAGATAATTACAGTATTTCACAATCAGATAATATCTTATGGACCCTGGTCCTAAGATCCACAATTCTATGAAAGTCACTTGCCCTAGATGTGTCTGCCTGGGCCATTGAGCCTCTTGTGAGAGTCCTTGTGCTTACTTTTGGGAGAACTCCAGTAACTTTGGCAACCTGGTGGAGAAACACTGGGCTTGGAGTCATAGGATCTAGACTTGAGCCCTGCCTCTTCCTTCTTCTGACCTCTATGACTCTGAGCAAACCATTTGACCTGTTTCCTTCCCTGTAAAATGATGGAATTGAATTGGATGAGTTTCCAGCTCCCAATCCTTTGATATAAAGTCCTGGCTTGATGGCCTAATGGAAAGATCATCCTTAGGGTCCCAAGGTCCTAGTTCTGATGCCCATTTGGTCTCTGAGCACTTGTGGACGGGGATGCTGGCCCAGTCACCCAATCCCTTTCAAGAGTGAGATTTGCAGGCCCTCGGAGAAGAAACCTGGGAAACCAGGCAAAATGTGCTTTCTCATATTCTCCTTGAAGGGAACAGAAAAGCTTCACAAGAAGTAGCCTTTTCAGCAACTTGAGGATATTTCTTTCTCCTTTCATTTTTTTTCTTTTGCAATTGTGACATGTCTCCATGAAATGGGCCACAGGAAGGAAGGCTTTGTTCGAGAAGTTATTTTCTGCACATCCCTTTATACCCTGCATTTCACAACAGGGGTGAATTAAGGTTGAATTTGAAAGAGTATAATCACCCTTGCTCTAGACCCTTCAAAATAACCAGAATTTGGGGTACACAGGCCAGAGGGGGTCAATGAGAGCTTGGGTAGGATTTCTCCCATGATTCCTATTTCCACCCTCCCCCCAAAAGGCAGCAGAGATGTGAAATATACGGGCAAGTAAGCCTGGCTTTCCCACATTTATTGAAAAAAGAACTTACAGACTAGTGTGATATAGGGAAAAGATCTTGGAATATTGAATTTGTGCATAGAACTTGAAAATGGATTCTGCTGCTTATAGTCTCAGTCAAATACTTTAACTTCTCTGGGTCTCAGTTTACTCCTCCATAAAATGGGGGAGAGGGTATGGATGAGACCAATAACATTATCTTTATTTACAAATTAGGAAACTCAGTCTCAGAGGGACTGAATGATTTGTCCAATGCCAGGAAGCAGTGAAGCCAAGATTTCAACTCAATCCCCTGACTTCATGGTCACAGGTTGACGTGCTGTACTACAATGCCTCTGGAAAAAAGCCAGATAGGAAAGGTCAATTCCAATGAAATTATGCAGTAGGGAAGTTAGCAGTATAGGGGAGGCCTGGAGGAATGCTGGGCCTGACATTGCTACTTCATCGTGGTGAAGCCTCTCCCTTCAGTAAAGGTCAGGGAACTTGGGGGTTTTCTTAGCTAGACAGTTCTTGGGTATACAAAAAACAAAAATAAAATCTGCTCTTAGCAAACACCAAAAGTAAAACATTAGAATTTCCACATGCATGCTAGAGAAGAAAAAAGATGAATATATATGAATCTGCAAACTTCTATTGCAAAAAGCTTTTTTTTAACGGTATATAATAAGTCCATCCTGTTACTTTTATTTTCTTTTTTGGTTTGGAAACACTCGAAGATTAAGTGATTTGTGTAAGAGTTACACAACTAGTTTCATCTCAGCTTCAGAGGCTATACTGAGTGCACAATCATCTGCAAACAGAAAATCATGCACTAGCACTCCCTCCACTTTGGTCTTGGTTTGTAGTCTTTTCATATTGAAGAACTTATTATCAGTACAGTAGTTGACCTTGATGCTGTGCTCATCCTCATTGAAAGCATTTGTCAATATGGCTGAAAACATCATACTAAAAAGCATGGAAGTCAGCACACAGCCCTGTTTCACTCCACTGGTGAGTGGGAGGACATGAGAGCATTTTCCACTATCCAGAACGCAGGCAAACATGCCATCATGAAATTGATGCACAATACTGATGAACTTCTTTGGACAATCAAATTTTGACATAATTTTCCATAAGCCCTCATGACTAACAGTGTCAAAGGTCTTGGTCAGATCTACAAACGTTGTGTACAGACCTCTGTTCTGCTCCTGTCATTTCTCCTGGAGTTGTCAGGCAGCAAACACCATATCTACTGTTCCTTGGCCCTTTCTGAAGCCACACTGGCTCTCAGGTATATGACTATCTTCCAGGTGAAGGATCAGTAAGAACTTTGCCAGCAATGACTAAGAGAGAGATCCTCCTGTGATTGTAACAAGACAACCTATTCCCTTTACCCTTATAGTGGTGGACAGTGGAGGCATCTTTGAACTTTTGGGGGACAACTTGCCATATAACCTGGAAAATTTCAGTCAGCTTTGGTATGAGCAATTGTCCCGCTACCTTGTAAATCTCAGCTGGAATAGAATCAGTACCAGATGCTTTGCCACATGAGAGGAGCCTAATGGCCCTCAAAACCTCTTCTTCAACTGGAAGTTCAGCTAAGGAGGGATTGACTTCAATCTGAGGTAAATGGTCAATGGCTTCAGCATTGATTGATGGTGGTCTGTTGAAAAACACTATAGAAGTGTTCAGTCCATCTCTCTAGGATCATGTCCTTATCACTAATCAATGTGGCTCCATCAACACTGAGTAGTTATGATGCATCACAGGTTTTTGGTTCATAAATACCTCTCAAGGAATCATAAAAACACTTTGAATTGTTGCTATCAGCATAAAACTGAATTTTTATCTGCCTTCTTACTGAGCCAGGAATCCCACATCTCTCTAAAATTTGCTTGTACTTTGCTTTTGTTAGAATTACATGCTGCCTTCTTAGAGGTAGATGAACTATTCTGCTGGTAAATCCTGTGTAGTTCTCGTTTTTCATTTAGCAGCTTCTGAATTTCCCCATCATTTTCATCAAACCAGTCTTGGTGTTTGTGAGTGTTCTGACCCAGATGAGCAAATAAAGTGCTGTACACCAAATCTCTGAATGCTGCCCACTCCTTTTCTGCTCTACTGCTGCCAATTGCGTTGGCTCAACTTTCCCTCCAAGTCAGCAGCAAACTGTTTACATTCAGAGAAGAGCTCTAATTCTTTGCTGCCTGTGCTAATATTGACTTAATAATTAACACAAAGAAACACAGGTGCTTCATCAGCCACCACCACACCATCCATATGGGGAACCATCTATTACAAGAAATGGAGAAGTTTTGAATGCTGTGGATAAGTTCACTTACCTTGGTAGTGTACTTTACAGGGATGTACACATTGACAATGAGGTTGATGCATGCATTGCCAGAGCTAGCTCAGTGTTTGGGAGGCTCCAAAGAAAAGTTTAGGAGAGAAGAGGTATTAGACTTACTACCAAATTGAAGGTCTACAGAGCCATTGTGCTGACCTCATTGTTGTATACTTGTGAAACATGAACAGTCTACCAGCACCATGCCAGGAAACAGAATCATTTCCATTTGAACTGTCTTAGGAAGAGTCTGAGGATCACCTGGCAGGATAAGTTACCAGACAATGAAGTCCTTGCTTGAGCTTTACTGCCAAGTATTAAGACTATGCTTCAGAGAGCAGAACTCCGATGGGCTGGCTGTGTTGTTCAAATGCCAAATGTACGCTTGGCAGAAAGACTATTTTATGGAGAACTTGCAAAGGACAGATTATCACATGGTGGCCAGAAGAAATGATACAAGGATACTCTGAAGGTCTGTCTCAAGAACTTTGTATTTGACTGTGCAACATGGGAGACACTGGCACACGACCTCTCAGCATGGCATGCCCACATAAGAAAAGGTGCTGTGCTCTTTGAGCAAGGCAGAATTGAGATAGCACAAAGTAAATGCAGGATGCGCTAATTTGGGATATCCACCCCAAATATTCACACAGACTATCTGTGCCCAACCTGTGGTAGAGCATTCCAAGCTCTTATTCGTCTGATCAGCCACAGTTGGACACACTGAAATTTCACTTTACAACGGTGATTTCATTTTGGTCCTCTTCGAAGACGAAGGGCAACTACCAACCAACTAACACAACTAATAAGTGTCTAAGGCTGGATTTGAACTGAGATCCTCCTGACTTCAAGGCTGGTGCTCTCTTCACTTCATTACCTAGCTGAACTGTTACTTTCAAAGTTATCCTGCTTTTCTGGCCTTTTTTCTAGCTTTCTTCCTGTTTTCTTCTATCCATTTTCTTTAAAATGCTTTAGTGATTCTGTACACAGTAATAGCAACATATGTTGGACTTGACTCTTCTCAGCGATGCAAGCACCTAAGACAAATCCAAAAGACTCATGATGGAAAATGCTATCTACATCCAGGGAAACAACTATGGAGTTCTAATGCAGAGTGAAGCTTATCATTTTCTCTTTTTTCATTGTGGTTTTTTATTTTGTCTTTCTCATGGCTTCTCCCTTTTGTTCTGATTCTTCTTTCACAACATGACCAATGTGGAAATGTGTTAAAAATTATCATACATGCATAGCCTATATCAGATGGTATGCTATTTTGGGAAGGAGGAAGGGGAAAGAGGGGGGAAAATTTAGAACTCAAAAATCTCATAAAAGTGAACATTGAAAACAAACAAATAAATAAATGCTTCAGTGATTGGTTCTATTTGCTTTTTTTTGTGGGTGTAACATTTATTGTTAGTCTTTCCCCTGTCTTCCTTACTGCCACTGCATAAAAAAGAAAACCCTTGTAACCAATATATACATTTACTTACAACCAATACACACATTCACCATATCAAAAAATGTATGTCTTAATCCAGATTTGAACCCATCACTTTTCTGGAAGGAGGCAGATAGCTTCCTTCACCATCAGCACCTTTTAGCTGTGGTTGGTCACTGCATTGACCAGAGATCTTAGCTCTTAAAATGGTTTTCAATTTAAAATACTGCTGTTATTCTATAAATGCTTCTTCTACTGCTTACTTCATTCTGCCTCAGTTCATACAAGTCCTTCCAGGTTTCTCCGAAAATGCCCCTTTTATAAGTTCTTCTAGTATAATAACATTCCTTTACATTCATACATGATAATATGTTTATCAGATCCTCAATGAATGGATACCCCTTTAGCTTTCAGTTTTGGGTACAATTGTATTGTTGTTCAGTCATTTTAGTTGTGTTTGAATCTTGGTGACCTCATTTGGAGTTTCTTGGCAAAGATACTGGAGTAGCTTGCCATTTCCTTCTCCAGCTCATTTTACAGATGAGGAAACTGAGGCAAACAGAATAAAGTGACTTGCCCAGGGTCACACAGCTAGTGTCTAAGGTTAGATTTGAACTCAGGAAGAGGTGTGACTTCTTTACTCCAGGTCCAGCATTCTATTCACTGTACCACCTAGCTGTCCCTCAGTGAAATGAGTTGCTATGGATTTTTTGCACTTATAGGTCTTTTTCCTCTTTCTTGAATCCCTTTGGGGTATGGATATTGTAGTAGTATGACTGAGTCAAAGGTTCAGTAGCTTTTATGGGCTCAGTTCCAAATTGTTTTCCAGAAAGGCTAGATCAGATTACAGCTCCACCAATACTGCATTACTGCTGCCATCTGCATGAAGTCCCTAGATAATTGTCATTCTTCTTTTCTGCTACTTTTGCCCATCTGTTGACTGTGAAGTGTTATCTAACAGTTTTAAAATTTACATTTATCTAAGTATTAGTGATTTGGAGCATTTTTTTTCATTTGGTTGCTGATAGATTGAATTTCTTCATTTGTGAACTGCTTTTTTATTTCAACCAAGTCCATTTGAGTTAAGAAACATTCATTGAATGTGTCCCTTGAGCTAGAAATACTTGCTGGAAATATAAATAAATATAATATATAATAAAAATAAATATAATATATAATAAATATAAGTGTGATATAAATATAAACAAAGGCCAAAAAGAAACTAGTCCTTGTCCTTAAGAAACTTATATTTTAATGAGAGAAGATAACATATACAATGGGGCTAAAAGGGATCTGAAAGGGAAGGAAAGGAGGAAATTGTGGTGGAGTTTAAAAATATATTAACATTTGATGCTCACAACAACTCATTGAGGTATTAATCTTCCCATTTTACAACTGAGGAAACTGAGGCAGAGAGAGGATAAGTGACTTTTTCCAGGATAACACTGCTAGTAAGTGTCTGATTTGTACACAGATCTTTCCTACTTCAGACTCAGCGCTCTTTCTATTTTCCCACATAGCTGCCTCAAGAGTGGAGAAGAGGAATGAAAGAGGAATGATCTGGGCACTATTTCAAAATGGAGGTTCTGGGAGTAACTCACCAATGGGAGGAGGGACAGAGGGTTGGAGGAATTTTCCAAATTTCTTTTGACCAGTTATCTATTGAGAAATGGCTGTCATTCTTATGTATTTGAGTAATTTCTTTCTATATAATAGATATAGAAAGAAGTGATTTATGCCTTTATCAGAAAAAAATTCTGTAAAGATTTATCCCATTAAAGTCTTTCCCTTCTTATTTTAACTGAATAGATTTTGTTTATGCAAAACCTTTTCAATTTTGTGTAGTCAAATGGTCTGTTAACTTCTGTGATCTTCTCTGCCATTTGCTTGGTTAAGAACTCTTCTGCTAGCTGGAACTGACAAAGGGATTTCCTTTTTTGATTCTCTAATTTTTTTTATGTCATGATCTTTTATGTCTATTTGGAGTTTATCTTTTAATATGATGTGAAATGTTGGACTAAACCTAATTTCTCCTAGATTACTTTCCTGTTTATCCAGTAGTTTTTGATGAATACTGATTCCTTCCCCTAATAGTATTTGAAGTTATTGAGTTCTAGGCTACCAGATTTCTTTGTTCTGGTAGGGTTGTTTATCTAATCTGTTCCACTCAATGAACTCTCTATTTCTTAATTCATTCTTGATGACTTTTTTTTAGTCATATCCAACTCTTTATGACCTCATTTGGGATTTTCTTGGCAATGATACTGGAGTCGTTTGCCATTTCCATCTCCAGCTCATTTGACATATGAAGAAACTGAGGCAAACAGGATGAGGTGACTTGCCCAGGGACACACAGCTAATAAGTGTCTGAGGCTGGATTTGAACTCTTAAGGATGAGTCTTCCTGATTTCAAAACCAGTTCTCTATCCATTGAGCCACCTAGCTGCCCCATATTTATTCTTAATTAGTATCATTTAATTTTATTAATTATTTCTGTGTAGTGTAGTTTAAGGTCTGATAGTGATAGGTCCCTTCTTTTCTAGTTTTAAAACTATTTCCTTGATATTCTTAATCTTTTTTTCTTATTAATGATTTTTTAAAATTATTTTTCTACTTTGATATTACCCTTCTATTACTTTATAATATTTTATTAAAATATGATCATATTTTATGTATCTTTCTATTGTTTTTTTCTGCTTTTAATAGTTTAATTGCTATGGCTTTGAATAAGTAAGTTAATTTAACTAATGTAAGTTTTATTATATTGACTTATCCTACTCATGAGCCCTTAATATTTTTCCAGCTAATCACATCTGTCTTTATTTTATAAAGAATATCTTGTAGTTGTATTCATATAGTTGCTGTTTATAACTTTTTATGTAGACTTCCAAGTATTTTATACATTGTATTATGTTAAATGGAATTTTCTTTTCTGTTTATATTTTCAGGTTTTGTTGGCAATATACAGAAATGCTGATGATATGTGTGAATTTATTTCACACTTTGATACTTTGCTGAAGTTACTGTTCCAATTAAGGTATTCTAAATAGACCTTCATATTACATCTAAAAAATTATCACTGATTTTTAATCTTTGTCTCTGATCGTCAAATTCTTTTTATTGTCTCATTGCTATAGGTTAGCATTTCTAATACTGTATCAATACATGTGGTGACAATAAAAAATCCTTGTCTTAGCTCCAATCTTATAGAAAATGTTTTTCTTATAGAAAAGTATTTTTTCATCACATGTAATTCTGCCTCTTGATTTTAGATAATAAGTATTTATCATATTAAAGAAAAGTCCATTTTTGTTGTTGTTCCATTGTTTAAGTTGTGTCTCACTTTTTATGATCTCATTTTGGGATTTTCTTGGCAAAGGTACTGGACTGGTTTGCCTACTTCCTTCTCCAGATCATTTGATGGATGGATAAACCGAAGCAAACAGGGTGAAGTGGCTTGCCCAGGGTCACACAGCTAGTAAGTTCCTGAGGCTGAATTTGAACTCGTGAAGATGAGTCTAATTCCAAGCCTGGCACTCTATCTACTGTACCATCTAGCTGCCCTAAAGTCTACTTCTTCCTATGCTTTTAATAGAAATAGATATTATATTTTGTTAAAAAGCTTTTTTTTTTGGGAGGGACATCTGTTGAGGTAATAATGTAATTTATAAAGCTATTTTTGTTAATCATATTGATTATACTTTTCTTAATATTTAACAAATTCAGTATTCTTGATATAACTACAGCCTAGTGATCATTTATAGTCTTTATGATGTGTTGCTATAGCCTCTTAGCTAATATTTCATTTAAAATATTTGCATCCATATTCATGTAGATTTGTCCATATACATTGTTATTTTATTGTTAGTTTTTTCCTTGTTAGTCATCAATACAATATTTGTATTATAGAAGTTGTTTGGCATAGTCACTTCTATGATAGGATCAATATATAGCAAGGCTCCTGATTGCCCCAATAAGACCTGTCCTTTCCCGAAAAGACAAAGGAAGCTGTCTCCAAGATTTAATTGGCTCAGGGAACTGAGGTTCAAATCCATTGCTATTGATACTACACCCTGTTGTTGATTTAATTTAATTGTCAATGTTAATTCAATTTAACTTCTTTCTTATTTAACTTTTTCTGAGAAAAGTAATACATTGAGGTCCCCATAATACACACACACACACACACACACACACACACACACACACGAATATATATAGACATATATGTGTATGTATACATATATATATATATGTATATGCATGAAGTGGCATCTTTGTCACCTAAAGGCATAAAAGACTCACTGATGTGGA
The DNA here is from genome assembly GCA_028658325.1 of Potorous gilbertii. NCBI lineage: Eukaryota > Metazoa > Chordata > Mammalia > Diprotodontia > Potoroidae > Potorous > Potorous gilbertii. The sequence continues at coordinate 134,252,953 of CM053769.1, read as the reverse complement.
GGCGGGGGCTTTCAGACTTGGCATATGTCCCAAAGCCTTGTGAATCAACACACGTTGTCCTGTTAAAGAAAAATGTTTTTGTATAGAGATCAGTGTAGGATGCAGAATCTATGGTGCTATATCCTTGTGGAGTATCATTTCTGTGATATGGCTAAGTAAACTTCCTCTTGTTAACTGCTGAGATGTATTGAGAGTTTTATTTCCAAGAAAACCTAAACTACAAGGAAATGGGCAGAGCCAACTTCTATTCATATTTTTCAATAGTATATGTAATACTGAAATTAACTATTCTCTTGATGTTTGGTAGAATTTACTTTCAAATTCATTTAGTCCTAGGCTGTTTTACTTTGGGAGTTTATGACTTGTTCAAGTTCCTTTCCTGAAATAGGGTTATTTAAGTGCTTTTGTTTCACAACAAATTTCTCTTGTAAGAGAACAAATTTCTTGTACTATTAATGTGGAGGTCTTGTAATCATTTAGACATTTCACTTATATTGTTAGTTTGTTGGCATATAATTGGGCAAAATTGTTTCTAATAATTTTCCTTATTGTTGTAAATACTTATTTTAATTTTTGATACTGGCAATTTGTTTTTCCTCTCTTCTAGATTTCAGACTAACCAATGGTTGGTAAATTCAGTAGGTTTTTTTCTTTCACTTTTGTTAATTTCTTCTTTGATTTTCAGAATATCTATTTTGTTGTTCAGTTGGGATTTTTGGATTTGTTGTTTTTCTAGTTTTTAAAAAGTTGCATGTCTACATGATAGATCTTTTCTTTTTCCCTTTTGTTTAGAGATATAAATGTTTAAGAGCTGTAAGAACTACTTTGGCTTCATCCTCAAAGTGTTGGTATGTTGTCTCATTTTTGTCATTTTCTTTGATGAAATTTCAATTATTTTGTTATTTAACTCATCAATTCTTTAAGATTAAGTTATTTTGTCTGCAGTTAATTTTAATGCTTTTATAAGATACTTTTTATAGCATATAATTTTTATTGCATTGTGACCAGCAAAATATTGTGTAATATTCCTAATCCTGTTCATTTGTTTGTGATGTATATATGCCCTAGTACATGGTCAATTTCTATAAAAGTGGTAGGAACAACTGAAGATATACAGATTTAATTTCACTTCCATTCAGTATCCACAAGAGATCTATCATACTTAATTTTTCTAAGATTCTTCAGGTCTTTAACTTCTTTCTTGTTAAGCTTTTTCTTAGACATCTCTTTCTGAAAGGTGATGCATTGAGGTTCTCATATATTATTATTTTACTGTTTATTTCTCTGAGTAAAATGATTGATTTTCCCTTTATTTAGATGCTATACCACTTGATACATATATATTAGGTATTGACATTAATTTTTGTTTATGGTAGCTTTTAGTACAATGTAATTCTCCTGTTTATCTCTTTTACTTGTCTCTTTCTACTATTTCCTTGTCTAACATCATGATTGCTCTTCCTGCTTTTAAAAAATTTACATGAAGCTGACTTGATTTTACTCTAGATTCTTATTTTGATTCTGTGTGAATCTTTACGTTTCAAGTATGTTTCTTGCCAACAGTACATTTGTAATCCATTCTCCTCCCTTCTTCTAGTTTTTGGGTGAATCCTTTCTATTTGAATTTACAATTATGATTGTGAATTTTATTTCTCACCATCCTAATATGTCTGCCCCCTTTCCCCACTTTTTACAGAAAAGGTAATGGTAAGAGAGGATTGTGCTCAACACTAGTGATTGATAATTAATGTACTACATTGGTTTCCTGTCCCCTCTTCTCTTTACGCATTTCCCAGTCACAAGTTCTTAACCTCATGTTTCTTTTAATTCTTCTTTCTTGTTCTATCCTCCAAAACTGGAGGTGATTTTACTTACGATATTCTTCCCTATTAATCTGCCCCCTCCCTGTTTCCCTGTTGAATTTAATGTGGTTTTGGATCAAACTCTTAGTATAGGTTAGTGTGTGTCAAATCTTCCTCTGTTTGATTTAGATGAAAGTGTTTCATCATCAAGTTTCAGGCACTCCCCTCACTCTCTTCCCCCAGGTTTATATAGTCTGCCTTTTGTGTACCCAGATCATAAGGGTTGATAAATTCCACTCCCTTCCTATTCCCTTTCTTTCCTAGTGCAGTCCTTTTCCCTTCACTTCTCTTTCTTTTCTTAAACTCATCAGAGGTCTGTCCACAATATTTGTTGATCTGACCAAGGCCTTTGATACTGTCAGTTGGGACAACATGTGGAAGATCACTGCAAAATTGTTTCCTGGAGAAAATCACCAATATTGTACATTGGTTTCACAACTGTATGCTTGCATGGGTTCTGGATTATGGACGATGCCCTCGTACTTTCCCAGTCACCAATGGAATGAAGCAGAGCTGTGTGCCTGTGTCCATGCTTTTCAGCATGATGCTTTCAGCAGTTTTGTCAGATGCCTTCCATGAGGACTTAAATGGCATCAATTTCAGTTACTGCACTGTTGGTAAATTATGTAACTTGGAAAGGCTACAAGCCAAGAGATACTGAAGTGAAGGGAGAGTTGGTGAGTGACTTTTTTGCAGATGATTGTGTACTCAATGAAGCCTCTGAAGCTAAGATGCAGCAAACTATAGATCAGTTCTCTGATACTTGTATTAATTTTAGCCTGACAAATAACACCAAGACAACAGAAGTTCTCCACCAACCAGCACTACACCATCCATCCACGGACCCATCGGTTACAGCACATGGAGGGATTTTGAATGCTTTGCATTCACTTACTTTGGCAGTATACTCTCTAGCAATGTATGCATATTTGATAAGGTTTAAAAAATGCATTGCCAGAGCTAGTTCAGTGTTTGGAGGCTCTGAAGGAAAGTGTGGGAGAAAAGAAGTGTTAGGCTGCCTACCAAACTGAAGGTCTGTAGAGGTGTTGTGCTGACCTCATTATTGAATGCCTGTGAAACCTGGACAGTCTACCAGTGCCATGAATTGCTTTCATTTGAGTTGCCTTAGAAAGATTCTGAAGATCACTTGGCAAGATAAGGTAATGGACACTGAGGTCACTTCTTGAATTAAACTGCCAAGCGTTCAAACTCTGCCTCAGAGAGAGAGCAGCTCTGATGGGCTGGCCACATTGTTCAGATGCCAAAAATACATTTGCCTAAAAGACTATTTTATGGAGAACCAGTAAAAGGTACTCACATAATGGTCAGAAAAAGCAATAAAAGGACATTCTCAAGGTCTCTCTGAAGAATTTTGGAATTGATTGTGAGACATGTCTGACACTGGTGCAGGACTGCCCAGCATGGTGTGCCTGCATCACAGTGTTCTATAAGCAAAGCAGAATTAAAGTAGCTCAAAAGAAATGCAAGATGCACAAATTTAGAGACATCTCCACTCCAAATGTTCATGTGGACTCTGTGCCTGATCTGTGGTACAGCCTTCCAAGTTCACATTGTTCTGATCAACCACGGTTGGACACTTGGACACTAACATAGTGATGTCATTTGGTCCTCTTTCAGCACAACGGACAACAACAAAACCAAACTAACAGAACTATAACAAAATTAGTTTCAGTCTTTCTGTCTTATTTAACTACTCCTTTGAATCTTGAAGACATTCTAGTTCATAGGGCACGCTTGTTTCTTCTACAGGGATTAGCATCTAAGTAATTAATTAACATTTTCAACTATTCAGTTAAGCAATTAGGTAGTGCAGTGGATACAGTGCTGGATCTGGAGTTGGGAGAACCTGAGTTCATATATAGCCTTAGACACTAATTAGCCATGTGACCCCGAGCAAGTCACAAATCTCTGTTTGCCTCAGTTTCCTCAGTTATAAAATGCGGATAATAACAGTATCTACCTCACAGTGTTATCAAATGAGAGATTCACTACAAAGCACTTAATCTAGTGCTTGGCACATAGTAAGTGCTATATAAATGTTAGATATTATTAATAATTGCATTCTCCAACTCATGACTTCCTTGAGTTGAATAGGGAAAGGAGTGCAGATTGAATTGCCTTTAGGAAAGATCTTTTAGGGGAGAAATCATTTTTTTTGCCTTTGTCTTTGTATCCCCAACATATAGCTCAGTGCCTGGCATGCAGTAGGTATTTAATAAGTGCATGTTGATTAATTGATTGATTAAAGAAAACCAGTCATGCCATGACTGGTCAGGAGATTTGGATCTTGCACATTGCTTAGATAGTGCAGTTGTCCCACTAATTCTTTGACTCTTGTTTTTTTTTTTTTTGAGGGGAGGGGATATAATAAGCACAACGGGCTGCATGGATATTTTCTCTTTTCCTTCTTTGTGTGAGCCTTTGGATCTTAAGCATTTTACATGGAGGAAATAACTATTTTCTACTTTATATTGGCGTTGTGTATTGAGTCCTTTTTCTAGAAGGATCTTTGTTATGGATATTTTGGGGAGACCCTACAAATGATTCATATCCAAGTTTTGTTTTACAGATTTCTCTGAAATTCTACTCAAGGATATGACCAAAGAGCCAGAATGTGAGAGAAGAATGTGTCCCCAGGAGCATGTTTATAAATATTTAACTATTGACTCTTAAGAAAAAGTACATGAGCCATATGTACACATGTACAGTAGCCCTTTTTGTGGTGACCAAGAACTGGAAATTGAGGGGATGCCCATCAGTTGGGAAATGACTGAACAACTTGTGGTACATGAATGTAATGGAATACTGTTATGCTCTAAGAAATGATGAGCAGGTGGACTTCAGAAAAACCTGGAAAGATTTACATGAACTGATACTGAGTGGAATGAGCAGAACCAGGAGAACACTATACATAGTAACAGCTAGTGTTCAATGACTGATTTTGATAGATTTAACCCTTCTCAACAATGTAAGGAGCTAAACAATTCCAAAGGACCCATGATGGAAAATGCCATCCATATTCAGAGAAAAAACTATGGGATTGAAATGCAAAGTAAAGCAGCCTATTTTCTTCTTTGTCTTGTTTTTCTTTTTCATGGTTTCTCCCATTCATTATAATTCTTCTATGCAACATGACTAATGTGAAAATGTGTTTAATACAATGTATATGTGGAGCCCATATCATATTGCATGCCATCTTGGGAAGTGAGTAGGGAGGGGGGAAAATTTAAAAAATCATGGAAGTGGATGTTGAAAACTAAAAACAAATTAACATGTTAAAAAAGAAAAAAAGGACATACATTTTAAAGTTTAATCTGCACCATTTTCTCTGCCACTTTCTTGAGTCTAGAGCAGGGGTGGGGAATCTGCTGCTTCAAGTCCACATGAGACCTCTAGGTCCTCAAATACAGCCTTTTGGCTGAATTTAAACACAGAACAAATTAAGGGGTTTAAAATTTTTATTTTATTAAGGGGTCTAGACACTAACCCTTAGACAATTGTAATGAAGCCCTGGTTTGTAGCATTAACTGATTTCCAAAGTGAAAATACCTACATTGAAAGTTTCACAATCTGCTTTTGGGAACCAATTTAAACTGGCTCCTGCACACCCCTGTTTCTCCCATTTGGGGGGTTTAGGACCTCCCCCAGGATCAGTTGGGGTCCATGTCCACCACAGAGAGCCTCTTGGTGTTGGGAACCTTTTGTCTCAAATCCTTAGGCTGCCATTCACACCGACTCCAGGCAGCTAACTATTCATCCCTTTTTCAATTCCCTCTGGCATTTATATTCTCTTTGCATCACAGAATTCCCCCCTTTCCTTCAGAATGCAGTTTAAACATCACCTTCTATGTAAAACTTTTACTGATTACTTCAGTTGCTTCTGTCTTTTCTCACAATTACTTTGTATTAAACTAACTTGAATTTATTTTATTTAAACTTATTCTGCATGTGCTTTTCATGTACTTCCTGTTTCTTTTGGGGTGTAGGATGTGTTCAGGGAAGACCAGTACCTTTGGTGTGATGGTTATTGAGCCCTTTTCAGGGCTCTTTCCGCCTTTGGCATGCATCTGTTCCACCCAACTCTCACCTGTGGCTGCAATAAGCTGCAACATGCACAGCAGACACACTTCCAGTAAACCGTTTTGGCAGATGGGCCAAACCAGGTTGAGGGTAACCAAAAGGTCTCAAATCCATTTGTGAGTTAGGGGGGTGTCTACCCCAAGCATGTGAAGACTTCCCCTGGTGGAATGGGAGGATGAAAACAATTTGTTCCAACGGCCATGAAGGCAGTGGAAGCATGCGATGTGGAGCACTTAGAACTTGGTTAGACACTGAAGACACCAAGATCATCCACTGCATGCTGAGCCATCTCCAGTCATCATGGTTCTGTCCTGCCCCTAGACTATGATGACTCTGAAGGAGACAGTGAGGCTAATGACTCTGCAATTCTGCCTCACTTAAATCCGATTTATGCGCGAATCAAAAGACATACCCATACCATTTTGCCCATACCTCAAAGTCCTGTGGTAACAGGCAATTGATGAAGCAGCAGGTGTGGATACACTGGGAGCTGTAGTCACCAGCCTGCATGCAAGCGGCCCAGGCCATAGGATTGTTTCTCACTGGAAACAGCAGTGGGATTTGGCAGACCCTGGGTGTCTGAGCAGCCTTTCAAGATCACACTGATCACCTCCTGGTGTGAGGAAAGGGGATAGAAAAGGTGCCCTAAAAATTGTCTGCCCAACCCTGGCCTGATTACTGTAACAGGCAGGGGATCCCACCCTGAGGTTGAAACACAAAAAAATGTACGAAATATACAAAAACATCTGCAAAGATGATTCCACTCACCATTGGCACATGGAATGTGTGCACGCTAAACCTGAAAGATGAACTGCTCTTGTTGCAAGAGAATTCAATAGGTATTGCATCCAAATAGCAGCCCTGAGTGAAACAAGGCTGGCAAATGAAGGCCAGCTTACTGAAGTTGGAGCTGGATACACATTTTTCTGGAATGGTCACAGTGAAAGGGAGCACTGTGAAGCTGGGTTGGGCTTTGCAATCAAAACTAATCTAGTCAGCAAGTTGGTATACCCACTAAAACAAGTGAATGACATGTTCCTGACAATGTGATTGCTACTTGCCGGAAAACACTATGCCACCATCATCAGTGCCTATGCTCCCACCATGAAAAATTCTGATGAGGTCAAAGAAAAATTTTAAGAAGACCTAGAGACCCTTATCATCAATGTGCCAAAAGAGGACAAGCTTATCATTCTGGGTGACTTTAATGCTAGAGCATGCTCAGACTACCATACTTGTCAGGGAGTGCTAGGGAGAAATGGAGTTGGAAATAGCAACAGCAATGGTCATTTACTGCTGAAGACTTGTGCATCATAATACCTTCTCACCACCAACATCACTCAATACCATTCCATTTACCTAAACACAATAAAACTCCATGGATGCACCCTTGTAGCAAACATTGGCATCTAATAGACTATGTGATTGTAAGAAGAAGAGACAGGCAAGATGTGAGAGTGACAAATGCAATACATGATGCAGAGTGCTGAACTGATCATAGACTTATCCTTTCAAAGCTAAGTATTCACATTCATCAAAAGTACTACCCAAGGCGAAATGACTACCAGAAGAATTAATGTCAACAAATTAGAGCTCTTCTCTGAGCGTGAACAGTTTGTTGTTAACATGGAGGAAAAGTTGAGCCAACAGTAGAGCAGAAAAGGAGTGGGCAGCTCTCAGAATTTGTGTACAGCACTGCATTTGCTCATCTGGGTCAGAACACTAACCAATACCAAGACTGGTTTGATGAAAATGATGGGGAAATTCAGAAGCTGCTAAATGAAAAACGAGAACTACACAGGATTTACCAGCAGGATAGTTCATCTACCTCTAAGAAGGCAGCATTTAATTCTATCAAAAGCAAAATACAAGCAAATTTTAGAGAGATGCAGGATTCCTGGTTCAATAAGAAGGCAGATTAAATTCAGTTTTATGCTGATAGTAACAATCCAAAGTGTTTTTATGATTCCTTGAGAGGTATTTATGGACCAAAAACTATGGTGCATCACAACCACTGAGTGCTGATGGAGCCACATTGATTAGTGATAAGGACATAATCCTAGAGAGAGGGCCTGAACACTTCTATAGTGTTCTCAACAGACCATCATTAATCAATGCTGAGGCCATTGACCATTTAGCTTAGGTTGAAGTCAATCCCTCCTTAGCCACACTTGCAACTGAAGAGAAGGTTTTGAATCCAATTAGGCTCCTTTCATGGGGCAAAGCACCTGGTGCTGATTCTATTCCAACTGAGATTTAGCAGGTAGGGGGTCCATTGTTCAAAAGCTAACTAAAATTTTCAAGTTGTCCCCCAGGAGTTCAAGGATGCCTCCATTGTCCATCTCTATAAGGGTAAAGGAATAGATTGTCCTGCAGCAATCACAGAAGGATCTCTCTCTTAGTCATTGCTGGCAAAATTCTTGCTAGAGTCTGCCTTAATAGGCTGATCCTTCACCAGGAAGATGATCATATACCTGAGAGCCAGAGTGGCTTCAGAAAGGGCCAAGGAACAGTAGATATGGTGTTTGCTGCCTGACAACTCCAGGAGAAATGCCAGGAGCAGAACAGAGGTCTGTATTCAACATTTGTAGATAAGACCAAGATTTTGACACTGTTATTCATGAGGGCTTATGGAAAATTATGTCAAAATTTGGTTGCCCATTGAAGCTCATCAGCATTGTACATCAATTTCATGATGGCATGTTTTCCCGGGTTCTGGATAGTGAAAAATGCTCTCATGTCTTCCCACTCACCAGTGGAGTGAAACAGGGCTGTGTGCTGACTTCCATGCTTTTCAGCATGATGTTTTCAGCCATATTGTCACATGCTTTCAATGAAGATGAACATGGCATCAAGGTCAACTACCATACTGATGGTAAGTACTTCAATTTGAAAAGGCTACAAGCCAAGACCAAAGTGGAGGGAATGTTGGTGCATGATTTTCTTTTTTCAGATGATTGTGCACTCAATGCAGCCTCTGAAACTGAGATGCACAAAGTATGGATCAATTCTCTGCTGTCTGTGCTAATTTTGGCCTAATAATTAACACCAAAATAACACAGGTGTTCCATCAGCCACCACCACACCATCCATATGGGGAACCATCCATTACAACAAATGAAGAAGTCTTCAAAGCCATGGATAAGTTCACTTACGTTGGTAGTGTGTAAGTGTACACATTGACAATGAGGTTGATACATGCATTGCCAAAGCTAGCTTAGTGTTTGGGAGGCTCCAAAGGAAAATCTGGGAGAGAAGAGGGATTAGACTGTGTACTAAACTGAAGGTCTACAGAGCCATTGTGCTGACCTCATTGTTGTATCATGGACAATCTACCAGTGCCATGCCAGGAAACTGAACCACTTCCATTTGAACTGTCTTAGGAAGGTTCTGAGGATCACCTGGCAGGTTAAGTTACCAGACAATGAAGTCCTTGCTTGAGCTGAACTGCCAAGCATTCAAACTGTGCTTCAGAGAATGTAACTCTGATGGGCTGGCCACATTGTTCGAATGCAAAATGTATGCTTGCCAAAAAGACTATTTTATGGAGAAGTCACATGGGGCAGGTAATCACATGGTGGTCAGAAGAAGACATACAGGGACCCTCTCAAGGTCTCTCTCAAGAACTTTGGAATTGACTGTGAGACATGGGAGACACTGGCACAGGATTGCTTAGCATGGCATGCCCACATTAGAAAAGGTACTATGTTCTATGAGCAAAGCAAAATTGAGACAGCACAAAGAAATATAGGATACACAAATTTGGAGTAACCACCCCAAATATTCACATGAACTATCTGTGCCCAATGTGTGGTAGAGAACTCTGAGCTCATATTGGTCTGATCAGCCATAGTTGGACATACTGAAACTTCACTTTATCATGGTGATGTCGTTTTAGTCCTCTTTGAGAATGAAGGACAACTACTAACCAACTTCCTGTTTCCTCTGAATAAAATATAAGCTCTTATGGAGTAAAGATTGCTTCATTCTTTGTATTGCCATCCCTAGTCCTTAACATAGTGCCTGGCACATAGTAGGTGCTTGATAAATACTTATTGATTGCATAATTCAACAAAATTCAACAACATTTATTAGGTTTCTACTCAGAGGCTGCTGCATAAAAAGGAGCCAGGTGGGGCTAGGCCAGGAAGGAACTTACCTGGGCTGCAGCTGTTGGTAAGAGGAAGTGTGCCATCTGGCAGCTTCCTGTTTTAATTATTCTTGTTAAGTAATTACTAAATTCAGTTTTTTTGTAAACTGCTAAAGGAGATCAAGTCCTATTGAAATGTAAATATAAAATTTTAAAAATTGCATAATCTTTAAAAATCATTATTTAAAATTCTTGTATCCTTTAAAATTTAGTGTCCTAGGATAAAACTCTCATTGCCCATCCTTAGTTACAACTCTGGCAGTAGGCATCCACTAAGAATTCTTCAGTGAGTGGTTGCTCAGTCGTTTTTCAATCTGACTCTTCATCTTCCCATTTGGCAAAGATACTAGACTGGTTTGCCATGTCCTTCACTAGTTCATTTTGCACATGAGGAAATTTAGACAATCAGGCTTAAGTGACTTGCCCAGGATCACACAGATAGTGTCTGAGGCCAGATTTGAACTCATAAAGATGAGTTTTCCTGATTCCAAGCCCAGTACTCTATCTACTGTACCACCCAGCTGCCACTTAAGTGGATGGTGATGTGGCTAAATATATGTTTTAAAAATATACCTTTTTCTTAATAAGCAGATGAAAGAAGGATTGGAGAAGAGAAAGACTAGAAACAGGAAGGTCAATCAGTAAGTTATGGTAAAACATCAAGACAAGGCATAATGAACATCTGAACTAGAAAAGTGACTGTGTGAGAGGAGGAAAGGAATGGATGCAAAAGGTGTCAAGAAAGAAGGGTAGATAAGACTTAGCAACCAATCAGACTGGAGGGAGCTAAAGGAGAAGGAAGAGTTGACCATGTAATGAACTTGGATATTTGAAAGGATGGTGGAGCCTGCACAGAAATAGGGAAATACAGAGTAGGGATGTGTTTAACAGGGAAGATAATATAATGTTACTCTGCTTCCTCCTTTACCTAGTTTGTTCTTTTGAATCAAGGTCCTTTTCCAGGCCATAGTTTATTCGTGGAGTTCATCCCACCAAGTCTTAGTAATACTTATGAGCAAAATCTTCTCCTCCTCCTCCTCCTTCTTCTTCCTCTTCATCCTTACTTCACACTGCTATTGCGCATCCTTTGTGATTCATAGATAGATATCTGGGGCCATGTATTTTATTGCTGGTTCTCTTCTTGGCCACCCTTCTTCTGTTATTCTTCTTGCTGTATATATTACTTTTTATGGTACCAGCCTTAGCAGATTTATGTGTTCAGTTTTCTTCATTCCTCTCCCTCTTATGTTTAAAGTCCTCTTAAATTAGATGTGTTAAGATTCCAGGCAAATATATTTTTATTGTCCTTCATTGGATGTATTCCATCCCTGGCCCAGAACTCATCATTCCTATGTTTTAAACTATAGTCCAGAAATCCACATCTTACTTTCACACATCACGCTTTTATTCAGTTGGTCAGTTCCCAAATTTCCCTTCTGGTTACTGTTCTGAATTCTCTATTTTCAACTAATAGTAGGAATGACTATCTCTGCTTGCCTTAAATTCCATGGAGTTTAAACTCTCTAAGCCCCTTAATGATGAGCCCTTTCCAGTTTATCCTGGTTCACCTGAAATTTGTCCTGTTGTTGACCAATTCTTGGTTACTCAACAGTTCCTCCATCTTACTTGGTCTCCTCACCCTTCTGATTGAAGGGCCAAAGGGTGGAACACTCCTTCCAGAGTTTTTCTTTATAGAGGACAGGATTTGAGTTTTCTAATTCATTCTCCACTTTTCATCTCCCACACAACCACAGAATCAGACACAAAGAAAGGACTCAGTGATCATGTAAGTCTAACCTATGCTTCAAGAGCAATCTCCTATACAACCTACCTGACAAGTGGTCATCCAGATTTTGCTTGGACACCGTCAGTGATGAAGAACTTCTGCCCTTCTGTGAGAGTTCATTTCACTTTGGGATAGGGCTAATTGTGAGAAAATTTTTCCCTACTTGAAGCTTAAATTTGCCTCTCAGCAACTTCTGATCATTTCTTCCCTTTGGCCAGAAAGGAAAGCTTAATCCTTCTCCATGAACTTTTGCCTAACGACCCTGTTAACTTTTCATAATTGTGAAGTTCATTTTTAAAAACAGCATTATAATGGAGAGGGGTTAGACTTAACTTGCCTGCTAACAGAGGGAGAAGGGAGTGGAAACCCTTAAAATATTTGAAGATAGTTACCCCCTGGTTTCTAAACTGGTCACCATTCTGGTCTTTCCCCTCTTTTTTCCTGGGGTTGCCCAGCCTGGTGGGCTAATATAAAAAGAAAACTTTTAGTTTCTCTTTACCTCTTAACTTCAAGTACAATGGAATATTACTGGTCAAACTAAGGCGAGTCTCTCTCCAATGCTGGATTTCATTTCATGTTTTGCTATGGTTATTGTCAGATAATTTTATTTTGTGTTCCTGTATAACTGATCCTAGAACTTAGAATCAGAGTCAGTGTGGCATCCAGGATAGAGTATTGGAATTGGAGTTAGGCAAACCTATGTTTAAATCTCACCTCTGATACCAGTTTATATGACATTAGCAAGTCACTTAATCTCCCTGAGCCAAATTTTCCCATCTCTAAAATAGGGTTAATAACAAAGGGGTAATGAAATGGCACAGTGGGGATAGCGTACCTGATCCGGAGTCAGGAAGATCTGAGTTCAAATGGGATCTCAAAAACATTATTAGATATGTGACCCTGGGCAAATCAATTAGCTGTCTCAGTTTCCTCAACTGTAAAATAGGAATAAAAATAGCATATCCCTCCTGGGGTTGTGAGGATCAAGTGAGATAATCATTGTGAAGTGCTTGGCGCACAACAGGCAATTATATAAATTATATTATTGATATGAGGAACAAAATGAAAATAATATAATCTGTGTACCATAGAATTGTGAGCCTGAGACTCAAATGATATAATGTATTTAAGATGGCAACATAATATGTAAATATTAGTTATTCTTATTTACTCCCTTACTTGGGGAGGAGGGAGAAGAAGAGGCCACATCTGGACAGTGCTGGGAGGTAGGGTAGAATGTGCGATAGCGCTATTGCTAAAAGGGATGCAAATCTCCCGTCTCTCCCTCTCCTTAGCTCTAGTGCTGCCTTCCCAAATGCCCACCGGACATTTCCAACTGGATATCCTGTTCAAAACAGGACCTTATTGTCTCTCTCCCTAAATCCACCCACTATCTTTGTGGAGGACTCCACCATTCCCCGAGTCATCCAAGTTCTCAACCTTGGTGTCATCCTCAAGTCCGCCCTCCCCATCATCTCACATACCCAGTCTTCTCCCCTTCAACAATTTTTTATTTCCTCCTTCATTTCCATCTTTCCACCACTATATTTCAAGACCTAACCTAATTCATCCCCCTGCCTCTGTCTTCTGAATTCCTCCTGAACTATTGATTTTTACTCTCATCTCCTGGACCATCCTTATCATAAACAATAGAAGATTATTCATTACCAATGATGTGCAAGACACAGTTGGAGGTGCTTTGGGTGATGCAGAAAGGGCCAAAATATGTTTTCTGCCCTCAGGATGCTTACATTCAGTTGGTTTCAGTTTGGATGACATGACAAATGAATGGGGAGCCATACAAGGGATAGCATAGTTGGATATTCATGGTCATGTTTTCCTATAAATATTTTTATTGTTGCAGTTCATTTTTTACATCACCAAAATTTCCCCTGGTATCCCTCTGCCTTCACCCTCTCAGAGAGGCATCTCATAACAGTTTTTTAAAAGGACAAAATAAAAAAGATAAAAAATTGGCAAAAACTAATCAATATATCAAAAAGTCAGAAAATTTGTAAAATGTACCGCATCTATGACTTCCTATCTTGGTGAAGTGGTTGCAGAGGAGCATGTCTTCTCTTATTTTATCTTTGGTGTCATTCTTTTTTTTTTTCCTTGGAATTTTGCAACATTCACTTTTGATTTCTTTGGGGGGAAGGGGTGGTTCTTCCATTTCCATTGTTATAGTCATTGTATATGTTGTTTTCT